>CM076578.1:1840110499-1840723458 GCA_034641835.2 Pinus albicaulis
ATATCAGTATCACATAAGGCTACTGATGCATTTCACAGCAGTCAAGCCTCTCAATATACCTCACTACTTATGCAGAAGCCTTGTCAAGATGAAAGAGAAGGTAAAAAGTAAGGGGAAAGATCACCAAGAAAACCTTTTTCATAATGCCTTGGTCAAACTCATTGTTTTACGTCAGCTTTCACGGATCAACCTACCTTGGAAGGCATTCATGCAATCAGCTTCTCTTTTGCCTGCTACTTGTCAACCTAACAGTTAACATACTCCATTGGCACCACCAAGGCCACAAGAGGTTGGTTCTTCAAGTAAACCAGAGGTGAAAAAAACCTACAGTAAAGGTAAAAGGCTTGTAATTTCTCCTGACAGTGTGGAAATAGTTTAGCCTAGTATTTTTAGAGAAGGAACATCAGGACACCAGCATGATGCACCCTTCCATGAGGAAGAACAGGTACCTTTTGATGATGTCATAGCTGACCTACTTGAGCATGTGGAAAACAAGTCAGCTAAGAAAATAATCAAGGAGAAATAAGTAAATATAAGAGAGCTCAAGGATAACCTTTCAAAAGAAAACTTCATGATAGCATTTTTACAGCAAGAGAATGGGCAGCTTAAGGTAAATCAAATTTTGTCAAGAAAACCTAAGGTAGATTTGGTGGTAGAGGATGATAAATGTAAAGAAGTGATATATTTCGATCAATTTTAGGACAAGGATGTTCAAGTATAGCCAAGGAGGCCAATGACGAGGAATTGCAAGACAAAAAGAACAAGGAAGTGAGCCATTTTCTCCCCTAGGTCAAGAATATTTTGATGACATGATTGCAGATGAGATTGAACAAGATAAAGAGTTTTGGCTTGGTAGGGTTAATGAACACCTGGAGATGCTCTTGAAGAAGGCCAATAGAAACACCAAGCTTTAGAGACACATGGAAAGTCATTACTTCACCAGGAATCAGATTTGCAGAATTAGGGTTAGGAATTTGAAAAAGAAGCTAAGGAAAACCCTAATCAAGCTAAAGAAGAGATAAAACCTTGATTTTATTATTTATGCATCATTGATTTCAAAATCCATAACTTATAATGCAAGAGGAAGAAGTATGAGAAAAAATTTGTGAATTGTGGGCAAATTTTGAAATTTTTGGAATTTTTGGCAATTTTGGAAATTAATGGTGCACAGAAGTGCAACGAGCTCACACTGCACTTATTCCCGGAGCCTTGAAAGGAGGTCACCTCTACATGTATGGATAGATATTAATGATTACATCTTAGCTATATACTTGGTTTTCCATTTCAGCTCACCATTTTGAAGGAAAAGTAGAAAAATAGGTCAAAATTCATGTTTCTGCCTCCTTTTCAACCCCCTCGCTGCGCTTCTGGAGTAGCTGTGGGAAAATAAATTTTTAGGTGCCTTGGAGAAGGGGATTTGAAGGTTTTCAAGTTCAGATGACTAGTAGACATCCTGAGGTATGTTCAACAACCTTCAGTTCATCAAAATGATCAAGATAATCCCCTCAAAAATGCCTTCAAAGTAGGACGTCGCGCTTCTGTCTCTCATGTTGCGCTTCTGAGAGAGCACACTGTGCTTATGTCAGCAAGCTAAATATTTGAGTTTTATCAGTGAAGGTTGACTTTTCATGCTTTAATTTGTCTTCTTGGGTTTTCACATGATGCAATTAGTTGTAATGGAGTTTGTAAATGTCAAATTGATGTAAATTTATAGTCTTTAATGCTTGTAAAAGTCAGTCAAAGGATAAATGGGGAGTTAGCTCTTAACCTCCCTAGATTTAGGTTTGGTTAGAGAGATTAGTGTGATCAGTTCCTATCCTAATGGATTCGACCCCTAAGAGGGGGAAATGTGTTTTTTGGTCTATATGTAGCTTGTTTGAACTCAAATTCAAGGTTGGACATCAGTTATACAAAGGCTTAGAGCTAGTGTATATTATATTTTTGTAGAAATACAAAGACAATTGCAACTATTACCTTGGGATTCATGTGGTATGCTTTAGTAGCAGTGTTTTTCTTCTGTTTCATAATTATATTGAATGTTTAGTTCTCCTTAATCCATTAGCATTATTTTAGTGATAATCTCATAAGGTTTTAAACAAACTTCATATTTTATATGCTCTGTTTTGATGAGGTTTTCATTTTATGTCTCTTTTCTTCTGATAAATGAACGCATAACCCTATGCTCATTTTGATCTCTCTCTATTTCTACCCTATGCCACAATTACAAATCAAAATTATTATTGAAGATACCTACCTTGCCCCATTATATCCCTACAACTGAATCATTTGAAACCCTGACCTAGTTCCCTAGACCCTTGAGTCTGATCCAACAAACCCTAAAAATAAAACCCTAAGTGATCTAAATACCTATCCTAATATCAATTTATCCCTCTAGTCACTTCATTGGCTATGACATTATAGAGAGATCCCTCTCTGATTAAGTAGTGCTAGCTACCAAGTCAAAAATGGTCTGAGGTTACCTCCTTTAGTCTCCTTTCTCAGCCTTGGGACACTGTGGAGGATCAGAATTTTGGCATCGTTTCTGGGGAAATGAAAGACAAATATTCCCTTGTATTTTTATTACAATTTAGTTGAGATCTAAGCTTGTTAGTGATAGGTCCTAGCTTTCAAACAAGGCCGATTCAATTTTTCAAAGTCAAAGTGCAGATTCAGAACTTGCTCCTAAAAATTTCACAAGATCCAATCCTTATATGAATCCTCCATCACCAGTTGAAGACCCTGAAAAGATATTGAGGAAGCAAAGATCCAATCCTGAGTAAGTTGAAACAATCACATCTTCGTTGGTAAGATCTATATCTCTACTTGCAGATTTGACTGCGACGTACCCTTTGATATCAATTTTGAACTTTATTTGTTTAAGTCTAAATCATAATCTTCTCTTTATGAAAGAAAATTTGATCCTGTAAAATTGGAATTAAGCTTGCCATCATTAGAGTCTTCATCTAATTAATTTTATAGGAAATTTTGGTCTTAGTTTCATAATATTTGGAAATTGGTCAGTCAACTATAGTTTACCTCTAAAAAATCTTATATTCAATATCAACAAGAACTTTTATCTGCTGCTATATCCACCCCTGCACCTCCATCATCATCCACTTCTCCATCAACATCCACTTCTCATCCATTACTTCCTCCAAAGTCATCTCCTTCATCAACGCCCCTTATTGTTATCCCCACACAAAATTCCACAACATTCATGGAAATATTTTTCGCTTTAGTGTTTCCACTTGCACTCACTAATTTTCCTCAAGGATATGGTCAGAGACTCCCTCTTTTTGATGGGTTAATAGAGGTCATATCTCAACAATGTGTAATGAAAGTAATAAACTTTATTGATCTTGAAGAGATCAACAGTGATGATTCCAAGATGCATGTGATAGCTCAAAGCTTTTCAGGAGATGTTAAGAAGTGGTTTCATACTCTAACAACACATTTAGTGGCTAACACACAACATTTGATCGATATTTTCTTAGCCAAGTGGGAAGAAAAGAAGAATCCTATTCAAATTATAGTAGAATATATGCTTTGGGAAGGAATCCAATTGAATTTGAACAAGACTTCACTGTCAGATTGAACAAGGTGTAAAAATCCATTCCAAATGACATCAAACCTCCTCCTGGCTGAGCATTGCTTCATTATATTGATGCCTTTTATCCCAACATGGCTTATCAGTTGAGGGAGAGGGGTCCTGCAACCCTTGAAGGGATGCAAAGTAATGCTGTGAGTGTTGAAGAGAACTTGTTGATCAAGAAACTAAAGGTAAAAATAGAAAAAAGGGTCACAATCAAAGAGGATCCATCTACTTCATCAGATGGTAAGATGGACAGTTTAATCAAAACCATGGAGAAGAGGATGGATAGGATGACAGTATCAGATAGATAAATAGAAAATCAAATCAGGAATCAAAATTTCATAGGGAAACAACAATAATAGAAACCTCAATTTAGAATCAAGCAAAGAGAGAAAAGAGGCTAGGAACAATAGACACATCAGTAGATACATACTCCACTCCAAAAGAATTATTCACAGGTTGAAGAAGAAGATATTTTAGAAGAAAATATTATTTTTCACAAAGACCTAAAACCTATTTTCTTAACCGAAGATGAAGAATATAATCAATAACCTGATGCTGATCAACATGATGATCATAAATTTGTTCTTTCAAATGACGATATGTTAGCAGAAGAGACGAAATATTATCAAATATTTTTCCAAAATTTCCTTAGCTCAATGCAAAGGAAATATATTTTTAGGAACATAAACGCTCCTATCACTTCAAATCAGAAGAGGCCAAGTTCTCAAAAGGATACCCAACTCAAAGAACCGACCTCTACAAATGAGAACAAATAAAAATACCCTGATACCACTAATCAGAGAAATAACAATGAGACATCTACTAGAAATTCAAAGAAATATAAGGAAACAAAAACTACACAACAAAGAAAGAAGATTCCCGCCAAAGAACAACTTGAAAGGAAGGATATCACATCAAAATAGGTAGAAAATATCTTGATTTGTTTATTCTAGAGAGTGATATTTCCAAATTGAAAATTTCTATTCCTCTGACTGAATTGGTTAAGAATGACTAGTATAAGTTTCATGTAGCTAAAATTATCAAAGTCAACCTAACATCTGATATGGTGAATGCTAGAAATGACCACCTTGAGTTGTTCTTTGGCCCAACCATAGATGGAAACTTACTAGATAGTGAAGTCCCACCTTTCTATCTTAGTATTAGAATCCATGATTTCAACCTTCACAATGTTATGCTAGACTCCGGGGCCTCTCACAATCTCATGCCCAAATCAATAATGGACAAGTTAGGATTGGATATTACCCGCCCATATCATGACCTTTACTCCTTTGACTCGGGATGGGTTAGGTGTCTTTGTATGATTAAAGATTTGGTAGTATCTCTTGATCAGATTCCAGAAAAGAATTCTCTGATGGATGTGGTTGTAGTTGATATTTACCCAAGCTATGGGATTTTTCTCTCGCAATCATGGGGATAAAAATTAAAAAGCACTTTGCAGCTTGATTTCTCCTATGCTACTATACCAGTGTTTGGTTAGCTCAATAAATTGTACCAGGAAACAAAGATGAAATATATGATTAGCAGCAAGGAGAAGCCAAATAATCACCCAATACATGATGTAAATACAAACTTAGAATATTTTTTTTTTTTTAATGATGATATTCCAATTGAATTAGAAAGTCAGATATAAGAAAATGCAAAAATTACAAAAGTTTCAGGTAGTGTACAAGAAGTATCCAATGCAAAAAAAAAGGGAAAAAAAATTGAATTATTTGTAGGCAAGTACATTAGCTCAAGGGAAAGTATAATCAGTGAAATAAACAGAGCATGTTGAGATAGCATATCATCTCCAAACATATACTAAATATTAGCCACCCAAATTTGAGCTTTTGGACGAAGAAAATGGTCTATGGACCATGGATTTTGATGGTGCCTTAGGTAAGGATAGAGCTAGAATTGGAATTTGGATTCATGGTCCTATGAATCAGACCCACAATATTCCTCCTAATGTTAGGTTATTTTCATACAATCTTGATTTTGATTTTTATAATAATGAAGTGGAATACGAAAATTTGATAATTAGGCTTAATATTCTTAAGAAGCTATGGGCTAAAAATATTTTAGTTTATGGCGACTTCAAATTAATAATAAAACAAGTAAAATGGGAATACCAGGCCAAAAATTCAAGGATGTGAGCATATCGCAATGCTATGTTAGATATTCTTAAGACTTTTTTTTAAGTATACTTTATCTGTGATTCCAAGAAATCAGAATTTCATAGTTGATTCTCTTACCATTGCAACAAGCATGTTTAAAATTCCGATACATTCCAATAAGAAGTTTGAAATCAATGTCAAACATCGGTCTGTTGTTCCAGATAACCTTTGATATTGGAAAGCGTTTCACGATGACAAGAAAATCAATAATTTTCTGAAAATGGAGGAATTTTCCACTTCTCAAATTGATGATATATTTTATGGAGATAATTAGGAAATTTATGCAACAAAAATGGAGGTATTACAGCTGAAAGAAAATTCCATTGCATGAGGTCTTGTACCCTTGGAAGATCTCTTTGATCAAGATGATGTTGCACGGAAGCTGACAATGGTCCGCACTGAACCAGGAGCTGAAGACATAAATATTGGTATAGCCAAGAAGCCAAAGATGGTGAAGTTATCAAAGTCCTTAACTCCAGAAATGAAAGGTAAATATGAAACACTTATGACTGAGTTTTCTAATATGTTTGGATGGGATTATTCATATTTGAAAGTTTATGACAAAAGTATAATTCAACACAGTATTCCTATCAAGTCTGATCAGAAACCTTTTCACCAAAAGCTCAAAAGGATCAATCTGAGTTTGCTGCCATCCATTGAGAAAGAGCTAAAAAAATTGTATAAGGTTGGTATAATTGTTCCTCTTCGCTTTTATAATTAGATGTCCAATCTTTTCCAGGTTAGAAAAAATATAGGTGAAATTTGTTTGTGCATTGATTTCCATAATTTGGACAAAGTGTCCTTGAAGGAAAACTATCCTCTTAAAAAGATGGATCACATCTTACACAGAGTAGTTAGTTCTTCTAGAATGTCATTGCTTGATGGGTACTCAGGGTATAATCAAATCTTAATGCATCGAGATGACTATGAGAAGACAACTTTTACGACACCTTGGGGTACTTTCATGTACGCCAAGATGCCTTTTGGGTTGAAAAATGTAGGGGAAACATTTCAGCGAGCGATGGATATCGATTTTTCTAATGAGAAATATGTATTTTTTGTTATTTAACTTGATTATATAACTGTTTTCTCTCAGTTAGATGAAGATCACTTGCATCCTTTGAGGATTCTTTTCCAAAGGTGTAGGAAATTTGGTATTTCATTGAATCCGAAGAAGAGTTTGTTTTCCATGGAAGAGGGAAAATTACTTGGCCATATCATATCAAAGGATGGCATCCACATAGATCCCTCAAGAATTGAAGCAATCCAATAGTTGGATTTCTTAAGAAACAAGAAGAAAATAGAGTCTTTTAACGGTAAGATCAACTTTTTGAGAATGTTCATTCCTAACCTCGTTGAACATTTATGCGAGATGACTAATATTTTGAAGAAGGAAAACGAGGTGAAATGGTCCAAGGATGCGGAAATATATTTAAACCAAGTCAATTTTTCATTGTCTCATGCTCCTGTCTTAATTATCCCTGATTACACTATGGATTTTATCATTTTTATCATTTGCTTCTGAGCACATATTGGTTGATGTCCTAATGCAGAAGAAAGATGAAAAAAGAGAACAACCAGTTTCATTTTTTAGTAGAACCATAAGGGATGTAGAATTGAGGTATAATATCATTGAGAAAAAGGCTCTAGAGCTTGTGAAGGCTTTGAAGGATTTCCAGGTGTATATTCTTCACACACATATTGTTGCCTATGTTCCAAATGTTGTAGTAAAATATGTTTTGATGCACACTGATCCTAAGGGTAGGCTCTAAAAATGGATAGCTTCTTATCTTGAGTATGACCTTGAAATTAAACCAACAAAGTTGATCAAATGAAATTTTTTGGCGAAGCTTATGGTAGAGTCCAATTTGTATGTTTTGGACATCAATCTCATTGCTGCACTTTCTGAGGAAGAAGTAGTTGATTCATCACATTAGGTATCACATATTTATATCTCATATCCTTGGCATTCAGACATTGTATATGTGCTTCAGAATTTGAATCCTTCGCTGGATATGTCGAAGAGTAAGAGTATATCATTGAATTAGAAAGCTTTGAAATATTGTATTCTTGATAATGCATTACTTTGGAAAGATCTAGGAGGAGTTTTAATGAATTGTTTAATTGAAAGTGAAGCAAAATAAGTTATGAATGATTTTCACAAGGGTGATTGTGGCGATCATATATTCTAGAAGACCACAACAAACAAGATATTGAGGCATGGATTTTATTGGCCAAGTTTATTTTCTGATGTTTGCAAAAATTTTATGAGTTTCCATGAGTTTCATATTTTTTAGGGAAAGAGAAAGTTGTTACTATTTCCCTTACAACCCATTTCAATTCAAGCACCCTTTCAACAGTGGGGTCTAGATTTTATTAGTGAGATTCACCCTTCATCTTCAGCTCAACAGAAGTGGATCCTGACAGCTATCGATTATTTCACGAAATGGATCGAGGCTATTCCCACCAGACAAGATACAGATGTGGTAATACTTCAATTTATTGAGTCTAATATTCTGTCTCGATTTGGTTGTCCACAAAAAATAATCACAGATAATGCATCTTCCTTTAAATCCAAGAAGATGATTTATTTTTGTGATAAGTACCACATAAGGCTCGGGCATTCAACACCATATTGCCCGCAAGGTAATGGCTAGTCGAATCATCCAGTAAATCATTGGTAAACATCATCTAGAAGTTGCTGGAAGAAAATAAAAAAAATTGGCACAAGAAGTTGATCAATTCTCTATCGGTGGATAGAGTGAGCACTAATAAATCCATGGGTATGTCACCTTTTCAGTTAGTATATGAATTGGACACTATTTTTTCGACTGATATTTCTATCTCAGTGATGAAAATTTTGCAGGAAGTCGACAGTGAGCCCAATTATATTCAACGCAAAATCAATCAGATGATTCATTTGCAGCAATCTCAAGTGGAAGTATTTTAGAATATTTCAAAGCTTCAAGGAAAGATCAATAAGATATATGACATAAAAACTAAAGCAGATGATTTAAGTGTGGGAGATGTTGTTCTCCGATGGGATGTCGAACAAGAAAAAGGAAAGCATGGAAAGTTTGAAAACTTGCGGAAAGGACCATACAAAATTTTGGCTTTTAGAGGGAAGAATTCATTTTTGTTAGAATAAATTGATGGAAAAGCTTTTTTAGGAGGATCAGTCAATGGTAGACTCCTCAAGCATTACCTCACTTGATTTCTTTAGAGATTTCTCATTTTCATTGTACATATCAGTTTATTTTTTCTGCCAAAGTGTGAAGAGGTTTTCATGGAAGCTTGAAGCCCGAGGAGAAGGCCATAAGGCTTCTTTTATAAACTATTGTTTTGAAAAGTTAAGTCAGTTTTTTTAGTCAAGTCAATTTCAGTTTTTCAATCAGTCATTTCATTGTCAACTTTTGTTTTTATTTTTGACTCCATTTACCAATGGATGAGGCTGCCTAGTCTACGATGTTCTTGAAACTTCCTAAATGAGATTCCATCCCTAGATGGAGCCAATGTTAGTGTTTATGAGTCACCAATGATCAAATTTTATAGTTTCAAATAAATTTTAAAACAAAATTTGATCATTGGTTGTTGTCTAGGTCAGTGCTACTCCCTCCACTTTCTCATGGTTATCAACACTCATCATGGTCATGTAATAATTCATGTGTCTTGGGTCATGAAATAGTTAATATGCCATCATTTAGGTCACGGTCTAGGATTTCACTTGACTTGTCATTATAAGGTTAGTCATAAAAAAGCAAAAAGAGTCATGTCCATCACTTTGGTCACCATTAATGGGAGTTAGCATCTTACGAACAAAAGAAATAAAGGTAAAGGTAACATTTCGATTTCAAAATATCATGCTGCAGTCACATCATCTCATTTCTCAAAGTGACATATGATGTAATGCCATCATGACAAGAAAAAATAGATTTTTAACCAATAAAATACCAACCAAGAATTCTAATTGCTCATTTCACCTTCATTGAGCACCTCTCTACCATCAAGCTTCATTATAGCCACCAGGGCATCAAAATTCATCTTCAAAACCACTTACTTACCTCCTATGTTGTGCTTCTGCCTGCTAATCTGTGGTTTTGTTTGCTACGCTACGCTTCTGGATCATGTGTTTCATATTATAAATTGGAGGCCAAGTAAACATCAAAAGGGTTCATATGAAAATTTCACAGTCTTGAGAATCTTTTTTGCATGTAAGTAGACAATCTTTCACTTTCTCATGCATCATTCTCCTTGAAAAACACAATGAAAATCCCTCTCCTAGGGTTTCACTGCGCTTCTGGATTCCATGTATTTTTTCTTTATTGTAGTGGTAAAACACCTATATTTCCTCCAATATTACCCTCTCCCATATCTCACATGCCTCCCCTAAAAATTTTCCATACTTCTTCCCTTCATTTCCCTCACTTTCCCTACAAACCCTAACCTTCATTGCACTTTTGGCTAGGACCGTGTTTTGGAAATTTCCACTCCTTTCCCTCACTCTTTTCATAAAATTACACCTCCCTAGATTCCCTAACACTTATCCCCATCTCCCAAAATTTACCCAAGAATTATCTTAGTCCCTAACCCCTTCATCCCCTTCCCTTAATACAACAGTCCCCTTTTCCCCTATTTTTCACCCTACCCTTCCTCCCTAACTACCTAGGGTTTCATCATGTAGACAAAAACCATGGAAAATGAGAATAAAAAATACATCAAAGGAGGGAAAATTTCCTTATTTCAGCCAACACATATCCAAGAAATCATTGCCTCATGTTTCATCAATAAATCCTTTGAAGTTGTGGGCTGCATAAGCTTTTGTGAAAGGATTCAAGAGGCAGGTTGCCATGCCAAATTAACAAGTTTCTTTACCACCAATTTTAGGAGGGATAAGGCCAGCATAGCAGGGGTTGACTTCAAAATATCAACAGATTCCATAGACTCAACCATAGGAATCCCTAACTATGGAGAAATATAGTTTAAAGGGATGGATTTGGACATTGAGAATTACAAGGTTTTCCTAAGGCCATACTACAAAAATGATCCTACACACTTTTTTCCCTTCAGAAAATTGCTTGACAGGCATGATCCTCTAATGAAGATGATCATGAAATACTTTACCTGTGAAGGGAGGTTTTCAAGGACTATATCAGTATCACATAAGGCTTCTGATACATTTCACAGCAATCAATCCTCTCAATCTACCTCACTACTTATGTAGAAGCCTTGTCAATATGACAAAGAAGGTACAAAGTAAAGGAAAAGATCAACAAGAAAACCTATTTCACCATGGCTTGGTCAAATTCATTGTTTTACCTCAACTTTCACAGATCAACCTACCTTGGCAAGCATTCATGTAATCAACTTCTCTTCTGCCTGCTACTTGTAAGCCTAATAGTAAAAGTACTCCATTGGCACCACCAATACCACAAGAGGTTGGTTCTTTAAGTAAAACAGAGGTGAAAAAAATCTACAATAGAGGTAAAGGCTTGTGTTTTCTCCTGACATTGTGGAAATAATTAAGCTTACTATTTGTTAGAGAAGGAACATCAGGACACCAGCACGATGCACCCTTGCATGAGGAAGAACAGGCACCTTTTGATGATGTCATGTCTAACCTAGATGAGCATGTGGAAAACAATTCAGTTGAGAAAATAATCAAGGATCATGAAGTAGAGATAAGATATATCAAGGAAAAACTTTCAAAATAGAACTTCATGATAACAATTTTATAGTAGAAGAACATGCAGCTTAAGGTAAATCAACTTTTTTCAAGAAAACCTAAGGAATATTTGGTGGAAGAGGATGATAAAACTAAGGTAGTGATAGATGTTAATCAATTTTAGTACAAGGATGTTCAAGTACAACCAAGGAGGCGAATGAAAATAGGACTTGTAAGAAAAAAATATCAGGGAAGTGAGTCATCTTCTCCCCTCAGTGAAGAATATTTTGATGACATGATTGCAGCTAAGATTGAATAAGATAAATATTTTTGGCTTGGAAGGTTTAATGAACACTTGGATATTCTCTTGAAGAAGGCCAAAAGAAACACCAAGCTTCAGAGACATATGGCAAGGCATTACTTCACCAGGAATCAGATTTGTAGAATTAGTGTTAGGAATTTGAAAAAGAAGCTAAGGAAAACACTGATCAAGCTAAAGAAGAGAGATGACCTTGATTTTCTTGTTGATGCATAATTTATTGCATAATATATCACTTAGAATGAAAATGGAAGAATTTTGAGACAAATTTTGTGAATTTTGGGAAAATTTTGAAGTTTTTGGAACTTTTGGCAATTTTGGAAATTAATGGTGCACAAAAGCGCAACAAGCTCATGTCGCGCTTCTTCCCAGAGCCTTTAAATGAGGTCAAATATACATTTATGGACATATATTGATGAGTAAAATATTATATATATACATGGCTTTCCATGCCAGTTCACCATTTTGAAGGAAAAGTAAAAAAACAGGTCAAAATTCATGTTTTTGCCTCCTTTTCAGCCCCCTCGTTGTGCTTCTGGAGTAGCTGTGGGAAAATTTGTTTTTAGGTACCTTGGATAAGGATTTTTGCAGGTTTTTAGGTTCATATGGCTAGTAGAAATCCCGATGTATATTTAAAAACCTTAAGTTCAACAAAATGATCAAGTTAAGCCCCTAAAAAATTCCTTCCAAGCAACACATTGCGCTTCTGAGAGAGCACGTTGCACTTCTGAGAGAGCATGTTGTGCTTTTGTGAGAAACTTCAATTTTTGAGTTTTAGTCAAGGTCGAATTTTCATGCTATAATGTTTCTTCTTGGGCTTTCACATGATGTAATTAGTTGTAATGGAGTTGGTAAATGTCAAATTGATGTAAATCTATAGTCTTTAATGCTTCTAAAAGTCAGTCAAAGGCTAAATGGGGAGTTAGTTATTAACCTCCCTAATTTTTGGATTGGTTATATAGATTAGTGTGATCAGTTCCTATCCTGATGGATTCGACTCCTAAGAGGGGGGAATGTTGTTTTTGGTCTATATGTATCTTTTTTGAAGTCAGATTCAAGGTTGGACATCTATTAGACAAAGGCTTGGAGCTAGTGTATATTACTTTTTTGCATAAATACAAAGACAATATCAGATATTATCTTGGGATTCATGTGGTATGCTTTAGTAACAGTGCTTTTCTTTTGTTTCATCATTATATTGAATGTTTAGTTCTCTATAATCAATTATCATTCTTTTAGTGATTATCTCATAAGGTTTTAAATAGACTTCATAGTTTGTATGCTCTATTTTGATGAGGTTTTCATTTTATGTCTCTTTTATTATGATAAATGAACTCGTAACCGTATGCTAATTTTGATCTCTCTCTATTTATACCCTATACCACAATGACAATTCAAATTTGTTACTAAATATACCTACCTTTCCCCATTATATCCTTGCAACTAAATCATTTTAAACATTGACCTAGTTCCCCCTGACCTAGTTCCCTAGACCTTTGAGTCTGATCCAACAAACCCTAAAAATCAAACCCTAAGTGACCTAAATACCTATCCTAATATCAATTTCTCCCTCTATTAACTTCGTTGGTTGTGAGATTATAGAGAGAGACCTCCGTGATTTAGTAGGGCTAGCTACCAAGTTGAAAGTGGTCTGAGGTTACCTCCTTCGATCTCCTTTCTCAGCCTTGGGCCACTTTGGAGGATAACAGGGAGAAAAAAATTATTCATAATTTTCTTATAAACTTCCTTTAGTAGCTGGTAATTCTTATGTACCCTCCTATTTTTTTCAACATATTTGGTTAGGGCCACTATTGTATAGCCACAAATTCCTTTTTGTCTACTCACACTACACCCCAATTGACAATGTGACCTAATTATTCAAGCTCTAAAGCCCCAAAATAACATTGGGAGTGTTACAAGAATTTTCATTAGTCATGATAGAGTTGGAAGGCTCTATTATTTTTTTTTATGTGGGAATCCAAGGTTTTGTTTTAGATAAATACATCATCAAGAATGCAAACACAAAACTATGGGGGATACACTCGATGAACCTATGACATAACACATGCATTCGTGGCATACTAAATAATACCCGTCATTTTTATACATATTGTAAAATACCTTCAAAAATAAATTTATTAACCCCCTACCAATAGGAACCAAATACACCTTCATAATTAAGAAAAACCCTACTTTCACTAGATATTATAGATATCCATTTTTTCATTAACATTTTTTATAACCCTTTATATTTGTATCCCTATTATAGTGACATGATGCCTCCTTTATGACCCCACATGCATTCTAGAATGCACCTTTATTCTTTTGATATACATTATAGATGCATATTAGTTCTCCCACAATGCAATTACTCAGCCCACTCTTAACTACATATCACTATGATTTGTGGCATTTAATGGTCTAAGGAACACAACATATAAAAATATTTTACCACCCTATTATATGCTCAATACATTAATTCATTTTTTCCTCAACATATATGCCCCAATATGAATACACATCGTATGTTGTTGCTTTGTTAGTGAATTCATTGTGCACAAAACTATGTAGAAAGGGTTGAATTTTTTTGTTCATGAGGCTATGAAGTGTGGATGGATCATTGTAAAGGCTAACAATGTTATTAAATATTCATAATGACCCTTATGTGTATGGAATTTTTCCTTTCGTATTTTTTCCTATTTCATCCATATGTAGTAGTAGCTAGAATGCAGGTTAGGTTTTGTGAAAAAATAGGGTACATGAAGTGGATCCATGTAATATTCCCAAATGGGGAATGCAACAATAAAATGCAGAAAAGCAGGAAAATAACGCAGATTATCATAGATAAATCAAGAGGCCAATATGGAGACCCTTTATTTGTATTTACAACTGCAAAATAGATGTAAGAGTTGGCCCATAAGATGCATAACACGAAATACAAGTCTCCAATGTAAGAAAATCCTCAAGAAGAGGTGCTGCAACCATGTATAAAGAATAAACAAGCCTTACAACGTTATTTTATTAGACTGCAATAGCTGTATATTACACATTAGATCTAGAGCAGATAAGTGCATAAAAAGTTAGATCTATAACAGATCCATACAGTATATAAGATCCTCTTCAAAATCCCCTTGGGGTTTTTAGCAAAACAACATGTACAACTTCTAGATCTGATATCTAAGACTGCAGATCTAAAAAAATATTCAGATCTATAAAGTGGATCTGATTTGGTATAAATAATTAAATGACCTCCTCCAAGAGATCTCCAAAGTGAAGGGCAGATCCCCAACACTTAGAAAATCACCTCTCTAATGGTGTGTTGAACCACCTTGAAACTGCACCTACATAAATAATGTAGATTTGGATCTATACTGTGCTGTAGGGATCAAAATAAAGTTGGCCTCATGCCAAGATCTAAAAATGGTGCTCAAATACTTCAATACAATCCTCCCAATGAAGTAGAGACCTCCTCCACTAAAACTAAGCACTGAAATGGACTAGACCTTGAAAGATCTAATATCCACTTGCTACAGCTTGCAAAAACAGTCAAACCCTCAATAGGATCTATGCTGTAGTTGAAATAAGAAGCTTGGCCCTAAGCTAGATAGTGGACAATGCAATACAAACTCTCCCAAGATCTACTTAATGGGAAGAGGTGGGATTCCTGACCAAGAACACCCAATTCTAAACAACATTAATTCTTAGCTAAATAGCAAGAGAATGATATATGTCTAAATAGAAAATATATTCAAAAATATAATATCATCAACAACCTTCTAATGTTTCCATCCCATTTCTTTTATAAGACAAGAGCTTACAAACCCTAAACCACCTCCAATGAAATCAATTCTTTCACACAAGACATCTCCATATAAAACTGCGTTGTGCCTCATTTATGGCCACTCCTCCATGACAGCGCTATAGATTTGGTCAAGGTTGACCCAGTCAACATGTTTTAGCCCCTGTCCACACCTTAGGGTTCTTTATTAAGCTAAAAATATGATCCACTTTCACATGAGAAGTGGTTTTATTCACAATAAAGAGTTTTATGGGTCTCCCCACCCACTTATTCACTTATCTAAGTGAAAAAACAAAATTCTAATATTCCCATTAGTTCTAGGCTAATTTAGGAATATTACAGTCCTCCCCTCCAAAATGTTGCTTGTCCTCAAGCAACTACAAGGACATTGCAAAATCTCCAATGGATATGTCTCCTCCCAAATGGCTTTCATCATGAAGGAGTGGGAGACATATGGAAAGAGTTATATGCTATCAATTGGCCTCCTTAAGGCATGGGAGATGACAAATGTTGGGTGCTTCAACCCCAATGGGAAACTCCAATCTCCATGCTATCATCCAAACAAAGTGAGCCATCCTTGGTAGCTCATAGAAACAGTCACCAATCCCTTGCTTATGCAATGTGTAGGGGCTGCATGGCTAAGAATGAGAGGTAAGATTGCTCAACTTACGTTGTCTCTCCCTCCATTTATGATAAATTTGGAGTTGCTAATCTTGGGCTGCAATAATATAGTCCTCATGAGTCCAAAAGATACTTGGAATCTCATGATTCCACACATTAGTTCTAGGGAGCCTCCTTGCCCAATACTCCATGCATATAGTGAATATAATTCCATCACCATATGGGATCCAAAATATATATGGACTAAGTGTCATATGACATTTTGGATGGTGACAATAGTCCCTTCATTGAGACCAACGTTGTTCTTCTTCTTGCGGTCTCAGAACATGATATAATAAGTGGACATCCAACCACCTTCTTGCTGCCATAAGCTTCTCAAAAGCTTGAAAATAGTACAAGATAATTGGGGTTGGCTGAATATGATCCAAGCAACACATGTCTTGCCAAAAATCCTCCCATGTGAGAGGATTCTCCCAAAGACATAAGTCAAACATATGGCCCCTTGCATAAGGAAGCAAGTGATGTAACGTAGTAGCCATATCATGTCCCATCCTCCTCTTGAAGCATGAATAAATGTGGGAAGTTTCATTCCTAATGGACACATCCAACCAATGTGTCATCCCTCCCATCATGTCCCCAAAAAAATTGAGATCAACATCATCATGTGGGATCAAAATCAGTGATACATAAATAATCAAATGCAATGATGGAGGTGGATTATAGTCCCACAAGTGGAATCAATGCAGTAGATCTCCTGACTGCATCAGATAGTGATGTGGTAAGTGGTTTCTCCACCACTTACTTGCTGCCCAAGTAATCTCACCATGGCTGAAAGTGTGAGATATTTTTGGTGCCTTTGGAGTGCACCCACAATGATACAACATCTCCCTATATCTTCCAAGGGAGTGACCATGTTTAGAAATGTTTATGGCACAAAGTTTGCCATGAATTTTATAAGGAATAATGTCCCTCTTTGGAGATATGGCCTGCATATACATGGTAAAGAAATACATATAGTCATCAAATGAAACATTATGGTCATAAGCATATTCTTCACTAGAAATTTTGCTCATACAAATGGAGTGGTCCATAGATAAACTCCCTCCCATTCCAAAAGAGGAAAGATATGGTTGTGATAACTCCTCCCAAGAGTTATGTGACTCCTCCAACTCAAAATTATCCATGCATCTCTGAAAATGATGATATAGTTCCTCTTCAAAGCCTTCCCAAGTGTAGCTCTCCATGATAGTGTTGTAGGCCCTCATGGAATAAGTATGGCTGAAAAGGAATTCCTCATGAGATCTTTGTAGCAACTTCTTGAGCTTGGAGGCTCGAGATAAGAATATCCTACCATGATAATAGATGATCTCATCTTGGACTGAATATCCCTCTTCATGTAGCTTGTCATCAAGTACCATGCACGTGAAAAGATCCTTTGAATAATCCACCAACAATTGGGATTTCCAATATGGATCAATCTCCCATAGTGACAGTGTTGATGATCTACCATAAAGAATATATGTCATATGGCTACCATTCTCCTTGACATATCCCATGCCAAAGGTATGTGTTGGAGGTTTGTTATTCTTCCCTTGCTTCTCCTCCCACAACACAGAATCTAAAATGAGTATGGGTGATGAAAATGTTGGGAGAATGTCTCCCTCCTCCTGGATTCTACCCAAGACTCTTAGCATTGTATCATGGTCTATCAATGCTCCTTCATGAGCCAAATATATTGATGTTGCATCATGTTGAGAGAGCACTTTATTCATCTTCCAATCAAGGGGTCTCCCTGGTGGAATGCCTCCATGCAAAGAAACATCAAAATCTGAAGTAGATTGTATAAACAAGTATAATGATGTGTCCCTCCCTTTGCTACATAAATCAGTATCCTTCTTCTAAATATAAAATAATTGAAATAAACAAGGGTGCATGCTCCTCATCCTTGGATGTTGATCCACCCTTCCTCCTCCTCCTTGGATCAAGGTGTTACTGCCCATGATCACTATCACATGATGCTCCTTGGGAACCCTTTTCAAAGATGCAAAATCTCTTCCTCTTGAAGCAATAACTTCATGCCCATCCCCATGTGGTGACGGTCCTTCTTCTGAAGTGACAACACTGTTACTGCCTTCAGGATCTTTCTCCTCATCAATATTTAAGAATACCTCATCAATAATGAGAGACCTTAGATCTTGGTCTTCCCTTGAAAGAGGAATCTACATGACTTCCTTTTGAGAATAAATATATTCACGCAATGGGGATATTTCCCTTGGCAAGGTATCACACAAGTTTTTATCCCCTTCAATAGAAATCTAAAGTGGAGTTGGTGTAATAGATTTTTCCAACTCATGCAAGGGTTTTGAGTGTTCATGCTTTGCTAGCTCATTCAAAGATGCTTCAAATTGTTTAACATCAAATATCTTCACTAATCTCTTAGAGAATCTTGCATAAGTAAGTATATTTGCATTTCTTAATGAAAAGGATTCAAATAACCACCAAGCATAATATTTACCTTTAAGATGTAGTGCAGCTATCCTAAGGGCTTCCTTTTCTGAAACTTGATGTAGATGCAAATATAAGTCTAGCTGATCTATCCAATCCTTGGCTGTGCATGTGGAGGATCCATAAAAAATTGGCATAAATAATCTACCTCTTCTGCTTTAGTTGTGTTTCCTGGGTCTTATTTCCTCCTTGAGTTGGCAAAAATCTTGGAAGTTCAAGTGTTCCTTGAATCTCCAAGATTGAGATTCATACTCATGAAGATAATCACTCAAAGTCTCCTCCTTTTGGTGCGTCTTATTTCTCCATCTCTCTTGTAGTAAATCTGGGCATAGTATAATGTTGTGGATCTGATTATGTGGCTAAGTGATTACAAAATAATATGGAGAACTAGGGTTTTATTCATATGAAATTCTTCTTGAGGGATATTCATGTATTTCCATCCTTATTCCCTTGATTTCTCTTTTAAGCTCACGCATAGTTTGGAGAATAAGTCTTCACATCTCCTTCCCTTTCATTCCTCCAAATAAAGGGGTTTTACCTTTGTCTTCTTTCTCATTAGTGTAATCAAATATTTTATGTCTTCTCTTTTGATACCACCTCTCTCTATTAGTAAGAGGCTCTCTTTTTCCACAAGACATATTTATTTTTAGAAAGAACAGGTTGTGCCAAGATGATGCTCTGATACGACTGTAATATTCCCAAATGGGGAATGCAACAATACAATGCAGAAAAGCAGGAAAATAACGCAGATCATCATAGACAAAGTAGGAGGCCAATATGGAGACCTTTCATTTGTATTTACAGCAGTAAAATAGATGTAAGAGTTGGCCCATAAGATGCATAACAGGAAATACAAGTCTCCAATGTAAGAAAATCCTCAAGAAGAGGTGCTGCAACCATGTATAAACAATAAAAAAGCCTTAAAATGTTATTTTATTAGACTGCAAAAACTGTAGATTACACATTAGATCTAGAGCAGATAAGTGCAAAAAAAGTTAGATCTATAACAGATCCATACATTATATAAGCTCCTCTTCAGAATCCCCTTGGGGTTTTTAGAAAAACACCATGTACAACTTGTAGATCTAAGATCTAATTGTTACACAGTAATTTGTCACTATCCTTGTACTCTTCGTTCCTTGATCCTGGAGGACCCATACAGTTACCCTTGTGTACTTTCCAAGCATGGAATACATACCCTTGAACCAAATTTTGTCTGCCAAATCATCTCCCTTTACAACTTTTCTGAAAGTTCCTTGTAAAAACATGGTTTTCAAGGTTGGCGCTTTCACTCAATTTCTGACTCATAATGATAGCGAAATTTTCATTGAGACCCATGCCGATCGGTGCTCTGTCCTAATGTCGAACCTGTGCCGATCCTGTTTTGGAAAGTTTTTGTAATATCCCCAAAAGGGAATGCAGCAATAATTGAACACAATTATAGTGTAAATCATCTCATAAGATGTGAAAGTAACATCTAACCATCAAATGAATATTGAACAGAAAAAATATGTCTTATGAACTCATTCCATAGTGAGGAAATGCAACAATATAGGGCATACAAATGTTATTTACATAGAATTACACTATAAATGTGAGAAGTGGGGCTTTTATCCCTTAATTTAGATAGTATACATCTCACAGATAGAATGGGATAAAAAACAAATCACTCTAGCCAAGTTAAACAGATCTCCCGGTTCAAATATGGCTGAAAAATGCCCAAATCCCATGACTTATGGAATACAAAAATGACTGAAGCAGATACAACATAATTATAAAATGGGTTGTCTGCTCAACTTAGTGTTCCTAAATTGAGGTCATAAATTGTCAACCAGGGCTAGTAAACTGTTGAAGTGAAGTGCACTATATGTGCTTAGGTATTTGTTTCTCACTACGTTGTGTTTAGTGTTTTTCCAATGTTTTTGGTTTTGTGTTTTTATTCTAAGAGGAAAAGAAATAAGTTTTGGAAAAGAGAAGTTGTTGGTCACACTAAAACAGAGCAAAACCTATTCTAAATTATGTATGGCACTTGAGAACAGAAAATGCAATACTTTAACAAGAAAAATAACTCATAGCAAGAACTAAATAACTCATAACATGAACTCAATAACTCATAACATGAACTCAGTCCCATTGATTCATTAGAAATATGTTGGAATATCTTGAGAAAAGGATAAGTTTAATGCAATGAGGTTATTCTAAGTAAACAACAACTTACAATATCACAAAAATCTCATCCATGGTTAGAAATTTATTAGAACACAATTAGAAAAGATTATTTGTAGAATAGTAAGGAAATCTACTCTAAATTAACCTATGACACTGAAATTAATCCATTTTGCAACTTAAATTGTTACTAATAAGCCTCATTCGAAAGTTAGAAATCTTTTGGAATAGTTTTGGAAAAGGCTATTTGTAAAATTAGAAGAGATTGTAGAACAGTCAATGCCTTGAACTGATATCACTAATTCCTGTCCATATAATGATGTGTTGGAAGAGATTAATAACAAGAGTAGTTTGTAAATAATGAAGGCCTTGAAGTCTAATGGAACAAAACTAGCATACAACTGACTAATAAAAATAAAAATACAATGGATAAAGCTGAACTAGAATGCAATCATTCAAACTTGAAATACAGTGACCACAACTGTACTAGAATGCCATTATCCTAACTTGAAATACAGTGAATAGAAACTGAACTAGAGTGCCATTAATCTAACTTGAAATATAGTGAACATAAACTAAACTAGCGTGCCATTAATCTCCGGAGTATTACAACTACACTATAATGCAACTAATCTCTAAAATATTACAGCCCTATCTCGTTCAGTATTAGTGATATTTTGGAACAATTCGGAAGAACAAGTCTAGCTGTAACAATTGATGTAATTGGGCACAAAAACGTAAAGTTCAGAAAAAGGAAACTAATTCCTAAAATACTACAGTTATATCTCATTCAATATTAGTGATATTTTGGAATAATTCGTAAGAACAATACTAGACTGTAGCATCCAATGCAAGTGAGTATAAAACACAAAGTTCAGAAACTTTCTTAAACTAGGAATGCAACAAGGCTGAAGTTACTTATCTAAAAAATGTGCACAAAGCTTCTCGGGTATTAGTGGCCCTCTACCACCGGATTACCATACAAATCTCCTCAATATTGCCTCAGATCTTGCAATAAAGTGGTGCTTCTTTCATTAAAGGAAAAGTATTTCAAAAACAGAGTATTACGGTCTTTTGATATCTAGCAACAAAACATCAATCTAGCTAACTGTCCCTCGGTCTCCTGAGTCATTCTTATAAAAGAAATACATAACTACCCTTGAGAATAAACAAGAAAAAGTGTATTTTTAAATCAAAATCAAATTAGAACTCTTATGGAAGCCTCGTACTTTGTTGGAGACATCTGTAGAGTCCCTGTCCTGGTAGGAATCTGCTTCTTAGCTTTGATCTCTTCCACATGCATAACCACCTGTAGATTCTTGCTCAGACTTTGTAGAGAGCAATAAATGATGTGGGAGCATTGTGGAATTAAACCATATGCATTTTTCTCTGAAGTGACACCTGTAACCTATGAGAACATGAAGATAGCTGCGGAATAGGCGACTAGCTACAGAATGGCTGCATTCTGTAGCTGAGTCTAGTCAAAAATTACAACAACAACAAAACCATGAAAATATAGCAATTCAGTCATTGTATACATTCCTAAAGTGTCTTTAACCAATCCTATTGACCATTTAATCCTGTAATTGATAAGGGACAAAGGAAATGAAGTGAAATTTGGTGAAGGTAAATGACATCTTTGGGGCTCAACATACCCCCACTGCAAAGTTTTTGCATGTCCTCACGCAATCAACTCATATATTTTGAGACTTCTGCTAGGACATCTAGGCTCCTTCTTCTGCTTTTCCTGATAGTTAATGGCCTCCTAGGCTTCTTTATGACCAACTTGAATCTCAAATTTATAAGTGCCCTGCTCAACTTTTTGTTTTTCTTCTTCAATTTCTCACTAGCCTTGTACAACTTTTCCATTTGCAGAGAGAGAGTTCTATTCATATCACTTTTCAGCTTAACCTGCTCCCTTAAAATGTCATTCTCATTCTTGATATGCCTATTGAGTGCTTCTAACTCATATTTGTCTCTTCTTAGTACATCAATTGCAGAATTTGGTGGGCTAAGAGTTCTGTCTCTACTTTCTGAGGCTCTCTTCTCTAATGTCTCAATATAATTATAAATTTGTTGTTGAGCTGGGTCTATCTCCAGAGTTTCTTCATCAAGATCCTCTTCATATTGGTACTCAGGTGATCTAGCAGTTGGTGTCTCTTCATCCTCAATGTTTTGATTCCCATTTGTCTAATCCCTGTTTTCTTCAATATACCTCTAAGTCTGTGGCTTCGTCTTGGTTGAGATGGTCCTTCACCTCTCTCCTTGGCATAACTTCTTATCATCTTCTCCTTTTTAAGCTGTTTCCTAATTTCAGTCAATTTCTTAGAAATTATCTCCTCACTGTCCTCTTGTATAGACTTACCAGTTTTAGTTTCAACAGCTTCGGAAATTTTCCTTCTCCTGCTTCTTCTTGTAAGCTTGCCTTCAGATGGAGGTTCCTTGGGTTCTTCAAAGTGATTCCTCACTAGAAACTCATCCCAATTGTCTCCCACTTTTCTCAAATGATGTTCAATTATGATTTTAACTAGGCTGTGGTGGTACAAAGTGGTTTCCAGGAATTGAACCCTCTTTTGTACATTAGAGGCCATTCTCTTCAGACTATGAAGTAGGAAAAAGGGTAAATTGATTTCTTCATCTAAGAAATTCATCATTAACCGAATATGATAAACATAGAGGGTACCAAACCTTCCCTCACAAGTTATAAACTTTTGCAAAATGAGCAACATATTCCGCCATTTATTCTTCAGTGCTGAGCTAGGAATGCCCTTCTTAAAAATGGTAACATCCATACCTGGTGTTTTTAGCATTTGCCTCCATGCCTCATTATGAAATTCCCTATTTTTGAACCACCGTTCTCCTTGCTTGGGTAATTCCACTGCTTATGCAATAAAAACTTCTATAATAGTGAATTTAACATCTCCTATTTCGACTTCTGCTCCATTGAAGGACCGTGTAAATGTTTTAGTTACCTCTTTATGAAAACCATTGAATTTTTCCAAAAATTGTAACCACCCAGCCTGCTGTAGCATTTCTCTAATTTGTGGTTAACCCTCTAAGTACTTGGTTTCAACTGGTTCGGATCTTACTATGAGACCCATGGCTTCTCTTCTCAACCATCAATTTACTGCTCTTCTATCCACGGTGAAAATGGTTGTTAAAGAGTTGTTTTTACCCCAAAGGTGCTTTCTCTGTTTATGCAGTAGGAATTAGCTACGGAAGGATGATGTGAAGAGGTTATAGAATGAGTGAAATGTGGTGAGGGTGATTTAAAATAATTAATGAGTTTGAGAGCCATCATGGGAGAAAAGACTGCGGAAACATTTCGTGAGAAATTCAAAATCATCACTGAATACTTCGGCTGGTGACCTGACCGAATAGGTCACTTCAGTACTTTAACTGTTAAGTTTTAAATGATGATTTGAAATGGTGGAGTGGAAGGGATTTTGTCCAAAGTTTTTATGATAGGTTTAATAGGCATGATCAACACGAATAATTAAAATAACTTTCTGAATCATACATGACCTAACTATACTATAACTTTCATATTCCGTCATCATAATAATTTTACAACTTTACCTTTGCCTTTCCTTTAATTTTTTTGTGGTTTTGATATGCTTTGTCCTCCTTTGAAAATCATTGATTCTTCAGTCTTTATAACTCCTTTTATTTTTATTTTTGTCATAGGTGTGCAGGATCAATTTGCTACTGATCAAATGATTACTGGATCGTTTCCTTCTGGATATCTGGTTGCAGAATGTCTGACTGGCTGCAGAATGTACCTGTAGGAACTTTGAAACATGGAATGGAATGTTGTATGAAATGGATCAGGAGTGAATTGAAATGTAATGGAATGAAATGAATCACAATTGTGAAATGGAATGAAACATAAAAAGTGGTCTGCAACTCATGATTTGTAACACTCAATCTACAGAAAGAGATCAAATTTAGAAATTTGAGATGGAAATGAAATGGACCATGGAATGGAGTGAATGAAGTATGGATGAATGGAATGAATGAAATATGAATGAATGAAGCGAATGAAATATGAATGAAGTGAGACATGATGGAGTGAAACTTATGATTTTGTAATGACTGCTTGTAGAAAATAAAAATAAAAATTGAAAAGCTAAAGTGTCAGAAGGATTCTGATTTTCACTTTATCTTTTCTATATAAACATGATAATTAGTGATTAGTTTTCATGTTTATACTTTATTTTATTTATTTATTTATTTTTATGCTTTTTAATTCAGAAAATTCAACTAAGTTGATGAAGAACAAAAATTCTTCTTCATTAACTTCACATCACTGTTTTCCTAGAATCTCTTGAAAGTGGCTTATGATACAGCTTCAATCTATGACCATTTACAAGAAAAGTGACCTTCTCTTCATCTATTGTCCTGATTTTTATTGCTCCATTGTCAAAAATTCTTAAAATTTCATATGGCCCAAGCCAATGTGTTTGGAATTTACCTTGAAAATCCTTGAACTTTGAATCAAAAAAGAGAGCCCAGTCACCTTCTTTGAACTTGTTTTCCTTGATGTACTTATCATGCCATCTAGTCCTTTGTTGTTGGAATATACTTTTTTTTTCCGAACTGCATCTTGTCTGATCTCATCCAATTCATTAATCTGCTCCAATCTGTGATTTTGTGCCTCTGTTAGATCAAGTCATAGCTGAACTGCCATTTTAAAAGTTTGAATCTAAAACTCTATGGGAAACAAAACTTATTTTCCATAAACAAGTTCATAAGGAGTATGGCCTGTTGTGCTTCTCCATGTAGTTCTATAGGCCCACAAAGCTTTAGGAAGCCTGTCTGCCCAATCTCTTCTATGTAAATGGACAGTCTTTGTTAGGATCCCTTCAATGACTTTATTGGTAGATTCTACTTGACCATTTGCTTGTGGATGATAGGGAGTAGATTTCCTGTGTCTGATTTTGTACCTCTCCATCATTTGTTCCACTAGCTTTGATGTAAACTGAGCTCCTTGATCTGTAAAAATTTCCCTTGGGACACCAAAACGAGTAAAAATATCCTCAAAAAGAAAATTAACTACAGATGCTTCAATAGCAGAAAGTAATGGCTTGGCCTCTACCCATTTGGTAACATAATCAGTGCAAACTAATATATATTTCTTTTGTCTTGATGGAGGGCTAATAGGTCCTACAAAATCTAAAGCCCATTTTTCAAAAGGTTCAATATGTACCTGAGGCTACAATGGCATCTCACCTGAAGGAGAAGGTTTCCCTACCCTTTGGCAACTGTCACACCTTTTGACATACTCTTTAGCATCTTTAAAAAGGGATGGCCAATATTATCCTAAATGAAGGATCTTATAAGCTGTCCTTTTATCAGCAAAGTGTTCGCCACAAGGTTCATCATGACATGCCTTGAGGATCTCAGGCATCTCATCTTCCCGAACACATTTCCTAAAGATAAAATCTGGACCTGTTTTGTATAAATCATTAACAACCCATGATTATTTTGCACTGTCATAAATGATCTTTCTTTTGTCTATTGCATTCATTATTGAAGGAAATTTCCCTGAAACTAAATAATTAGCAATGAAAGCAAACCAAGGAGTTTGAGTAGAAATTGAAAAAAGATATTCATCAGGGAATTGATCTTCAACTGGGGTATTGTCTTTGATGTTTTGGAGTCTAGATAGGAAATCAACTACTGTGTTTTTTTTTCTAGGCCTATCTAGAATGGTAATGTTGAATTCTTGTAAAATCAATAACCATCTTATGACTCTGCCATTAGTAATTGATTTATTCATTAGATATCTAATTGCAGAGTGATATGTGTGAACAAAAGTTTCATAGCTTGTTATATAGTGTCTAAATTTTTTTATGGCATGAACAACAGCTAAAAAATCTTTTTCAGTTACAGTATAATTTAACTCTGAATGAGTCAAATTTTTACTTGTATAATAGATGGCATAAGGAATCGAGTCTTTTTTTCCCAATACTGCTCCTAGAGCTGTATCTGAGGCATCTATTGAAATATGAAAATGTAACTTCTAGTTAGGGCCCCTTAAAATAGGTGCTTCAGAGATTTTTGTTTTCAGGGTCTCAAAGGCTAACTGGCAATCAGGATTCCACTTGAATTCACAGTCCTTGGTAAGTAATTTGAAAAGTGGAGATGGTATCTTGGTGAATTTTTCTATAAACCTTCGATAATATCCTGTAAATCCGAGAAAATTCCTAACATCTTTTGGAAAACTTGGAATAGATAAGTTAGATATGACTTCAACTTTTGACTCATCAACTCTAATCCCATCCCCTGAAATGTGATGTCCTAAAACAATTCCTTCAGTAAACATCATAAAACACTTCTCATGACTTAGTGAAAGATTTGCTTCTTTACATCTCTTTAAAAAAATTTCCAAGTTTGCTAAAGCTTCTTCAAATGTGTTTCCATAAAATGTGAAATCATCCATATATACCTCTACACAATCATGTATTAGATCTGAAAAAATTCCTAGTACTGCCCTTTGAAATGTTGCAAGTGCATTGCATAATCCAAATGGAAATACTCGGTAAGCATAGGTACCCTAAGGACAAGTAAATGTGGTTTTGTATTGATCTTCAAGTGCTACTTGGATTTGATTATAACCACTAAACCCATCTAAAAATGAGAAGTACTTTTTGCCAGATAATGTATCTAATACCTGATCTATGAAAGGTAGGGGAAAATGATATTTAAGAGTAGCTTTGTTTAATTATCAGCAGTCAATACATACCCTCCATTTACCATTTTTCTTTGGCACAATTACCAAAGGAGAAACCCACTGACTATCTGAAATGGGATAGATAAATTTAACATTTAACAATTTCTGCAATTCTTCTTTAACAATTTCCCTAAGATTTGGATTCATCCATCTTTGAGGTTGTCTGATTGGTTTACAATTTTCCTCTATATATATGTGATGAGTGCAAGTCTTGGGGCTTATCCCTTTCATATTAGTGTACTCCCATGCATATGCAGAAGAATGTCTCTGTAATATCTTGACTAGCTCTACTTGTTGAGATTTCTCTAGGTTCTTGTTTATGTTTAAAGTTTTTCCTGGAAATATCTCAATTGTAGAGCTGCCAAATTTATCCATGGAATAGAGAGACATCTGTCTTGATGATAAAAACTCAATGTTGGATTCTTCTTGAAATTTTTCATGTTTGTATTCTGAAGAGGATTCAATGTTTTATAAGGTATTCAGAATCTAGCTATCTTCACTAATTTATGAAATTATGAAGAGAGGTTGTAAGTCTTCTTCATCCTCTATCCATTAAGTATCATCCAATTCTGTAATTGTTTTTGCTGGAGGATACAAGGTAAATTTATTGGTTGAACTACCATCAAAGATGTACATATCACTGGATCTACAACTAATGAAAGCATCAGCTGTAGCTAACCAAGGTATTCCTAATATAATAGGATGCCCTTCTAGATTATTCTTAGGAGTTAGGATCATAAAATACACAGGATACTCCCAAGAATCTAGGGACAATGGAATTTCTTCTATTACCCCATCAGGTTTGATCACAGATCTGTCTGCTAATTGTAATAATGTGGATGTAAAAAGAAGAGTAGGAAGTTTCAGTTTATCCATGATTTGTCTACTCATGATATTGATTGCTGCTTCTTAATCAATAAGTGTGTTTTGAATTTCAGTTCCATTGATGTGTATTTTAACAATTGGATTTCCTGGGTCTAGATACTTTGGAATAGCAATCTTGCCCATCATGATATCTGCTATTTTTCCTACCAGTTTAATTTTCTTTATCTCTCTTATTCTTTTTCCTATTTTCTTCATGCTCAACTCCTTTATTGTCTTTGCTAAGATTGGAATTTCCTTGATAGCTTGCAATAATGGGATCTTAATACAAACATTTCTCATCTCATCCAAGAAATCATAATTAGACACCATAATTTGTTTTTCTACACCCCTATCAATTTGTAATCTTTCGGGAAAGGGAGGTGTAGAAGTGGATGTTGATGGCTGCTCTAATATAGGAGTTGAAATTATTGGTTCTTTTTGTTTTTATTTTTCAATGTTTGGCTCTTGGAAAGATGTGTTCTCTTCAAGACTTTTATTTATTCATAAAGAATCTTCCTCAGAATTGTCTTACTCTTGTATGATTACAGAAGGTTTCCTCTTTTCAAGTATTCTTCCAGACCTAAGTTGAACATCACTAAGGTCTAAAGGAGTGATGAAATAAGTTGGAAACTGTTGGCCTTCTATCATGTATGTGTTCTGAGGATTTTTATTGTTGGGGTTTGGTATAGGTTGGGTAGGCAAATGATTTTTTTTCTGAGGAAATGGTAATGGAAGTGGTTGATTGTGATGTTGTGGATTTTGACGATTTTGTTGAGGATTTTGTTGAAAGTTTTGTTGAGGAGGGAAATGTGAATATGGTGGATAGAGTGGTGGATACTGATAGTACTGAGAATATCTTCCATAGGGATTTTGTGCTCCTTGTGCCCAAGTTTGAGATTGATTTTGAAATTGGGGCCAAGGTTGCTGCCAAGAATTCCAATTTGGTAGGGGTTGATTATATAGTTGATCATGGAATCCTTGTCTTTAAGGTCCTTGCCAAGGTCTCCTAGAGACAAAATTGAGAGATTCTGTGGAATTTGTAGGAGTTTCCTCCTGAAAGACAGCTTTAAGACCAGAAAGTGAAGGAAAACTCTTGGTCTCATGTTTTTCTGAACAAATTACACAGGTCTCTACTACTTTTTCATCCAAAGGGCACTCTCTCAAGGCATACTTCTTTCTACATTTGGGACAAAAGATTACTAAGGCATCAGATTCAATTTTCTGCTTGTTTTGTAACTTAAGCATGTATATTTTTTCACTAAGACTCCCCAAGATATCAGATTTGAATTCATCAAGCATATTTCCTATTTCTACCCTACTTACTGTCCCAGAAGCAGATTTACTTGCCCTTGCAAGAGCAGGGTCTCTTGGTCCTTTTATAGTTTTAGATTTCCCTCTTGAAAGGTTGATACATAGTTCAGCTGTTTCAGGTAATGTGAGCTGAGATATATCCTCTTTTCCCATCATGTTAAGGATATCTAACCATTCATCCTTAATTGTCTTCAATATGAGAGCTTTCAAAGTGTCTTGATCTAAGTTTTCCATTTTTTCCCTCTTGATGTTATAGTTAAACCTCTCCAACAAATCTTCCAATTTTTCATCCTCTTTTTGTAACATTTTAAACACTTCCTCCTTATGGTTGATTGGCATACAGTAATCCAAATACCTCTCTAGAAATGCTTGTTTCATGTCTTCCCATGTCCTAATAGAACTGTTTATCAAACTCATAAACCATTTTAATGTTGCTCCTTTCAATGTTGAAGGGAATAGTTTAAGTTTTTGAGCATCTTGTAAGTAGTCATAGGTTCTACATAGGACTTCAAATTCAAATAGGAAGGTTTCAAGATCTTCAGTTTTAAGTCCATAAAAGTTTGGAAGGACAGAGGGTGAAATGTTTTTCATAGGTGCATTGGTTTCTTCATCTACAATAGGAAACCCAAAAGAGCTTCCCATTTCTCTTCTACCTCTTCCTCTACCTCCTTCTCCTTCTCCTTCTGTACCTCTACCTCCTTCTCCTATACCTCTATCTCTACCCCCTCCAAATAGTGTGTTTTATCCATTAAAAACTCCTCCTCCCCCTTCTTTTGCCATAGTTGATTCTTCTGTAGAAGTTGAAAAATTTATGTCCCCAGCAGGGGTCTCAGAATCTTCTTCTAAGACAGGTTTAGTGGATAAAGTGGAAGGTCTTTCAAATGGAATATCTGATCTTAAGTCCTCTAGAAGTCTAGGATCAGTAAAGGATGGAATGTGGGTTTGAGTTGAAGGTGTGCTGGCTCTTGGTCTTGGTGAAACAAGTGGTGTTCTAGAAATCAAGCTTCTGCTTCTTATGAATCTACCCCTTGAGTCTCTTTCTCTATGCATGTCATTGTTTTTGGGAGGTAATAAGCAAGGCTACCTAGTTACACTTCTCCAAAAACAACGCCTAAATGTCTGCTCAACTTAGTGTTCCTAAATTGAGGTCATAAATTGTCAACCAGGGCTAGTAAACTGTTGAAGTGAAGTGCACTATATGTGCCTAGGTATTTGTTTCTCACTACGTCGTGTTTAGTGTTTTTCCAATGTTTTTGGTTTTGTGTTTTTATTCTAAGAGGAAAAGAACTAAGTTTTGGAAAAGATAAGTTGTTGGTCACACTAAAACAGAGCAAAACCTATTCTAGATTGTGTATGGCACTTGAGAACAGAAAATGCAATACTTTAACAAGAAAAATAACTCATAGCAAGAACTAAATAACTCATAACATGAACTCAATAACTCATAACATGAACTCAGTCCCATTCATTCATTAGAAATATGTTGGAATATCTTGAGAAAAGGATAAGTTTAATGCAATGAGGTTCTTCTAAGTAAACAACAACTTAAAATATCACAAAAATCTCATCCATGGTTAGAAATTTATTGGAACACAATTGGAAAACATTATTTGTAGCATAGTAAGGAACTCTACTCTAAATTAACCTATGACACTGAAATTAATCCATTCTACAACTTAAATTGTTACTACTAAGCCTCATTCGAAAGTTTGAAATATTTTGGAATAGTTTTGGAAAAGGCTATTTGTAAAATTATAAGAGATTGCAGAACAGTCAAGGCCTTGAACTGATATCACTAATTCCTGTCCATATGATGATGTGTTGGAAGAGATTAATAACAAGAGTAGTTTGTAAATAATGAAGGCCTTGAAGTCTAATGGAACACAACTAGCATACAACTGACTAATAAAACTAAAAATACAATGGATAAAGCTAAACTAGAATGAAATCATTCAAACTTGAAATACAGTGACCACAAATGTACTAGAATGCCATTATCCTAACTTGAAATACAGTGAACAGAAACTGAACTAGAGTGCCATTAATCTAACTTGAAATATAGTGAACAGAAACTAAACTAGTGCACCATTAATCTTCGGAGTATTACAACTACACTATAATGAAACTAATCTCTAAAATATTATAGCCCTATCTCGTTCAATATTAGTGATATTTTGGAACAATTCGGAAGAACAAGTCTAGCTGTAACAATTGATGTAATTGAGCACAAAAATGTAAAGTTTAGAAAAAGGAAACTAATTCCTAAAATACTACAGTTATATCTCATTCAATATTAGTTATATTTTGGAATAATTCGTAAGAACAAGAGTAGACTGTAGCATCCAATGCAAGTGAGTATAAAACACAAAGTTCAGAAAATGTCTTAAACTAGGAATGCAACAAGGCTGAAGTTACTTATCTAAAAAATGTGCACAAAGCTTCTCGGGCAATAGGGGCCCTCTACCACTGGATTACCATACAAATCTCCTTAAGATTGCCTCAGATCTTGCAATAAAGAGGTGCTTCTTTCATTAAAGGAAAAGTATTTCAAAAACAGAGTATTATGGTCTTTTGAGATCTAGCAACAAAACATCAATCTAGCTGACTGTCCCTCGGTCTCCCGAGTCATTCTTATAAAAGAAATACATAACTACCCTTGAAAATAAATAGGAACAAGTTTCTTTTTCAATCAAAATCAAATTAGAACTCTTATGGAAGCCTCGTACTTTGCTGGAGACATCTGTAGAGTCCCTGTCCTGGTAGGAATCTCCTTCTTAGCTTTGATCTCTTCCACATGCATAACCACCTGTAGATTCTTGCTAAGACTTATTAGAGAGAAATAAATGATGTGGTAGTGTTTTGGAATCCAACCATATGCGTTTTTCTCTGAAGTGACACCTGTAACCTATGAGAACAGAAGATAGCCGCGGAATACGCGACTAACTATAGAATGGCTGCATTCTGTAGCTGAGTGTAGTAAAAAATTACTACAACAACAAAACCATGAAAATATAGCAAGTCAGTCATTGTATACATTCCTAAAGTGTCTTTAACCAATCCTATTGACCATTTAAGCCTGTAATTGATAAGGGACAAAGGAAATGAAGTGAAATTTGGTGAAGGGAAAGGACATTTTTGGGGCTCAATAGGGGCTTCTACAAAAATATGTTATAAACAATAAATATAGAGTTTATTTATCCCAAGCTTAGAGAAAAATAGAGATCTAGCCTCTTTTACACAATGTGAAGATAACCCAGTAAGGGTTTCTTGAGAGAATGGGTATACAAGAGTAGATCCGCAGATCTAGATAAGAATCAACGCAGTTATACTATAGCTCTATAAATAGATAGATGAATAATACAAGAAACATAAGAAGATGTTTTATACAATCCTTCCCGGAGAAGGGTTGGCCCATTCCCCAAAGGATAATCTCAAGATCGAGGGTCTTGACCCTGCTACTGCAACACAGAGAGAAATGATACAGTTCTTGCAAAGGACTGCGCTGTAGGAGATGGAAAGTACATTGGCCACATGCTAAGATCTAAAATGAAGCTCTGGGACTCCCTCACTTATCTCCCAGAGGAAGAAAGGCTTCCTCCTCTGAAACATAAGCTCTGGAAGTGGTGTTGTGGACCTGTTGAAGCCTCAAAAATCGCTGCTTCAAACATTGGGGGATAACCACCCGGTCGAGACTTTAAGACAACTCCTTTTCCATTTGGGATGGTGGCTCCGACTGGATTTATAGGACCCGTTTCCTACTAATTTGAATGGGTTGGTAATGGAATGGTTGGATGAAGGGAAAATGGGACTAAATGACTGAAATGAAAATACTACCTAATCTAATTTAAATACTGACAAACAAATTATAAAACTAACTCGGGTATCATATGTGAATACAACTTTAAATTGTTTCAATTGAACAATAACCATAAAAATGTATTACAGCTTAATTGAAATGTGCAACAAAAAATAAAAATAACTCTGTTTAAAAAATTAAATAGAGTTATATTAACATATTGTATTCATCATTGTATATCGTTTTCGTATACTATAAAAGATAAATATTTCCAATATACTTAGAAATGATATATATATATATATATAAAGAAATATTGTGAAACAAAGTACACATAAATGATAGCAATTTAAAAGAGAATATCATATAAAAAAAGAAACTAATAGTGAATAGATAGAAATACCATATCCATCTCGAGACTTTCAAATGCAATATGATACTCAAATCCAACAATTCCAATGTAAAATCAACTTCAAGGTGCAGAAATGAAATTCTTAAAGATAATTCTGCACAGAATCACCAGATGTGATCCTTTATAAAAGAATATAGGAGTAAATCGAGTACAGAAATGTAATGCCCAAGTCAAAAATATTACAAATTAAGGACCCTTTTCTAAATGCATGAAAGGGGTTTAAATAGGTACTTAACAAAACAAAATAACTAAAACTATTCCTATAATCTATCTAATATCAAAATATCTAGAACAGAAATGCAATCTTGTAGTAGACTGGCTCATTGATCATCAATTGAGGTGGATGTGCGAAGGTGGAAAATTTTGAGCATCTCCTTTACTTCTTTAAGATGAGTAAGCTTTGAATGCAACCACCCTGTATATGTGGCATCTGAGAACTCGAGAAGGATGCAATCAATGGCATTTGAGAGATTTAATTACAGTTTGTTAATTATATGGTTTGATGAGATAAGACCACATTGAATCCCACGATATTCCTTGTAACTGGCCAATTTGCTGAGTTTTATTATTGATCTCTTGTTTCCATCTAAGATCATTCTCTTTTGCTTTGGGTAACTGGTCGGGACTACAATCTGTAATTAAATTGATTGCATATAAATGATCATTTACCATTTGTGTCACATTGTTCATTATCCCCTTAGCTCTGGACGTGGCCCTCTCTGTTCCGATCAAGTGATGTTCCCATTCTGAAAAGACAATTTCTTTATGCCTCTCCATAATTTTGGGAAGATCTGCTCTTTTCCTTGACTCTGAATCCTGCCATAAAAGAAAGTTGGAGATCTTTTCTTCAGCTTCATCAAATTCAAACTTAAGAGTAATTCCCTCATCTATCAGGGAAGATGTTAGCTCATAGAGAGACTCTGCTTCTGCAATATTTAGACAAAATTCATTTAATTGTTGCGATAGAAATTTTTTCTTCTCCAAAGCTTCATTTTTAAATTGATCGAGAGTGGGATAATTCTTGAATTTGTCTAACTTATATTGAAATTTTTTTTCTTGTTCAATCTTGAGAGTCTGTTCATTTTGCAGAAGGGTTTATAACTTTGCAATCTCCTGATTAAGCTGCTATTGTTTTTCAAGGGTCTGCTAATCAATATTTCCTTTTTCAATAGCCAGTTTTTCTTCTAATTTATTAGTTCTGAGTTCTGCATCCTGTAATCGCTGCTCCAACTGAATAATCTTTTGTTGATTTCCTGCAACCTGTTCTTCAAAAATAGAAATTTGTACATCCTTTTGTTTTACCAGCTGTGTAACTTCAGAAGCTTTATCTATAGTGGCAGCACTATAGACACCTGCATACTGAGATAATTTGGTGAGATCCTCAGATGGATCTGTTGGGGTTCCCATGTTTTGGCCAGGTTGACAAGACCAAAATATGAGACAACATAGAATCACTTTCAAACCTTAGGATCTAGCCCTCCTAGGCACAGAGAGGGATCTCTCTATAATTTTCAAAGGTTTTATATCTTTGAAGCTCAAATGTTAAGGTTTTAGGCTAGTTATAAGCACATGGTTTGTTTGTTTGATTGTTTTTTTGGTTGTTAGTAATCAAGAAATAAGGGCCCAATATAAGATAAGGATGAGCAAAGAGGAAACTAGGCAAAAATAGATAACTCAGGGAAAATCAAGGCCATTGGGCAATGGAGTCAAGAAAGGATTTACTTGTGTTCAATATGCAAGCTTTCAGTTGGGCTAGTCATCTAGAGCACCTGGATCTTAAATATGGTTGATGGAATGGAACATTAAGGACTGCAAATGAGTGAAGAGGAACCAGCCAATCCGGTCTATAGATCAGGTCGGAGGTCATTTAACTCTAGACCTACTTGGACAAAATTAGAGGCCGGTCAAGGGATCTTAGAAAGGCTTAATTGAGATGGAAAGATCCTAGTGAGGTAGAGACAGGGTTCTAGACCCCCCAGTGTTCTCAAATCATCCAACTAAATCCTAACAAGAACATCTAAACATAGATTTTATTAATTCATACATCAGAGAGCAGGCAATAACATCCACTACACTGGTTAAACCAATCGAAATCAATATTCAGATACACATATAAGAAGAAAACATAAAAGGCTAGGAGAGCAGCAACATAAGGTACCTATCAAGGGTAAATCTTATGCCAAACTTCTGATGCGAGCCAGAAGAAACGTAATGAAATGGAAGCAAGTAAATCACAAATACAGAAAGAGGAAAACATCACCAGATGCTTTAGATTAGGATCCAAATAAACGTGCTTGTCATATTGAAGACAACACCAATCAGGTACATCATTGCCCACAGCTTGAACATTCAGCCTGAATACATCAAACCTCTGCCTATCTTGCAATATTACACAGGGAACTTGTCTCAAGAGGAAAATGCTTGCAATATACTGATATCCAATCAACAACCTTTACAATGATTTCCTTTTGTGTTTTATAGTAGAGGATGAGTAGGAGATCGACTGAGGGGGTAGGTGAATGCTAAATGTAACATTAAACACAAAAATGAATGTAGGGCTGAAACCCATTCTGTTTGAATGCTGGGTATTTAATCTCTGTCTCCTCTATGTGAAAGAGTGATCTCCTTCAGACGCGATCTTGACATTTTTCGGCTGTAATACCCCTGGTGCTTTGAACAAAAATAAAATAAACTACTGAGAGGCCTGTCATATAAATGCTCTGGTGGTTTTGAACTGTTGTTAGGGTGGAAATTCCTTCAAGGACAGTGTGCATAATAAAAATTGTATGGGCGCCCTGTACTTGATGAAGAAAAACATTCTGCTGATGAATAAATCCTGATGTTACATTTTACTTATGCTCAGGACCTTCTGATTGATCCTCGGGGTCTTCAAATTGGTGCTTTGCCTCCTAAACCACTGATTCAAGGCTTGAGATCTTCATTAACGTGCTCCAATCTCTTTTCTTGCATTAAAAACACCTTGCCACTCCATCTTTGTCCCTGCTCGTGCATTTTGAGCTTTAATGGCGCCGAAAGGTTTTCCACAGAGTTTAACCCCTATTTCTTTTAATGAACATCTAGTCTTTACCTTCTCGGGTCCTTGCTCATAAATTCAACTGCTGTAACTGATATTATTTGGATTTCGATGTTCTTGTAGCAGAGACACGCACCATGGTGGCCATTAGCTCTTAATAACCCTGCAAAACACACAAATAAGTTAAGGAAATAATGAATGGGGTGGCGGATGATGTGGAGATAGAGAAAGGTCGTGCAGATGATGATGCGGAGGAGAAAATCATAGAAAGAATGGAGGAGCGTGCCTTCACGATGGTGATGGTCTACAGAGAAAATAGACGTGGAAATCGTTAAAAAACGCGAAAAAGGACCAATATATGGATGGAATGGAAGACTGTACGGAGGGTGCACGTGGAGATGACGTGGCGAGACTGGGAGACAGTGGAATGGTCAACGACGGTCGGAAAAATATATACCATCGATCGCGGTGGCGATCAACGGTGGAGGACGACAGGTGGTGGGCCAGCAGGTGCGATGAATAGGGTTAAGCAGTGCGCAGCTTAGATGAATGCCGACCGTTGGATGAGCGTTTTGATATCTAACGGTTGTCGTGGATTTCGCTACGCGACCTGGATCGAAAGATAATGTGCGGGGGACGGGTGATTTTGCCGTCGTACAAAGGACACGTGGCGGCAGTTGTATGGAATCGCTGGGTGCTCAGTGAAAACCACCCACCGCGCATAAGCGGTGCGGAATAAACCAGCGGGTTTGGAATAGTGCACGGCAGGGTCCACTAGGCGGATGGAATGCGGACCGTCAGATCATCGTGTATTTGGACGGTGATGGCCCAGCAAGGGAAAATGAACGCGAGAGACACGAGCGCTGGGGATTTAATGACCGCTGTCGGATCTGCCAAGATCTACGGATGTAATTTCGCCCGATAAACTCAGCGGATAGGCGCCTTTGGAGTTGGCGGATGGTTCGAGGATCAGGTTATATGGGGGAAAAAGGAGAAGGGTTTAGCGGGGAAGGGGCTAGGACCCATATATGCCAAATTTATCATTTTAATTCGATTTTAATGCGTTTTCTTGCCCAAGGAAGGCAACGATAGGGAGGTGAAGTGGGAATCTAGGGAAACAAAGGGTGATAGTGGGATTTAAAGGGGGATTTCAAGGGGATTTTAGAGGATTGATAGGGAAGAAATGGGGGAAACGAGGGGACTTCGACAAAGGGGAGTGAAAGGGGAAAAATGTGAAATTGGCAGGGGACAAGGGGTAATGTAGGCCTTTTGAGGAAAGGACCAGCAGAGAGGATTTATGTTAGGCATAGCAAAAATAGACTTCAAGGAGGATGGGTTTTCAGGAAAAAGGCATTCCTTGAAGGCTCCAAGACAACCTAGCCCCCAGCTTGCTTGTCAAGAATTTCATAGGGGGGCTAACAGGATCCACCTCAACATTTTTATAAACAATATTTAGAAATCCCCCCTGTGATGCCAAAAGTGCATCTTGATCCGTTCTCCTTCTTTTCCTTTGTTTTCTCACCACAACCCTATGTTTGGGACTGTAGAATATATCTAAAGGAGGGATTTCTTTTATATTTAGCATAATTTATCCTTTGGGGTTTTCAGGAATGATTTCTACATCCTGATCTTTGGGATTATCAACTTGAGGAGTGTTTTGATGTCCTATCTGCTGGGAAAATTGTTGATATTGGCTCAACAAATGAGGAGAAACAACCAGTTCAGTATCTACTTGTCCTCCAAGTTGAGAACCTGCATTATTGTTTATATCATTATTGGGCGCTTGTTCAGTGTTTTTACTTTCTGTGCTTCCTTTTTCCACATGTACATGGGCATCAGTACCCGTGCTCTCTTTTTCTATTTGAACTAAAGACTTCTGTGTATATTTTTGAGCAGCTGTTTCTGTCTTGGCAGTGTCAGCTTTGCTGCTGTCACCTTTTTCCCTAGAACATGATTAGTTCCTGTTACTTCTTTACGAGAAGTACTTCCTGCTTCTTTCTGTTGTGATGCTTTCTCCTGTGTGGGAGATCTCAACTTATCAAGAGGCACTTTAAGTAACCTATGAATTATAAACAATTTTTTTTTTTTCATGTCCTCAGACTGCAACTTGGACTTGGCTAAATCAAAAACTTGGGATATATCATCCACAAAAACAAATAAATCATCAAAAATGTATGGTTCATGTTCGAACCGAGCAATTAAAACAGAGGTAGTAAAATCATACGCCACTTGCCTTGGGTTGTATTGCCTTCCAGGAATTGTTGAAAGTTTAAGATCAGAAATCTTACCAACTTCTTTCTCAGCATGAGCGAAACTATTAAGAGTATAGTCACCACACTTAAAAGGGAAGGTAGGCCACATAAGCTTTTTATTGATTTTCAAAATTCTAGACATTCCTTCTACTGTCAGTTGATAAGAAATCTCCTGAGCTAATAGCTTATCTGGAACATATAGGGGAAGGATATGTGGCTCAAAATTACTCCCAAAAATCCTGAAATAAGTGAATTTTTCTTCCCCGAACCAATCTTCGATAGAGGAAAAATCAATCTTGGCTTTATTGGAAAGTCTAGGAGGGAAATGGCCAAAAATGGTTTGGTAAATTGGAATGAGAAAACCATGGCAGACTCTATAAACATGATGTTTGAAATGTTCCTTCCATAAGAATTTGTGATACACATGAATAGGGACAGGTTCTTTTGGAGTCCACTTCCAACCTAGCATGGGGAATTCAGAATTAAAACAGAGGGCGTTTAAGATATAAGCACAAAAATGGAAAGGGGTGGAATTCCCTGAATTCTTGTCTCTTCTGTACTCAAGAATTTGATTGGCTATCTTATCAGACAAAATGACAGCCCAATCCATAATTTCAGAACTAATAGCATAATGAATTAACGAGACCATTTGAATAGAAAACCTAGCAGAGTTATCATTTCCGAACAACCTACACATCATCGTTGTGGCATAAAAATATGGAGGCAAGAGAGACTCCACAGAGTACATACCTGATGCCTCCTGCTTATACTTCTTAGGGTTATTCCTCCATTATTTGACTGGCTCTAGCTAGTTTGGATGTTCTGCAGCATATTCCTTAAGGAAGTCTTTGTTGTAAATCTTTTGTGGGTTGGGGAGGTGGTACATTGCTTTAATATCTTCTGCTCTGAATGACCTGAACACTGATCCAGAAATAGAAACAAAAGTCTTGTTTTGAACGGTCACATTATCAATGACCCATCTAATCACATAATAGTAGGGAAAAATGTTTGCCCGGGTAGCAACTTGGTATAAAAATGAATTTTCCAATGGGCTAATATGAGTTTCAGAGTCAGAGTCTGAATCTTCTTCACTGGGAACAATTGCCTTAGGCACAATAACCCTAGGTTTGTCTTTTTCAATCAAACTGTATACACTCTCCCATGTCATCTTCCCCTGTCCTTAACAGGAGGTGTCTGTGACTAGCTTGAGCCTCGTCGGTTTCTCCTTGGGCGGCATGGTTAATACAGGGGCTTTTGCAACAAAATCAGCTTTAGATTTTCTGCTTCTCTTTGAAATTTTAGTGTCGGGCAAATTCTCTCTGGTTCTGTGAATGAAATGATTCGAATTTTTGTTCTGCAATTCAAATGAATGCCTTCAACTGAAATAAAACACAATAATGAGAGCAACTATCTAAAGATCCGTTTATTTAATTACCATCTAATATCCCCATATTTACAACATAAATGCCCTCCAAGGGGTCAAATTCACTCATTGAAAACAAAATAACCCGTGATCTTTTGTCTGGTTTTCAATTAATGGTAACGTACAATCGGAGATCGGTGAATCCTTGGAATAAATGTTAAAATTCACTTTTGATTCTTTGCGATGCAGGGAATAAATATAAATTCGAAGTTACACTCGCATCGCAAGTCTTCAATGGTGCGAAAAATAATACAACATAATTCATGCCAATTTTCCGATTGTGACAATCGCATCACAATTTGTTTGAAATGAAATGCGACAACATTTATTCCAAGACAAATTTCTAATAGTAAAAAGTCAATCAAAGGAAATGCGGTAACATTCTTTCCAAGACAAATTTCTCATAGTAAAAATTCAATCAAAGACTTATAACAACCTTTATTTACAAAAATAAATAAAAATTTGCAGAAAGAAATATGTACAAGTAAGAAGGGGTTACCTCCTTATGAAAAGAATTTCTTTAAGACAAGCCCATTTATAGGAAGAGATTCTCTCTTTCCTGTTAAATCTTGAAGTATGAATGTATATGAGCCTATCTTTTCAGCAATCTGAAATGTTCCAAGCCACATCTTCTGAAATTTGGTATGCTTACCTTTTTCTTCATGTGCTTTATCCCATTTCAGAACAAGATCACCAATTGACAAAGTTTTTGAGCTGGTGGAATTTGAATCAAAAGAAGATTTAACAAGATGTTGATGTTTTTCATGAATACTTCTTTCTTTCTCTCTATCCTCTTCTAATTTTTTGATTTGATCAAATCTCAATTGAATGGATGAGGAAGGATTTTCTTCAATGAATTGCACTAGGGATAATGACAAGAAAGCTAAATTTGATGGTATCACAACTTCTTTTCCATAAACTAAATTAAAAGGTGAAGTGCCTATAGAAGCTTTAAAAGTAATACGAATAGCCCATAATGTAAAGATTAAAGACTTGTGCCAATTCTTTTGATTTTGATCAATAGTCCTTTTAATAATCTTTATGATATTTTTGTTGGTGGATTCTGTTAAACCATTACCTTGTGGATAATAGTTAGCCGAATATTTCAATTTAAAACCTCTCTTAATTGCAAACTCCATTATACTATTACCAGAGAAATAAGATGCATTTTCAAAGACCACAGCATTAGGTACACCAAACCTGGTAATGATGAATTGATCGATGAAATCAATAATTGCATCAGAATTGGCTACCTTTAGAGGAATTTCTTCTACCCACTTTGTGAAGTAATCTGTTGCTGTGAGGATGTACTTATGCTGCTTAAAAGAATGAGGTATTATCTCACCAATAATATCAAGCCCCCATTGCTCAAATGGTTGTTCAATGTTTACTGGCTATAGAGGAAACGCTGGCTTCCTCTGTCTTCCACTAGAAGTTTGGAAAATCTTGCACTTCCTCACATAATCATGAGTATCTTTAAAAAGGGTAGGCCAATAATATCTAGCATGGATGATTTTGTGAGCTGTGGTATCACCTCCAAAATTCCCACCTGCTGGTCCATCGTGTAATTCCTGCAAAACCTTCTTTACTTCAGTCTTTTCAAGACATCTTAGTAAGATTGAATCATAATTTTTTCTGAATAACACATCATCAATGATTTCATATTTAGTAGCCTTCAATATTAAAGCACGTTTATTCTTATAGCTGAGATTAGAAGGATCATACCCATTTTTCAAGTAAAAGATCAGATGAGCATACTGTGATTCAGAATTGGTAACACTTATCTGACTTACTTGAACAACATTTTCTGAATCTTGATTTTCTGGTATGTTATGAGCTCCTACTAATAATATGCAAAACCTTGTCCTCTAACAATCTTTTGTGGTTTAATATCAATATCATATTCTTGCAAGGCTGTCACCCAATTAGCCCTTTTTTCTCCTACTTCTCTTTGAATTAATAATTGTCTTACTGCAGAAAATGGGACAATAGCCTTTGTGTGTGTTTTTAAGAGAAAAGGCCTAAAATTTTTGATTGACTTAAATACAACGAAAGCTTGTTTTTCAACATTGGAGTAATTCAGCTCAGCTCCTTGCAGATTTGAGCTAAAGAAGGAAATCAATGCTTCAACTTGTTGATCATTGAGCTATGTTAAAACAACAACATAGGATGTTCTGGTTGCCAAAGTATACAGAATAAAATCATTGGAAAAATTGGGAGTGTTTAATGCGGGTGCATCAATAATTGCCTTCTTGATTGCCTCAAAGGCTTCTTTTTCTTTATATCCCCATTTGAACAATGAATTTTTCCTAATCATATTCTACATAGGTAAAACAATTTGAGAGAAATCTGGAATGAATCTTTTTACAAAATTAATCTGACCTAAAAATGATTGCATGGAATTTTTATTATGAGGCAAAGAAATATCAGAAATTTCCTTAACTCTTTTAGGATCGATGTATATACCATCTTTCAACACAATAAACCCTAAGAGTTTTCCTTGATCGAGAGCAAAGAAATATTTCTTTGGGTTTAAGGAAATACCAAATCTTCTATATCTTTCAAATATTTGTTTCAGATCATGTACATGATTGGATCTCCTTTTTTAATAGACTGTTATGTCATCAAGATAAATAACAACTAATCTATTAATCAGACCCTTAAATGCTATGTCCATGGCTCTCTGGAAAGTAGCTCCTGCAATCACTAAACCAAAAGGCATTTTCTGATAAGCATAAGTTCCCCATTTGGTTCTGAAAGTGGTTTTCAGCCTATCATCTGGATGTACTAAAATTTGATTATACCCTGAAAATCCATCAAGGAAGGACATTAGTTCAGAACCAACTACCTTTTGGAGAATTTGCTCCATGGTTGTCAATGGGAAATTGTCCTTTTGACATGCCTTGTTTAAGTTCCTGAAATCAATACAGATTCTAATATCACCATTTTTCTTCCTGAAAGGAACCATATTGGAAACCCAATTAGAATGCCTTACAGGAAAGATGATTTTTTCTTTCAAAAGCTTGTTGAGTTCTATTTTGATTTGATCTCCAAGATTTGGGTGAATCTTTCTTAATTTCTGCTGAATAGGTTTAACGTCAGATAGCATTGGAATTGTGTGTTGAATTACAGAAGTATCATAAGTATTTAAATCATCATAATTCCAAGCGAAGACATTTTTATATTTACTCAGAAGTTTAATGAAAGAAGATCATTCTTCTAGAGTTAAATTGAGACCTAGATTAACATTCTGAGGTTTAGAATCAGAGCCAAGAATGACTAATTCAAACTTCAAAGTTGAACTTCGAATTTTAGCATTAGTAGCTTTCTTGAATCTGCCTTTAATATCATAAAGATCCTCAAGTTTAACAATAGAAGTAATTTTTAGATCATGACTGTCCTCGTAAATAATCTGTTCATCATATGATTTTTCAGAAGTTAAGAAATTTAGAATATATTGATCGTGGTAAAATACTCTCCAGTTAGTAATATTGTCTAGGACAAATGGGCGAAAAATGAGTTCTACTGAAAATCTATCAAGACTGTAATATTCAATAGGAAGGAGTTAGGATGCAACATTGGCTAATAAATCAGCCGATGTGTTTTGATTTCTTGGAATGGAAGAGATATTAAAGGATAGAAACTGAGTGGTAAGGTCCTGTACTAGGGTTTGATAGGGTTTAAGATGCCCTGAAAGACAATGGATGGTATTCCTTACTTGTCTTATGACAATTTCGGAATCTCCATATACTTTCAAGTATTTTACATTTAACCCTATGGCCTTATAAATCCCTTGAATCAAAGCTTCATATTCAACAGTATTATTAGTACACTTAAATTATAATCTACATGATAGCATGGTATTCTCTCCATTTGGATCAATTAGGACACATCTTGCTCCTGCCCCATCATTAGATTTCAATCCATCAAAATATAATGACCAAAATAAAGTTCTATCTATAGGTTTATCTACAAATAAATCAGAAATATTAACAATTCTAGAAGAATCAGATTGCGAAAAATTCTCAATTTGAGAAACAAAAGTATTTACAGAAAAAGGTGATTGTGGTGCAGTAAAATTTCAAAGAAATGACTCAACATATTAACTCCCAAGAATATTATTGTTGAAAGCTACAGGTTTGTTAGGTTGTTCAAACTCAGTCACAGTGTGCATGATATGTTTCTCTCGCTCGATTTTAATTTGATTTGGTTTTCCCTTGTAGGGAAGCCACACATGTGAATAATCAGTAGCGATGTAACCATTAAGTTTCGCAGATCAATCCCTACTTAAGACTAACCCATAGAATTCCGGAATATATGCAATCAGAATATCGATTCTTTGGACAAACCTAGGGTCAGAAGCTAGTCTAATAGTAACTGATTTGATTTATCCAATAACTTGAACCTTGGAGCAATCCAATTGTACAATGTGAACAACAGACTTCTGAGGTTCGATAGTCAACTTAGCACAAACTGAAGAAGGCATTATATTAGAAGATGCTCCCGAATCAATTAAATAGTTATGAAAATTCTTATTGTAGATTTCATAGGTTAGCAGAAATGGAGGTGTCTAGGAACCTGATATTTATCCAATAAGAATAGTGTCGGATGCATCTACTTTGTCTGGTGGTTTACTAGTCCCTTTAGCTGCTTTAGCTACTACACCACTTGGTAGAGGAGCAATAGGTGTAGCATTTAACTCTTTTAATAATAGATTTTGTTGATGTTTGAGTTTGCTGAGTTAATGTAATGAGATATTTGCTCTAATATTTTTCATGTCCTCAACAATATTATAGTCCATCGGATCTGATACTACTAGAGTCTTAGATGATGATGTGGGAGGATTGGAAGATGATGGCTGATTCTGAGTGGGCAAAGAAAAAACTTTCTTTGTGGAGGTTTTGTCTTTAGTACTTGGAGTTGTAGTTTTCTTCTTTGGAACAGTTTGAACAGGTTTCGACGTAGATTTGCTCCTTGTACTCACAGGCATAGCTTCTTGTTCCATTTCATTATCTGAATTAGGGAGAATGAAATCCCACATTCCATTTAGTTCAGCTACTTCTTCCCCCTCATCTTCTTCATTTGACATTAGAGGAATTTCTTCTTCTTCATCATCTTCTGATTCTGCATTGGAGATTGCATTGGGAGGCTTTGACTCGGCTTGAGTCCTCTTAAAATCTCTAAATGGTCTCTTTGTGGAAGTTTCTGCTACTTGCTTTTTTATCTCAACCATCTCATTGGAGATGGTTTTAAGAACTTTCTGTAAACCTTCCATGTCAAATGGATCTCTTCGTGTTTTCTTCTTGGAATCATCTTTAAAAGTGAATTTATTTGATTTTATTTCCTCGATAGCATTTTTCTTATCAAGAGAAATCATTCTCTTTTCCACTGAAATAGCTTCCTTCATATTTTTAGCTAAAGTTGGCTTTGTAGCTCTATCTACGAAAATTGATATATTTGAGGGTAAAGCGTTAATGTACCATTCACTTCTAACTTGTTCACTAGGTTTAGATGTTGCAGGGATCTTGTTCAAGAGTTTATTAAATCGTGAGTTAAAGTCTCTAATGGGTTCCTTTGATTGAGTATTTAAATTGGAGAGATCGTTAATTAGGGTAGCAACTGATCTATCATCTCCATATTTAGTTGAAAATTGTTCTTCAAACATATCCCAGTCAGTGATAGAATCAGAAGGTAAGGAAAAGTACCAGGATCCTGCTGGTCCTTGTAAAGTATAGGTAAATAATCAGACTACAACATCTTCATGCACTACTTGATTCAGATTTATAGCAAGCATGAAGTTATTGATATGTTCTTCTGTTGATATACCACTATCTGGACTAAACTTTGGGAGCCATTTTTAAGGATGATCAGGTAAAGCATGCAAAGGTGTAGCCATATTCACAACTCCTGGTATGGTCCATGGTCTTTGTGTTGGTTGTGCCATTCTTGTAACGATGGTAGATGAAATAGAAGGGATAATTGGTATATGAGTAGTAACAATTGAAGTACTGGAAGAGACAATTAATGTTTGAGTGGATGAAGATTGAGCGGATGTAGTCTGAGCAGATGTAGTTTGAGCAGATTAAGCAGATGTAGATGAGACTGTTGCACTTTCTTGATTTGGAGCTTGGGAAACAGATGATTGAATATGTGATGAAGAACTTTTGCCACTTTCTGTTTTCGATGGAGTTTTTCTTGTTTTGATCCTACTAGGTATAGGAAATTATTTTGGGGAAATTCCAAGTTTTTCACTTTGTGATCTAGTAAGAGGTCTGGAAGAAACAAACTGCGAAGAAACACCACCTCCAGATAATTCCGATTCTTCTAATGACAATGAGAAACCTTGAAGTTTATGGGTCAAGGCCTCAACTTTAGGGGACTCAAGAGTTGGATTATCTGATTGTCCTGAAACCTTAGTAGTGGGTGTTTGAAAACTTTTCTCAATTTCTTCTCTTGTAATGTGAGATGTGGAAGAAATTGAAGGTGATGAGGGTATTGTGCTCTTAGAATGGCTTTCGAATTTATATTTATCTGCCATTCATAGCTTTGGCCCTCCTTCTAGTGCCAAAAAAGTTGAAGCCTCGAAAATCGCTGCTTCAAACATTGGGGGATAACCACTCGGTCGGGACCTTAAGATAAATCCTTTTCCATTTGGGATGGTGGCTCCGACTGGATTTATAGGATCAGTTTCGCACTAATTTGAATGGGTTGGTAATGGAATGGTTGGATGAAGGGAAAATGGGACTAAATGAATGAAATGAAAATACTACCTATTCTAATTTAAATACTGACAAAGAAATTCTAAAACTAACTCGAGTATCATATGTGAATACAACTTTAAATTGTTTCAATTGAACAATAACCATAAAAATGTATTACAGCTTAATTTAAATGTGCAGCAACAAATAAAGATAACTCTGTTTAAGAAATTAAATAGAGTTATATTAACATATTATATTCATCATTGTATATCGTTTGCATATACTATAAAAGATAAATATTTCCAATATACTCAGAAATGATATATATATAAAGAAATATTGTGAAACGAAGTACACATAAACGATAGCAATTTAAAAGAGAATATCATATAACAAAAGAAACTAACACTGAATAGATAGAAATACCATATCCATCTCAAAACTTTCAAATGCAATCTGATACTCAAATCCAGCAATTCCAATGTAAAATCAACTTCAAGGTACAAAAATGCAATTCTTAAAGATAATTCCGCACAGAATCACTAGATGTGATCTTTTATAAAATAATATAGGAGTAAATGGAGTACAGAAATGTAATCCCCAAGTCAAAAATTTTACAAATTAAGGACCCTTTTCTAAATGCATGAAAGAGGTTTAAATAGGTACTTAACAAAACAAAATAACTAAAACTATTCCTATAATCTATCTAATATCAAAAAATCTAGAACATAAATGCGATCTTGTAGTAGACTAGCTCGTTGATCATCAGTTGAGGTGGATGTGCGAAGGTGGAAAATTTTGAGCATCTTCTTTACTTCTTCAGGATGACTAAGCTTCGAATGCAACCACCCTGTATATGTGGCATCTGAGAACTCAGGAAGGATGCAATCAATGGCATTTGAGAGAAATTTAATTGTAGTTTTTTGACTATATGGTTTGATGGGATAAGACCAAATTGAATCCCATGATATTTCTTGTAACTAGCCAATTTTCTGAGTTTTATTACTTATCTCTTGTTTCCGTTTAAGATCAGTCTCTTTTACTTTGGGTAACTGGTCAGGACTACAATCTGTAATTAAATTGATTGCATACAAATTATCATTTACCATTTGTGTCACATTGTTCATTATCCCCTTAGCTCTGGACATGGCCCTCTCTGCTCCGATCAAGCGATGTTCCCATTCTGAAAAGATAATTTCTTTATGCCTCTCCATAATTTTGGGAAGATCTGCTCTTTTCACTAACTCTGAATCCTTCCATAAAAGAAAATTGGAGATCTTTTCTTTAGCTTCATCAAATTCAAACTTAAGAGTAATTCCCTCATCTATCAGGGAAGATGTTAGCTCACAGAGAGACTCTGCTTCTGCAATATTTAGACAAAATTCATTTAATTTTTGGGATAGAAATTTGTTTGTCTCCAAAGCTTCATTTTTAAATTGATCCAGAGTGGGATAATTCTTGAATTTGTCTAACTTATATTGAAACATTTTTTCTTGTTCAATCTTGGGAGTCTATTCATTTTTCAGAAGGGTTTGTAACTTTGCAATCTCCTGATTAAGATGTTGTTGTTTTTCAAGGGTCCGCTGATTAATATTTCCTTTTTCAATAGCTAGCTTTTCTTCTAATTGCTTAGTTCTGAGTTCTGCATCCTGTAATTGCTGCTCCAACTGAATAATCTTTTGTTGATTTCCTGCAACCTGTTCTTCAAAAATAGAAATTTTCACATCCTTTTGTTTTACCAGCCATGTAACTTCGTAAGCTTTATCTATAGTGGCAGCACTATAGACACCTGCATACTGAGATAATTTGGTGAGATCCTTAGATGGACCCACCTCAGCATTTTTATAAACAAAATTTAGAAATTCCCCCAATGATGCCAAAAGTGCATCTTGATCCGTTCTCCTCCTTTTCCTCTGTTTTCTCACCATAGCCCTATGTTTGGGACTGTAGAATATATCTAAAGGAGGGATTTCTTCTATCTTTAGCATAATTTCTCCTATGGGGTTTTCAAGAATGATTTCTACATCATGATCTTTGGGATTATCAACTTGAGGAGTGTTTTGCTGTCCTATATGCTGGGAAAATTGTTGATATTGGATCAGCAAATGAGGAGAAACAACCAGTTCAGTATCTACTTGTCCTCCAAGTGGAGAACCCACATTATTTTTTATATCATTATTGGGCACTTGTTCAATGTTTCTACTTTCTGTGCTTCCTTTTTCCACATGTAAATGGGAATCAGTACCCATGCTCTCTTTTTCAATTTGAACTAAAGAATTCTGTGTATCTTTTTGAGTAGCTGTTTCTGTCTTGGCAGTGTCAACTTTGCTGCTGTCATCCTCTTTCCCTGGAACAGGATCAACTCCTGTTACTTCTTTACTAGAAGTAATTCCTGCTTCTTTCTGTTGTGATGCTTTCTCCTGTGTAGGAGCTCTCAACTGATCAAGAGGCTCTTTAAGTAACCTTTGACTTCTAAACAACAATTTTTTTTTCATATCCTTGGCCTGCAACTTGGACTTGGCTAAGTCAAAAGCTTGGGATATATCATCCATGGAAACAAATAAATCATCAAAAATGTTTGGTTCATGTTTGAACCGAGCAATCGAAACAGAGGTAGTAAAATCATATGCCACTTGCCTTGGGTCGTATTGCCTTCCAGGAATTGTTGAAAGTTTAATATCAGAAATCTTACCAACTTCTCTCTCAGCATGAGAGAAACTATTAACAGTATAGTCACCACACTTAAAAGGGAAGGTAGGCCACATAAGCTTTTTATTGATTTTCAAAATTCTAGACATTCCTTCTACTGTTAGTTGATAAGAAATATCCTGAGCTAACAACTTATCTGGAATGTATAGGGGAAGGATATGTGGCTCAAAAATACTCCCAAAAATCCTGATATAAGTGAATTTTTCTTCCCCGAACCAATCTCTAATAGAGGATAAATCAATCTTGGCTTTATTGGAAAGTATAGGAGGGAAATGGCTAAAAATGGTTTGGTAAATTGGAATGAGAAAACCATGGCAGACTCTGTAAACATAATTTTTGAAATGTTCCTTCCATAATAATTTGTGATACACATGAATAGGGACAGGTTATTTTGGAGTCCACTTCCAACCTAGCATGGGGAATTCAGAATTAAAACAGTTTGAATTTAAGATATAAGAACAAAAATGGAAAGGGGTGGAATTCCCTGAATTCTTGTCTCTTCTGTACTCAAGAATTCGATTGGCTATCTTATTAGACAAAATGACAGCCCAATCCATAATTTCAGAATTAACAGTAGAATGAATTAACGAGACCATTTGAATAGAAAACCTAGCAGAGTTATCATTTCCGAACAACCTACACATCATCGCTACAGCATAACAATATGGAGGAGAGAGAGACTCCACAGAGTACATACTTGATGCCTCTTGCTTATGCTTCTCAGGGTTATTCCTCCATTCTTTGATTGGCTCTACCTGGTTTGGATGTTCTACAACATATTCCTTAAGGAAGTATTTGTTGTAAATATTTTGCGGGTTGGGGAGGTGGTACATTTCTTTAATATCTTCTGCCCTGAATGACCCGAACACTCATACAGAAGCTGAAAAAAAAGTCTTGTTTTGAACGGTCACATTGTCAATGACCCATCTGATAACATAATAGTAGGGAAAAATGTTTGCCCGGGCAGCAACTCAGTGTAAAAATCAATTTTCCAATGGGCTAATATGAGTTTCAGAGTCAGAGTCTGAATCTTTTTCACCAGGAATAATTTCCTTAGGCACAATAACCCTAGGTTTCTCTTTTTCAATCAAATTGTATACACTCTCCCATGTCATCTTCCCCAGTCCTTGATAGGAGGTGTCTGTGACTAGCTTAAGCCTCGCCTGTTTCTCCTTGGGTGGCATGGTTAATACAGGGGATTTTGCAACAAAAGCAACTTTAGATTTTCTGCTTCTCTTTGACATTTCAGTGTCGGGAAAATTCTCTCTGGTTCTGCGAATGAAAGGACTCAAATTTTTGTTCTGCAATTCAAATGAATGCCTTCAGCCGAAATAAAACACAATAATGAGAACAGCTATCCAAAGATATGTTTATTTAATTACCATCTAATCTCCCCATATTTACAACATAAATGCCCTCCAAGGGGTCATATTCATGCATTGAAAACAAAATAACCCATGATGTTTTGTCTGATTTTCAATTAATGGTAACGCACAGTCGGAGATCGACGCATCCTTGGAATAAATGTTAAAATTCACTTTTGATTCTTTGCAATGCGATGAATAAATATAAATGCGAGGTAAAAATTGCATTGCAAGTCTTAAATGGTGCACAAAATAATACAGCATAATTCATGCCTGATTTTCCGATTGCGACAATTGCATCGCAATTTGTTTGAAAGGAAATGCGACAATGATTTCTACCAAATCCCGATCGCATCAGAGATTTAAAATGAAATGGACCGTTTAATACTATCTCTGAAAATGCGATTGCGATTGAGAACAATCACATCGGAATTTACAATGAAAGGAATGCAATGTTTAAATTTCTTCCGAAACGCGATTGTGATAAATCGCATCGCATCAGTCATAGATAGAAAAATGCAATACTTAACATAAATCCGAAATGCGATTGAGCGCGATTGCATCGGAACTTTTAAAAGCAAAAACAACTGTTTAAAAGAACTTCTCCAAATTTCCGATTGCTATTACTGTTCATCTTAACATATTATTAAGTATAAAGTCTTTCTAATATGTTCAAATATGATAAAAGGTATTCTAACTCATCTGATCGGAAAGTTTTTTAATGTTTGTACAGTTTGTGAATAAAAATGTGATATGCATCCTTTTATCCATGGATATTTTATTTCTATTTAGGGAAAAATATATATAAAAAGGGGACCTATTTTTAAATTGGATTTATTCTAAAATTTAAAAATGGGGAGGGTTGTTGTATAGTACAACATGACCTTCCACTACAACACCCTGCAACACAACCTAGCTCTCAATAGAAACTATGTTGTAGCTAAAGAGGATGCTTGGCCTCAAGCCTAAATGTGGAAAAATAAAGTACAATTCTCCTCCAAGAGGCCTCTCAAGGTAGGAGAAGGGATTCCTAAACAGGAATGCCTTGTGCTAAACAACATTGTAACTCTGCTAAACAACAAGAGAATGCAAAATAGTCATGCAGACCATACATCAATAATCATCAAGCTAACCTCAAATGGCTACCATTCCCTTCCTTATAAGCTATGTGAGGCTCCTCACCTTGGGTCCCACCCATTAGGGTTTCCACATTACATGATCAATATCCCTCCAAAACTACGTTGTATCTCCATGAAGGCTATTAGTGTCAGTATTTGCAGCCTTCCTCCAGTGATAAAACATGCTCTTATAAGGTGATTTTAAGGTTTCAAGGTCAAATTTTGTCATTTCAGTGAGTCTTCAAGCAAAATTTGGTCACTAGGTATTAGGTCTAGGGTTTTTTTTCACTCTTTTCAAAGTTTTCCAAATTTCAGTCCTTGTCACCATTCAAATGAGTGTACCATCATTCAGAGAGTTTTCATCATCATTTCAAGTTCCACTGGGTCATTTTACACCTTGTTCATGCTTCAGTTGTGCCTAGGTAAGGTTCATTTCCCTCTCCTAGGTTTTTGGAGGTAATTTCCCTTGGATGGTCAAATAATCAGAAAAACTTGTATCCTAATGTTCATACACCTTCCCTTATCCTTAATGTACCTTATTGAACACTTCCCATCACTGAGATCCCCCAAATTCCTCATTTCTGCACAAACTTAGTTTCTTGCTACAACTTGGCAATTTTCTAGGCTAGGCCTGTGTTTTTCCCCTTTGGACCCCTTCCCCTCTCTCAATTTCTAAGATTCCACTTTCCCCTACTTCCTAACATCCCTTCCTACTTCCCAAAATTTTCTTAAGAATTTAGAAGCCCCTTATCCCCTTCATATCGCTTCATTTCGACAAATCCCTTGTTCCACACATCGGGATAGGTTTTACTCCAATAATGTTTTTGAGAAATAAAAGATGAATTTTGGAAAACTGAGAGAAATTTTTTTCCATAACAGGCCAAGGAAGAAAAACCTCCTTCACGTTTTACACAGGTGTCATGGTTTTAGAGAAATGTCAAAAATACAGTTTCCTGAGGAGAATTGATGCACCTCTAAAGTGACCTTGGGAAAATAAATATTTCTCCTATCTTGGTTGGCCAAATGACTTTATTGATGAGTCACATGATAACTAGACACAAAGATCTTTCCAATGAGCTATCATTAGCTGAATTGTGAGTTGAGGAAGACCTTCAAAAGTTGACTGCAACAGCACTCTGCCTTGAGGCAGCCTCATTCTGCTCATTTTGACCAGTCTTGGGAGATTTGATTTTTTACAGGGTAAATGAACTCCAAATTGAAAAATTACAGTTGGGTTGGAAAGTAGACTCAATAATATTTCCAACAAGCTATTTTGCGCCCAATTTGGACACCGGGAAGGCCTCCAAAAGCCTCCTGCAAAAGGTCGCTACGCATTGGGTTTGTGGCGCGGAGCATAGAGCTGCAAGTCCAATTTCACCATAAACTTCTCCAAATTTTCCAAATGTGCTCAAATATGTGGTGTGCAAGTAAGTTAAGAGTTTTTTCCATTGCAAGTGAAGAGTTTTTCTCAGAATTTATGGTGGTTTAGTGTGCGAAATATCATCATTCAGTCAAAAGAAAAAAGGAAACAAAAACAGAGTTCTTTTGTAAAAGTGCCAAAGTTTTCAAAAAGTGGGTTTTCTAAACAAAAAATCAAAGTCATTGGGAATATAAGATATTTTCATTGTTTCTATAATCCATTTGCAAGCCAAGGTATAGCATTGAGCAAAGAGAATCATGGAGGAGTGAAGAAACCAGTTTGCAGGCCGAATTGTGGTGAAATTGAGGTGCGCGGTGCATAGGGTGACTGTCGCGGCGCATACAAGGAGCGCGGCACATTGGGCATGTTTCTACAATGTAAAATTACACGTGCACGGTGCACATAGAGGTCGCAGCACGTTGGGTTAGGCACGTGGCGCATAGGGCTGAAAGCATAAAATTCCTTGCCTTCTCTCTCAAATTCAAATCGATTCGGCCTCCTTTGCTCCAAGTTGGTTTGTGAGACTTTGTAATTGTCATTAACCATGTTTGGTGTTAAATATGAGTTTAATTATAAGAGTTTGTATGCCAAAAGATTAAACCCTATCATTGTGTTAAGAGGTGCTCTCTTAGGGTTTTGAATTGGTGTTTAGAAAACAACTTTGGTGCCAAATACTCCTTTTCCCTCACCTTGTTTGTTCCTTCCCTCACTTTAATCCTATCATCCCATTATCTCCTCAATACACCATTCTCTTTCATCCCAAGGCCATTCATTCCCAAATCCTATTCCCCTATCCCTAAACCTTATCATTCCCTATCACTCTCCCTCTCTCATATCACTTATAAAAAATTCTCAAAACCTCAACTTCCCCAAACAGTGCAGTGGTTGTCCCTTCTGTAGGTTTTAACCTTGAACATAAATTATCTACACACGAATCTTATAACAGAAAATAAACAATAGCGAGAGCATAAAACATAAAATAGATAAACAAAGAGATTTTCCCCTGGATCCCAAATTGGGTCGACCAGCTTGATTTTTCATTATATTCCTTTTAGTGTTACAACACATATATATACATGCCAAAGCATACATAAACCCCAATCCATTAACTCTGGATTAGAACATAACCGTAGTTCCCTTGACCGGATCTACAAAATACCAGGGGCCGAAAACCATTGTACCCTAAAACCATGTGCAAACTCATGCACCTAACATGGGTGGGTCTGCATATGAGTGGGACCGCATACCAAAAAAAATTTCGCCGGGGCGCTGCCCCGGACCCCTACAAGGGGGGCTGCCACCCCCCCCTGTGACCCCCCTGCTGCACCCGGCGCAACATAAAACACATGGGGCTAGTCGTGGAAATAATATAACACATACCCAACACCTTCTCCCAAATTTTGTCAAATCAAAAGCTTTCGAAAGACAAAGTTTCACCTGATAGAACTCCACTGTTCCCACTGTCCATGTTTCCCGGTCCCTTCCTATTTGGCACACATTAGGAAATTGGAGACAAAGGCACCAATTTCTCATTTTAAACAAACCAAACATACACTTGACATACACCTTGCAACACCATGGGAACAGATACATATACCTCATATGACCGAGATAGTGATTCCACCACTGAACTGCATGCACCAAGAGGGCACTAAGGCGGCGTAAAAAGTATGACAAACTCCAAATATTGGCTGAAGCTTCTTTGGCTGATCATATAATTTGATCAAGGACCTACAGCCCAAATGTCAAGGAATTTTGGAAAAATTTTGTCAATTTTGAATTTTTTGGTCACAAAACAGGTTTTTCTCCCGACGCGTAGCGCCACTTGGCGCGCGCTTACGATTTGGAGATCCTCTGGAGGAAACCTTGGTATTTCTAGAACTTTTATGAAAATTTATGCATGCTCAAGAATGGCCTAATAATTTCATCAAGTTCTGGGTTGCCTAAAGGGTCAAAAACACCCTAAAATTGGCCTTTCTGCTACCTTTTGCACCCACAGGAAGCAGTGTTGGGAGCTTGAACTTTTGGAGGGGAAAATGGGAAAAAAATCCATAAATTCCACTTGGGTTGCAAATTAGACAGGTAGGGCTTTCCAACGAGCTATCATGAGCTCAATTTGGACTTTAGGAAGGGCCTCAAAATCAGCTCCAAACTTGTGTTACGCATAGAGATTTTGGGCGCGACGCATAGAGGATTTTGGCCTATTTTTCACTCCACAGCTCAGAATTTCGCCTAGTTTTGGCCAGTTTCACTTTTTCATGTAATTATTGATGTACCTTGATGTAATTTCATTATCATGATGTAATTTTGGCATATTTTTACTTTTTCTAGAAGATTCATTCACTAAAAGGTGAAATGTGAGTGAATGGATCAGTTTCCTAGCATATAGAGTCAAGTTGTTTCATGGCCTATTTTCTAGTTCCTAGTTTAGATATGGTTGAAACAGCGCCTAGAATGATGAGATAAACCCTTAGAGGCATGGGAATGGGTTAGGCTTGTCTATATGATGTATTTTCTCAGTCATTTTCAGGATTGGACATTTGGGATTGCCAGCACTTCATTGTACATTTCATTCTGCAATTTTGGCAAAGGAATAGACCAGGGTTTGCAGCCCTGTTTGGGATCCTTGTGGCTCTGTGTTTTGATGGTGTTTTCATCTATGTATCTGTAAGTTCACTGATGTTTATGTGTACCATTTTCATTAGCATTTCTTCTTAAACTGAACAAACAAGTTATAAAGGTAGAATTCATTGGTTTGCTTTGCTCTGCCTTCATTTTTGTTTAGTTTTTCATGTTTTCATATGTTTGAGGAGGAATATTGAGACCCTCTTGCCCTCTTCAGCTCCTCACCAGTCTAATCCATCCATCCACTCAAGCTAAAATCATCAAAACTATTGCATACCTTGCTCCAATCAGAACTCTGCAAAAACTAGGCCTAAACCCCGCACCCAAAACTACCTTTCCCTTGATCCAAAAAAAAACCCCAAAAACACAATCAAACTCGTTCAATTATATACCTAGCCTAAAATTAGCTTACATTTCAGTCATCTCAAGCCCTATTGATTAATTTTCGCTGAGATTGACCCGGAGAGAGCCCTCTCCTGTTCTGGTAGGGCTAGCTACCAGATTGAGCGTGGTATGATGTTACCCTGAACTCTGCCTTCTTTCAGCCTGAGGTAGATTTAGGCAATAACATAGTGGAGACCATACTGGGGAAACAAGATTTCTTTCTTGTTAGTGTTATTGATTTTATAGACTACAAGCGGAGCCTGAAGTTAACCAGGTAGCCTTTGAAATGCTCTTGCTTTGCATTAGCGAAAGTAGATAAACGCTGCTTCAGTTAGTATAGTTTTATAAACGTAAAATCTAACTTGCAAATTTCCCCAGTACATGTATCAAGTTAGATCTGATGGTTGATGGTGGACAACGAATAGACACCGCAGGGCTGAAATCATTCACCTGGCAATTCTAAATTAGTTTCAAGATCAGATCCAAGGACTCCACTGGAGGATGAACTTGATTAGCAAAAACATGAAAGGGAAATATGGAAAGATCAAGTATTCAAGTTGGAATTTCATCCAAGACATTTTGTTCTTTGTCATAAATTATTTCTTCTCTTTTCCCGAGAATGTCAAGAAGTCTTTACAAAGTATATTGTATTTGAGAAAAGATCCTCACCCTGCATTTGACTCTTTCCCTTTGAAGATTGTGAATACCAAAGATTTGCATGCTTTTGAGCTTGATCAAGACCTTTCTTCCGAATCTTGTGATGACCATCTTCAAACTGATGAACCTCAAGAGACCAAGACTGATTCTGCAGCATTTTTACATACCCCTATACCTTGTAAAATTCCAGATCGATACAAGCCTCTGATTTTACCTCCTATATCCCATGCTTTCCCTAAAAATCATGACCTATATCTACCAAGATTTGATGGTGAACGCGACAACATCACTGCTGAGAGAAATGTTCTGAATTTTGAGTCTTTTCTTGACCTTTTTGAATTTGATGAAGAGGATGTCAGTATTAGCCTTTTTTCTCTTTCTTTTTAAGGCAAAGTCAAGAGTTGGTTCAAAGCCTTGCCTGATGCGAGCATCTTAGATTTCCAGCAGTTCGTCAAAGTTTTCCTCGATAAGTGGGTGGTCAAACAGAACCCTTTCTTGATTAGAGAAGAGTATAACTAGCTGAAAAGACTGCTAGGGGAGACAGTACAACAATTTTCTTCCAGATTTAACCAAGTTTATTATTTGATGCCAGTTGATATAAGACCTCCTCTTGGATCTGCTCTCTTGCACTACCCGGGTGCCTTTGATCCAGAAATGGAGTTTTAGCTGAGAGAAAAGAATCTTGAAACACTTGAAGAGATGCAGAACAGTGCAGTAAATGTAGAGGATCATTTGCGGATCTGAAGGGCAAAGTTGAAAGAAGAAGAGATGAAAAGCATAGATTCGGAGAAATCGACATCTCTAGAGGTAAAGCTGGACATTTTGGTAAGTGCAGTGGAAGAGATGATGAAAATATCACCAGAAGGAATGAGTATAATGTTCAAGCCCATGGCTCGCTCATTGAAGAAGAATAAGTTGTTGATCCAAAACATTTTGTTTCTTATCCCATTTTTCATAGATCTGATAATGATTGTTTTATAGATCATCTTAGAGAAGAGAGATCTGTTGATATGACATGTATGCTTGATGATGTGTTTTATACTGATGATTTGCCTCAGTTTGATTAGTATGATGATGATTATGTTCTCCAAACAGAAGCTAATCTTGCAGACAAATCAGCAGCTAGTTTGTGGAAGGAGGAAGTTCACTTTCAGCAGTCTGAGTACAATGATCAACCGATGCATATCAACTATGACAGTGACGAAGAAAGTGCAGCAAATTTTGAAGTAAGTGAAGGATCTTTGCCTTTTTTTTTTTATTCATTTCAGTTCATCAGAGACAAATTCCATGCAATCAGAAATCAACTGTCAACAAGTCTTGATTTGGACCATCTTCAGGGCAATGAAAACCTTGTTCAAGACTTCTCATATCCAGATTTTCAACCCCCGAATGCCATTGATTGTCAAGTTGCAGATGAGGACTTGGAAGCTGGCACATATGATCAAATGATGCAAGATGATTCCGTACCATTTTTTTTTGAATCATTTTAGTTTTTGAAGGGTAAATTGCATAGTAAATCTTCAAATGAGTAGCTTGTACAAAATCATGTAATCTCATCGGAACCAATAGAAAATGGGTTGCAGCAGTCTTTTCAAGTTTTTCACGATCCAATAGCTGATGTGTTGGATGATGTTTGCAGTCAAAGTTTTTCTCCATTGACTATATGTAAGCTTGAAACGTGTACTGATACAAACTTGATCTGGTAGCCAGTCTCTTTGTCATTTTTAGCAGGAGTCTCGTCACAAAGCTCAAAAAAAAAATTTCATTCATGGTATGAGGAGAAGAAAAGTAATCCATTGGATGAGCTAAGTCCCACTGTGCATGAACTTCAAGATCCTTATGCAGTGTTTTTGGAGACGGATAGAGAATCCATAGTATTCAACGGATCTGTTCACAAGTTTTCATGTGAGTTGCCTTTCAGTAGTTCTCTCTTGTTGTTCATAAGTGAGCACTTGCGAAGAATCCAAACAACAGCCGGAATGCTTACATGGTTGCATTGGTTGTTTCATTTCACTTGATCAGGTGATGAATGGAACAACTAGAGTAGGTTGTACTGAATAAGCTTCATATTGAGCATATTTCCAGTTTGTCGGTTGTGTTTAAGTATCGAGTTAGTTCTTAGTTGAGTGAGAGTCAATTTTTGTCATCAATTTATTAGTTTTCAGTCATGCATTTCAGCTTGAGTTTTTGACTCCATTGCCCAATGGATGAAGGCACTGTCTGATTTCCAAAGATTTGTAGTTCTTGGCACCTCCAAGGAGCTACCATCCCCATTGGAGCCAATGATAGTTTCAGTCTCTGCAGCCTTCCTTCAGTGATCAAACATTCCCTTACAAACTGATTTTAAGGTGTCAAGGTCAAATTTTGTCATTTCAGTGAGTCTTCAAGTAAAATTTGGTCACTAGGTATTAGGTCTAGGGTTTGTTTTCACTCTTTTCAAAGTTATCCAAATTTTAGTCCTTGTCACCATTCAGATGATTGTACCATCATTCAGAGGGTTTTCATCATCATGTCAAGTTCCACTGGGTCATTTTACACCTTGTTCATGCTTCAGTTGTGCCTAGGTAAGGTTCATTTCCCTCTCCTAGGGTTTTGGAGGTAATTTCTCTTGGATGGTCAAATCATCAGCAAAAACTGTATCCTGATGTTCATAAACCTTCCATTATTCTTAATGTACCTTATTAAACACTTCGCATCACTGAGATCCCCAAAATTCCTCATTTTTGCACAAACCCTAGTTTCTTGCTACAACTTGGCAATTTTCTAGGCTAGGCCTGTGTTTTTCCCTTTTGGACCTCTTCCCCTCACTAAATTTATGAGATTCCACTTTCCTCTACTTCCTAAAATCCCTCCCTACTTCCCAAAATTTTCTCAATAATTTAGAAGCCCCTTATCCCCTTCATTTCACTTCATTTCGACAAATCCCTTGTTCCACACATCGGGATAGGTTTTACTCCAATGATGTTTCTGAGCAATAAAAGATGAATTTTGGAAAATTGAGAGATTTTTTTGTCCAAAATAGTCCAAGGAAGAAACACCTCCTTCACTTTTTACACAGGTGTCATGGTTTTAGAGAAATGTCAAAAATACAGTTGCCTCAGGAGAATTGATGCACCTCTGAAGTGACCTTGGGAAAATCAAGATTTATCCTAGCTTGGTTGGCAAAATGACTTGCTTGATGAGTCAAATGATAACTAGACACAACTATATTTCCAATGAGCTATCATGAGCTCAATTTTGAGTTAAGGAAGACCTTCAAAAGTTGACTGCAACAACACTCTGACTTGAGGCAGCCTCATTCTGCTCATTTTGACCAGTCTTGGGAGATTTGATTTTTGACAGGGTAAATGAACTCAAAATTGAAAAATTCCAGTTGGGTTGGAAATTAGACTCAATAATATTTTCAATGAGATATGCCGTTCCCAATTTGGACACCAGGAAGGCCTCTAAAAGTCTCCTGCAAAAGGGAGCTACGCATTGGGTTTGTCGCACGACGCATAGAGCTGCAAGTCCAATTTCACCATAAACTTCTACAAATTTTCCAAATGTGCTCAAATATGTGGTGTGCAAGTAAGTTAAGAGTTTTTTCCATTGAAAGTGAATATTTTTTCTTAGAATTTATGGTGGTTTAGTGTGCGAAAGCTCATCATTCAGTCAAAAGCAAAAATGAAACAAAAACAGAGTTCTTTTGTAAAAGTGCCAAAGTTTTCAAAAAGTGGGTTTTCTAAACAAAAAATCAAAGTCATTGGGCATATAAGATATTTTCACTGTTTCTATAATCCATTTGCAAGCCAAGGAACAACATTGAGCAAAGAGAATCATGGAGGATTGAAGAAACCAGTTTGCAGGACGAATTGTGGTGAAATTGAGGTGCGCGGTGCATAGGGTGACTGTCGTGGCGCATACAAGGAGCGCGGCGCATTGGGCCTGCTTCTACAATGTAAAATTACACGTGTGCAGCGCACACAGAGGTCATGGCGCGTTGGGTTAGGCACGCGGCGCATAGGGCTGAAAGCATAAAATTCCTTGCCTTCTCTCTCAAATTCAAATCGATTCAGCCTCCTTTGCTCCAAGTTGGTTTGTGAGACTTTGTAATTGTCATTAACCATGTTTGATGTTAAATATGAGTTTAATTATAAGAGTTTGTATGCCAAAAGCTTAAACCCTATCATTGTGTTAAGAGGTGCTCTCTTAGGGTTTTGAATTGGTGTTTAGAAAACAAATTTGGTGCCAAATACTCCTTTTCCCTCACCTTGTTTGTTCCTTCCCTCACTTTAATCCTATCATCCCATTATCTCCTCAATACACCATCCTCTTACATCCCAAGGCTATTCATTCCCAAATCCTATTCCCCTATCCCTAAACCCTATCATTCCCTATCACTCTCCCTCTCTCATATCACTTATAAAAAATTCCCAAAACCTCAACTTCCCCAAAAAGTGCAGTGGTTGTCCCTTCTCCCAAATTTTGTCAAATCAAAAGCTTTCGAAAGATAAAGTTTCACCTGATAGAAATCCACTGTTCCCACTGTCCATGTTTCCAGGTCCCTTCCTATTTGGCACACATTAGGAAATTGGAGAAAAAGGCACCAATTTCTCATTTTCAACAAACCAAGCATACACTTGACATACACCTTGCAACACCATGGAAACAGATACGGATACCTCATATGACCGAGACAGTGATTCCACCACTGAACTGCATGCACCAAGAGGGCATTGAGGCGGCATAAAAAGTATGACAAACTCCAAATATTGGTTGAAGCTTTTTTGGCTGAGAATAGCATTTGATCAGGGACCGGAAAAAATTTGTCAATTTTGAATTTTTTGGTCACAAAACAGGTTTTTCTGCCCGACGCGTAGCGCCACTTGGCGCGCGCTTATGATTGGGAGATCCTCTGGAGGAAAACTTGGTATTTCTAGATTTTTTATGAAAATTTATGAATGCATAGGAATGGCCTAATAATTTCATCAAGTTTTGGGTTGCCTAAAGGGTCAAAAACACCCTAAAATTGGCCTTTCTGTCACCTTTTGCACTCACAAGAAACAGTGTTGGGAGATTGAACTTTTGGAGGGGCAAATGGGCCGAAAATATAGAAATTCCACTTGGGTTGCAAAGTAGACAGGCAGGGCTTTCCAATGAGCTATCATCAGCTCAATTTGGACTTCAGGAAGGGCCTCAAAATCAGCTTCAAATTTGTGCTATGCATAGAGATTTTGGGCACGACGCATAGAGGATTTTGGCCTATTTTTCGCTCCACAGCTCAGAATTTCGCCTAGTTTTGGCCAGTTTCACTTTTTCATGTAAATATTGATGTACCTTGATGTAATTTCATGATCATGATGTAATTTTGGCATATTTTTACTTTTTCTAGAAGATTCATTCACTAAAAGGTGAAATGTGAGTGAATGGATCAGTTTCCTAGCATATAGAGTCAAGTTGTTTCATGGCCTATTTTCTAGTTCCTAGTTTAGATATGGTTGAAACAGTGCCTAGAATGATGAGATCAACCCTTAGAGGCATGGGAATGGGTTAGGCTTGTCTATATGATGTATTTTCTCAGTCATTTTCAGGGTTGGACATTTGGGATTGCTAGCACTTCATTGTACATTTCATTCTGCAATTTTGGCAAAGGAATAGACCAGGGTTTGCAGCCCTCTTTGGGATCCTTGTGGCTCTGTGTTCTGATGGTGTTTTCCTCTATGTATCTGTAAGTTCACTGATGTTTATGTGTACCATTTTCTTTATCATTTCTTCTTAAACTGAACAAACAAGTTATAAAGGTAGAATTCATTGGTTTGCTTTGCTCTGCCTTCATTTTTGTTTAGTTTTTCATGTTTTCATCTGTTTGAGGAGGAATATTGAGACCCTCTTGCCATATTCAGCTCCTCACCGGTCTAATCCATCCATCCACTCAAGCTAAAAGCATCAAAACTATTGCCTACCTTGCCCCGATCAAAACTCTGCAAAAACTAGGCCTAAACCCCGCACCCAAAACTACCTTTCCCTTGATCCAACAAAAAACCCCAAAAACACAATAAAACTCCTTCAATTATATACCTAGCCTAAATTTAGCTTTCATTTCAGTCATCTCAAGCCCTATTGATTACTTTTCGCTGAGATTGACCCGGAGAGAGCCCTCTCCTGTTCTGGTAGGGCTAGCTACCAGACTGAGCGTGGTATGATGTTACCCTAAACTCTGCCTTCTTTCAACCTGAGGTAGATTTAGGAAATAACAAAGGCCACTCCAAAATCACGTTGTTTGATTTGGTCAAGGTTGACCTCTTTAACCTACTTCACCCCTTTTCACACCCAAGTGTCTTCAAGCTAGCTCTCGTATGTTTGTTTAAGTTGATCCTTGTTCACATTGAGCTATTTGCATTGATGCTCCACTCTTTTCCATGAATGGTGTTGACTTGGTCAAAATTGACTTTGTCCACATCCAATTGTCCTTGTTCAAACATGTTGGTGTCAAATCCAGCTACTATAATGATCCCATTTCACACCAAAAGGGTTTTTTATGCTAGTTTAAGTTAAGTATGGGTCTATTTCCCCCATTTATTCATCTACTAGGTGTAAAAATCAAAATTCAATATTCCTATTAGCTGCATGCTAATGTAAGAATATTACAGTCCTCCCCTCCCAAGTGTTGCTTGTCCCAAAGCAACTGTAAGGATATAACAGAAGAGTTTCATCCCCTTCTCCTATAGCATCCTTATAGGATAAACTCCTCCAAGGAATATGATGTTTTCTCAACAATGAGTCTCCATAGTGCCCCTCCCAAGCATACAGGCTAGCATTTGGTGAACATCCCAAATTTCCATCATCATGAAAAAGGGAAGTACTCAAGGAGGCAACTATGTGTTGTCTAGAGGTCCTCTCATGCCATGGAGTCTGAAATGCATTGGGAATTATCATTCCCATGTGAAATCTCCATCCCCAAGCTACCATCCATACAATATGGGTCACCCTCCAAAATGGCAACTCATGAAAGATCTCCTCCACCTTTGGCTCCTGAAATGTAGGTGGCTGAATAGCTAAACATGGTAGGAAAAATGGCCTACCCCACGTTGTCTTTCTCTCCACTCATGATAAGTGTAGAGAACATGCTGATTTGTGGCTTCAATAAGGTTTCCCTCAAGTGGAAATAATAAGATTATATATCCAAAGATCCTTTCTCTCATGTCATGAATCATGCTGGCCCAAATCATCCCTTTCAAGATGAATGGCACATCATCACCATTTGGCATCCAAATCAGAAAAATGTTGAAGGTTATGTGTAAGTTTGGATGATACCAATGGATTACCAAGTGGATACAGTGCAGTCTTCCCAACTTCTAATTGAGAACATCGTGTGGCAAGTTGTTTCCCAATGAATTACTAGCTGTGAATGTTTGCTCAATTACTAGGTGGTAGTAATCAACAATATATATCAGCTGAACACAATAAAAAAAACCATATACTTGCCCAAATTTATGTATATATGGGTTATAATCATTATAAATATTGGCCCTAAAGTGAAAATAAAACCCAAGAATAATCTTGCTCTCATGTGGAGAAATGCACTTTCCGTAGATGGTGAGAAAATACAAATACTCAATGGAACAATCAATAAGAACAAAGATGTATTTCTTACCATGCATAGTGAGTAAGCTGAAAATGAGGTCCATGGATGATCCCTCCCATGAGAATCCCTTCATAAAAATCTCTAGAAAGAAAGGATGCATACTTCCCTTGGAACACCCCATCAAAAGACACCTACTCCCAAGTGACAATGCTATTGGCATTAGTGATAAGGCTCTTGTTAGTCCATGACTTATCTCTTTGACATTCCACATGCCAAAGCCATCCAGTAACATGCTGCTATGTGAGAAGATCTTCTTCCTGTGTGGAAGCCTGTCCTTGTCCTCCAATGCTGAAGGGTAGCCTCTTTGCACTTTGAGTGTGCCATTCCCCTCTTCGGAAATATTATGATGAGTATGGAGAAATTTCAGCCCATACTCTCCCAATGGTAACCATAGAAAAAATATTCTTGTTTCCTCCTTGCATTATCAAAATGAAAATCATGGAGCAACAATACAATGATGGACATGTGAGATGTCTCATCCACATAGTACAAACAAGCTCCTTTATGCCATATCATGTGGGATTTATCCTTCCTCCCAAACCAAAGTACATACATGAGATACATCTCAAATAGAAATATATGTGAATACATGAGACATACCTCAAAAAAGTGTAAATACATGGACATAAGATTTAACATGTGATGTCCAAACTCTCTTCTTATCAGCCAAAGCAACCATGCCTTCTTCTTATGCATTCTATCATTGAGACATAAGGCATGAGACAAGAAAATATGAATCTTTGGGTAGTAACCATACTTACCCAAGAGAAACCAGCGCAACCATGCTTCTTGTTGGATTGTATCATAGATCTGCAAGGGATTTGGAAACCTCTTTCTCCATACTATCATCCACTCGTCCCAATGTGGGTGATGGATCTCATTCTGAAAATTCTTGGTATCATCCCATTGTAGGACACCAACCTCCTCAAACCTTTGAAGAACTTTTCACTTCATGAAATGTTGAAGTGCACCTCCAATGGGATCTCTTAATGATACCTCCTCCTCATGCATGGCCTTCCAAAACTAATGGGGTCTTGGCTATACTTCAAGTATAAGTCTCTCTTTAATCTGTGGCATGCTCATTGAGAAAGTGTCATCTAGAGAGGATAAAATGTTTCTCATCTCAAGATGTCTACCCTTTGTCATTTATTCCTCCATTGCCTCCTGAATAAGGATGACATTTGAATGCTCCCATGAGGAATGGGTCCTTCTTTATTCACTGCTGCTCTTGGACAGTGCAGTGCAACTCTGCTTCTCTAGATTAGTAGTAAGTGATGATCCTAGGTCATGCAACAAAAAATTTCCACAATTATCTAAGAGATTTGCTGCAATAATAGAAAGTGGAAATTTAGTCATACCTTGATGGGCTTTGGGAACACCTTGTATGGCTGCAGGAGTTCCTTCTTCTACTATGTTGGGTCCCTCAACTATTGATGTTGAAGGCTTCTCCTCTAAGGTTGTGATAGCGCTGATATAAGTCTCCTCAAGAGGTGGTGAGGGCTCCTCCCTCTCTGATTATTCATCATCAAATCTCTTGATTACCCTCTGAGTGAAATCTACAAAAGTAGATACTTTTTCATGACTTATGTGACTGAACCACCAAGTTCTTGCTTTTCCCTCCATGTGCAGCGCTGCAATCTCTACTACTTCTATCTCTACCACTAGATGTAGTAGGAAGAATGCATCAATTCTTCTTTCCCAATCCCTTGCTGAAGAAGATCCATCAAAAGTAGACAATAGAAACCTATTTCCCTTCATTCTTCTTGTGTTGCAAGGTCTCCTTTCTTCCTCCAGTTGAATGAACTGTGGGAAGGATAGAGTACCCTTAAAGGCTCTAGGTTGATATTTGTACTCAACAAGGTATTCACTAAGAATCTGATGATCCAAGTGTCCTCCATGCTTCTTGTCTTCTTCTTTATGAGAATAGGAAGTGCATGGTTCTTCCTCTTGTTGAAACCCTCTAGGAGTTTCTTGACATCTCTTCTCCTTCATCTGCTTAATATCCTGGGAGAGATTCTTTATGGATCTGAAAAGTTATGAGAGAAAAATCATTCTCTCCATAATTCTGATCTTTTCTCCTTCTCTTTATTCTTCTGATAGCTGGAACTCACAGGCTGAGCCAAAGATCATGCTATGATACCACTGTAATATCCCCAAAAGGGAATGAAGCAATAATTGAACACAATTTTAGTGTAAATCAGCTGATAATATGTGAAAGGAACATCTAACCATCAAATGAATATTCAGCAGCAAAAATATGTCCTATGAACTCATTCCATAGTGAGGAAATGCAATAATATAGCGCATAAAAACATTATTTACAGAGAATTACGCTATAAATATGAGAAGTGGGGCTTGGATCCCTTAGTTTAGATAGTATACATATCACATATAGAATGGGATAAAAAAAAATCACTCTATCCAAGTTAAACAGATCTCCTGGTTCAAATATGGCTGAAAAATGCCCAAATCCCGTGACTTATGGAATGTAGAAATGACTGAAGAAGATACATCATAATTATAAAAGGGGTTTACGCAAAAATATGTTATAAAAAATAGATCTGGAGTTTATTTAGCCCAAACTCAGAGAAAAATAGAGATCTAGCCTCTTTTACACAATGTGAAGATAACCCGGTAAGGGTTTCTTGAGAGAATGAGTATAGAAGAGTAGATCTGCAGATCTAGTTCTAAAAAAACACAGTTATATTGAATATCTTTAAATAGATAGCTGAATAATAAAAGAATTAGATGAAGATTTTTTATACAATCCTTCTGGGAGAAGGGTTGGGCCTTTCCCCAAAGGACAATCTCAAGATCAAGGGTCTTGACCCTGCTACTACAACACAGAGAGAAATGACGAAGTTCTTTCAAAGGAATATGTTGTAGGAGATGGAAAGTACTTTGGCCACATGCCAAGATCTTAAATGAAGCTTTGGGACTCCCTCACTGATCTCCTAGAGGAAGAAAGGCTTCCTCCTCTGAAACACAAGCTCTGGAAGTGGTGTTGTGGACCTTCCACTGCAACACCCTGCAACACAACCCAGCTCTCAATAGAAACTGTGCTGTAGCTGAAGGAGGATGCTTGGCCTCAAGCCTGAATGTGGAAAACTGAACTACAATGCTCCTCTATAAGGCCTCTCAAGGTAGGAGAAGGGATTCCTAAACAGGAATGCCTTGTGCTAAATAGCACTGCAACTCTGCTAAACAAGAAGAGAATGCAAAATAGTCATGCAGACCATACATCAACAATCATCAAGCTAACCTGAAATGGCTGCCATTACCTTCCTTATAAGCTATGTGAGGCTCCTCACCTTGGGTCCCACCCATTAGGGTTTCCACATTACATGATCAATCTCCCTCTAAAACTGCGTTGTATCTCCATGAAGGCCACTCCTCCAAAAGGAGGTTGTTTGATTTGGTCAAGGTTGACCTCTTGAACCCGCTTCACCCCTTTTCACACCCAAGTGTCTTGAAGCTAGCTCTCATATGTTTTTTTAAGCTGATCCTTGTTCACATTGAGCTATTTTCATTGATGCTCCACTCTTCTCCATGAATGGTGTTGACTTGGTCAAACTTGACTTTGTCCACATCCAATTGTCCTTGTTCACACATGATGGTGTCAAATCCAGCTACTAGAATGATCCCCTTTCACACCAAGAGGGTTTTTTATGCTAGTTTAAGTTAAGCATGGGTATCTTTCCCCCATTTATTCATCTACTAGGTGAAAAAATCAAAATTCAATAGTCCTATTAGCTGCATGCTAATGTAGGAATATTACATTTTTTTAAATAGAAAGGAAGCTTCCATCACTAGAAGCTTCGTGAGGTGGCGAGCTGGAAGTTTGTTTTGAGGATATGGCCAAGGAGTTCCCATTTGTGCTTCTTGTTGCCATAAAATAGGAACTACTCCAAAGGATAAGCTCTTTTCCCATCATTTGGGGACCCATAACCTCCTGTTCCATTGTTATATAAGGAGACCTCCTTCAACTCTACAACCTTAGTGAGTAATGATAGAAAGGAGAAGCAATTATAGCTTCAAGAGAATAGTGCAGAGTGTGATTGTTTTTGTGCATTGGGAACATAGTCAGATCTCAGACCTTTATGTGTGAGAGTGTTACAAACGTGCTTGGATACAAACTTTCCGAAGGAGAGCCTCAACATCAAGGCTTGGTTGTAAACTCCCCTTGTCTTTATCATAATAAAATGCATTTGATGTTTATCTTCCACTCTTGTTTACATTTATAATGAGATTTCTAGAATTACTTGATCAGTTAGAGAGGTTGCAATTGTTTTATGTTTGTCATGGTTTTACGCTTGTCGTGGTATCTTGATTGTCTGTACAGGTAATAAAACGTTGGTAGCAGGGTGCATCGAGCTTGGGAAGAGCGACGAATTAAGAAGATTCGACGGAAGATGAAAACATAACGTTACAACAAGGTAGGTCATCTTCCTCGCTCTGAATTTCATTTATAATCTAGGAAGGTAGATTTTAGTATGTTCCCATAGTTGCTAGAACCACCCTAGGGCTAGAGGGATCGCCTTTGTCCACAGAGGGGATTTACCTGGACAACAAATTGGTGACTCCACTGGGGAGTTTCCTTTGAGTTTGTCACTCTTTGAGGTCTTTGTCATTTGATGAGTTTAGTCGAACGACCATTTACCTGTTTGTTCCTATGTTTTTCATCAATTATGATCTTTTAGTTTTTTCTTGAAGTGGTGAGTCTGGTCTTGGTTGGGAGAAATTATTTGGTTTTTCTTGTTCAGGCATTGGTGCTTTTATTTTTCTGATAGTCACGTTGATTGGCACTAGTTTTCAATTAGTAACTCGTGCCAATTGGCCATTGGCGCAAGTTTCACCCACAAAAGTCGTGCCAATTTCAGGGTGAGTGAAAAATTAAGATTTTTTCCCTAAATCCTTCACCAGTGTGTCTTTCCCTTCCAGTATTTTTCTCTGTAGGATTTATATGTTCTTCCCTTCACTCAAGTGGGTTTTATTGGGTTGTTGGTTTTGTTTTTTTGGTTATTTTTCCTGTTCGGACGCACAACCTTACATCCTAGTTTTTCTAAGACTGTGGATCAATTTCCTAGTTGCATGCTTCGTGGTACATCACCTTGCTAATTGAGTCAGTCTCCTTTCTTGGTGAGCCATCTCTGGTTGATTGAGTGTTCAAGTTTCAAGTTTCTATTCGAGTTCATTTGGTCCACTTGTTCACTTGTGAGCATAGATTACATTGCTCATTGTTCAACTGAAAAGTCTTATTTCTATGATTGCTTGATGTAAAAGGGAATGAATGCATTGTTTTGAGCCCATGCTTTGGAATTCGTCTTTTTGCTTGAACTCATATGTCTTGTAGCCTTTTGAGGGATTTCATTACAAAGTGTTCAAAACAACGATTGCATTCTTAGTGTTTGTTTGCATCCCTTTTGCATTCATCCTTCCATTAAGGAAATTTGTTTTCATTTAGTTTTCGTCTCAGAGTTTGCTTTTTGTTAAAATGCATTAGATCACATTGCATTGAAAAGTCTTTTTTGAGATCCATCGTTGAACTTAGATTACATTCTTTAATGATTGAAAGCTAAAAATCGTATTGAGTGCATTCTCTTTCATTAAAAGCATGCATTAAGTAGATTCTCATTTCATCAAAAAATGCATTGAGTGCATTCTTATTCTTTCAAAAGTAAAGGAAATTGTGCATAGATTACAATTGCATAGTTTTCAAAAAAGATAATTTTGCATAGATTACATTGCATAATTCACATCGTTGAATGTTTTAGATTAATTTTGGATAGTAAAAGTCATCTAGTTAGGAAAAAGTTTTGTTTGTTGCTTGTTGCATCATTGTTTGAAACTCTTCCCTTAACTAGATAGCATTCATTGAATTGAAAAATTTATTTTCTCATATAAATGCATATAGAAGATTTCTAGATGACATTCGATAGGGCCTTGAAACTGAGACATGATTCAATATCAACTTTAAAATTTATTCAATCAACCTAAGGAAGCATTGAAACTTAATGCTCACATTTAGAGGTCTAGGCTAGTGATGTGTTCCGGCATCGTTAAACCTAGTAGCTATCATTCGCCACCTAGCTTTAGACAACGCTAGCACGGACTTGTGCTCCTTGTACCGTCAAGCACATAAAGGGAGACCCTCATAGGTTACAATACTTTTTCCATAGAAAGCTGAGTCTGCCACCCTGTAACTATGATACACCGAACACAGAACTCGGGGAGAATACCTACATGTATGTTAAGTCCTTTGTCATTTCTCTTTCATTTGATCACTAAGGCGTATATTTCAGTTCACTGAAACTTGGTACACCCTCTTTCTTAGATTACCTAAGTAGTCATGTTGGTATTTTCGTGACTCTCTAAAAGTGAAAATATCATCAAGTGCTTGTCCTTTCATGCTTGTTCAACCTGAAAGTGATAGAGTCACCTTTTGCCTATTTCTCGACTCTTAAAATATGAAACGACAGAGTTTTGTTTTAGTGTCTTAAAATATTTAACTGCCCATGAAGTATTCCTGGTTAAAGTTAACTTCCTTAGTATTTTATTTTAGGGTTGTTACCATGGCAACGTTTCCAAAGTTTACCAACCAAGGAATCCCCTCCGAATGGAATCCTGGTCCTTTTCCTACTTTTGGGAATGTTGGTGCTCCTTATATGGAAACATTGTCCCTTCCAGGGTTAACTGTTGGTTTTCATGTATGGTTATTCTTGACCTCAGTGGTCTCGAGTATTCTGGCCTCTATACAACCATCTCATTCGCCTAAAAAACACCATGTTGCTTCTAAGGTGGACCTCTCCCATTCTTCACCTGTTTCTTTGTCCTCCTCTTCTACTTCGTCTGGTGAAAGTCTAGATTCTAGTAACCAAGTGGATAAGAAGAAGAAGAAGAAGACAATGAAGAAGAAGTCAGATAAGCGAGAGACTAATGTTGCAGCTATTGCATCTCGGACACCTTCCATTGATAAACCATCCAACCTTCCATGGAAAGTCAAATTCCCTTGCATGTTGTGCAAAGGAGACCATGTTCTTCGAGACTGCCCTGGCATTCCCAAGGTACTTGAAGCATGGTCCGACAGTCATACGCTGTTTCCTTTGGCTTCTGGGAGTCATTTCGGTGGCACATCTTCGAGTAGCAATGATAAGACTTGTAAGAAACAGAGTAAGATTTCCAATCCCTGTAGGTTGTGTGAAGGGCATCATCCCATTCACCTTTTTCCATTCATGGATGAAGCCAAAAAAGTGTTGGACAACCCTACTATTTCTGCACCTTGCCTTCGAGTTGGTTACTAGAAACTTTCTTTGAGTTATTGGCTAGCTGATTCAACGATCGGTCGAGAGCCATCCTTGGTCGATCCCTCTCCCTTGGAAATTCAAAATCATGAATCCATTCCTGACCAACCATTGGTCATGGAATCAGTCGATCTGGTCCCGCCCATGGTTCATCAGGTCTTTTTCGTTGAGATTGGATCTCATCCCCCTCACGTTCTTCTTGTTTCTTTAGATTCCTAGGACTTGGAGAAAGATCCTCCCTCCCCTATTAGTTAAGAATTTTCTCTTCCTGCTCCCATGTCTGAGATCTAGGAAGATGCTTCTCTTGCTCCAATAACACCAGGGGTTGACTATCTCAATTCAATGGTACCCCCTCCAAGTAGTTTGGTCACTTCCTTTGATTGGAGTCGATTTGCAGGATACCACCTTCCTTCTTATGTGCCTTTTGAGATCACGATACAGGCCTTCGATATGGTCGTACCTAGCATGATTATATATGAAGGCACATATGTTAGTATTCTGTCTTCAACTACTTTGAAAGCTTTTGGTTCTCCACCGCTTGTGCCCATTACGTAGAATCTGTTGGCTTTAAACAGAGGAACCAGTCAACCATTAGGGATCCTTCCGAAGTTGCCTATTACTTTGGGAGGAAAAACCGTCTATATAGATGTGATGGTGGTCCAAGGTCCCTTGGATTTTAATTTACTCTTAGGACATGACTATGCTTATGCCATGGGCATGGTAGTCTCTTCCCTCTTTTGTGTGATCTATTTTCCACACAAAGGGCGTATTGTGACCATTGATCAACTTTCCTTCTTTGGTCCTAACGTAACATCTGGTCCACCATCGTCCCTTCCAGGTGTTTATCCACTAGTTGTATCTTCCCCGCCGCAGGTTAATTATGTGGCTACCTGTACCATGCCCGTATTCAGTGATATTGTTGTTGTGCATCGTGTGCTAGGGGCGTTGGGTCTTGAATTCCAAGATGTTTTTGTCCCATCAAATGCAAACCTTTTGGAAGCCATGACTTCTTATTTGCCATGATGAGAGGTCGTTGGAGTAGAGTTCATTTTCTTGTGTTAAGATCCTTTAAAAATGAAACAAGATCTTCGGAGCACAGTTCATTTTCTTGTGTCAAGCTCCTTAAAAAATGAAACAAGGTAGTTGGAGCAGAGTTCGTTTTCTTGTGTCAAGCTCCCTAAAACATGAAACAAGATTTCATGAGGATAGTTCGTATTCTATGTCGACCTCGTTAAAAAATGAATTAGGTCATGAGGATAGTTCTTTTAATGTGTCAACCTCGTTAAAACAATGAAACACGTTCCTGCTCAATTCAAGTCTTTGATACGATGTCGTACAATCCCAATTGAGTCTTTCTTTGATCTCATAATTTGAACCTTCATTCCATCTACCTCTCATATGGACTGAAGCTTGGGGGGCATGTACCTCGAATTGAGTCACCATGCTGGGGGTATGCCCGTGCCCATTTTTTCAAGCATAGTTTACCTTTGTTTCAAGCTTGCATAAAAATGAAGCCAATTTCAAGCATAGTTTAATTTTGTTTCAAGCTTGTGTAAAAATGAAACCAATTCCAAGCAGAGTTTCCCATGTTTTCGAGCTTATGTAAAAATGAAACCATTCCCATTTTACCTCTCATGATTTCCATTTTATAAGTCTATTCCATATGAGCCTTGGTTTTCTCATTCCATCGTTACCATCTGCTCGGCCGATCATATGCCCTCACTTGGTTGTTTTACCCTTTCCTAAGGAACATCTGCAATGAGTGGTCTTGTTAGGCAGCCCCTTAACCTTTAATTGTTCTGAGCAGTTCCACCATTACCGGAACCAGTTACTATCCTTAATACTGCTCGTTCCTCCAGGAGGATTCAACTTTCAGCTCTTTTTTGACTCTCAAAAATTAAAAAGATTGCCGAGACTCTTGTCATTTTGAACTTGTTAAAGGCTACGAAATGATATCTACCCAGTATACGTTTACCCCTTTTTCGAGCTGGGATAGATTATTTACAAAAAACGAATACCTTAGCCTATCGTGACTAAGAGGTTCTCCCAGATATTTTTTTCTACCTTTTCGGATCTGCGAGACTACCTACGAAAAAGGACCTATTGGAGTTTTCTTTTTCACTTCTTTTCAAACTCTCTAAACATGAAAAGATGCTGAGTTCTCCCTTTTTCAGAATCGTTAAACCTTGATGACATCGGACATCATCACCATGACGTTAACCAAGTTCCTCCTTCCTAGGGCTTGTAAAATGTACTAGGATGGATTTGTTTGAAGGAAATACTTACAACACAATCATATGCTATCCCCTTCAAGCTTTTATTAAAAATAATTGGGGTACTCGCCAGAAATGGTGAGGGAAAATGGAATTTTTTCATTAGTTGTGTTGGCAGTATGTCACTCTTGAACATGACACTTATTTTCAGTTTGTGTTGGGTTGGGATATATTCACTCTGTCACTTTGCCTCCATGGGTTTGGGAAATCCGTTTGTCTCTCATTCGATTACCAATATTTTCAACATGACCTCTAATCCTATTTGATTCAAATGCTACCAAATTACAGAGTCGTGTCACTGATATGTTCAAGAGAAAATCCTTCTGTAGTTTGTACATCCCTTGATCCTCTGTTTCAGTCTTGATTCACAATCATATTACCTTATCTGTTTCACGTCGATGATGTGGGATTAATTATGACCCTCCTTCGACAGATCACTTCCTGTCGACTTCAGCTCATTATCTAGGAAGTTGATCTAGAGACTCCTTTCTGGTACCATAGAGCTTGCATGCCTCAATGGCAAGTTCTTCACATTTGATGATAGGTTCACATCATTGGCCTTCGATCAGGTGATTTCACAGGTGTTTGACTTCAGCTCACTATTCATATTCTGTGGATTTTACTAGTAGTACCTTGAGAGCCATTAACATTATGGGTGGTTTCTCTTGCACTTTTCAACAATTCACATCATTAACCAGTAATCAAGTGATTTTCTAGCATGTTCAACTTCAACACGTCTATTCACATGTTGGAATTTGTACATTGATCGAGTGGTGTTGGAGCACAAGACCTTGGGCTTCGATCACAAAAGTCCAAGTTGCGAGGAGTGATGAGTCATTCATGATTATATATATGATTCTCTAGATGAATGGTTGCGACCATACCATTGGTCCTCTCATTTTGATCCTCTCTATAGGGAATGTATGCGCCCATGCCGTGGATCTACTTCATATGATCCCTTCATTTGGATGGTTATGTCCATGCCAAGGATCCATTCACATGATCCTCTTCTTGATGGAAAGCTATGCCTATACCATGGATTCATGTATTTTCATCCAAATTTTCAGTTATGTATATGTATCTATGATTGATATGCAGGTCTCCTGACGACAGCGTATCATTCTTTGCATGTACTTGTAATGAATTTCACCCCTCACTCATGTTTGGACTTCATACTTTAGGGGGCATCTGTTACACAAAAATTTGTCACCGTCCTTGTACTCCCCATCCCTTGATCCTAGAGGACCCATACAGTGACCCTTGTGTACTTTCCAAGCATGGAATACATACCTCTGAACCACATTTTGTTTTCCAAATCATCTCCCTTTACAAATTTTCTAAACGTTCCTTGTAAAAACAAGGTTTTCAAGGTCGGCGCTTTCACTCAGTATCTGACCTGTGCCGATAACGAAATTTTCACTGAGACCCACATCGATCGGTGCCCTGTCCTAATGTCAGACCTGCGCCAATCATGTTTTGGAAAGTTTTTTAAATAGAAAGGAAGCTTCCGTGACTAGAAGCTTCGTGAGGCGGCAAGCTGGAAGTTTTTTTTGAGGATATGGTAGAGGAATTCCCCTTTGGGCTTCTTGTTGCCATAAAATAGGAACTACTCCAAAGGATAAGCTCTTTTCCCACCATTTGGTGACCCATAACCTCCTCCTCCATTGTTATATAAGGAGACCTCCTACAACTCTATAGCCTTAGTGAGTAATGATAGAAAGGAGAAGCAATTATAGCTTTGAGAGAATAGTGTAGAGTGTGATTTTTTTTTTGTGTTGGGAACATAGTGAGATCTTGAACCTTTATGTGTGAGAGTGTTACAAATGTGCTTGGATACGGACTTGCCGAAGGAGAGCCTCAACATCAAGGCTTGGTTGTAAAATCCCCTTGTATTTATCATAATAAAATGCATCTGATGTTTATCTTCCACTCTTGCTTACATTTATAATGATATTTATAGCATTACTTGATCAGTTATATAGGTTGTAATTGTTTTATTTTTGTCATGGTTTTACGCTTTTTGTGGTATCTTGATTGTCTGTATAGGTAATCGAACGTTGGTAATAGCATGCATCGAGATTGGGAAGAGCGACAGATCAAGAAGCTTCAACGGAATATGACAAAATGGCATTAGAACAAGGTAGGTAATCTTCCTCGCTCTGAATTTCATTTACAATCTAGGAAGGTAGATGTTAGTATGTTCCCATAGTTGCTTGACCCACCCTAGGGCTATAGGGATTGCCTCTGTCCGCAGAGGGGATTTACATGGACAACACTAAGACTGGAGATCTACAAAAATATTTAGATCTAGAAAGTGGATCTGATCTGATATAAACAATAAAATGATCTCCTCCAAGGTATCTCCAAAGTGAAGCGCAGATCCCCAACACTTAGAAAATCACCTCTCCAATGGTGTGCTGAAGCACCCTGAAACCACACCTACAAAAATAACGTAGATTTGGATCTGTACTGTGTTGTAGGGATACAAATTTAGTTGGCCTCATGCCAAGATATGAAAATTATTCTCAAAGACTTCAATACAGTCCTCCCAATGAAGTAGAAACCTCGTCCATTGAAAAGAAGCACTGAAATGGACTAGATCTTGAAAGATCTAATCTTCACTTGCTGTAGCTTGCAAAAACAGTCAAACCTTCAACAGGATCTATGATGTAGTTGAAAGAAGAAGCTTGGCCCTAAGCCATATAGTGGACAATGCGATACAAAATCTCCCAAGAGCTACTCAATCGAAAGAGTGGGATTCTCGACCAAGAACACCCAATGCTAAACAACATTAATTCTCAGCTAAACAACAAGAGAATGATATATGTATAAACAGAAAATGTATTCAGAAATATAATATCATCAACAACCTTCTAATGCTTCCATTCCCTTCCTTTTATAAGACAAGAGCTTGCAAACCCTAAACCATCTCCAATGAAATCACTTCTTTCACACAATTAATCTCCATCTAAAACTGCGTTGTGCCTCATTGGTGGCCACGCCTCATGACAACACTGTAGATTTGGTCAAGGTTGACCTAGTCAACATGTTTTAACCCCTGTCCACACCTTAGGGTGCTTTATTAAGCTAAAAATATGATCCGCTTTCACATGAGAAGTGTTTTTATTCACAATAAAGAGTTTTATGGGTCTCCCCGCCCACTTATTCACTTATCTAAGTGAGATTTTTTTTTTTAAATATTCCCATTAGTTGTAAGCTAATTTAGGAATATTACAATCCAAGAGATCATAAATAATTATGATGTTGGAATTTCATATTTTCTGGATAACTTATTAAGAGCCCTAAAATCACGACATGTGCATCAATTATGTTCCTTATGTAATACCATGATAACAACTGATGAGTAGAGACTAGCATTGGGACATATGAATCTATACTTCAACATTTATTAAATGATAATTTGGATTCATTATTATATGCAAAGAAATACCAATAAGGATGAAAATTTGGTGGTAATCTAAGAATAATGAGTGGAACACTATGGTCATGCTCCCCTTGTGAAATTGGTAAACTTGAGGGATTTTCAAATCCATGTTAATATTTAGAGAGGACCAACTAAAAATCCAGTTGAAACTCATATGGAAATGTGTCCACTACTTGTATCATATTGAACAATTAAATGATGTTTGAGTGGCCTAAGTGGGTAAAATGGTGGAATTATATAGGTTTGTGGTCTTGTTACCACATTTAATCTGCATATAATTTTGATATCGATGTTTTCCACTAGTACAGTTAAATTTTCTGGAATATTCGATGGTTCAATGAAATAAAATTCATTTTCTCATAATTACTCAACCATGAAAATCCGTATTTTCTATTTAAGAAAATAAAGATATATGGAAATGGCCATTTTCATGTTATATGTTTATCTCTGATTAATATTTTAACAATTTTATATTCATTGTATACTCAAAATACCAAAGAGAAGCAACATTGATAAATTCACCTTTAATGATATAGTATTTAGCACTTGAGTATAACAATATTTAGAGACACATTGTTCATATTAAATAATCACAGAGATAAATCCTACAAATGCATAGTATTGAAATATATTATATTACCAATGTTAGTATGAATTCTTCGTCGAAGTGTACGAAAAAGAACCACTTTAGCTACGCATAACTAATAGCCCTAACAACAATAATGGCTGCAAAACATCTTCAGATCTGCAATTAGTAGTTAAAGTGCTGCAACAAACAGATCTATAAATGGAAAGACATTAAGCAGTAAAGTAAAGAGTTAGCTCCATGCATCCAACAGACAAGACAAGAACACGATTTTTGAATGAATTTTTATATTACAGGGCACCTGGGAGGAAACAAGAAGGTGTATCCAGATCTCCTCGATGGGATGGGTTCTTTGTAGTCCTCAGCACTTCAGATCTAAGCTTTCTCTCTCTTGTAGATGTAGAAAACCCAATGTAGAAGATAGAGCTCAATGGGAGCAAAATGGCGGAAAAATGAGACCAAGTGTATAGATCCAGAGTGATCTAATAGGCAACAAAAGGTGAAGAATGATGGGGAAAACCCTCCTATTTATAACAAAATATTGGGTCATTCTAGATCTTGGTGCATGATTAAAATAATGTTAATCAAATCTAGATCCACCTCTATGGAATATTTTATTATTATTTGTTGGAGGGAAAGGGTGTTTGACTTGGGTCGAATCCCTTGATTAGTGAAGAATAAATAAATAAATGATTTATTTATCTTTTTAAGGAAGTGGTTGGGATATAATCAAATAAATAATGATTTATTTAATTAATGGTGGTTGATTTGGTCATATTTAACAAGGAATATTATTTAAATAATTATTCTAGAAAATAATAAGATAACTATGGGTTTATCTCATTAATTTCTTTGTTTTTGGGTTAAACATGACTGGGAATAATAATTAAATTATGGTTTAATTAATTATTCCTTTTGGGGCTTCCTAATTAACATAGTGAAAGCAGTTTTACTAGGGGTAAAACTGGTCTTACATGGTGTACTTGGGTCCATCTAATGATGAAAGGTTAGATGACCAAAAAATGGTGTAACAGATTTCCCCCCAACGTGCGAGTGTCAGGAGCAAATCGTATGACCAAAGTACGTTGTAAGAATACGATCACTAGACAACAAAAGGGTATGTCAGAGAGAGAAGTGGGAGGTAGATAGTGTGCTGGAGGACTAGACCCTGAGGAGACGAGACTCGCAGGTGCAACAAGTCTCTTTTTATGAGAGGGTACCTGTGCTGAAGGCGGCGGGGGAGGCATACCTATGCCCGCCGTGACAAAGTACAAAAGAATAGTGTGTCCAGTGAACAAGGGACCGAACCATAGAGTACAGCTGGCATAATCAAGAGCCAGATAAAAATACAATGAAAAGTCTCACATACATGCTGTGCCTGGGATAACAGCCAGGACTAGTACAATATCATCTGAGTACATGAGATAAATACAACCCAAATGCCCCCTGTAAATGGGGAAGGGCTCACAAAATCTGACTGATACATGCAAATCATAGAGGTGCTGCAAGTGGCTAAGGCCAACATCATCAAAATCTGGAGCGGCATCAAAGGCTACAATGAAGAGGTCATCCGGGCATGTGGGGGGCTACCTGCAGGGCCACCCCCTCATGAGGGTTGAGACATCTCACACACGCCCGGGAATCACCAAGAGCTGCTGCTGGGTCACTGGACTGTCCAGTATACGAATCTCGATCATGCTGAAAGGAGTTGGAGAAGCAATCAAGTCAAAGGGAAGTGAGAGATCCCCCTGCCTGATCCGAGGCACCGAACAAGAGTGGAAGCTGGAACCAAGGTACACCGCCCTCTAGACCTTGCTTCTGGAATAAATGTGCTGATGTCGACAGAAGGAGGTCCGCCGTAGGTGAGTCAATGAGAGATCCTCAACTAAGGCACGAGAGAAGAACAATAGAGCGACGGACAGACTGACACTAATGATGATAGTGGAAATGGGAAGGATGGAGTGGCGAATGGACGACTTCCCTTGTTAGAGCATAAAGGGCATGAATGACATGGCAGCGACTGACACAATATCGAACGGGATAGGGGACAGTGGGACTGAAGGTCATGATATGCGACACAAGGGAGGAACCAAGCAAAGAAGGATGGAGGGCTATAGTGGGGTGCAAAAGGACGCGGGATAGACTCCATGAATGCAATGATGACTCGACTTGGATGCTCTAAACAAGGGCGACTGTAGAGTGCTGCCACACAGTAAAGGCGCCAATGGGGGGTCATAGAAACATGAGTACAAAGTGGGCACTCATGACGAAAATCAACACGAACATGGACAAGTAAGGGGGCGATGTGGTGCCCCAAGTACAAGTGTCGTAAGTGAGGAAATTCGATTTTAAGGAGTGGTGAAGTGACCCTTCGTGGAAAAAATGTGTCCGGGTGAAGTATCAAATCACCAAAACTAAGTAAAACCCATTTGAGAGCTCGGTGAGATCTATCCAGCGGTGCTGACGGTTCGTCGAACGGGGCTACGGTGTGGTCGCAGCAGTCGAAAGAAGAAACAGGGGTTCTCTTTTAATGAGGCGGTTTGCCCTCCAAAATCATTCATTTGCTATTGTTGTTGTGGTGAATGTGGAGAGGAGAGAAGGCCCTAAATCTTGCGGCGAACGTAGCGGACAAACCGACCGTTGGATTCGAGATCTGTCAGTTGGAGGTAAGAGGCCTAACCTTGCTCTTGCATTTTGATGGATTAGATTTGCAGTTTAGGGCCCAACATCCCAGAAACAACCCCTCCCTCCTCTCTACGGCCGGGTCGCACTTTTTGGGGCAAAAAGTGCGACCCAGGATGCAGGTTTGAGGGCAAAAAGTGCGACCTGGTCCAGAAATTGGCAGAAAATTGCGACCTGGGAGAGGAGGGGGGCTTGGTGCTGTTTGATGGCTGGGAGTTGGGTTGTGGTGTGTGGTTATGGTTTTCCCGATCTGTACCCTTACAAAAATAATGTGTTTGTGCAGGTATGGCAGAGTTGCGGGTCAACTGGAGAGAGAGGGATCTGGAAACACTTCGGACAGAGATCCAGGCGGACCAGGGCGTTCGTCGTGTATTGGCCAGATTTGGGGTTCTCAAGTTTGTGGAGAACCCGTTGATGAGAGCAGGGGAACCATTACTGGCCCGGATTATCAGTTACTCGGATCCAGATCAGGAGATCTTTGTAGTGCAGGGGCACAGGATCGAACTGACGGTCCAGGATGTGTACTTCCTGACCGGCCTCCCACCATTGGGGATAGTGGGAGACATGCAGCCAATGTTGCCGCGGGGGCGGCATATCATGGAGTTTGTGGAACGCCATTGTCGACCGGGTTTCCAAGTCAAGGGGACTCAGATATCGATCGGGGATCTAGAGAGGCTAGAAACCCGTGCAGTGGCCGCAGCTGTGCTGCGAATCCTGGGCACCCACGCGTTCCATCACATCACCGGTGGGCAGATGATGATAGTGGAGAGTGTGTTGAGTGGGACCTACTTTGGGTGGGCCCAAATGATGTTGGTGTCGCTAAAGCGACAGTTGTCGCTATGTAGGCGGCAGGTGAATCATGATTGCTCATATGGGACTTTGTTGTGCGCCTTCTTCTTTGAGAAGATCCCGACCTTGAGGCCTCGTGTGCATCTTCCAGATGGGGGCCCGAGAGAGCCCAGGATGCGTCGTTGGGGACGACTACTCTGCAAAGGAGGAGGAGGGGCGGTCGGGCGAACATTTCGACCGGAGTTCTTTGCCCATTGGGATCGGATGCCGTTGTACATAGACGACTACCCTTATAGTGGGATGAGCTACTATGGGGATCCGGATTTGCCACTTCCGGCTGGTCGAGTTTGGGGGCCCGATGGTAAGTGACAAATTGCTATTCTTATATGGGCATGTTTAAAGTTTTTTTGAATAGTAAATAATGATACTGATTCAGGGACTTTTGGTATGCAGATATAGCACCGGTAAAACCGGCCGGATATATGGGACGACCGGCAGCGTCTGGAGCTACGGGTCCGAGTGGATCGAGAGCAGCGCAAAATGATGGTGCGGCCGCCCTACTGGAGGACATCCGCCGTAGATGTGAGCAGCTGTTGACCGGAGTATCAGAGCGCGGGTGGCAGGATTTAGACGACCAGTACATAGAGCCATGTGTTGGTCTCCCTCGGAGTGGCGAGGTATCATGCGGCGCATGGCGATGGCCGGTCAAACTATGCGGGATCTACATGCTGCCGGGGCAGAGCCATTGGCCCGGGAGCCTCCAGATAGTGATTAGGGGCATATGGTACCCCTTCTGATGTATGTAGGGGCAGGTGGTGGCCCCTAGAATGTATGGAGGGGCATATGGTGCCCCCAGTTTTTGTTTGTAACATGCTATGGGCATGTCGTATGTATATGTATGGGGGGGCGTATGGTGCCCCCAGTTTTTTGTTTGTAACATGCTATGGGCGTGTCGCATGTATATGTATGGGGGGGCGTATGGTGCCCCCAGTTTTTTGGAACATGATATGGGCATGTCATGTGTATCAGAGTAGATGGACTCATCAATATATGGTTTGCGACACATATTATGGATATGCATCGTCTTTTGATGGTTGATTTAATGTTATTGTGTTGTATGAATTGAGTGTGATAAATGCCAATCTAGAACATGGTTTGCAATACTATCTACGTAGTGATTCTGGTCTCTGGGTACATGGTTGAAAGTTATGGTTTCAAACGCACGTATTAAGACTTTTACTCGTAAATAGCGTCTAAACAGCACGGGGTTACGCACACGATAAACACCATTTAGTTGCATGACAAGAAGCAAGGAATCCAAACGAACGTGCAGATGGCGAATGCGATGCAGCAAAGCATCAGCTAGTAGGCCACGCACTGCATCGTATTCGGCCTGATTGTTGGTGGCAGAACCAATGCATACCCCGTTAGACCGAACGAGGTCATGCAAGGGGGTGAAGATGGCCCACCCTGCCGAGGCAAGATTCCTGGAGTAGCGACTTGCACCATCGGCGTAACCGATAAAGGATGTGGACGGGGGAATGCGCAAGGTGGTGTGACAAGACAATACATGAGGGGATGAAAGGAAAGGACGGCAGCGTGAGGGGGCAGAAGTCATCGAGCGGTAATGGCGGGGGGAAGGGGTAGGATGAGCAAAACTCAAACAAGGTGATGTATGAGAGCTATTGGAAACATGGCGAGGACTCGGGCTGCGAAGGTCAACAGAGACACAAGTGGAGTGATCTCGAGCATCAAGGGACACAACGGGGGAGGTTGCAGACGGGCGAGGCTCCGAAGGTCATGCAGAGGAGGATAGGTAAAGAATGGTGACTGTAGACTCCGTCATCTGGACATCAGGGGGGGGGGATGTGGATGGGAGCGGGGGGATCCTCAGGCTGGTCTGCAGCATACTGCGCGAGAATGGGAGAGGCGGATTGATTTTGTTCAACCTCATACTCGCGGATCACCTCAAGGGAGGCACGGTAATGTGTCAGGTGAGGAAAATGATGGGAGTAGTGGCCATGGACACCGCACAAAGCACAAGGCTTGTTGGTGCGGAGAGTCTTGGGGTTCTTGGAGACGGTCGAAGCAGGAGTGGGAGTTTCAGGGACCGTAGTGTCGGGGAACGCGACTTTTACCATGGGGAGAATACGGGGTAACTCGGGACAAGCATGGGTGGCATGACCGATGATATCACATAAGGCACAAGGCTTCGAGGGTGGGGGAGGAGCCGAGGTGGTTGTGGTGGTTTGGTCTTTGGTTGCCCCCTTGCGGGCTTTTCGTTTCTTCCCGGGAGCCGACTCAACAGGAGAAGGGTCCTGTGGAGGTGCTGGGGGCACAGTGGCTATGGAGGAAGCGAGGGGGGCCGGTTGAACCGGTGTCAAAGCCATGTAAGGTTTGGGGTGACCGGGGGGGGTGGCGGCTGGGGGGTCAAGGTACCAAACCGGAATACCCAAGGTCAAGTTAGGGAGAGAGAGGGTGGCCATGACGGGGACAGAATATACTCCGGGAGGGGGAGCCAAGAAGGGGATCTGTCCAGCAGGGTAATGACCAGGAGGTACGGCTCCAAGATGGTTAAGGCCAGGGGGGACCGAGCCTGGAGGATAAAGAGGTTCGGGGACACTAGCTGAAGGGGGAGGGCCAGAAGGAGGAGGTCCGGCTGGCTGAGATGGATGGCTAGGAGCGGGTTGCGGAGGGCGAGGGGGAGGGTGCGGAATAGCCGAGGCAGGCCGTTTATGGGCAGCGTGAGACGATTTCATCATGAAAACATTCGACAAGCTGGGATCAGTAACTGGAGGGGGAGGAAGGTGAGAAAAAGTACCAAGCAGGGTGGAATCTTTATAGACGTCGGGGGAGACACTGGTCAAGGAATTGACGGTTTGCTTGTTGGTTACAGAAGAGATGGTGGTCTCGGAGGAGGTCTGAGATGGCGGCTCATGATAAGATAGCTGGTCAATGGTGACTATCTTCCCATTATGTGGAAAAGACATCTTGCGGAAAGCCGCGGATGGGACAGCAGACATGGCATAGGTGTAACTTCGCCCCAATAGAATGTTGTAGTCTAGAGGGGCGTCAATGACTTCGACGTCAACGCAAACAGTCTTACCGGCTAGGGTGATGGGACAGTTACGAAACAGGCCAATAGGCTGGGAGGCATGACCGTCCCACGCTCGAAGGGTGATCGTGGAAGGGGCCAGTTCAGGGGATCCGAGTTGCTTCCAAACTGAAGCGGACATCACACAGGTGGATGCCCCCTCATCAATTATACACCGGGATACAGTGGCGTTCCGGATTTTGACTGGGATTTGGAAAGCAACGGAAGGAGGAAGAGGAGGGTGGTCCGATTGAGTGGCGTCGAAAACAATCATTTGGTCATCAGCAGGATCAACAGCGCCCACGGCAGATAGTAGAGCCTTCTTTTGAGAAGGGCACGACTGGAGGAGTTCCAGTGTGGAAATGGCAGCAGGGGATTGTGCCAAATCATCTAGTATACTGTATGATTGAGCGGCTCGACCGGAAGTAGCATTTCGGCGTAATGGTCCCTTTGGAATCTTTGGATGAACCTCAACTTTGGGTTGAGGGATGTGTAAGGGGCCACTGGATGTCGAAAGAGGCTCTGTAGAACCTGAAGATGGAGGCTTGGGAGCAGACTGAGCAGGAGGCATGGGGTACTGGCGAGACCGAGTTTGAAGGTGAAGGTCGACGGAAGGGGACGGATCGGAGCGCATCATAAGGATCTGGTAGTCAGAGGAACCAAAAATGGACGAGGGTGTGGCTGCATGGCTGTCGGGGGGTTGGGTAGCCACGAATCCTTGTTGAGGGAAAGGATCAGTGAACACAGCTGGCTGGGTAGTGGCCACATTAGGAGGAGTGTGAGGGGAGGCGTGTTGTCCGCGCAATGTGGCTTGAGACTCCCACATCTGTCGCATCTGGGGTAAAAGAGGACAATCGTGAGTGTAGTGACCGTAAACACCGCAACACGAACATGGCTTGTTTGTGCGAAGCGGCCTGTCCGGCCTGGGCGGAATGCCCTGAGGCTGGTTGCTAGTGTTAGGGTCCATACCAGAATTGGGTCCTCGGTTACCGGGGGCAGCTGGGTTCTGGTTGCCTCTCCGCCTTCTTTGAGAAGAAGGGGGATTAATCGCACCTTGCTGTGCAAATACTTGCCCTGGAGGGGGTTGTAAGTGCTGTTGCAGGTTGTGAGGAGGCAAGGGAGGCGGAAGCGCATATGCTGGAGGAGCTGGCGCACCAGGCTGTGGATAAAGGTAAGGGTTGGGTTGGGCGACATTGAGGTAAGCGGGAGGTTGGGCAAAAGGAGGAGGCATGCCGTATCCTGGATACATGTTGCCGGGAGGGGGAAGAGTGCTTGAGGTGCTGGCCCCTCCCTGGGGGAGACCATGGCTCATAGGAGGGTGAGCAGAGGGGTGGGAAAGAGATCCAACAATACCGTCGGCGGAATGAGATGCCCCCGGGGCGTTAGCGCCACCGGGCCTGGGGATGTCAGGAAGAACGGTATAAACATAACCGGATTGAGCGTAGATCAGGTCATATTTTAAAGCTATTTGGAGGGCGGCTTCTTCAGATTGAGGAAAGTGAGAGGCGACATCTTTGCCGATGGGAGACGGGAGGGTGCGAAGGAACCAGTCCATGTAAACCCGATCTTCAAAGGGAGGGGCTGGACATAAGCTCCGTCTTCGTCGCCATTCCTGAACATGGGCAGAAAGGCGTGTGGAAGAGGATTGCTTAAATGAAGTCAAGAGCTCCGTACCAGTGTCGTATCGGAGAGGGAGCTGGAAGTACGACAAGAAGGCTTGGGCAAGAGTCTCGAATGTGGTATGGGAGGAAGTGGCTTGTTCGACATACCATTTAGAAGCTTCACCGGTAAGCGTGCGTTGGAACAAACGAAGACGGATGGAGTCATCGGTAATGGAATTGGAGGAACACCACATGTGGAAAGATCGGACGTGATTGGTTGGATCTTCTCCAGTAAGGCCCTCGAACTTAGGGATATCAGAGGGCAGCTTGGTGGGCATAGTGGGCCAGGTAGCATTGTGGTGAATGGGATCATTAATCAACTGATGGAAATCGGGGAGGCTGAGGCCTGCAATGTACGGCAGCACAGGGGTGGCCGGGGTAGTGGTTGTGATGGTTCCGCTAGAAGTAGGGCCGGCATTGGGGCCGGGAGAACCACTAGCGTTAGGCCCTGGTCCAGACATGGTGAAGGTAAAAGGGGGAGAACCGGAAGGAGAAGGGGGACCCGATGAATCAGGAGAGGAGTCGGAGTGCGGACTCGAAGGTGGGCTGGCTCGACGACGGCGGTGCGGAGCAGGTCGATCAACCGGAAACTGAGGGTGAAGGCCAAGAAGTCTCCGGGAAAGGCGCCTTGGGGGCGCAATGATGACAGGAAGAAGGAAACCGACAAGGGCAGAAAGGGACAAAATCAAGAAGGTCAAGGGAAGATAAGGTGCGGTGACAATTGATTTTAGAGTCTTTGCCAGGCGGTGTAAACCAGGCGCTTCTTCACTTAGGGTCAGTGTGTGGCGTGCGTTAATTTTAATTTTTAAACCCTTTCCGTTGTTTGAGAGAAAGAAAAAGTGTGCGACGTAGCTGAAAATAAACCTACAGAGAACAGAATAAAATGCTGAAATAACAGAAAAATAACAGCTACGTATGCATCTATCTAAACCAAGAAGGTGGGTCTCTCACAACTATGCTGAAAAGAAAGGGAAAAACTATGGAAACACACACAAAGGAAGCTCGGCAGATCTAGGGTCAAAGGGGACAGAGATGCGGGATAAGCGACAAGGGGTCGGTCACGGCCAAGAGACGAGAGGCAAGGTGGGTGGAAGAAATCAGCCAAGAAGCCGAGGGGGGCAAGGCGAGGCCTTTAGAGAGGTCAAACAAAATGACCAAGAGGTGATTTGAAAGGAAAAGAGGCTGATTTCGATGGATCTGAAAGTGAGGTTTGAATCTGCGGAAAAAGAGAGGCCGAAGCTGAGAAACCGACGAGTTTGAACGGTGAAACTCTTCCACAAAAGTGGAGGAGTACTAAAGCCTAAGGGGCCAGGTTACCACTTAGATGAGTAAAAACGGAGTCGGATCTTGAGGTCGGGCGGGGGTGAGGCCAGAGGTACAGAAAACCTGGCCGAGAGGCACGGCGGAACCCGGAAAATTTCGGAAAAATGCGGAAAAAGGCGGGTCGCGAGGTTCGACCTTATGCGAGTTGGTCGCGAGCTTGAGGCCAAAAAAGTGCGTCCGAGTCGCGGGTTTAGGGCCAAAAAGTGCGACCCCCCCGTTCCTGTTGTCTCGGCGGCAGATTTTCAGAAAAGTTGTCGTCTCAGTTGCGGCTGGTGTCGCTTACCTGCGCAATAGGGCCAGAAACACACGGAAGTTAGAAATTTTAAGTTTTTAGGGTTTATGTGAGAAAAATGACATAAAAAGAGGAAAACTAAGCAGCTGAAAAGAAGCCCTAGGGCCTGAAGTAGCTGGATATGCAGGAATATGAAAAACGACAGCGGTCGTAATTTAAAACCCGTGTGGAGTCACCATTTGTTAGTATGAATTCTTTGTCGAAGCGTACGAAAAAGAACCACTTTAGCTACGCATAACTAATAGCCCTAACAACAATAATGGCTGCAAAACATCTTCAGATCTGCAATTAGTAGTTAAAGTGCTGCAACAAACAGATCTATAAATGGAAAGACATTAAGTAGTAAAGTAAAGAGTTTGCTCCATGCATCCAACAGACAAGACAAGAACACAATTTTGAATGAATTTTTATATTACAGGGCACCTGGGAGGAAACAAGAAGGTGTATCCAGATCTCCTCAATGGGATGGGTTCTTTGTAGTCCTCGGCACTTCAGATCTAAGCTTTCTCTCTCTTGTAGATGTAGAAAACCCAATGTAGAAGATAGAGCTCAATGGGAGCAAAATGGTAGAAAATGAGACCAAGTGTATAGATCCAGAGTGATCTAATAGGCAACAAAAGGTGAAGAATGATGAGGAAAACCCTCCTATTTATAACAAAATATTGGGTCATTCTAGATCTTGGTGCATGATTAAAATAATGTTAACCAAATCTAGATCCACCTCTATGGAATATTTTATTATTATTTGTTGGAGGGGAAGGGTGTTTGACTTGGGTCAAATCCCTTGATTAGTGAAGAATAAATAAATAAATGATTTATTTATCCTTTTAAGGAAGTGGTTGGGATATAATCAAATAAATAATGATTTATTTAATTAATAGTGGTTGATTTGGTCATATTTAACAAGGAATATTATTTAAATAATTATTCCTAGAAAATATTAAGATAACTATGGGTGTATCTCATTAATTTCTTTGTTTTTGGGTTAAACATGACTGGGAATAATAATTAAATTATGGTTTAATTAATTATTCCTTTTGGGGCTTCCTAATTAACATAGTGAAAGCAGTTTTACTAGGGGTAAAACTGGTCTTACATGGTGTACTTGGGTCCATCTAATGATGAAAGGTTAGATGACCAAAAAATGGTGTAACAACCAATATAGATCCATCTTAACCATTGATCTAGCATGTGTTGAGAGGGATCAAGTCCCTTGTGGTGAAACCTTACTTTAAAGAGAAAACATAAAAAAGGTTTTCACCTTGAAAAATATAATCCCTATTAGAGCTTCATAGATCCATGGTTAAAATGGATTTATACTAGGTCCCTCTCCCCCCTTGGGGTGTGTGTGTTTATATATAACATGACAATAGTTTTTCATTGTTTAAATTACATTCTTGAATGCATAAATCTATACAAATCCTTGAATATACCCTTCGACACTAGGGTTTTGTAGGCTATGTTGGTGCCAAAAAAAAACAGGAGGTTGAAGTCCCAAAGGCACTTCAAGGGAACCTGCAAAGGACCAAGAAAAATCAAAGAAAAATCCAATTTCGAAGCCAAATTAGGAATTTGATGTGGATAATGTTAGCATGACCTCATAAACCAATTTGGGTTGGATTAAATCAACATGATGACATACAAAGAGGGATTAACATCATCATGATGATTTGCATCAGATAACACCAGCTGAGTATCGTTGAAAGGAATTCTTATATTATCCAAGTATCAACGAACCCATGAGAACATTCCAACATGACACAAGTGAGACAGAGTTTTGAATGTGCAAGATCTAATGGTCGAGAGTGATCAAAGATCAATGATGAAGATATCACCCCATTGCAAAACTACACGGGGTTTACAAATCAAAGATGGTGTGGCAAAAATATCTCGGGTACATGTGGCTAGACAACAATGGCACACATACCCTAGGGTGATATAACAAACCACCCTTATAACATGAAAAAAACATTTGTTGGTGTGGGGGGGGGGATACCTCCATGTTGAAAAGGGTACTATTTCATTTCCCAACTGCACCTACATCAATAGGAACATGGCACATGGCCTCCCTTCCACCATGGAATAGTCCTCCATGTTAGCAAGGCCAAAGCCAATCCCAAGTTTTGATGTGGCTGGTACATTGTCAACATGTCATGTCAACACTCCACGTCACCCTCCCAACTCAACATAATGAAGAAAGCACTTCTGTATAACCACTCCATCCTCCCCATTGACTCATGTGGATGTTAACATGACATCAACATGAAGTCATCCCAACCAATCAAAAAATGGCACATGTCAACCCAAGAAGATTTTTTTTTTTTTTTTTTTTATATTCAAATATACAAGAAGGCCTGAATTTGGGAGACTTTTTCAAAAAAAATATAGTGAAGACAGTGTTACTCCACGTTTATGAATTTATAGAGGTCATAACTTGGGTAGCACCACACTACAATTTTGAAAATATAACCATTCTATCTACTACAAGATCCAAAGTAGTGCTACCAACAAATCTGAAGAAATAACAAAAATGTTACATTTCTTGGATTGGACTAGAATGAATAAGTTGGATGTAATATCCCCAAATGGGAACAAGCAGCAATATTAAACAATTTTTCTTTAGAAATAACGCAGTTCAGTAGAGTAAGTGCAGGATACCAATATGACGCCTCAAAATATACTTATACATTAGCAAATCAGATTTACAATGAGGCCCATACGATGTATAACAAGAAAATGGAATACTTTTATGAATAAAACCCTCAAAAAGAGGTGCTGCAACAATGTATTAAATTGCAAAAAATTCTTGACAGTGTGATTTTAAATAGCTGTAGCAGCTGTATATTACACTTCAAATATAGAGCAGATCTCTGTACAAAATATTAGATCTGTATCAGATATGTACACTAGATGATCTCCTCTACAAATTCCCCTTGGGGTTTTGAGCAAAACATGAAATACAAAGAGTAGACCTGAGATCTAAAGTTGCAGATCTGTAGTAATATTTAGAAATTTCTGAAGTAAAATACAATAATAAGAAGATCAGATCTGAACATGACATGGATTAGATCTGTAATCCATGGATCACCACAGTGAAGGGCATAACCCCAACACTAGATATCTCTCCTCCAAAAGTATGTCAAAACATCCTGAAACTGTATACTTGCAAATAACGCACTCCTGGAAGGAAAAATGTGATGTGGGCTCTAATACTAGTTTGGCTTGATGCCAAGATCTGAAAATGTAGCTCCAAGGGTCTAATAATCTCTTACCAGGGGGAATATAAGACTCTACCACTGAAAAGAGGCACTAGAATGGCCTAGATCTGAGTAGATCTAGCCTCCACTTGCTGCAGCTTACAAGGACAACCAAACCCTCAACAGGATCAGTGTTGTAGGTGTAAGGTGAAGCTGGGAAAAATTCCTGATAGTGGACAAGATCTGCACGAATCCTCCAAGAGACCTCTCAAGGAAGGAGGTGGGATTCCCGATCAGGGACACCTAGTGCTAAACAACACTATTCTCAACTAAATAGGAAGAGAATGATATATGTCTAAAGAGAAAATATATTCAGGAATATAATCAAATCAACAACCTTATCATGCTGCCCTCCTCTTCCTTTTATAAGATAAATATCTTACAAAACCCTAAACCATCTCAATGATTTAGCTCCTTTTACATGTGCCACCTCCAACTAATACTGCATTGTGCATCCATGAGGTTCATCCCCTCTAGACAACGCTGTTGATCTGGTCATGGTTGACCCAGTCAAATGTCTCCATCCCTTTCACAAATAAGGGTTTTTTATTAAGATAACCTAAATTTTTCTTTGTTCTCCTGTGGCATTGATTTTTTTTGCGGTTTAGGAGTTTTATTGATTCTCCCTCACAATTTTATTTGTGAAATAGAAAACAAAACAAAATTGAATATTCCCATTAGCTTAGGACTAATTGGGAATATTACAGTCCTCCCCTCCAAAATGTTGCTTGTCCTCAAGCAACTGATAGGGTGAGTGTTGCAACACTTATCCTCCTCCATTGGTGACACCATCATGAGTTAAGCTTCCTGCATAAGCTAAGTGTTCACCAATCCAACCCTCCATGAATTTCTCCTCAAAATTCATTATGAGATGTACATAGTCCATCCCACAAGGAGTCAAAAAATCAAATGAAACAAACATGTCCGAACCAATAATCTCCCTAAAACATGTAGCATGAGATACAAAGAGAGTCTCCATCCCATGTGGTACATACAAGCCTCCCATCCTCCCTCCATACATACCCATAAAAAGTACAAATATATCATCAAGGTATGGAAGCAAAACTACATATAAGCAAACAGAAGTTTGAGCATGAGGAGGTGGGTCATAGTCCCACATATGGTACCAGCACAGTGCATCTCCTGCCTACATCAGATCAATGTGTGGCAAGTGGTTTCCCCACCACTTACTTGTTGCACATGTCATCTCACTATGGCTGAAAGTGTGAGATATGTTTGGTGACTTTGGGAAGCACCCATCATGAAAGAGAATCTCCCTTTGCAGAACAAGTGAGTGACCAAATTTAGAAATTTTAGTGGCCCAATGTTTGCCATGAGATTTACATGATACATCACTCCTCCTTCGAGTCATGGCATGCATAAACATGGTGACATAATATGAAATATCAGAAAATAAAACTTGCTTTACATGATCAGATCCTTCACTAAAAATGTCTCTCATACACATGGAGTTGTGCATGGATCTTTTTCCTCTTTCCAAAGAAGGAAGAGATGGCTGAACTAACTCTTGCATAGAGTCACATGGCTGCCCCAACTCCACATAGTTCATGCATTCTTGAAAATGATGTTGTAGCTCTCCTCCAAAGCCCTCCCATTCAGAACATCCCATGATAGTGTTGTAGATCTTCATAGAATAGGTAGGGCTGAAATAGAACTCTTTGTAGGTCCTTTGTAGCATCCTCTCCTTGATCTTGGAGGCTGTAGGAAAGAAGACCCTATCATGATGATAGATGACTCCCTCATGGAATAGATAGCCCTCTTCATGCAACTGGTCATCAAGCATAATACAAGTGTGAAAATATTTGGAATAATCCACCAATAGCTGGGATTTCCAGTATAAATCTACACTCCCCAACAATGACAACACTGATGATGCATCAACAGGAATGTGTGTCATGTTTCTGATCTACTCTTTTACATCTCCTATGCCAAAGGTATATTTTGGAAGGACATAGCTTCCCTTTTTATCCTCCAACAACGCAAAATAAAAAATGAAGATGGGTGATGATGATGAAAGAAGAAAATATCCCTCCTTTTTGTGTTTGCCCAAGCCTCCCAGCGCTGTATATGTGTCTTCTAATGCTCCCATCGCTCTTGGATCTGATCTTGGAGCATCATGTAGTGATATATATCCCACCAAAACTAAATCAGGTGGCCTACCAGGTGGTTTTCCACTAGATAAAAGTGTCCCATGCAGAAATATCAGGAACATAATAGATAGGACTGTGAGGTCCTTGCTTCCACTACGAAAATCCATCTCTTTTTTCTGTGTGAAAGTGTTATGTGAGGGGTAAGTATGCATGCCTTTGATAATTTGAGATTCACCACTCTTCTTATCCACCCATTCCATTTTCAAAGCCTCCCAATCAGTGGTGACTTTCCCCAATGTAATCAACCATTGAACACCCAAGATAACATTGGTGCCTGGTATGTCAACCACAAAGAAGTGATCCACCAAAGTGTAGGATCCCATGGTGACTGAAAGTGATGGGACATAATGCATGCATTATAGTGTTCTATCTCCTGGGACCAAAACAGAGAATCCCTCCAAAGTATCAGTGGGTATTGCCCTCCTTTGCACAAGATGGGTATCAATGAAGTTGTGGGTAGCCCCACTGTCAATCAATACAGAAACCCTCTGATTCATGATTGAACCTTGAAATCTTAAGGTCAAGTACTTAGGTACTCCTCTCAAAGATGCAATATTTCCTCCAATAGGAGAAAAGGCTCCATTTCCATCTCCTGATGGTGTTGGATCTCCAAAATTGTCAATGTTGTGACCCCTTCTTGGTTCATCATCTTCATCTTCTTCAAGATCTAAGAAGACCTCTATGTAATTTTCTTTACCAGCAGCACATCTATTTCCAAGTACCCATGGTTCTTGGCAAGTGAAGCATAGCTTCTTCCTCCTTAGATCTCTCCGAACTTCATCATCGAGAGGCTTCTTGTATGTGATCTCCTTTGAAGGAGAAACTTTCTCTTCCTTTCCTTTAGAAGGAAAATAGGGCTTGTGCTAAAATTTTGCCTTTGCTTTTGGCAAGGCATCTTGAAGGTCTCTAGCCCTATCTATGGCATCATGCAAGGTAGTGGGCTTGGTAGATTTTACCAACCCATGAAGAGGTTCATCTAGACCATCTATGAACATGTACACCCTTCTTGCTGCAGAAAAATCAGGAACCATAACAGATAATCTCAAAAATTCATAAATATAAGACTTTGTATTACCTAATTGCTTCAACTTTGCAAGGCTCATGAAAGGTGCCTATGGATCCTTTCTTTCAAACCTTTCCACCAGCCTTCTAGTGAACTCAGAATAAGCAGTCACATTGGCATGACCCAATGTAGACAAGCCATGGAACCACCAGTTGTGTGCTTCACCTTCAAAGTGCAGTGTTGCAATCTTGATAGCTTCCATCTCAGGGAATTTGTTCAACTGAAAGTATATTTCAAGTTTTTCTACCCATGCTTTGGCTGAACAAGTTGATGACCCATCAAATTTGGGTAAAAATAATTTTCCCATAGAGTGATGTCGATCATGATTCTGAGTAAATCCACCATATCTATGCTGATGCCCTAGTCTTGTTTTGTCCTTGAGGTGAAAAAATGATTGAAAACTCAAGTGATCCTTGAATCTTTGATTCTGAGACTCATATTCTTAAAAGTAGTCTTCAAGGGATGCTTGCTCTTGAGGCCCTTCATTTTTCACAACCAAAAAAGTAGGCATTGTAGAGCGTTTTGGAGCTTGTGGTTGGTTAACTGGTTGATCATTGTAGTGATGAGACATGCCAGAGCTTTCTCCAAGATGAAATATCTTAGGAGATTCCTTGATTCTATCCATTCTCATCTCTTTGATCTCTCTAGCAAGATCTTGCATGGCTTTCATAAGGGTTTTTGCAAACTCCTTCCCATCTTCATCACTTCCAGATTTAGGGGCTTTACCCTTGTCTTTATCATCATTTGTGTAATCAAATTTATTCTGTCTTCTTTTTAGATACCTCTTATCCCTATCAGTAAGAGGCTCATATTCTTCTGAAGACATATTGGTTTCTTAAGAAAGCAAGCACAGGCTATGCCAAGATGATTTCTTTGATACCATTGTAATATCCCCAAATGGGAACAAGCAACAATATTAAACAATACTACTTTAGAAATAATGCAGTTCAATTGAGTAAGTGCAAGAGGACAATATGGAGGCTCAAAATGTACTTATACATCAAAAAATCAGATTTACAGTGAGGCCCATACAATGTATAACAGGAAAATGGAAGACTTTTATGAAGAAAACCCTAAAATATTGGTGCTGCAACAATGTATTAAACTACAAAAAGGCTTGACAGCATTATTTTAAAGAGCTGCAACAGCTGTATATTACACTTCAGATCTAGAGCATATTTGTGTACAAAATATTAGATCTATATCAGATCTTTACACTAGATGAGCTCCTCTAAAAATTCCCCTTGGGGTTTTGAGCAAAACATGAAATACAAAGAGTGGATCTGAGATCTAAAGTTGTATATTTGCAGTAATATTCAGAAATTTATGAAGTAAAATACAATAACAAGCAGATCAGATCTAAACATGACATGGATTAGATCTGTAATCCATGGATCACCACAATGAAGGGCATAACCCCAACACTAGATATCTCTCCTCCAAAAGTATGTCAAAACACCCTACAACTGTATACTTGAAAATAACGTAGTCCTGGAAGGAAAAATGCACTGTAGGCTCTAATACTGGTTTGGCCTAATGCCAAGATCTGAAAATGAAGTTCCAAGGGTCTAATATTCTCTTACCAGGGGGAATAGAATAATTCCCCACTAAAGAGAGGCATTAGAATGGCCTAGATATGAGTAGATCTAGCCTCCACCTGCTGCAGCTTACAAGGAAAACCCAACCCTCAATAGGATCAGTACTGTAGGTGTAAGGTGAAGCTTGGCCAAATGATTGATAGTGGACAAGATTAGCAGGAATCCTCCAAGAGGCCTCTCAAGGAAGGAGGTGGGATTCCCGATCAGGAACACCTAGTGCTAAACAACACTATTCTCATCTAAAAAAAAAGAGAATGATATATGTCTGAACAGATAATATATTGAGGAATATAATCAAATCAACAACCTTCTCATGTTGCCCTCCTCTTCCTTTTATAAGATAGATATCTTGCAAACCCCTAAACCATCTCAATGATTTAGCTTCTTTTACATGTGCCACCTCCAACTAAGACTATGCTGCACATCCATGAGGTTCATCCCCTATAGAAAATGCTGTTGATCTGGTCATGGTTGACCCAGTCAAATGTCTCCATCCCTTACACACATAAGGGTGTTTTATGAAGATAGCCGAGATTTGTCTTTTTTCTCATGTGGCATTGATTTATTTTTCTATTTAGGAGTTTTATTGATCCTTCCTCACAATTGTATTCATGAAACAGAAAAAAAAACAAAATTGAATATTCCCATTAGCTTAGGACTACTTGGGAATATTACATTGGATGAGGTCATATTACTAGGATATTGGAATTCTATTATTGATGAACAAGGGGTAAAGGTACTAAAAAATAATGTACTATAATGATTAGTGACATGCAAGATGTAATAAAAGGAGTAATGACTCCCACAATTAATCCTTCTAAAGTAACTATTTCCAAGGTCTCCTAGAACTGGAATTAACCATGACACAAAAATTGATGAAAATGTTTTGGGTTTTCTAGTCAATTTTTGCTACCCTGATACCACAAAATATTCCTTGTTCGATTACCCATATTACATATGATATTTTATCGACCACCAATTCATGAATTTCCATTCCAGTAATGAATTTTAATATAGTCAAGCATACATAATATACCCCTTTATGCACTAGAACTACATTTCCCTAGAGTGACATGACCCCTAGGTTATCTTATTCATATAATTTCATGCTTCTAACTATTGAATGGATACATTCCAAAGGAAGGAATCCAAACAACATGGGAATCATGTACTATGTTCAGTCCTTTGTAGCAATGTTTCACAAACTTATCCATGAATAGTCCCTACATAGAGTCATCCAAGAAATGAAGGAGATAAATGAGATATGGAAAATAGGAGTCTGATATCTCATAAAGGACTCCAAAATAATAATATTTTATGGGTTTGAGGAGAAGTGTTGGATTGAGGGCTCCTGACCCTGGTTCGGAGTTAAGGTTAACCAAAAAAAACCTCTTACTACTGGCCCTTTCGGCAGTGACCTTGTTGCGCAAGTCAAAGTCTCACTCAAAGTGGTAAAGGGGGGTGCTGGAACTAGGTTTCCACACCCTGAGAGAGAATTAAATGAAGTGGGTGCCTTTAGATATAAAATAACCATGAACATACCTCTGCAATAGAATCCCTAACAAGAGAATGCTAACCAGACAAATTTAGGTCAATTATACATAATACCTTGTGTGCATGCTCAAACAGAGTCCGCAATCCATGTAATGACCCTTAACACATATTATTAGAGCCCAAAAGTACTAGATCCATTCAATAATAATTCATCTAAAACCATAAATAGTTGTGAAATCAATCTGAATACATATAACAAAGTAAACAGAAATAATATATAGAAGGGATCATAAAGAAAATAACAAATGCATTTTGTACTTAGATATCATTCAAAACTGTTCTTCATTCATTAACCATTCAGATCTCGCTTACAAAACCTTCAGTTCAGCCGTGTACACAGCCAACGAGGTCCACACATATTAGGACTAAGGTCTCCACGCACACATATAGCAGGAGCATTTTTGCCAGAAAAATCCTCTAGAATATCAAAATAAATTTAGATCTCTATCATTAATAATATTACTATCCTCTATCGACTCGATCTAGAATCCTTTTTATAATTTTTAGCCTCTTCTCACTAAGGTCCACAAACTATGGTTTGCGGCCCCTAGTTCTACCCTTTTGACCCATTACAATTCATGAGGGGATTTGATATGCCCCAAAACCCCTTGAATTGTGTTGCACACAACTATAATTGAATTTGTTTTACAAAAATATATCAAAAATGTATCAAAATCTGGTCCTAGGGGACCCCGCTCCAATAGGCCCCCAACAAAATATTGTGACTTGTCTTGAGTCATAGTGGCACTGGGTTCTTCATGTTGTTTTGTAGTTCTTCAATAGTAGAAACAAAGGGCACCAGGATGCCCACACTCTAATCTGCTGTGCTCTGCATGGCATATACCAGCTTCTGTGATGTCGGTCCTTTTACGACTAGGTTGATACTTTGTAGGGTCTGATTTAGGTTCTTGAGAGCTACATCCAAGTCTTGAGACAACTTCATTTCCTCGTCTTCCCAAGGCTTCATATGCTCAGTGAAAATTTTTCTTCTTCTTGCGGAGCTCCTCGACTTCATCTCATAGCATTTGGCTGGTCTGCAAGCGGGCCATGCGCTTGGTAGGAATGAAAGTGGGCAAGGCCTCTTGTAGATTGTCGAACGCATGCTCCTTGGTGCGCAACTCTTGATTGAGCTTCTTGACTAGTGGGTGTGTTTTCACAGAGGTCCACAGTCCCATTTATGTCTCAAGAAATGCAGAGCCTTGGTCAACATGTGCTGAGATGCTTCTTTTACTAGGGTCGCCCATTGTGCGTGCACCTCCAGGGGAATTTGGGGTTGAATCTTAGCTTGCAATGATACAATTTGATATTCAAACTCTGCTTTCATTGTATGCACTTCTGTCCGAGAGGATTTTAATGTGGAAACCAAGCTTTCGATCTTAACTTGCGGTGTGACAGATGCTAGGATGACCACTTCAAGAATATCACCGCATAGTCTGTCAATTAAATTTTCCAATTCTGCATGTTGAGCCATAGTCACCTATTGTGATGTTTGTGCCTAGAGTGACTCTTATGTTTTTGTTGTAGTTTTCTGTTCTTCTTCACTCAAGTGCTGCTGCACGCGCACCTCCCTGCACTGCAAATCGTCATAGATAAATGTTTGGAGAGTGTGTAGATTTCCACTTGGAAACTTAGAGAGGTCAATTCTGAATTCTGGGCAGATTTGCACCTATGCGCACAGCTCCAGCTGCTCCACTATCATGACTGCACCCAAGAAGGGGAAAATTCTGCTATCCGATGTCGTGGTGATTATGGTTGTTGGCAGGCTCCTTGAATCGGCCTTGCTTGATCAACACTCACTTGCAAGTTGTCCACCTTCAGTTGTAAGACCTATAATCTAGACTGTAAGGCCTCTACTGTAGCCTTATACTTCTCCTCCATGGTAGTCCATATGTCTTGTGAAATGGAAGTGACCGCGTCTGAAATTTTATTCAGGTCCTCTTCTGTCAGAGTGACCTCATTGGCTCCTTCTTCCTTGGATCCCTTCCGCTTCTTTTGCAGACCCTTTGAAGTTTTTCTGCCTTGCTTGCTGTCGTGTGGAGATTTAGTACCATCACCATCTAACCCATCTAAACCATTGGGGTCCACATCAGCCTCACCTCCCTAATCATGCTCTATATCCTTCTCTACTTCAAGTCCCTTCTCACCATCCTTCTGCGTGCCTATTTTCACATCTTTGTCAGTGCGTGGCTCAAGCCCTTTATCTTTTCTCCTGGAGTCATTTCTTTCCCTGAGGTAGAGGCTGTAACAAGTTGAGTGGAGTCGAGCCCCACTTTGCATGCTGTTGCCCAGGTCATAATGACCTGGTCGAGCTTTTCTTTTGTTACCATGAAAGGTAAGTTATACCATATTGAGTCACAACACGCCTCGATATGAACATGGTGCATTGTGATGTAAAAATACGCGATGCTCTTATAATTTTCATATACGGCCAGTGATAATCTTGGTCAAGAGTGGATTGCAGCAGCCAGCGCGCCCTCAAATAATACCCAGAATGCATTATTTTCTTCCACACGCTTGGGATCAGGGGAGTCCCACATGTTGGCGTAGCGCGCCCCCTCACATATGCCCAGCTCTAGCTCTGAGAGGACTACATCCACCGGAGTCTCCCATGATTTGATGTGATTTTCACCGAAACATTTTATACACATTTTATGGATCACAGAAGCCAAATTTCTAGCAGTGAGTAATATCAGCCAGGAGTAGCAAAATAGGTTCCCCTGCTCCTGCACCTCACACACATTCTTCAAAAATTATTTATAGAGGTACTAGGACTAGTTGTAACTAACCCCCTTCTCACATTGTCCTGCCAATGAAATTACGTGTGAGGGGACCGCCTTTGGTTGACACTTCTGAATCAACTTGCAGCCTAGGACTAAATTTCTTAGGCGCACTCCTGGGTCAACACTGGTTTCAACCAGGAATCCCCTTTTATCCCGCTCAACCTTGTAAGCCTTCTTTAATTTGGTTTCAACCTTGAGCTTGCTACTTTTTCCAAAGCCCGTTATTGGATGAGGCCCCTACTTGGGTAGGCTAGTGATCTGGTCGATTAGCGCAACGTTAATCAAAATATGTCCCTTAATCCACAAACATCCTTCATGAAACAATTCCAACAACTCATGCACACAGATAGTAGTGATCGGGTATCATCCAAAATAAAGGATCCATAACAGATTTAGGATCCCAGCGTTTCCTAGCCCACACACCCACGATATTGGCTCAACCTTTACTACATCATCATAGAGCACCCTCTCCAGATAGTACTTTGGTTCTATCTCTGGGAATGTTTCTTCGTTCTCCAAGTCATGATCATCGAACTTGACTCTTGGTATCTTTCCAAACACATGATCCACCAGGGGGACATCCTACGGGACCAGAGGTGTTTGAAGGTAGTCCCACACCGTGTCTACATTCTTCAGGGCACGAACAGAGGGTCTGTGTAGCCTGACATAAGGTGGTCTCTAGGAGATGGGCTCGACATACACATCCTCCTCTGTGGTGCTCATTGGTCTCTTGAAGGGATCACCGATAGCTGACCTGTCCTTAGTAGCTGGATGCGGGGATGTCACATTCCTTGGCGAGGTCTGCAGCTTCGAAGTGGACCACTTCGAGATTTTTTATTTTCCTTTAGCTAGCATGGACATGACTTCTTCAACCTTAGGTATCACTTCATTGAAATCTTCCGATCCCAGCTCATTCAATGTTATGGGGGGCACAAAGTGCTCCTCAACAGGTGCGCTCTCTAGATTGGTGGCCGTTATTCTCGAGAAGAAGATAAATTCAAGATTACTCACAGTAGATGGGGTCTCTTGACCCAACATATAGTAATTACAGGAAGCTTTACAACACAAATCATGGATAAGCTCAGGGTGAAATGTATTCAGAAAGAAAAGGAACCAATTTTGTGAACCACGCCCATCCTTTTATAAGAAATCCAAGGTAAAAACAGTCAAATCCTCATTAAATGAAACTTACCTCCATAAAAATGGTCAAAAATCCTATAATATCATCTCATTAAATGCATAAAACCCACTCCATCCAACGATAAAATTACTTTTTCACCCAATTTCATTGTTCCAACGACTAGTTTCTTCTCCTGTGCATCACCCCTACATTCCCGTCGCACTTGTTCTGCTCCTTTCCTCTATGTTGTGTGTAGACCCTTTGATTCTTATGCTCTGTCCATATATTCATTTGGTCGGCACTGGATTGTCCCTATATGGCTTCAGGCAGATTCCATTGAAATATCCGAGAAGATTCTTGCCGCGCAGCGTGGCCAAGCGTACCGTACCTCCATCAGTTATTTGCTTCACAATGTATGGCCCCAATGAATGTTTCCTGAGCTTCCTTAGGTGGCACGTGAAATGAATGTCATATAAAAAGACCAAGTCTTCCTCCTTGAACACTTTTTGTCTAATGTGCCTATGTAATATCCCAAAAGGGAGAATGCAGTAATACAAAAAAATAATAATTGAAAACTGCAACAATGAAAAAATAATTTAAATACACCATAAAAATGCACATATTAGTTGAGCCATTTTATTAATAGGAGGTATATAAACCATTACAACAGTGTTAAAAATATGAGACACTCAAGCCAAACAAGTGGCCTAGAATGACCTTGAATTCCTCCCACAAGAGGGACTACGTAACTGTTGGATTGCTAGAAGGAATATTGCATTATCCCTGTTGCAAATGTTGGGACTGCAACTTCCATCGAGATATAACAATGTATATTTTGTAGTTCTAGAGCTTAGATGATGCCGGGATTTCAGATCTAGGCTCTGTGATGAATACCCAAGATAATCCAGAAAGGATTTCCAGATTTGACAATCTTAGAAAATAACCCTCTTAGGCCCTGTAACTATATCATTGCTGGGTATGTAGATCTATTGCATGAGCTGAAGATATGATGTCTACAATAAAGCACAACCAACTCAATGCATACAGGGTTGATCCCTTCTTCTAATCCTTAAGCCATAAGTATAAGATCTGTCTCCTCCTTTCTCCTCCACTGAATGCAACTGCTGAATACACAACAACTGAGTAAAACTATGAAGTCAAGGATTAAGGCTCTATAGCCTGATGCTAGATGCTGCAATGAATCTCTTGAATTATGGAAATGATGTGCCCAAAGTGAGAAGATGGTCCCTCATAGGATTTCCAGTTGAAATACTAGAAACTTCCCTCCTTCAATAGATCTATAGGATTGGACTATGCAATCCCTTGGAGAATTGTTGCTGCATGGAGGTATGAAATGTTGGCGTGAATGATGGATATGAATATGCTTCTCTTGGAAGACTAATCTTGAAGCCCAAGGTGAAAGGATGAATCCTCCACCAGTTTCCAAGCTGAAATGCTAGAAACAATCTTCTCCTCTCAAACCCTTAAGCAGGAATCCGTAATTCCTGAGACTGAATGTGTTGTAGAGAGGGGATGAATGTGGAACCAATGCCTAATGATGTATGGAAATTCAAAGAAAACTTCCCAGAGTAGGAACTTGAAGTCCCCCATGGGTGAGGGTGGGATTTTTGCTCAGAAACACCCATGTGCTAAACATCACTGCAAACTTAGCTAAAAAATTGAAGCGTGCATAGAAATCTCAAATGACAAATCCAGATCTAAATAGATAAAAAATAATAATCTAAAGTCTGCCTTCTATTGTGGCCTTCATCTTCCTTTTATGGTTTGTGAGCCTTCCATAGCCCTGACCCACCTCATAACTGCGTTTCACATGTGGCCACTAGCCTCCATGAAGACTACGTTGTCTCTCCATGTTCTCCACCATCTCTGCATTTAATTCCCATTCTCTCCATCACGTGTGAATTAAATGAACCACTTCCTCCACTATTTCATCATTAGTACTCTATGATCTTAATTTTATTGCACCATGATCTCATTTGACTTCTTCCATGATCTCCATGATCTTATAATTAATGTGGCATGATCTCCACTCTTCCTTCATTTAAGAAGCTATTCCACTACTCCATAATGGTGATCTACTTCTAAATTATCCACATACACACATCAAAAGTGGATTTTATTCATCTATGGGGTTTATGGGTCCCTCCACCATCTTATTTACTTACTTAATTAAGAAAAGTAAGAACTCTAATATTTTAATTAACTATTGGAAAAATGGGAATATTACAGTCCTCCCAGCCAAAATGCTTCTTGTCCTTAAGAAACTACAAAAGTGGATGCTACAAAAATCCATATCCCTCCAAATGGAATCCTCATATGGAGGGCCTCCCCATTTTCTACAATGTGTAATGAATTCCCAGCTCCAAAGCTGCCTCTCTATAATGTCTAGAATGACTTCCAACTCAAAAGTTAGATGCCTCTCCTCATCAATGTGTCTCCAAGTGGAAACCATAGGTTGTCCAAGATCCTCTTCTATGCATGATATACATAAAGTGAAGTGGTCTCTTCCCAAAGTGTAAAGTCCCCCATCAAAAAATATATCTCCATCCCATGCTACATGAAGTATATTGTATCTGTCCATGCTTCCATCCTCGGCCCTGTTGGCCTTGTTGGATCCAAGCATCATCCCAACAATGTGCAAAGTAAGAAGTAGAGGCATATGGATGAACATATACAATGTCAAACCATAATATCCCAATAACAACCACCGCAACGAAGCCTTCTGTAGCCATGCAAAATCATCATTAAACCAAGTAAGAGAGCCATACTTTCTCAATGGAAGCCACCGCAAAATTGCCTCTTTCTGCCATGCCATATCAGCATCAATACAAGTATGAGAACCATACTCTCTCAAAAGAATCCACTGCAACAATGCCTCTTGCTGCCATACCATCTCATCATCATACCAAGTACAATTACCATAATCTCCCAACAGAAGTCAATGTAGTAAGGCATCATGTTTCCATCCTCCATCAATATCATGCAATGTATGGGGAAAAAGCAGCCCATACTCTCCCAAAAGTAACCAAAGCAATGCGGATTCTTTCCGCCACCTCACATCATCATGATGCAAGTCATGGAGCAACAACATACTGATTGACATGTGGAATGTCACATTAGAACAATACAAACAAGCTCCCTGCTGCCACATCATGTGAGAGTTATTTCATGTCCCGCTCAAAAGTACATACATGAACATAAGATATATCCAAAACAAAAGTGCATTCACAATCATGAGATATACCCCAAACAAAAGTATATACATGGACATAAGATATATCATGTGTTGGCCAAACTCTCTCAGCAATAACCAGTGCAGCCATGCCTCCTGTTGTTGCATAACATCAATTCTATACATGGCATGGACCACACAGATGTGAGATGTTGGGTAGTAACCATACTCACCCAAACAAAACCAGCACATCCATGCTTCTTTCTACCCTGTATCATAGATATGCATGTAGTTTTTCAACCCATTGCTCATCGTCCTCATTCATCCATCCCACTGTGGATGATGAATCATGTCATGCTCATACATGTTATCCACCCAAGGTAAAATACCATTCCCCTCCATCTAAAAATATTTTCACTCCATGGTATGTTGAAGTGTACCTCCTTTCAGGTCTCTCCATGATATCCTCTCATCAATGGCCCAATAGAACCCATACAGTTCCATACATGCTGTAGGTAGAAATTCCTCTTTGAGATGTGATATTCTCATTGATAAAACTCCATCTTGAAAATGGAAATTCCTCTCCATCATAAGATGTCTATCATCTATCATGTATCCCTATAGTGCTTCATGAGTGAAGTTGCCTACAAAATGCTCCAAGACTAATGGGGCTCTCATCTCATCACTACTGCTTAGTGACAACATTGTAGATCTACATGGTGATACATCTTCTGTCTCATGGCCATACACAATCCTGAACTCATAGTCCAACACTGTGCTAAATAGGAGTGTGCGCCTCCCATCCTCTGAAACTCCACACTTCAACACAAAGTGTTAGGTGTTTCTCAACCATGATAAATTGGGGTAGCTATACATCTTCTCCTTAATCAAGTCAAGGGTCCTCTGTGCAGTGATAATTTGTTGCTCCAAATCAGCAAGGTCCTCTAATCCTTGGTTATGCAATTTCCCTGATGGCATGGTCTCACAAATCTCAATATGAGGTACTAAAATAATATGAGATGGAAGCGTTTAAAAATCTTGGATAGGATGAATCTCTAGAACATCTTGCACAGCTACAAGATTTCCTACAACTGATGGAATGGCCTATCCAATTGCTGGTAATGATGATGGTTACATCTCTTCTACTGTACCAATGCTGGTATCTGCCTCCTCTTCCTCATGCATCTCTTGAATCATGCATGGAGCTTAAAATTTCAAGAGATTAAGACCATCTTGCAAAGATTCAAGTGATCCTCCTCCTGATGCAAGTACTTCTACAGCTGGTGGTGGTGGTAGTGGCTCCTCTTCCAGAGTGATAATGAGGACATCTTCCTTTGGATCTTTATGTACTCTCTCATTAATGATGGGAGATGTCTCTATGTGAAATGTCTCTCGTTTCCTTCTACCAAACTTCTTCTTCAGTATTTGAAAGAAATCTACATAATCAATCACTTTGGCATGTGATAAATTACTAAACTACCAATCCTTTTCTTCACCCTCGAGGTGAAGCACTACAATTTCCATAGCCTCTATTTCTGCTACTAGATATAGCTGAAAGAATGCATCTAACTCTTTCCTCCAAGCCCTTACTTGCTTGAGTATGATCCATAAAATGTGGGCAAGAAGAATCTATGCCTCTTTCTTCTATTGCTACTGCGGGACCTCCTTTCTTCTTAGATTTGTTAAAAATGTTGGAGACTTAGATTCTCCTTGAGTGCTCTAGGCTGTGATTTGTAAACGGAAAAATATTTACTTAGGGTCTCATACCACAAGTCTCCTTCATATTCACACCATTCACCTTCCTTCTCAAATAAATTGGATCTAGTAGAATGATGTGGAGCTCTTTGCCTTGTTAGTTGTTTCTACTACTGATAAGAAGTTCTTGGACCTTCCTCTTTTTGAAATATTTTTAGATCCTCCATTTTCCTTTCTCTCTTCATTTGTTTGACCTCATTGGAGAGATCTTGCATAGGTATAAAGAGAAGTGAGGCAAAAATGAAACCCTCCGTCATTGTAGATCTCTATTATCTACTTCTTCTTTTGATGTTAAAGATGAAGTGCCCACAAGGTGAGCCAAAGATCATGCTCTGATACCACTGTAATATCCCAAAAGAGAGAATGAAATAATACAAAAACACAATAATTGAAAACCGCAGCAATTAAAAAATAATCTAAATACACCATAAAAATGCACATAATAGCTGAGCCATTTTATTAATAGGAGGTGGATAAACCAGTACAGTGGTGCTCAAAATATGAGACACTCAAGCCAAACAAGTGGCCTAGAATGACCGTGAAGTCCCCCTACAAGAGGGACTGTGTCACTGTTGGACTGCTAGAAGGAATACTGCCCTGTCCCTACTGCAAATTTTAGGACTGCAACTACCAACAAGATATAAAAATGTAGATCTATAAGTTTCAGAGCTCAGATGCTGACGTGATTTCATATCCGAGCTCTATGATGAATACCCAAGATAACCCAGAAAATATTTCCAGATATGACAATCTTAGAAAATCACCCTCTTAGGCCCTGTAAATATATCACTACTAGGTATGCAGATCTACTGCATGTGTTGAAGATATTACGGCTGCAATAAATCAAAACCAACTCAATGCATAGAGGGTTGATCCCTCCTTCATATCCTTAAGCCAGAAGCTCAAGATTTTTCTCCTCCTTTCTCCTCCACTAAATCCAGCTACTGAATACACAACAGTTGAGTAAAACTGCACTATTAAGGATGGAGTCTCTATAGCCTGATGATATATGCTACAATGAAGCTCCTAAATGATGGAAATTATTTTCCCAAAGTGAGGAGATGGGCCGTCATAGGATTTCTAGCCAAAATAATGGAAGCTAGCATCCTCCAATAGATCTACAGGACTGGACTATGCAATCCCTTTGGGAATTGCTACTGCATGGAGGTATGAAATGTTGGCCTGAATGGCGGAATGAATATGTTTCTCCTGGAAGACTGATCTTGAATCCCAAGGTGAAAGGACGAATCCTCCACTAGTTTCCTAGCTGAAATTCTAGAAACAACCTCCTCCTCCCAAACCCTCAAGAAGGAATGCATAATTCCTGAGACTGAATATGTTGTAGAGAGGGGTTGAATGGGGCACCAATGCCTAATTATGTATGGAAACTAAAATAAACCTTCCCAAAGTAGGCACTCGAAGTCCCCCGTGGGTAAGGGTGGGATTTCCGCTTGGAAACACTCGTATGTTAAACAACACTGCAGAATTAGCTAAACAGCTAAAGCATGCATAGAAATGTCAAATGAAAAATCCATATCTAAAAGGATAAAAAATAATAATCTAAAGCCTACCTTCTATTGCTGCCTTCATCTTCCTTATATGGTTTTTGAGCCTTCCATAGCCCTGACCCACCTCATAACTGCACTGCACATGTGGCCACCAACCTTCATGAAGACTGTGTTGTCTCTCCATGTTCTCCACCATTTCTGCATTTGATTCCCATCCTCTCCATCATGTGTGCATTAGATGCACCACTTCCTCCACTATTTCATCATTAGTGGTCTTACTTTTATTTCACCATGATCTCGTTTGACTTCCTCGATGATCTCCATGGTCTTATCATTAATGTGGCATGATATCCACTCTTCCTTTATTTAAGAAGCTGCTCCACTACTCCATAATGATGATCTACTTCTAAACTATCCACATACACACATCAAAAGTGGATTTTATTCATCTATTGGGTTTATGGGTTCCTCCACCCTCTTATTTACTTAATTAATTAAGAAACATAAGAACTCTAATATTCCAATTAACTAGTGGAAAATTGGGAATATTAGAGCCTATCATGGCAGGCCTTTTCACATGCCTTCTCCGCTTGTTGATGGAAGTTAGCAATGAAACGATCCTCTTCTAAGGCAACCAATTGTGCCAAACGTTCCTCCATGATATCAGGCTCAACCATATTGGTGAAAGCTACGATGCATAGGCTTGGGATAATAAACTCCATTGGCATGTTCACTTCCTGCCCATAAACCATTCTAAAAGGTGTTTTCCCAGTCAAATTCTTGCATGTGGTCCTATAAGCCCATAACAAAGAAGGGATGTGCACATCCCAGTCATTCCAATTAGAATTACAGATCATTGTGAGCACATTCTCCAAGATTTTTTTGAAAGCCTCTACTGCGCCATTAGCTTGTGGGTGATAAGGGGTACTCTTATGGTGATGGATATGAAATTCCTCTGTCAGAGCTTCAATGGTTTCATTAACGAAGTGCATACCTCTATCACTCAACAATATCTTTGGGCATTTGAATCTGGTCAAAATATGTTCAAAACAAAGTGTGCAAAAATATTTGTAGTACAATTCTTGACTGCCTTATCTTCTGACCATATGATTACATAATCAGTGGTAGTGATGATATAACACGATCCAGTCTTCTTCCCTGGAGGATTGATCTGTCCAACCAAATCTATTTCTCATTTATCGAAGGCCTACATGGCCATCTGTGGCTGCAGGGGCATTTCATGTCTACCCAAAGTCTTCCTTGTTCTTAGACATGTATCACATGCTCGACAATACACATATGCATCACTCTATAGTGTGGGACACCATAACCTAGCATGCAACACCTTCTGTGCAGTGGCTTTCCCAACATAGTGGACTCCTTCCACCCCTCCATGAGCCTCAGCTAATATATCTTGCCTCTCATGTTCCAACACATGTCTTATCAATACTTCATCTGCGCCCAACTTATACAACTGGCCCGCAATTAGGGTGAAATCAGTTGCGCGTTCAACTAACTCCTTCTGTTGTATTGAATATTCAGCAGACACGCTTCCAATAGTTAGGAAGTGAATAATATCAGCAAAGTGCTCATATACCACCACGATAGAAAATAGTTGTGCATCAGGTAACCCCTCCTCCAGACTAGTTTGTTCTTTCCCATTTTCGATTCATGGCAAATGATCAGGTCTAGCATTTAGTCTTCCAGGCTTCACAATAATTTCAAAGTTATACTCTTTAAGTAACAGCAACCATCTGCAAATATCCCACCCCAAAAAAGGCTTATTGACCAAGTATTTCAAAGCAGAGTGGTCACTGAACATTTTGAAGTGCCCTCCTAGTAGACAGTGCATGGATTTTTGTAGAGCGTATAACATGGAAAATCCTTCCCTTTCTATTGCTGAGTAATTGTGCTTTGCGCTAGAGAGCTTCCTACAGGAAAAATAAAATGGGTTATCACTGTCTCGTTGTCTTGGCTGTGTTAGAAAAGCCGCAAGTGCTATACCAGATGCATCCACATGTACATGGAAAACATTAGACCAGTTTGGGAATATCAACATAGGTGCAGTGAAAATTTTCTCCTTTAGTAGCTTGAAGCTCTTTTGACATTCCTCATCCCAGAAAAATGAAAAATCCTTCTTAAGCAACTTCTCCATTGGCGCAGTGATCAGATCATACCCCCTAATGAATTTACTGTAACAACTGGTGTGTCCGAGTATGGAGCACAATTTTTTCTCATTAGTAGGAAATTATAGGTTGATGATAACTACGATCTTGGTTGGGTCTACCATCAATCCTTGATTGCATACTATATGCCCTAACAAAATTCCAAAAGGTATGTAAAATATACATTTCTTCAGGTTAAGAGAAATCTGGTGCTTCCGACAAGTGTCAAGCATCATGCATAGGTTTGACACATGTTTCTTGACCAATCCAAACACTATCTAGTCATCATAATATACCTCCAAGAATTTATGCATGAATTATTTGAATACAACCACGACCACGCATGAGAAGATAGAAAGTGATTTTTTCAATCCGAAAGGCATGATAGTGTACTGGAGATACCACCACTATGTTGCGAAGGTGGTATTTTTGTGGTCTTCAGGCGTAATTGTGATATGATAATACCCCAAAATTCCATCAGTAAATGAATAAGCTTCTCATCCTCCCACATTATCCAGGATTTCATCAGAAAACAGAGTAGGGAAGGGGTCATGCACACATGCATCAATCAGCTTGCATATATCTAGCTTACCCAATCAGACTGTTCTACAAGCTTAATGATGCCCGCAAGCACCATATTTTCTAATTCCACTTGTACTTTCTTCTTGTATCTAGGATTCAATCGGTATGGTCGCTACTTGATAGGGCACACATCTGGTTTCAATGTGATCTTCATAACACCTAGGTCTCCCACAATTCCCTTGAGTTGAGAGAAATTTATAAGAAACAGATCCTGATACTCTGTTAGTAGATCCGCAATATTCCCTATTGTATCATCATCCCAATAATCCCTAATTTTGGCCAACTTGGGCTGCTCTTCTGTCCCAATGTTGACTTCATTCAACTTCCTAGGTTTAGTTACATCTACCATCCCCAATGATGGCTGTGCAACTGTGCGATCCCCTTCAGATTCAGGGATGTTGACATCTCTTGGATCATCTTCATTGTCCTCTATTAACAAGTTCCTGAAGTTGACAATGTCTTGCATCTGTGCATCCCATGGTAGCACAACACATTCCTTTTGAGGTTGGGAATCATAAAAAACAAGAGAATCTATGTCCTACAGGGCTTGATCCAAATTTTCTAATCCCCCAACCAAGCTGAAGGTTGATAGGAAATCATTAGTCATTATAATCCAATGGTGAGTTCCTCGGTGCAACCCATTTTCCAAATACCAAGTGGTACATACTGGCCCTAATGAATGAATAAACATATGAACTGTTAGGTCCCTATATCACTAGTATAGCCCCTTATTATTGTTAGTGTAAACCCCTTATTGTTATTGTTGTACCCTTGTAACCCTCATTTTTTTATTATTGTGCCCTTAAATTATTATTGTTAGCTCGGCTAGGATTACATTGTGGCCCACTAGGATTACATTATGGCCCCATGGACTCCTATATATAGAAAGGAGGTTTTGTGAATTGTATCATCCAAGAATTGTTCATTCATGTAATGTATTGGAGGTTGCCCCCTCGAAGTGGCTTATTTCTAAGGCTGCTGATATTTTCTTCTTGGAGTTGGTTACACAACATTTGCATTTGCACGAGGCTTGGGATTCTAGGGTTTCGCTGCTCCAAACAGGTCATCGTGGCATTTTTGTTATAACGTTTTTTCTAGAAAGTTTCAGAAGCTGAAATTTTTAGGGTGCGAAGCTGAAATCCTGAGGAAGATTGTCTAAAAATTTCAGAGCTTGGTTCGAAATATTTTTGGAGATATCATCTGTGGAAGTTAGGCCTTTTTTCAAGCTCCTAAACAGGTCATCGTGGAATTTTAGCTATAAAAATTTTTCTACGAAGGCTCAGAATCGGAAATTCGTATGGTGCGAAGCTAAAATCCTGAGGAAGGCCGTCAAAAAATTTCAGATCTTGGTTCGCAATATTTTTGGAGATATGATCTGTGGAAGGTAGTGCTTTTTCAGGCTCCTGAATTTCATCTCAAAGAGGTGATCGTGGGAAAAGTTCAATAACTCTCTCTCTTGAGATTGGATTGGAGTGTCGTCAAAAGTGGTCGCAATTACATGGCCTTTAGTTTCTTGTATATCAATTTCAGAGACAAAGAACAAAACAGTGACACGTGGCAAGTCGTACAAGTTCGCTCTACTGAACCAGTCCAAAATTAGGTCATTGTGGGAGATTGGACACAAATTTGTCTTGGAGAATCCAAATCAGGTCAGACCTATGGCATTTGAAAGAAGCTTCAGAGGGCTACTACAAGGCTGAATTTGAGATATCGAAGATTTTCAATTACAGAGATAATTCAATTTCAATATCGAGCTCCTAAAAGCTAGTAAAAGGTGTGTATTTTTTTTTCCGAATTACATAAGTCTTGTTTGAAGAATCAAGTTGAATTGATTCCAAGGGAAACTTGTAGAATAGATATCAATATTGGATTTTAAAATGGCCCCTAAAAGGAATTCAACACCCATTAAGCCTTCAGAAGGCTCTACTATGACTCATGAAGATGAAGAATTGCAACATGATCTATCAAAATTACAAGAGCAAATGCAACAGTTTTTACTCTTGCAAAGAGCAACAAAAAATGAAATGGAAGTTTTGAAGAAAGGCATGGAAGCGAAGATGGACGGTTTGAAGAAAGGCATGGAAGCTAAAATGGATGGCGTGGAAGCTAAGATGGATGGCGTGGAAGCTAAGATGGATGACATGAAAGACAACATGGAAAACATGAAGAGTGATCTAAAAGCATACATGGAAGGCTTGATGACAAGCTTAAAACCGGAAATGATTCCTAATGGCGGAAATATAGGAGAAGAACCTCATGATGAGAACAAAATAAATGTTAATCGTGATTTCATAAACTCGAATGTTGGTGGGAAGAACCACCATATTCCAAAAATGGATATGAGGAAGTTTGATGGAAAGGATCCTGTAACATGGATACTACGGATGGAGCAATATTTTGATCTCCATAATGTGCAAAACACACAAAAGGTACGCATTGCAACTTTACATTTAGAACAAAATACATTTGTATGGTATCGATGGCTTTGCTCCCGTAAAAAAATTGTCACTTGGTCAATTTTTACGGAAGAAATGATAGCACATTATGAGGATACAAAGAGCAGCACCTTCTTTAGCCAATTGATAAATCTCAAACAAAAGGGTTTAGTGGGGCAACACATTGAGGACTTCCAAAAATTGAATATAAGGGTAACTGATATTCCAGAGGAACACAGGATTGATCTCTTCATAGGTACTTTAAAGGATAACATCCAAAATGAAGTTCACGTTTTGGAACCTGATTCATTGGAGAAGGCATTCAGGTTGGCAAGAAAAATTGAATGTAAAATTATGGTGATAAGGAAGCCTACCACTCACTTCTATAAAGAAGGAAGTGTTGCTATGCCTAGATTTCCACAACCTACAAGGTTGACACCACAAAAATTGGAAGAAAAAAGAGCAAAAGGGCTTTGCTACAGTTGTGATAGCAAATACACTAAAGGTCATGAGTGTGCTGAGAAGAAATTATTTTACATAGATTGTGAAGAGGAAGAAGAAAATGAACAAGAAGAGGATATACACCAGGAACCAGCCCCAGAAGAGGAAGAAATGAATCTAACCATATCGTGTAATGCACTGGCAGGAATTACCACTCCTCAAACTCTCAAGATAAAAGGACAAATCAAGAAGAGAAAGGTAATAGTGTTGATTGATTCAGGTAGCACCCATAATTTTATTCATTGTAAGGTAGCCAAGGAATAAAATTGTTTCCTATACCCAGCACCAGAATGTCAAGTGATGGTTGCAAATGGAGGAACTATAAATTGCTCTGGAAAATGCCATAATATCAAGCTAACCATGGGGAATATGTATTGACTAGTCCAATGCTTGCCATTCCTATGGGAGGTGCTGATGTTGTACTAGGAGTACAATGGTTACAATCTTTGGGGACGGTAGCTTTTAATTTTCAAGAACTTTTCTTGAAATTTTTTTCAGAAGGAAAGGAAGTCGAATTACGGGGTATTGTGGGGAAGCCAGGAAGGATAATAAGCTCTAATCTCATGACAAAGCTTCTAAAGAAAGAACAACGAGGCGTAATTGCACAATTATGCTCACTAGCAGTTCCAACATCAAAATCATCTATTTCTGCAGATCTCCAACAAGTCTTGGACAATCATTCCAAGGTGTTTGAAACTCCCAAAGGACTCCCACCTATTAGTGATCATGGTCATGCTATTCATTTGATTCCAGGAAGTGTTCCTCCAAACATCAGGCCTTATAGATATCCTTACTTCCAAAAGAGCGAAATTGAACGTATGATTGCAGAAATGTTAGAGGCGGGTATAATTCAACCTAGTCAAAGTTCTTTCTCTGCTCCTGTAGTATTGGTACACAATAAGGATGGATCATGGCGAATGTGTCTGGATTATAGGGAGCTCAATAAGCTCACCATTAAAGATAAATTTCCCATTCCTGTGATTGATGAATTATTGGATGGATTACATGGAGCAATTTATTTTACCAAGTTGGATCTTCATTCAGGATATCATCAAATTAGAATGAAGACTGAAGATATTCCAAAAACGGCATTTCGAACTCATGAGGGTCATTATGAATTTTTGGTCATGCCTTTTGGCCTTACCAATGCACCTTCTACATTTCAAGGGTTGATGAATTCCATTTTCAAACCCTTCCTTAGAAAATTTATGCTAGTATTTTTTGATGATATACTAATCTACAGCAGGTCTTGGAAGGATCATGTTGAACATGTTGACAGGGTGCTCAAACTATTGCAGGAGAAACAATTATATGCAAAAAAATCCAAATTTTTCTTTGGAGTACAAGAGGTGGAATATCTGGGTCATATTGTATCTCACTAGGGTGTTAAAGTAGACCCTAACAAAATTAAAGCCATTAAGGAATGAAAAGTCCCCACAACCATAAAGAAGTTGCGAGGATTTCTCGGGTTAACAAGGTATTATCGCAAGTTTGTTAAGAATTATGGGAGAATAGCAGCACCTCTAACAACATTATTGAAGAAAGATGCATTTTCATGGACTCCTGAAGCAACTAAGGCCTTTGAACGTCTTAAGGAGGCAATGTGCCTAGCACCGGTCTTAGCTACGCCAGACTTCATGAAAACCTTTATTGTGGAATGTGATGCCTCAGGAAATGGAATTGGTGCAGTTTTAATGCAGGAAGGAAGACCCATTGCTTTTGAAAGTCGTCCAATCAAAGGAAAGTATTTACAGAAACCTATTTATGAGGAGGAAATGTTAGCAATACTGCATGCACTAAAGAAATGGCGAACTTACCTAATGGGAAGACACTTCAAGGTAAAAACTGATCATGATAGTCTTAAACACTTTTTTGGAACAAAGACTATCTTCAGAAGAGCAGCAAAAATGGGTCACAAAGATGTTGGGTTATGACTTTGAAATAATCTACAAAAAAGGTAAGCTTAATGTTGTTGCAGATGCACTCTCAAGAAAGAATGAAGAGGTGGAAGCATTGCTTTGTGCCATTTCTATTATCCAACCAGATTGGATAACTGAAGCAAGAGATGAATGGAAGAAGGACAAGATGTATGGACACTCATTCAAAAGTTGCAGCAAGATCCTAGTACATCTGATACATTTAGTTGGAAAAATGATTCCTTATGGTACAAAGATCGCTTATATCTTTGTAAGAATTCCCAACTAAAACAAAAGATTCTTCAGGAATTGCACACTTCTCCTTTAGGAGGACACTCAGGATTTTTAAAAACTTACCACAGGGTGAAGAAAGATTTTTTTTGGGATGGCCTTAAATCTGATATTCAAAAGTTTGTGGCGGAATGTTTGGTTTGCCAGCAGAATAAAGTGGAAACAATTAAGACCCAGGGACTTCTACAACCTTTATCCATTCCAAGTCAACGTTGGGAGGAGATTTCAATGGATTTTATCACAGGTTTACCTAAGTCTGAAGGAAAGAGTGTCATCATAGTGGTAGTTGATAGACTTACCAAGTATGCACACTTTTGTGCATTATCTCATCCATTTAAAGCAAGTACAGTTGCTACTACATTTATGGACAGAATTCAAAAGCTACATGGAAGCCCAAGGGTTATTGTGAGCGGCAGAGATCCCATTTTTACTGGAAATTTTTGGACGGAGTTATTTTCTTGTTTGGGTACTCAATTAGCTCATAGCTCATCTTATCATCCTCAATCTGATGGTCAAACTGAGATCGTAAATAAATGTTTGGAAGGATATCTTCGTTGTTTTCTATCTGATAAACAAACACAATGGGTCAAGTGGTTACCTCTTGCTGAATGGTGGTATAACACTTCCTTCCATACTGCAGCAAAAATGACCCCATTTGTGGCACTTTATGGATATCATCCACCATCCATCACATCATCTTTAAGGGAAAATTCGAAGGTTCAAGCAGTGGAAGATCACATCGAGCATCGGCAAGAAGTTCTCCAACTCTTAAAGGATAACCTGAATTTGGCACAAAATCGAATGAAACAACAGGCAGATCAACATCGTAGCGAGAGAAGTTTTGATGTAGGAGATTGGGTATTTTTACGGCTACAACCATACAAACAAATGTCCCTCAAACAAGCAAAGAAGGATAATAAATTATCGCCAAAGTACTATGGTCCTTACAAGGTGTTGCAAAAGATTGGTACTATGGCATACAAATTGGAGCTTCCTGCTTCTTCGCGAGTACATCGAGTTTTCCATGTTTCATGCTTAAAGAAGGTTATAGGTGAAAATCTTCCAGTTCAAACAATATTGCCAGAACTTGATGAGGAAGGAAAAATCATATTGGAACCGGAAGCGGTCACGGAAACAAGAACTCAACAACTACGGAATCGATCAATTTCAGAGTATCTCATCGAGTGGAAGAACTTACCCACTGAAGATTCTACATGGGAGGATGAGAATTTTATACAGAAGCACCCGGAGCTACTCAAGCGTTGAGGACAACACTTTTTTGAAGGAGAGGGGCATGTTAGGTCCCTATATCACTAGTATAGTCCCTTATTATTGTTAGTGTAAACCCCTTATTGTTATTATTGTACCCTTGTAACCCCCATTTTTGTTATTATTGTGCCCTTAAATTATTATTGTTAGGTCGGCTAGGATTACATTGTGGCCCACTAGGATTACATTATGGCCCCATGGACTCCTATATATAGAAAGGAGGTTTTGTGAATTGTATCATCCAAGAATTGTTCATTCATGTAATGTATTGGAGGTTTCCCCCTCGAAGTGGCTTATTTCTAAGGCGTTGATATTTCTTTTCTTCTCTTTTTGGAGTTGGTTACACAACATGAACCCATTTGTCCCAAGTCCTTTCCTTCCAAACTTCCATCCACATGGCCAGGTACTTGCGCAGATCTCCCTAACCATATAAAATCTCAGTTGGTGGGGTAGATGGAGGTTCAAAGTGCAACTTCATCATTTTTCTACATTCCTCCTAATCCTTAAACACACACTTGTGTGTATCCCACCAATGTGCCAGGGTTGTGTGCATAGCCAGATCAAGTGCCTATAACCTTTGTTTATCTGGGAAAACCTTTTCCAATTCTTCTAGAAATACTTTGACACTACCAGAACCATTAAAATATTGTATTTATCTTACTTGAGAGGAGATGCACCATAATTTCTTAGATATCTTCAGGCAGCGTAGTGCAGAAGCATCATGCAGCTGATTCTGCCAATTCTCTATCTCGCCATCTGAATCTAAGAAACACGAACTATGATTCTCCCAATTCAACATGCCATTAGTTGTGGGGTTGATCCAATATTCTTCCTGCATAGTCAACTTTTAAATATGGTCAATATCATCTCCTTCGTTTACTAGTTATGTATATATTTCTCCTTCTGCTAGATCTAGTGGGACTATCAACTGCGTACCATCATTCTCAAAGATCATGCTTCTATGCTTTAAGTTGATGATGCCTCCCATATCAATGGCCCAAGTGAATCCTAACAATGTAAGGTAGGCTTCTGCATCATCCAAAATTTTTATCACTTCAAAATCCATGCATACCTCTACTCCAGCAATGTCAACCAGGACCTGTGGAAGTCTTCCAATTGGAATGATCTTCTGCTGATAAGCCATGCGTAACTGAATGATGGAACATTCCAGCTTTGGTTCTCCCATCGTCTGGTAGGTTTGATTAGGTAGAACATTTGCATCAGAACCTAGATCCAGGATGACTTGATCCATCTCATACTCTCCAATATGCACAGTCATGTTCATCTCTTGACCAATTCCCTTCTTATTCTTATAAATCTTGTTCACAAACTTAGTCTTTGTTCGAGGTACTTCTTTTTTCATGAAGCTGTCTATCAAGGCCTAAATATTATCTACTATTTTCTAATTACGTAGTAGCTTAATGTAGGCTTGTAGGAATGGTTTGAGTTCATCATCAGCCTTTGGTTCCATGATATAATTTGATGTGGAAACTCCTGCAGCAAAAAAATCCTTCCTGGCTTTCATGAAAGCCTCCTTTTCCTTTTGCAGGTTGAGTCCTTCTTTCTTATCATAAGACTTTATGATCAGTGGCTCTGCATCGGCCTTATTTTCCTCATTTCATTCGGTGGCCTCACCACTATGCATAATTACATTTACACTTAAAGCATAATCGTGCAGTTCAGATTTAACCATTTGTATGTTTTGCGTAGGAGTCTGCTATTTTTTTTCCTACATTTTAGAAATTAACACAGGACAATCTTCAATTACATGATCAAATTGCCTACAATACCTACAAGATTGTCACACTATGTTTGGGCAATCATGTGCATAGTGTACAATGTCTCCACTATTATAGAAGATTAATTTCCCTCTTCCCTGACCTACGCCTCCACATCTCCTCCCTCCCCTTCCTCTTATCGGGGATCCTCCCCGTTTAGAGGGAGGTGCTAGTGACAAAGGTTCGACCTGCACTTTGTAAAGGTTCACATTTTCTATGATTAGGTCAAATGTTTGATAGTGGTGCTCAACATGACCAGCTGAAGAGAAAAATATGCACCACTGCTGTTTTAGCTCTAGCACATAGGCTCCTAGTCAAGGGCAATGGTATGTATCATGTCGTCCAGCTACCCTAAAATAACCGTACCAAAGTGTGGGGGTACTAGGCCCATAAGTATCCCTAGGACGTAGCGGATTTGGTCCCCCAGCTTGCAGGTAATCCAAGAAAATAGGGCACTGATCATTGGTGTGGTAAACACCTTTGTAGCTTATGCACCAGACATCTACACTAACTTCTTTACCTCGATATCTCAATAAATTTTTAATTTCTAAGTGCATAGCTTCTAGTTGGCTTTGAATTTGCAGCGCTCCGATTTGAGCATCTTCTCTAGGCACAAATTCTAATTTCATAGCAACTTCCAGGGCTTCAGACTGAGAAATAATCTTATATTGACCCATAGGCCTGCACATATGTGGCAACATCATGGTAATGAACCATTCCCTATGTTTCTTATCATCGTAGAAAAAATCTCCATCATGGATGGCTTGCTTTAGCTGTTGGTCAGCTTCCCAAACCTATTCTTTCATCCCTTTCTTGATATCTTTTAGTTCTATTACTCACTGTGAATAGGACTTCGGCTTTCGAAATTTCTGTTTCAGGGAGTCCTTAATCTGCACAACCGTGGGATATAAATTTTGAGTGAGATATCCCATGAACCAATCTAAAGCGCGACCTTTGAACGCCATAGCCAATTGCACTCTCTTGACATCACCAGTATTAAATTTTTTTGCAGTCTGCACTGCATTAGCCACAAACCAAAGCAGATGCATATCCTTATCCCCCACATCCTTAAAGCTGGGTAGCTTCATATGTGCAACCATATCTTCTGCAGGTGGTGGTGGTGGTGGGGAAGGATATGTATTACCCCTGTGCGAGTTTGACTATGGTGTGGCAAGAGAGATACCTTCAGTGTGCATAGCCTCACTATCTTCTATATCAGGTGAATTTATCAGAGGGCTACATATAGATCTATCCCTTATCTGACTGACCCAGTAATATTTTCTGTTGCGCGTAGTTATTTCAATCTTATCAGGGGTAATTCACTCAGTGTGGCTGCACAAAACACCCTTTTCACACAATAGCATCTTAATTAGGAGAGGAAAAGTTCATAAGAATTTGCCTCTCATTCCCTTCAAAACTATCCTTTCAGCTTCAGAATACGACAAAAACTGATCTACTGCAAATTTTGTCACAAACCCACCGAATATGTCAACCCAGTGACCTATAATCTGAGTGATGGAATTATCACTCTTTTCCAACTGTTGGATTAGTTCAGGCGTCCACTGCATGATCTTATCATCCTTCAAATAGGTTTTTAATTCTGCTAATATTGACAACCACTCCTGCAATTCGTGTGTAAAGGTCATGAAGAATATCTCGTGAACCTCTGTGAAGATATACTTGTTCTTCCACTCTTCAGTAGATAGCTTCTTACTTTTGTTTTATTTTAGGGAAAATTCCTGAATTTGTTTCTTAAACCTGTCCTCTAGTTCAAGATTTAAGGGTTGCCACAACATCTAATCCCTCTCAAAATTATCCTGGTCCCAGGAACGAAACCATTTGTTGGCTTCATGGGTCCTGACCCATGTTTAGAGTTAAGGTTAACCAACAAAACCCTCTTACTACTCACCCTTTCGGAAGTGACCTGCTTGTGCAAGTCAAAGTCTCACCCGAAGCAATATGGGTGGGTACTGGAACCAGGTTTCCACACCCTGAGAGAGAATTTAATGATGTGGGTGCCTTTAGATCTAGAACAACCATGACAAACCTTCGCAATAGAAGCCCTAACCAGAGAACCCTAACCAGACAGATTTAGGTGAATTATACAGAATACCTTGTGCGCATTCTCAAAAAAAGTCTGCAATCCATGTAATAACCCTTAACACATTTTATTAAATCCAAACAACAGTAAATCCATTCAATAATCATTCATCTAAATCCAAAAATAGTTGCACAATAAATCTAAATACAAATAACATAGTAACCGGAAATAACATGTAGAAGCGATCATAAATAAAATAACAGATGCATTTCATACTCAGATATCATCCAAAAAAGTTCTTCATTCATTAACAGTTCAGATCTTCTTTACAAAACCTTCAGTTCACCTGCGCACACAACCAACAGGGTCCGCACACAGTAGGACTAAGGTCTCCTCTCACATAGCCAGCGAGAGCCTTTTTACCCAGAAAAATCTGCTAGAATATCAAAATACAGTCAGATCTCTATAATAAATAATATTACTATCTACTATCGACTCGATCTAGACTCCTATTTATACTTTTTAACCTATGCTCACTAAGGTCCACAAACTCTTGTTTATGGCCCCTAGTTATACCCTTTTGACCCATTACAATTCATGAGGGGATTTGACCCGACCCAAAGCCCCTTGACTTGTGTTGCGCACGACTATACTTACAAAAAATTTACAAAAATATATAAAAAATGTATCAAAATCTAGTTGTAGGGGACATCACTCCAACAAGAAGTCATACTTTCTACCAAGCTTCCTCACACCCACCATTTTTTCAATAAAAATTATCACACAAATATGTATCAATGAATGGTTGTATTTTGAATCAAGGAAGGTGGCAATCACATTCCATCTACCACAAGAGATTGGGCCATTCATAGCCAAAAATAGGGAATATCAATATAAAGTGAAAAAAATACTAGAAGAATTGCAATTCACATGAGTAGAATGGGTAAAAAACCCCCTATATATTATTTATAATTAGATAAAGGATAAGGCTAGTGATTGAGATAAGCATCAATCATGACCTATCTTGGAGCAACCAACGAAGAATTTGACTATTGAATAGGTCATAGAAGTGCTCCTACCGACATATCTACAAATTTCTAGGTTTTTTAACACCAAGAGGAATGGTAACAATGACATGGAATTAGACCAAAAGGGAGAGTATAGCTTCAAGAATCCCAAATTATACAATATAGAAGAAGATTATGAAGACGAAGAGGACCTGGATAAAGCTCTAGCGCTAATTCTAGGTACTATAGCAGGCCCATCAAGCAGGTCCATAATACCTAAAGGTCTACTAATTATGGGGAAACACACATCAACAAACCTTACATCCTCAAATTCCATGGAAACTGTAATATTCCAAATTTGGAACAACTAAGAAAGCCTGCTGAAATAATGCACTTCTGAAAATACTGTGTATAGAAATGAGTTTTCAGCTCCTGGATCCCTTATATCAGCTCATCAAAGATATAAATCCAAAATGAGAGAAAAAAAAAATCAGACTAGGTGGGTTAAATAGATCTCCCACAAATTAGTCTAGCTGAAAATCACCCAAAGAGAGGGGCTGCAGTTGTATGCAAAGGATTGCTTCAGAAATAACGCAGATCAATTGAAGCACAATAGGAGGCTGATATGGAGGTTCATAAATCAGATATATAACAACAAATCAGAAGTATATTATAGTCCATACATGGTACAAGAGAAATAATGAGACAATACAGGAGAAATCTTCAGAAATGAGGTGCTACAACCATGAGAAAAGACTGCATAACCAGGACAGTGTTATTTTTAGGGCTGAAGCAGCAGGTTATTAATTATTTAGATCTAGAGCAGATCTGTACATAAAAATTTAGATCTAATATATATCTGTATACAAGAAATGTTGATCTATACATTCCCCTTGGGGTTTTGCCCAAAACATGAAGCACGAAGAGTAGATCTGAGATCTAAGGTTGCAGATCTGCAGAATGATTCAAAAATTTATAAATAATACAATGGTATAGCAGATCAGATCTAAAACATACATGTATTGGATGGCCAATCCATGGATCACCACAGTGACAGGAAGATTCCTAACACCAGAGATCTCTCCCCCAAATTGCAGACAAAACACCCTGCAACTTCTCCTTTGAAAATAACGCAGTCCAGGGAGAGGAATGCTGTAGCCTCTGAGAATGATTTTTCCTGATGCCAAGATGTATATTTGAAGCACAATCAGCTAATGAACTCTTCCAGGAGGTTAGAATACACACTCACTGAGAAGAGCCACTGCTATCATCTAGATCTGAGCAGATCTAGATCTCCACTTGCTGCAACTCATAAGGACAGCTCAACCCTCAATAGGAGCAGTGCTGTAAATGTAAGGTGAAGCTTGGACCAAGCTTGATAGTGGACAAGTTAGAACAATTCTCCTCCAAGATATGCTCAAGGAAGGAGGTGGGGTTCCTAAACAGGAAGACCCAAAAAGGGATGTCTGAGTAGACAATACCTTCAAAAGAACAATATTCAACAACCTTTTCCTTGCTTCCCTCCTTTTCCTTTTATAAGATATGATTCTTTACAAACTGTAAACCACATTGAATCACTTAACCCTTTTCACATTGGATCCTCCTTATAGAATTTCACTGTCCCTCAAAGATGTTCAAAGCATCTAGACTGTGCTACTGACTTGGTCAAATATGGCCCACTCTTGTGATTTAGACCCATTCACACCTGCAGGAGTTTATTTACATAGCCCAGATATGTCTCCGTTCACATAGGAATTGATTTATTCTTAGTTTTCAGGAGTTTTACATGTCCTCCTTCAAAATTTGTTCATCAATCATGAAATACAAAATAAATAAGGAAAAAATAATATTTGTATTAGCTGCAGCTAATTTAGGAATATTACAGTCTTCCCCTCCCAAATGTTGCTTGTTCTCAAGAAACTGCAAGGGTGCTGCAAAATCGCCCCTTCTTCTCTTGTGGCCCCTTTATCCCATAGTCTCCACCATTGCTTTGAATTTTCTAGAATAGTTCTGTCTTCCAATGGTCCTTCCTCCATATGCAAGTTGGCCCTTGGTGAGTAAACCCAATGCTTCTCATCATGAAAGAATTGAAGGTTGTTATGGAAAAATTCTTGTTGATCTATGGCCTCTTGAAGATAGAAGTGATGACTAGCATGGGGATTTTCATGATTCATGCAAGACTCCCATCTTCATGCTATCATCCAAATGAAGTGGATCACCTCCCATCTTGGAAATCCATAGAATGACTCCTCCCTAATACATAGGAGAGGCATGTTCCCAACACACATATGGCTCACTCTACAAAGAGACAAGTGATCTACCATACTGGCCACACAAAATCTCATGCTCTCATTGAAGCATGCAATGAAAAAATGATGGGGAACTCCTCCCCCCAAGGAAACATCCAACAAGTGTTCCTCTCTTCCAACCATGCCTCCAACAAGGATAAGAACATCTTCAGAAAGTGGGATCATGATTAGAATCATGCTAGCTTCCATGTATGATAAATAAGAAGGAAGATGTTCCCTCATGTGCAAACAGCGTAGTTTTATCCTTAACTGCCATAGAATAGGATATGAAAAGTGCTTGCCCCAACACTTGTTTATTGCCTCATTTATTCTGAATGCTTGGAGGAAATGCATCATGGTTGGTGTAAAAGAATCACACCATAAAGAATATAATAGCTTGCCAAGATCCTCCAAGGAATGACCTGCATCAACATGGTTCATGGCCTTGAGTAGCCCATGAAACCCCTCATAACTAGTGCCCTCTTTTGGAGAAATGCTCTGCAAATGAGTGTTAGAAAAATATAAGCATATAGGAGATACATGATAACATTCAGAAAGACAAGTTCCTCTATATACTTGTTTTACATCAGTGGGGTAACTCATGGATGATTTCCCTCTCACACTCAATGAGTAAGAAGATGTGAATGATGGCTCCTCCCAAGAGCTATGTTCCTCCTCCTCTACCAAGTAATCCATGCACATCTTCATATGAGAGTGCACTTCTTCTTTGAAACCTTCCCATATGAAACCACCCAAGAGTGTATGATATGCTCTAATGAAACCATTAGGTTTGGAAAGCAGGATCTCATAGGTGGCATCTAGAAGTCTCTCCTTGAGCACGAAGTCACTAACCAACAAAATAAGATTATAGAAATATATGACTCCATCAACCACCTTGAACCTTTCATCAACTACCCCATTAATAACCCCACATGTGAAAAGGTTCTTGGAGTATTCCATCATGAGTTGGGAGCCCCAATAAGGATCCAAGTTCTCCAAGAATGACAACGCTGTAGAGGTCTGAAATGTAGCCCCTATCTTCTCATGGCTCCCATATTTGACATCAAAATCACATTTTGGAGCATCATAATCTCCCCTTTTCTGCCTCTCTTGTAGTTGATCTTGCTCAAGACAATATTGAAGTACATGGAAATCAAATTCCCCTAGGAAAGTTCTTGTCTTCCAAAACTTCCTCATTTTGGCCCATGTATACAAGAGAGTTAGGATCCCCTTTCCAAGTTTAGAAATTTTCTTGGTGAATGAAGAAATCATGGGCTGCCCCAAGGATATGGATTTTCCATGTGTCCTCATGCTCAGTCCATCATAGATTTCTTATTTCTCCTCTCTCAGCACAACTAGCTGAGTGGGATTTAGCAATGTCCCTTGTAGGAGATTGCTCATCTCTCTTCTGAATTCATGAGATATTTTCTGTGCTGTGCTAGTTTCTCCCAAGGCTCCCTCCTTAACCAAGTATGCATATGCTTCCCATAGTTGATAGAACACTTTATATTTCCTCCCATCAAGAGGTGTCAAGGCATAGAGTAGAATGTGGATGTAGGTAGAAAGATTTTCCCCTACCTTTTCTATATAGGTCCTCTTGCCTTCTTTGTACTTCCAAGCTTTGAAATAGAGAAGGATCCATGCTCTTCACAATATGATTCCCTTCCTCCTCTTTTCCTCCTTCTATCTTCAAGATCTCATCATTTGAAAATGATGGTACATGCTGCTCATGTGTCATGCCAAGAGCTCTAGGTGTGAGACCTTGTGGAACTCCTTGCAAGTGTGCAAGAGTTTATTCCCTTGGAGAAAATGATCCATCCTTCTCTTCATGAGGTGCTTGAGGTGCCATTTTCATGACTGCATTATCTCCTGCCTTCCCTTTCTCCCCCTCAATAACTGAAATTGCCTCATCATCAATAAGAGACCTTAGATCTTGGTCATCTAGTGAATGAGGAATCTTCATTCTTTCCTTTTGAGAAGAGAGTCCTTTATCCAAAGGAGATATTTCCCTTGGCAAAGCATCAAAAAAACTTACACCTTCTTCCATGGTCTTCAGAAATGGAGTTGGATTCATATACCCTTCCAACTCATCCAAAGGATTTGTCTGATGTGGTTTGATATTATCAACAGAAGATGTTACACATGGGGCTTCATCAAACCTCTCTATCAATCTTGCAATAAACCTTGCATAAGTAGGAGTATTTTCATTCTTCAAGGAAAAGGACTCAAACAACCACCAAGCATATGCTTTACCTTCAAAATGCAGTGCTGCTACTTTGATGGCTTCAATCTCTGAAACTTGGTGTTGTTGCACAAAGTTGTCTAGTTCCTCCACCCAAACCTTGACTGGACATTTAGGTGATCCATAAAAGGTGGATAGATGGAATCTACCCATTTCATGCTCCTCCTCCCTTGTGCCTTTTCCCTCCTTGATCTTACAGAACCCTTGGAAGTTCAAGTCATCTTTGAACTCCTTGGATTGAGCTTCATACTCCTCCAAATACTCTCTATGAGTCTCCTTTTTGGGTATACCTCCTTTCTTTCTCTTCATGAAGAAATGACAGATAGAAAACTAAAGCTTTGGTGATATGGCTGGGTGCACATATACATAAGATGAGGATTCAAAATTTTTCTCTTTTAGATTTGATCGGAAGATATTTCTGCTCTTGAAACTACCTAGGAATTTCACTGCACTTTCTCTCTTCTTCTTGTACAACCTCCTTAGAGAGGTTCTTGCTGGATCTGAAAAGAGATGAGAGTAAAATCATATTCTTCATCATTATAACTTTTCTCCTTGCTTGATAACACTTTTTCTTGAAGCCCATAGGCTGAGCCAAAGATCTTGCTCTGATACCACTGTAATATTCCAAATCTAGAACAGCTCAGCAAGCCTGTTGAAATAATGCACTTCTGATAATATTGTGTATAGAAATGAGTTTGCAGCTCCTCGATCCCTTAGATAAGCTCATCTAAGATATAAATCCAAAAGGAGAGAAAAAACAAATCAGACAAGGTGGATTAAACAAATCTCCCACAAACTACTCTAGTTGAAAATCACCCAAAGAGAGGGGTTGCAGATGTATGCAAAGGATTACTTCATAAATAACGTAGATCCACTGAAGCACAATAGGAGGCTGATATGAAGGTTTAGAAATCATATATATAACATTAAATCAGAATTATATTATAGTCCATACATGGTACAAGAGAAAGAATGAGACAATACATGAGAAATCCTCAGAAATGAGGTGCTACAACAAAGAGAAAAGACTGCATAACCTGACAGCATTATTTTTAGGGCTGAAGCAGTAGTTTATTAATCCTTCAAATATAGAGAGTATACAAACATAATAATTTAGATCTAATATAGATATGTACATGTGAAATGGTGACTCAGCATATTCCCTCGGGGATTGGTTCAAAGATAAAGTGACTAGAGAGGATTCATAATCATAAGCATCAGCAATATCGTGCATCTATAATAATACAAAGAGTAGAATTATATTTGAAAGACATGTAGATTAGATGTCAACCAGGATCATTTGAAAAACAGATAAAAGATTCTGAATTATCTAATATTTCCTCCAAATTGTAATAAACATCTCATCCCTCTTTTGAAATGAATGCAAATTTATGAGAGAATCTCACACTCAGCCCTTCTAACAGCATTTCAATCTTCTGTAAGATGATTTAATTTAAGTAACAATCATAATGGAACCTTCTAAGAAAGGTGATACACTATCTAAAGAAGAGCTTACTTACTGCAAGATCCTCACCCAATTTAGATCTCCACTTTGTGGGAATCACAGAGCAAGGAAATCCTCAATAGATGCATTTGAAATTTGGTAAAGTCATCAAGCCTGATAGTGTGGACAATTGAATAATATCCTCACGCAGAGCCGCCATAACAGGGGTTCCTCAAGAGAAGACCCAATCTAGAACTGAAAAAGACACATCTTCAAAAGAACAATCTTCAAATTAACCTTCCTTTCTCCTTCTGACACACAGAGTTTTTAAAACCCTAAAATGTCTAGCTGGGAATGTTCAGCTGAAAACTAGCTTATACCATGAAATGTTCCTTTTGGTCGTAACAGAAGCTACATGGGGGCTGGAGGATCAGAGGGATTTTACCAGTTATTTCACCTCTAAAGAGAGGATGAGAACCGGAGGCTATCTGGCCCTTTTTAGACTCTTCCTATAGCTATGCAATTATTCATTCCTCGGGAAGATCTTGCTCAAGGTATTGAGCTACAAAAATATGAAAAACATGCATGAAGAGTAACTTGCTTAAACTTCAGAAAATGCCAAAGAACTCATAGCCATCTCATTATAATAATAGCAAATTAAATAAAGGTAAGCAAAATCTGGAGATATGACAGCTCACAAGATAATAATGCCAACTCCCAAGTGTAAGTACAAGAATCATGAGATAAACAGACAACAAAGAAGCTATGAATCTCATGAAAATGACCGTACAAAATTAAAAATGAAGAGAATCATGAACATGCAAAACAAGAAGAAATAATATTATAATAATGAAACAAGAAATGAGGTATAAGCTCCCTCAAGAACCGAAACAATACTCACAAATAACTTCAAAGGATTGGTTAATAAATAGATGGTACAAAATATGAAGATACAATAATGCCTGTTATCATGTATAACAAAAAACCTCAAACACAATAATAAGGAGAGATTGAATGTGTTTGTAAAATCAAACAAATCTCCACTATGACTTTTAAGTAAGGCCACCTTTGGCTTAAACCCTCTTCCAAAATGATAGAGCAAAACCCCCACCGCATAAAACTGATAACACAAATGCAGAAGTAACAACAGAAGGGAGAAGCTTAACACTGTGGAAAATATGAAAATCAGCCCAAAAATCCTCCTCCTTAACATCCTCCCAAAAGACAGAACCCTTCCTGGGGAGAGATGATACAAGAATGCCTCCAAAGTTGTGGAATCTCCTCCACTACAACACTGCAACACAAACCCGTCAGATCAGATGAAGAAAATGGCTGGTGGCCATATGCCTCAGATATGGAGAATGAATATAAATCCTCTGATACTATGAGAGAGAACCCTAATAGAACCCTCAAAGGCAACTGCAGAACTCCAAAACTAATAACTGAGACCAATAATCAATGTAAAAATATTCAATAATCCTCTCTATGGCTGCCTCATCCTCCTTATATGAAAAATGATGTCTCCATGCCATGGACCCCACGCAATTAGGGTTTCTTCCACAAGGAATCTTCCTTCCTCTCTAACTGCGTTGTCTTCCCAAGCAAGCTACACCCTCTTGGGCTGCGCTGTTGACTTGGTAAACATGGCCTCATCCTCATGTGTTTTCCCCCTTTTTACACTAGTAGGTGCAAAAATGGCTACTCCATGGATCCCTTCTCACCTCATGCGGGATTTTATTTATGAAAATGGGTCTCCTTACCCATATTATTTATCTCCTAGATAATATGAGCAAAACTTAATGTTCCAATTTATTTGCAAAATTTTTGGAACATTACAGTCCACCCCTCCCAAAGATTTCTTGCCCTCAAGAAAGTGAAAGGATAGACCATGTCTTCTTATCCTCCGCTTGTAGCATCCCTATATGATGATCTCCTCCAAGTGTAGTGATGATGTCTCATCAAATCAATCCTCCACAATGCTCCTCCTTAGCGTGCAAGTAGCTGTCAAGCCATCATCATGTAAGGTATAATGCTCAAGAGGATATAAAGTGGTGTCTATAGGTCCCCCCTTGAGGAATGGAGTCTGAAATATAATGGGAATTTCCTCCCCCATACGGTCCATCCATCCCCAAGATATGTTCCATGCAAATTGAATCACCTCCCAACTAGGCAACTCAGGAAAATTGTCATCCACCTTTGGCTCTGGCAAAGAAGGTGGACTGAAAATCTGCACATGGTAGACCATATAGTCTGCCCCATGCTGCCCATATCTTCACTTAAGATAAGTGTAGAGTGTCTGCTGATCCTGGGCTGCAATAATGTTGCCATCAAGTGGAAAGAAGAAGGCTGGACCTTCCAAGGTCTCTCTCCCAACGCTGCAAGACATGTTGGCCCAAACATCTCCATATGTGATGAGTCAGGAATCATCCTCATATGGTCTCATACCCATCATATGGTTCACCCCATAATAAAAAATTGTTGTTGTTGTAGTGGCCATACCATTTCTCATGTTCCCATCAGAACATGCAATGCAAAAGATGTGAGGGATTCCTCCCTCAGTGGACACATCCATCCTATGTGTCTCCTCCTCAACCCTGCTCCTCATAAAGGCATGAAAAATAGAATCATAGGGAGAAAATAGGAGCATCATGCTTGCTGCCATTTGTAACAAATGAGAAGGTAAATGGTCCCTCAAATGCAACCAGTGCAGCTTAGTGCTCCACTGCCATAGAGACTGATAAAAATTATGGCTACTCAACCACTGGTGTGTTGCATAAATCTCCTCACAAGCTTGGGGAAGGTAAATGATACCTGCTGAAAATTGAGCATGTCCTCCATGATCTCTATCCTCCCCAAGTGCTCCAAGATAATGGCCATTAGCCATGCTTATGGACCCCACTAAACCAGGAGGTCTAGCAAAATGTATGCTCTTCCTTGGAGCATTCTCCTGCATATGTATGGTTAAAGGATGCATACATATGTCATACAAATGATCATGTGAAAAACAATGTACACCCTTGCCATGTTCTCTGCTCATATCAATTGAGGGACTCATAGATGAATCTTCTTTCATCCATAAAGGAAAAAGGGGTGGTTGTGCTGATTCCCCCGTCTCCATATGTCTGGTGCATCTTCTCCTATGCTGATCATGAGATGTCTTACAGGTGAAGAATCATTGGAATACCCCACCAATAGCCAGGAGTTCCAATGCAAATATATCCTCCATAATGACAGCACAGGTAGTTCCTCATGAATAACATCTGTCATATGGCTGTCCTCCTCATTGACATCTCCTATGCCCAAGTCAAAAATTGGAAGGTTTCTATCCTTCCTATGCTGCTTCTGCCATAGCGCATAATCTGCAATGAGAGTAGGTGTATATGAGATTGAGGAAATGTATCCCTCCATCATGATTCTATCCAAAACTCCCACTGCTATCTCAAGCTCTCCCAAGGCTCCAACCTCTATAGAATCAATGAGTGGTGCCTCCAAGTGTGAAGCAACCATCCTCCTCTACTGAACTAATGGCCCCTTGGGTGAAATGCCTCCATGTGGTGAGACATCTCCATCAAGAGAAGACTGAACATATGGATGAACACTTATGTCCATGCCCTGACTGCGCACTCCAGCCTCCCTCCTTGGTGCAATAACCTCCAAAAATGGATATGGGTGAGTACTCCTCAACTCATGCTGCTGGTTCTTCTCCCCATTTCCTCCTTGTGACTCCATGGCTTCACACATCTCCAATAATGGCAAATGAATTGTGCCTTGATCTCCACACATGAGATCTTGGTGATATTCCTACAAAGTTGCAAGGGTCCCTCTCTTTGGAGCATGAGCTCCTCTCCACTCTACCTAATATTCTAGATATGCTTTAGAAATGATAGTGTTGCTGCCCCCAACCTTCTCCACATGAATGGGTAGCCTCCCAAAAATTGGATCCTCTTTAAACAAAGAGACCCCCATGCTTCCTTGCTCCAAGATGTGAGATGAAAGTTCCTTCTCCAGCAAGTTTTGGTTCAGATTTTGGGCCCCCTCCACTATTTTCTGAAGAGGCATTGCATTTTAATGCAAGGGTTTTGTTTGGTTTCCTCTGTGCAAACCCATCATGTGTGTCTCTTGAATCCTCCCATCAAATCTCTTCACTAACGCCTTAGTGAAATTTGCATAAAATATAATGTTATTATTCTTCAGAGGAAAAGATTCAAAGATCCACCAATCATAGGCCTTACCTCTCATATGCAGCACTGCAACTCTGGTAGCTTGATTTTCTGGAATTTGTTGTTGCTGCAAAAAGGTGTCTAATTCCTCCACCCAAGATTTGGCTGAACCGACAAGTGAACCTTCAAAATGTGTTAGATAGGATCTACCATGCTTTCTTCTCTCCTTGGTCACTCCTTCTTCTTCTTACACCTCCCTTATGGGACTGCTAGGACTATGAATGCGCTGACCCTCATAGTGTGTGGCTGAATACTCACACCCACTATGTACAAATCTAGAGTTTTCTTTAGGATCAAACCCTCTTGGGAATTCTTCATCCATTTCCCTCCTAATCTCCTTGAGATCTTCATGAATACTCTATGCATATTTAGGAAGAAGCATCGTAAGCTTATCCCATTTTTCTCCATCAGAAAATGGAGTCTTCTTCCTGCTCAAAGTTTTGTCTCCTTCTTGATGAGAATATGAAATGCAGGGTCCTTCCTCCTTTATTTCTTCTTTCTCCTCAACCCCCCTGGAGAGGTTCTTTCCAGATCTAAAAACTGATGAGAACAAGCTCATCCTCTTCATAATTTTGATTTCTTATTTCTTGGGCTTGAAGGCCACAGGCTGAGCCAAGAAAGATGCTCTGATACCACTGTAATGTTCCGAAATGGAAATCAACAGCTTTTACACCACTGAAATGTTTCTTTGTCGGAAATATGAACGAGGCTATGTTAGAGATGGACTGAGAGGGCTTTTACCAGTTATTTCACCTCTAAAGAGAGGATGAGAACTGGAGGCTATCTGGCCCTTTTGAAACTTTTCCTATAGCTATGCAATTATTTCTTCCTTGGGAAGATCTTGCTCAAGGGATTGAGCTACAACAATATGCAAAACATGAGCACGAAGAGTAACATGCTTAAACTTCAGAAAATTCCGAAGAAATCATAGCTATCTTATTATAATAATAGCAGCTACAAATTTATACAAAATATTGAGGGAAATGATGCTCGAGATGAACAATGCCAATCCTCAAGGCAGAAGTACAAGAATCATGAGATAAACACAGCTACACAAGTGAATCCTAGCTATGACTGCACAGTCAAATGGAGACACTGCAACATGTAAAATGGTAATGAAATAATATTACAATAATAGCTCAAGAAATGAGGGGGAGAAAGCTCTCAAACCCTAAAAACAACACTACAATAATCCTCTAAAGGATTGGCTATAATAGATGTACAAAATATGAAGATACAATAATGTCGGAGTTTCTGGGTAGCAACAACAACTCAAATATACAATAGAAGGATGAGAATGAATATGGATTGCAAACTAAAACAACATCCTGCATTGGATTCCTTAAGTGCAAGGCTGATCCCGGCACAATAAATCTCTTCCTCCAAAATGATGGAGCAAACCCCCATTGCAGACAAACTCTGAAATAACACAGTCTATGGAAGGGACTGCACTGATGAAGGTGGGAGAAGCTTGGCCTACTGCCAAAATATGAAAATCAGCTATAGAAACCCTCCTTGCTGATCCTCCCAAAGAATAGGAACTCCTTCCTATGAGAGATGATACAAGGAATGGTGTTGTGGAATCTCCTCCACTACAACACCTGCAACACAACCCAGTGGCTGCACTGTAGATGAAGAAATGGCTATGGCCATATGCCTAGATATGGAGAAATGAAGATAAATCCTCCTTGAGCTACTCAAGGGAGGAGAGGAACTCCTAAATAGGAATCCCTCGTGCCAAAGGCACTACAACTCAGTTGAACAGCTGGAGACTGCAAATAGACTCAAAGTCCAAATCTTTAATAATCCTCTCTATGGCTGCCTCATCCTCCTTATATGCAAAATGATGTCTCCATGTCATGGACCCCACCCAATTAGGGTTTCTCCCACAAGGAATCTTCCTTCCTCTCTAACTTCGATGTCTTCCCAAGTAAGCTACACCCTCTTGGGCTACATTGTTGACTTGGTCAACATGGCCTCATCCTCATGTGTTTGCCCCCTTTTTACACTAGGAGGTGAAAAAATGGCTACTCCATGGATCCCTTCTCACCTCATGTGGGATTTTATTTATGAAAATGGGCCTCCTTACCCATCTTATTTATCTCCTAGATAATATGAGAAAAAATTAATGTTCCAATTTATTTGCAAAATTTTTGGAACATTATAGTCCTCCCCTCCCAAAGATTTCTTGCCCTCAAGAAAGTGAAAGGATGGACCGTGTCTTCTTCTCCTCTGCTTGTAGCATCCCTGTATGATGATCTCCTCCAAGTGTAGTGATGCTATCTCATCAAATCAATCCTCCAAAATGCTCCTCCTTAGTGTGCAAGTAGCTGTCAAGCCATCATCATGTAAGGTATAATGCTCAAGAGGATAGAAAGTGGTGTCTATAGGTCCCCCCTTGAGGAATGGAGTCTGAAATCTAATGGGAATTGCCTCCCCCATACGGTACATTACATTGAATCACTTAACTCATTTCACATTGGATCCTCCTTCTAGAACTGCGCTGTCCGTCAAAGAGGTTCAATGCATTTATACTGCACTGTTGACTTGGTCAAAGATGGCTCACTCTTGTAATTTAGACCCATTCACACCTGCAGGATTTTATTTACATAGCCTAGATATGTCTTTGTTCACATAGGCATTGATTTATTCTTAGTTTTCAGGAGTTTTACATGTCCTCCTTCACAATTTATTCATCAATCATGAAATACAAAATAAATAAGGCAAAATTAATATTCATATTAGCTGCAGCTAGTTTATGAATACTACATAAACCTATGATATCCATATTGTATGATAAACATCCTCAATCATTGAATATTTCAAGGATACAACAAAAAAGTCTAGGAAAGGGAGGAAGAGAGAATTTCAATTAATAGAGAAATGTCCTTTCTCATTCAACAATGAAAAATGGATTTTTAAAAATAGACTCATAAAAATAATGTAGAAGAAGGAAAACTAAATATCAGATATGGTGACGGGGTTCATGGGAGAATTTGAGCCATTGTTAGGGAGAGGCATATGCAATTTCATTGAAAAATATGGGATAGTTATGTAAAAATAGGACTAACATATTGTCTTAGAAGGAGTTAGGAACAACCTCATGGTGTTTGAAAATGAAGGGGATGCAGTGGTACCAAGAGATATCATAAAACACCTACAACCATCCTTTTACATAATGTTCAAAGTAAAGGATATTTTAAAGGGCCTACTAGTTGAATATGGTTGTCACTAATTTGGAAGTCATAACTAAAATGGCCCAAGACTGCAAGTATCCCTTGAACAAGGACCATAGCTTAATATCACAATACATAAGTACATCATAAAATTGGGATCAAAAGGAATTGAAGAGGCCAACAACACCATCAACATCCACTTCAACTCAAAGTACAGTTCCAACATTAGTGGTAGAAAAAAACATACACCTCAACGACCCACATGGTCATATGTTGAGCCACTCTCACGTATGAAGTACAAACAACCATATTTACAACAAGAGGAGGAGTGAGTAGGAATTTATGGCCCATTGTAACAACTAAAATTATATATAAGAAATCAATTACACATTTCTAAGTTTCTAGCTACAAAATATCCTAGTGGTTTTTTGATACCCGTAGTGGCTTAGGGTTAGGGTCCTATAGTGTCGTGTCTTATATATATAACTCATTTTGATGAGGAAAGGGGGATTTTTGTGTATGGATACTCTGCCAAAATTTTTGTAAAAAAATTTGGGCTTGTAATCTAAGGCTATTTTAAGGACCGGGATTCTGAAATACATGATGGCCTATCAATACTCTTCTCATGTTACTATGTAATTAAGCACCTCTTACGTAATTTGAATTTACAGTTTCAATTAATGCAAGTAAAACTGCTTCATGGCATCTCTTGGTAATACATCATGTTGCATGAATGTAATGATTATATATTGTATGAGATAAATATAATTGAATGAGTTTTATTGTTCATCTTATTTTTTTATATGAATTAAGGTCATATGGAGTATCATAACTATATTTATGAAATAGCACATGGGTTTTTGAATTTATGAGTGCAATTTTTTTTTTTTGAATGGTTGGATTCTTAAGTGCCCAACCATACTCTTTTCATGTTAATTAATTTCACAATTTCCTCAATATACCCATAAAATCTATGTCTAACCTAAAGTGTATGAATACCCCAGTTTGAAAATATGTGTAGGTATTAAACCCCAATCATCTTTTTCCAAAGGGCCTATGTATTTCTTGCATAATTTTTTGAAGAATAAAAAATAATAAACCTTGAAATCAAGAAGCATTAGATGTTCCCGAGATCCACAATGTAACGCAACATAGTTTGACTTTGTGGCCCCAACATATTTTGGCGCCATTTCTAGGGAGCGAAATTTGAAGCAATTCCTTGGGCATAACAACAATTCCCTTAGATTTGGAGGGTGGAAAAATTATGAGACTATTAGCTATGTTTTCCACCTGATCGATTCACTGTCATTTCTCCACATTACACAAACCCATAAAACTCATTTTCCATGTTAACACATTTTATAATTCCCCAATTCATGATTCCATAATTTTCATAACCACATTATGGCTTCTGCAGGGAGGTACATCCCGAGTAACCAAATACTAATCTACCACCTCTGATACCTAACCCTGAACATTTTGTATACTAGTATAATCAAAGAAACAAAAATTTTTAGGAAAAAACCTCACGAGCTAACATACCTACCTTAGTCCATCATTCTGTTCCTAACATAACCCCTCCATATTCTCACCCATATATAACTTAGATCACCCTACCTTTTCCACACCCAAAACAAGGACAATTTGAGTGATGTAGTCATCCTCCTACATTGATAATACACCTTTATCTAGATCTAGATCAAATCTTGGACCAATAGATGTAGTGAGAACCTCAATATAATATGCTACTAGAAATCTCATTATAACACGTATCATGGGAGGACAAGGTTCACACCATAATCAACAAAATCCTCCTCATAAGTTGTTGGATTGGGTGGTACCTGATATGCACCATTAGTCCAACTTGAAGTCTTACATCATATGCCTGAGCACTATGTAAAGCTTTTGAAAAAACTCAACTGGGAAAATAAAAAGATTGTTGAGGAGAATATAAATACTTTTCAAATTTTACTGATAATTTTATGGTGGAAGAAGATGATGTGTTTATGTGACTCTTCATTCATACCTTAGAGGGAGATGTGTAAAAATGGTTATGCACCCTTCCTACACAATTTTTAAACTCATGGGACGCTTTGGAAAGAGAATTCAAAGAACATTGGGGTGATAAGAAATATTTCCACTATTAGCTGTCAAAATTCTCATCATTAAATAAGATACCTTTAGAGAATGTCGAGGAATTCACTAATATATTTGATAAGGTGTACAAAAAAATTCCCAAATGAGATAAATCCTACACCCACTGCTGCCATGGTGAACTATTCTACATACTTTGAGTCATATTTCTCTATCATTTTGAGAGAAGAATACCCACAACCCTACCAGACATGAAATTTGATGTAGTGGCAATAGAAGGGAACCTTACAATTGTCAAGAAATTAAAGAGAATTGAGAAAGGAGATGAGGGTCATTGCATGGAGAAAGAAAAGGATAATGAAAAGGATAAGGGAGAGATGAAAGTGACGATTGATCCTAATAATCCATCATACAATAAAGATGTAGCGTAAGTCAATTTTAAGGAAATTACTAGGCTAATAAGCAATTTATCCAATAAGGTATCTAGATTTGAGACAAAGAGACCTAGTAGAAATCAGATGCCACCACCTCAGAATCCTAATTTTTTCCATATATTGTTCAAACCAAAAATAATTAAAAGAGAATGGAGGATTGATGAACAACAAATATAGCCCCCAATTAGAAGGGATTTGAACCAATATATGGAATAATCCTCTGATGATTCAAATTAGGATGAGGGCATAAATTTGGTGGAAGATCAGTAGCACATAGTCCATATAAAAAAGTTTTTTATTAAAATTCCATGGAATTATAGGAGGCATATGATCTATAGGATGATTATGGAATATCCACTACTTAGTACCAAGAATCAGAGATGCAGTAATGGAAAAAATTTAGAGGAAATATGAGTTGCATCCTAAACCAAGTAGATAGGCTGGAGGAGAACATCAAGCTAAAGGTGCTATGTCCCAAGTTAGTCCTGAACCATCCAATCCCACCAAAACATTCCCTTACAATGATATGGGGAATCTAGAAGAAAAATCATATCAGAGGAAAAAATATTACCAAAATTCTAATCCTTACCGAACAAGGTAGGAAGGATCCCATAAGAACCCTTACTGCCTAGTTCATAACCCAAACCAACTAGAGAAAATGAAAAAATCAAAGCTCCTTTTTTTAACATAGAATAGGAGATAGAAAAAATAAATGTCCTAGTCCCCTTTCTTTAAATAGCTCAAAACCCAATGTATCAATCTCGTATAAATAATTTCATAAATCTAACCAACCATCATCTCATAGTGATACCCTAAGTATTCAAGAAAATTTCCCTACCATGATATGTGACCCATATATGGAAGAAGAAGAAGATAACAACCTACCATTATATGTTCCCTTGAATATCCATGAATACTTCTTCACGATGTATGATTTATTCATGGGCATCTCATAACCTCAAGCCCAACTTAGTCATGTTAGAGTTGGGCCTATAAATCATTAAACCTTATTATAATGTCTATTCGTTTGATTCTAAAAGGGTTAACTGTCTAGTTCTCATAAAGACTTAGTGATATCCCACACCAAAATCCCCACTAAAAGTATAGTCATTGATATTTTCATAGCTAACATTCCAGCTACTTACAACATGTTTCTTTCTAAATATTTGGATGGGAAGTTAGGTGGAACCTTGTAGATAGAGCTAGCATATTCAACCACACCTATATTTGGGGGGCATGAGAGAAGGTTGTAGAGGGATTTCAATTACAGTATGTTTTGAGAAAGGAAAAAAATTCCAAGAATCAACTTGTGTGTGCAATAGAAGAGTCCATGTTTTTTTACAAAGTTTTCATGGATTAGAAATTATAGCAAAATTTTATCAACTCCCAACAAGGATTAAATAGGTGTAGAAGCCACATGTAATATTCCAAAATGGGGAAGAAAAAATATATGAATACAATAATGGAAAGAGAAGTGATAAATCAACACATAAAATGTAAGAAGATCATATATCCATCATATTGATATCATAGCAGCAAAATGTATACAAATCCTTGAGGAAATGATCACTTAAGTTAGGCAAAACAAGCCTCAAGGGAACATGTACATGAAATATGAAGAGCACTACTATAAAAATAATGCCCAAGGCTATGACAATGCAGTTCTATTAAGTATAAATGCTGCTAGAAAGTTTCAACACACAGATTTGAAACTATATGACTCATACAATGCTGGGAATAAAGATCTAAGCTCCCAAACACATTTTCAAGACAAATAGGGAAGTATTTCCTGAAATATGCAGAAATACAAAAATACTGGAATGTAGCCGTGGGGATGAATAGCAGCTGCAACTTACTAACTGGATGGAAATGGCTGAAGATGAAACATATAAGGAATAGATCCCCTCCAATAGATCCTTCAATTGAAAGGTTGATCCTAATACTGAAGATCTCACCCTCCAAATCAAGCACTGAAACCCCCATTGCAAATGCTCACTGAAATAACGCAGTCAAAAAAGGATACTACATTGTAGATGATGGGAAATATGTTGGCCTAGTGCCAAGATGTGGAATATGCTCTAGAATCTTTGTCACTGATCTCCCAAAGATAATAATGCTTCCTCCTCTGAAAAACTAGCTCCTGAAGTGGGTTTCTCAACCCTCCACTGCAACACCTTGCAACACAACACAATCCTCTGCAGAAACTATGCTGTAGATGAAGATTGAAGCTTGGCCTTAAAATTGAGTATGGAGAAAACGAAGTGCAATGATCCCCCAAGAGGCCTCTCAAGAAAGGAGATGGGATTCTTGCGTGGGAACACCCAGTGCTAAACAACACAACAATCTCAACTAAACATCTAAAGAATGAAAATAGTCATGCAGACCATAAAATAAATAATCAATAACATGCCCCTTCTATGGCTGCCTTTCCCTCCTTATAAAAAAGTGTGAGCCTTCTTACTTTGGGTCCCACTCATTAGGGTTTCCTCCTTCAAGGAATCTTCCTCCCACTATCACTACGCTGTCTCTATTGATGAGCTATTCCATCCATACCAGCACTATTGACTTAGTCAAACTTGACCTTTTCCACATGTATTTTCCCCTGTTCACACATGAGGGTGCTATATCCAGCTATTATTATGATATATTTTCATATCAAGAGGGATTTTATGTTTGTTTAAGATATGTATGGGCCTCCTTACCCATTTATTCATCTGACTAGGTGTTGAAAACAAAATTAATATTCCCATTAGCTGCATGCTAATTTAGGAATATTACAGTCCTCCCCTCCCAAATGTTGCTTGTCCTCAAGAAACTGCAAGGATAGGACTGAAGAGCCTCCTCTCCTCCTCCTGTAGCATCCCCATAAAATAACTCCTCCAAGGAATAAGATGTTGTCTCATCAATAAATCTCCATATTGCCCCTCCCAAATATGCATGTTAGCTTTTGGTGGCCATCCCAAACAACTATCATCATGAAGAAGTAAAATACCCATGGAGGAAAAAATGTGTTATCTAGAGGTCCCCTCAAGGCATGGAATCTGAAATACATTGGGAACTATCATTCCAATGTGAAACCTAAATCCCCAAGCTATCATCCATACAAAATAAGTCACCTCCCAACATGGAAGCTCCTGAAAAATTCCCTCCACCTGAAGCTCTTGAAGATTAGGTGGGCTACATAGCTGCACATGATGGGTCAAACTGCCCATCCCTCGCTGTATCCCTCTCCACTTATGGTAAGTGTAGAGATGCTACTGAGTTTGGGCTGCAATGATGTTGCCTTCATGAAGCAAAAAGGCAGTTGGATCTTCAAAGATCCATTCTTTGGTTCTTTCCCATATTACCCCATATAAAATTAATATTACATGATCATCATATGGGATCCAAATGAGAGAGGTACTGCATATTTTTCATGGTGCTGGAAAGTACCAATAGTCTCCCAAGTAATCACAGCACATTTTTTCTAACTTTTGTATCAGAAAATAACATGGCAAGATATTTCTTAACAAACTGCTAGTTGTGTATGTTATCACATCTATTGGTGAATAGTAAATGGATTTGGGTATCAACTCAGCATACAGAAAATGATAAAACACTTGCCTAAGGCCATGCAGGAGATGGCTGTCTCCATCATAGTAGTTGGCCCAAAATTGACTATGAAGCCCAATGAGAGGCTTGCCCTATTGTAGAGCAATGCACTGTATAGAAATGGTAAGAGCATGCAAACACTGTGTTAGATAATCAATAAATGCAAAAAAAAAAAAAAAATCTTACCATGTAATGAGAGTAAGATGATGATAACGCCCATGAATAAGCCCTCCCTAGTGGTATGAAATACTCCCATGAAGAGGAATGAATCATATTCTACATGAAGATCTTTCTTCTTTTTCTTGGAAATCCAAGTCAAGAAGAGCATATCACAGTAATAGATGTCTCTATCCACTACTCCATTATTCTCACCTCCTCCTTGTCCACCAAGCGCATCATATGTGAAGTGATCCTGGGAACACTCCATCAATAAATCCAAGCTCCCAAGTGACAATGTTGTTGGCCTTTGTGACAAGGCTCCTATCATCTCATAGCTCCATCCTTTGACATAACACATGTAAAAGTCATCAATCATAATGCTACTATATATGGGAGATTCCTTTGAAAGTGGAAGTACCTCCTGATCCTCCAAGGCTAAGGAGTAGCCCCTTTGCACCATGATAGTGCCATCACCCACTCCTACAATATTATGCAAAGTATGGAAGGAAATTAGTCCATACTCCCCCAATAACATCCAAAGCAACAAAAACCCTTGTTTCCTCCCCACACCATCACCATATAAACTATGGAGAAAAAACATGATGTTTGGCATGAAATATATCACATCACCCCAATACACCCAAAATCCTTGCTACCATGTGATGTAAGATCCATGCCAAGTTTCATCCACCAACCAAATCTTTGAAATAGAATGTTTCATACGATGACCAAATTCTTTCAAGAGTAACCAATGTAGCCTTGCTTCCTATTGCCCTGTGTTATAGATCTGTAAGTAGCTCACCAACCCCTTGCTCACCATCCACACCCATTCATCCAAATGTGGGTGTCTCCTACCATACTCCATTGTGGTACTCCTCCAATGGAGAATACCATCCTCCCAAATCATATTTCTATCTTTGCATTTCATGGGATGTTGAAATGCAATCTCTTGTAGATCTCCAAATGAAGACCACTCTTCAATGACCAAGTTGAATCCATAAGGATCGAAATAAGATGTAGTCAGAAAATTCTCATCAAGAAGTACCCATCATAATAATGGAAAATGTCATCCCTCATAAGATACCCTCCATCAATCATCTGCCTGTCCTCTGATATGCATGTAGAAAGGTAATTGGAATGCTCCAATAATGGCTGGCCCTCCAACTCATCATTGCTGCTTAATGACAACACTTCTGATCTCCATAATGGTGCAACTAATGTCTCAAGATCATGCTCAATGCTGAACACATAGTTCTGCATTGCTTTGCTCAGGACAATGCTCATCCCATACTCCAAAATTCTACACTCCAACCCCAAGAGTTGGGTGCAGCTCAACAATGAAATACTAGGATGACTATATACCTCCTCTTGGAATATATCAAGTGTCCTCAGCGCAGTGATAGCCTACTGCTCTAAATCAGCAATGTACTCTGACCCTAGGTCATGCAAAGGTATATTCTCACAATCCTCCATATGACCTGTTGAAATATCAGAAAGTGGTGTTACACCATTTTTTGGTCATCTAACCTGTTACTATTAGATGGACCTAAGTACACCATGTAAGACCAGTTTTACCCTAAGTAAAATTGCTTTCACTATGAAAAATAACTTGTTAAAACACCTTTATTAAGTTGTTTATGGTCTAAACAGGAAACCCCATGAGGAAATATTAAATAAATCAACATTTGTTTGATTTTCCTCAAGGAATAATTAGTTAAACAACAATTTAATGAATATTCCTGGTCATATTTAACCCAAAACAGGAAAATTAATTAGATAAATTATTATTTATCCTATTATTTTCTAGGAATAATTATTTAAACCTTATTTAAATAATATTCCTTGTTAAATTTGACTAAATCACTCATAAATAGTTAAATAAATCATTATTTATTTAATTATTACTCAAACACGTCCTTAAAATGATAAATAAATCATTTACTTATTTATTTTTTACAAATAAAGGGATTTGACCCAAGTCAAATTCCTTTTGCCTCCAACAAAAATAATAAAATATTCCATAAAAGTTGGATCTTGATTTGGTTAATAATATTTTAATTATGCACCAATATCTAGACTAACTCAATATTTTGTTATAAATAGAAGGGTTTTTCCATTCATTCATCACATTTTTTTGCCTAAGATCACTTTGGATCTATACTTTTGGCCTGACTTTCATCCACCATCATTGTCATATTTTTCTATCCTTTTGCTTGTGAGCTCCCTTTGAGTTCCATTTTTGTCTGGGTTTTCTATGCCATCAAGAGAGAGGAAGTTTAGATCTGAAGTGCTGAGGACTTACAATAACCCATCCCATTGAGGAGAATTGGTAACATCCTTCTATGTCTTCCTCCCAGGTTCCCTTAATATAAAATTAATTCAACATATTTTTGTCTTGTCTATTGGATGCATGGAGTAAATTTCGTTCTATTTACTGCTTAATGTCTTTTGATGCATAGATCTAGAATTTTGGAGCATTTATCTTGATTAACTAATTGCAGATTTGAAGATGTTGGTAGCCATCATTTGATGTTAGGGCTGTTTTTTATGCACAGCTAAAGTGGTCTTTTTTTGTACACTTGCAATTAATATTCATACTAATAGCTGGCAACTCCACACGGGTTTACGATTATGATCGTTGTCGTTTTTCTGATCCTTACATATCCAGTTGCTTCAAACCCTAGGATTTCTCTTCAGCCTCTTGCTTTTCTTTTCTTGATGTTGTTTTTAACCTATAAAACCATAAAACAGTAAAAATTCTAACTTCCGTGTGTTTTCAGACCTATTACGCAGGTGACAGACATCAACTACAGCTGAGACGACACATTTTGTTGAAATCTACTGTTGAGAATGCCAAAAGTGCAAGTCACACTTTTTGAACCTAAACCTACAATCTGGAGCTTCAGGATGCACTTTTCAGCCCAAAAACTGCGACCTCTACAAAAAACAGGTCAGAAACTGCGACCTGGAATTTTTGCAGGAGTTTTTCTGAAAGTTTTCTGGGTTTGTCTAGGCCTCTGTTCAGGGTTTTCTGACCTCCGTATCCACCCATTTTGGACCTGCACATGTTATGCTTTACTGAAATAAGTGGGAACCTAGCCCCCTAGGGCTTCAGTACCCTCCACACTTTGTGGAAGAGTTTTAGCTGTTGTAGGTTGTCTGAAATTTTCAGTGTTCAGCCATTTCTTAGATCTGATACCTCACCTTGATATCCACTTCAGATTTTCTATTTATCCATCCAAATAACCTCATTTAGTTTTGTTTGGGTTTTCCTCTAGGGTTCACTCTATTTCCCTCCAAGAGATAACCTTTCGCCACTTCATTTACAAAAATCTTTCCTCTAATTTGTTGCTATTTTCTGCACCACTTTCCTACAGCTTTTGACCTTTAGATCCCTATCCCTTCCGACCTTAGATCTATTAGCTATTTTGGTGTGTTTTGACTATTTTTTCCCACCTATAGACTACTTGTTGAGAGGCCCGCCTTCTTGGGTTTAGATTATTGCATTATTAGCTATTTATTTACTATTATTTTAGTTTCATATACTGTTATTTGCAGGTTTATTTACAGTTACACAACACACTTTTTCTTTTTTCTCTACAAACGTCTCGGTTTAAAAATTAAAATTTACACACTTTACACACACACCCTAAGCGAAAAAGAGCTTGGTTAACACCGCCAAGCAAAGACTCTAAAACATTGAAATCAATTGATCCTGCACCTCTTTGCCCTTGTTTCAACATTGTAATAAGTTGATCCCACACCTCCTTGCCCTTGTTGGTATATTTTTCCCTTTGTTCCGTGTTTGTGTTGTCATTATTGCACCACCAAGGCATTTATCCTGGAGACTTCTTGGCCTCCATCCTTAGTTTCCAGGAGGAATACTTACTCCTCTTCATAGGATTCGAGTTAATCCTCCTCTGAGTCCACACTCTGACTCTTCTTCTGGTTCATTGGGTTCTCCTTCTGCCCCTGGTTCTCCTCCTGTCACCTTCACCATGTCTAGTTCAGGACCTAATGCTAGTGGTAGCCCTGGCCCTAATTCTGGGAATACTACTAGTGGGACCACAAAAGGAACTATCCCTGCTGCTCCCTTGCTCCCCTATATGGCAGGCCTCAGTCTTCCTAATTTTGACCAGTTGATAAATGACCCTATACACCATGATGCTAGTTGGCCTACTATGCAGACAAAGCTCCCTTCCAACATCCCCAAGTTTGAAGGCCTTGCTGGAGAAGATACTACAAATCATGTTCGATCTTTCCACATGTGGTGTTCTTCTAACTCCATTACCGATGACTCTGTCTATCTTCGGTTGTTCCAAAGTACGCTTACAGGTGAAGTTTCTAAGTGGTATGTTGATCAGGCCTCATCCTCTCATACCACCTTTGCAACTCTTGCTCAGGATTTTCTGTCTTATTTCCAGATTCCTCTTTGTTATGACACTGGTACCGAACTTTTGACTTCTTTCCATCAATCGTCTGCGACCCGCCTATCCGATCATGTATAGGAATGGCAGAGAAGAAAGAGCCTATGTTGAGCCCCTACCTTTGAAGACCGTGTCTACATGGACTGGTTCCTTAGATCTCTCTTGCCCCCTATCGGAAAATATGTCGCATCACATTTCCCTCAAACCGAAGAAGGCGCTCTCCAAACTGCATTAAAATATGACCTGATCTATGCTCATTCGGGTTATGTTTATACCGTTCTACCTGATCTTCCTAGACCAGGTGGTGCCAATGAACTAGGGGCATGTCATGCCACCGATGGTATTGTTGGAGATCTCTCTCATCCATTCGCTTAGCCTCCCATGGGCTATGGTTTTTCTTAGGGGGGGGCCAACACCTCCTGCACTTTTCCCCCTTCCGGTAGTATGTATCCAGGATACGACATGCCTCCTTATTTTTCCCAAACTCCTATTTACCACACTATTACCCAACCTCCTTATTATCTGTATCCACAACATGGTGCTCTAGCTCCCCCAGCATTAGCACCTCCTCCTCCCTTGCCTTCTCAACCCTTGTAACAATAGCTATCACCCCCTCAGGTGCAGGTGTATGACAACAGGGCATGACTAATACTACTCCTTCCAAAAAGAAGAGGAAAGGCACTCAAAATAAATCTGCTCTGGGTAATGCTGGACCTAATTCTCAAAATAATGCTCCTAACACTACTAACCAGCAACAGGGTGCTCAGCCAAGCAAGACAAGCCTGTTCGCATGAACACGTCTTTTTATTGTTGTGGTGTTTATGGTCATTACACACATGATTGTCCTCTTTTACCACAGATGAAGTAGATGTGGGAGTCTCAAGCAACATTGTGAGGACAACAAGCCTCCCCCTCCGTTCCTCCCAGTGCTGCGCCTAGTCAGCCGGATGTGCTTACTAATCCTTTCCCTCAACAAGGATTTGTGGCTACCCAACCACCTAAAGGCCAAGTGGCCACTCAACCTCTTCCATCTGGTACCTCTGATTACCAGATTTTGATGATGAACTCTGATCAAAATCTCACCGTAGACATCAATCTTCAGACTCAGTCTCGTCTATACAACAAGCCTCCTGCTACGTTTGTCCTTGAGTCACCTCCTTAGGTCTCTACAAAGCCTTTTTCGACACCTAATGGTCCCTTGCAGATCCCTCAGCCTAAGGCGAAGGTTCATACCAAGATCCCTAAGGGATCACTACGCCGAAATGTTGCTTCTGGCAAAGCTGCCCATTCGTATAACATAGTAGATGATTTGGTGCAATCTCCTATTTCCATTTCAATGCTGGAACTCCTCCAGTCATGCCCTTCACAATGAAAATATCTACTATCTACCATGGGCATTGTAGATCCTTCCGACGATCAATTGATTTTCTTTGATGTTGAATGGTCAGAACATCCTCCTCTCCCTGCTTCCATCACCTTCCAAATCCTAGCTAAGATCTGGAACACCAACGTTTCTCGGTGCATCATTGATGAGGGGGCATCCACTTGTGTGATGTCTGTTTCGGTTTGGAAGCAACTTGGATCACCTGAGTTGGCTCCTTCCACGATCAATCTTCGAGCGTGGGATGGCCACGCCTCCTAGCCCATCGGCCTATTCCGCAACTGTCCTATTACTCTTTTAGGTAAGACTGTTTACGTTGACGTAGAAATCATAGATGCTCCCTTAGATTACAACATTCTATTGGGTCATAGCTACACCTATGCAATGTCTGTAGTCCCATCTACGGTTCACCGCAAGATTTCTTTCCCTCATAATGGAGATATAGTCATCATTGACCAGTTGACATATTACGAACCAAAGTCTCAGACCTCCCCTGAGTCCATCATCTCTTCAATGGCCAATCAGCAAACCGTCGATATTTTGACTAGTGTCTCACTTGGAGTCTACAAAGATTCCTCATTGCTTGGTACATTCCCTGGTCTTCCTCCTCCTGTCTCTGATCCCAGCTCATTGAATTTTTTCATGATGCAATCGTCTTGGGTTGCCCTCAAGAGGCCCGCTTCGGCTAGTCGGCAGCCTCCTCACCCTTTGTAGCCTACTCCTAGCCATTCGATTCAGCCTTCTGGACCTCCTCCTCCTGGCCCTTAACTTATAGCTAGTATCCATGAGCCTCTTTACCCTCCTGGAATGGTTCCTCTAGGCCTTAACCATCTTGCAGCCATCCCGCCTGGCCATTACCCCTCCGGTCAGATATCGTTCCTAGCTCCTCCCCCAGGAGTGTACACGGTACCTATCATGGCTACCCTCTCTCTCCCTAACTTGATCGTTGGGATTCCCGTCTGGTACCTTGACGCCCCATCCACTACCCCACGTGGTCAACCCAAACCTTAAATTTCTTTGACCCTAGTTTAACTAGTCCCCATGACTTCTCCCGCTGCTACAGTGCCTCAACCACCTCAACAGGAACCACATCCTATTGTGACTGCTTCGGGTAAGAACGAAAAAGCTCACAAGAGGGCCTCAAAGGAAAAGGCTACCTCGACTGATCCTGCACCTCCCCTGCCTGCAAAGCCCTGTGATTTGTGTGACATCGTCGGCCATGCCACCCATAACTTTCCCGAGCTGCCCCGTATCAAGCCCATGGTTAAAGTTACGTTCCCTGAGTCTACGATCCCTGAAGCCTCTGTTTCTTCCTTGACTATAGCCAAGAACCCTAAAAATATTCACACCAATCAACCCTGTGCTTTGTGTGATCTCCATGGCCATTTTCCCTGCCTTATGCATTACCGCGCCTCTTTGGAGGTAGTTCGGGAGTACGAGGTTGAACAGAACCAATCTGCCTCTCCCGTACTTGTGCAGTATGCTGCGGGCCAACCTGAGGATTTACCCACTCCCATTGACATTCCCCCTCCTGATGTCGAGATGACGGAGCCTGCAGCCACCATCCTCTACCTATCATCATCCATGAGATCCTCAGTGGAAGTTCCCCCTGCATCTTCCCCTGTTGTTTTTCTTGCCCTCCCTTTAGTGATCACCCTGGGCTCAACATCGGTAGATCCCTTATCTACTTTTTCTTCCATCATCCCCCGTGACAATGCACATTTGAACCTTTCTTCTCATGATGATGAGTCAGGTAGCTTCACCGCGTCATGTGGTCTCCCTTCCTCCAGTCACTCCATCTTCTATTGTGATGATGCCATCATGGAAGCCTTGTCCACCCCTGACTTCATCTTTCCCACCCATAAACAGTATGGAACCATCAGTGTCTATGGTGACATTCGTGGCCTGAGTAGAAGCTACAACTATGGTAGCTCCCATACTCCACCTCACCGTTGGTGTGTGAGTAGTAGACATCCTACCCAGATCACTCCCTTTCGAAGAGTGCATTCAATTTCTACTTTGCGCTAAGGTTGCCAGCATTTTTCATCATCCTCCCATTTATTGTCTTGTGGCATCTTTCAGATGGACCTACCATCCACAACTTATATTGGTTTTGCTGATGGTGCAAGTCACTACTCTCGGAATCTAGCCTCGGCAGGTTGGGACATTTTTACCCCTTCATTCACTTGTTCTCTCAAATGGTGTATGCATTGGTACTCCTACCAACAATCAGGCCGAATATGATGCAGTGAGAGGTTTATTAGCCGATTCCCTTTCACATCACATCCTCCACCTTCATGTTTGTTTATATTCCCTACTTCTTTTCATGCAATTGAATGGTGTCTATCATGTGCACAATCCTATCCTTTTTAGAAGATATTTACAAGTGAAGCTTTTGATGTGTGAATTTGAAATCATTACATTCAGTCACGTACCTAGAGCACAAAATCACTATGTAGATAGCATTGCAAACCATATTCTAGATTGGCATTTAGCACATGCATTTAACACAAGACAACAACATAAAACTATCAACATGATTCATATCCATAATATGTGTCGTACAAAATGTTTTAGAGTCCAACTCTGATACATATGACATGCCCATAGCATGTTACAAAAACTCGAAACTGGGGGCACCACCTACCCTAACACACTAATCACTATCTGTTAAGATTCAACAAGATGACGAGCTTAGTGAAAAGAGTAGCCTTTGCTAAGTGGGCTCACAGGCTATTTTTGGTGCAAGTCTATTTTGAGACATGGTGATCATATTTCATAAGTTGCAGGATGTTATTTATGGATGGTTGGTTAAGTTGGAAAAATAGATGAAATTCTATTTTTATAATATTGGGTGAATTTAATTTATAGATCGTCGATCTAAAAAGAGAAGTGTCCATTATTATTAGCTCTTAATAATAATCTGACAATAAACAACAACTTATTCTCTTGGAGCACTTAATTTCAGTGCAAATATTTGGAAAATTAGTGGGCTGAAGGAATTACGCAATTCCTAGGGTTTACTAGTGGTTCATGCATGGAGGACTCAATTAGAACTGAAGTGGCAAAGTTATGACAGAGTTAGAAGAGTAGTTCATGGAGTTGTTATTCAGTTTAACTCAGTAAATGGAGTTAAACTCAGTTGAGCTAGTTGTATCTAGTCTAAATGAATGATACACTAGTGAGAGTGGAGTGAATTAATTCAAAAATAATAACTCATTAATCAACTGAACAAATATGACAGTTAATTACAGTGCATGTCAGTTCCAATGGAGACCCAGTGGAGCGATAGGTGAAAGGGCAAGATGGACTATTTGTTGTGACTATAGTGATGCATTGATTGCACCACACACACATTGGAGCTGCCAATGAGGATTGTGTGGTCAATGCAAGAGTAATTCAAATTAATTTAGAGCTATTCTTCAGCAGGGATTGTGTAGTGGAGGCAGGCTATCAGGTGGCAAGAAATCGTTGCATGGATTTGCAGATTTCTTCTGATTAATGTGTGACGATTGATTGTACTGAGAGCTTGATGTACTAAGCTTTATATGAGACTGTTACATGAAATCCATGATACATAATATATGATAGTTGGGGTTTTTAACTTCAGGATTTCCTGTTAAACAACTGTGTTATGTGTGATTGTTTTTATTGCTTCATGTGTTTGCAATTGAGTTTTTAAATTTCTGCAAAAGATTAACAGTAGAAGGATTTTGTATTTAGCAAGAAGTTAGATATTGTTAGATCAGGAGAATCTAGATATATGCATGCACCTTGTATATAATTTCTACACTATCCAGAGGATCCCAAGCCAATGGCTCTGCTCCCACAGCTCATAGATTATGCATCCCCTGTTCAGCCATCGCCATGCACCGCATGACCCCTCACCACTCTGAGGGTAGACCAATACATGACTCTATGTACTGGTCCTCTAAGTCTTGCCAGCTGCACTCTGTTAGGTCCCTATATCACTAGTATAGTCCCTTATTATTCTTAGTGTAAACCTCTTATTGTTATTATTGTACCCTTGTAACCCCCATTTTGTTATTATTGTGCCCTTAAATTATTATTGTTAGGTCGGCTAGGATTACATTGTGGCCCACTAGGTTTACATTATGGCCCCATGGACTCATATATATAGAAAAGAGGTTTTGTAAATTGTATCATCCAAGAATTGTTCATTCATGTAATGTATTGGAGGTTGCCCCCTCAAAGCGGCTTATTTCTAAAGGCGTTGATATCTCTTTTCTTCTCTTTTTGGAGCTGGTTTCCCAACATTTGGTATCAGAGCTTTGGATTCTAGGGTTTCGCTGCTCCAAACAAGTCATCGTGGAATTTTCGCTATAAATTTTTTTCTACGAAGTTTCAGAAGCTGAAATTTTTAGGGTGCAAAGCCGAAATCCTGAGGTAGATTTTCTAAAAAATTTAGAGCTTGGTTCACAATATTTTCGGAGATATGATCTGTGGAAGTTAGGTATTTTTTCAGGCTCCTAAACAGGTCATCGTGGCATTTGCGCTATAAATTTTTTTCTACTGAGGTTCAGAATCTGAATTTTTTATGGTGCGAAGCTGAAATCCTAAGGAAACTTTTCAAATAATTTTATAGCTTTTTTCTCAATATTTTGGAGATATGATCTGTGGCAGGTAGTGCTTTTTGAGGCTCCTGAATTTAATCTAAAAAAGGTGATCCTGGGAAAATTTCAATAACTCTCTCTCTAAGCATCAGATTGGAGTGCCGTAAAAAGTGGTCACAATTACATGGATTTAATTTCTTGGCAATCAATTTCAGAGGCGAAGGACGAAACAGTGACACGTGGAAAGTCGTACAAGTTCGCTATACTGAACCAGTCCATAATTAGGTCATTGTGGAAGATTGGACATAAATTTGTCTTGGAGAATCCAAATCAAGTAAGACCTATGGCATTCAAAAGAGAATTCAGAGGGCTACTTCAATGCTGAATTTCAGATATTTAAGAGCTGCAATCACAGAGATAATACAATTTCAATATCGAGCTCCTCAGAAGCAAGTAAAAGGTGTGTATTTTTTTTTCCGAATTGCATAAGTCTTGTTTGAAGAATCAAGTTGAATTGATTGCAAGGACATATTGTAGAATAGATATCAGTATTGGATTATAAAATGGCCCCTAAAAAGAATTCAACACCCATTAAGCCTTTGGAAAGCTCTACTATGACTCATGAAGACGAAGAATGGCAGCATGACATATCAAAATTACAAGAGCAAGTGCAACAAATTTCGCTCTCGCAAATAGCAACAAAAAATGACATGGAAGTTTTGAAGAAAGGCATGGAAACTAAGATGGATGGTTTGAAGAAAGGCGTGGAATCTAAGATAGATGGCATGGAATCTAAGATTGATGGCATGGAGGCTGGCATGGAATCTAAGATGGATGACATGGAAGCTAAGATCGATGAGAAAATGGAAAACATGAAGAATGTTCTAAAAGTAGACATGGAAGGTTTGACAAAGTTGATACAAGAAATGTTTCCTAATGGTGAAAAGATAGTATAAGAACCTCATGATGAGAACAAAATAAATGTTAATCGTGATTTCATAAACTCTAATGTTGGCGGGAAGAACCACCATATTCCAAAAATGGATATGAGGAAGTTTGATGGAAAGGATCCTGTAACATGGATACTACAGATGGAGCAATATTTTGATCTCCATAATGTGCAAAACACACAAAGGTACGCATTGCAACTTTACATTTAGAACAAAATACATTTGTATGGTATCGATGGCTTTGCTCCCGTAAAAAAATTGTCACTTAGTCAATTTTTACGGAGGAAATGATAGCACATTATGAGGATACAAAGAGAAACACCTTCTTTAGCCAATTGATAAATCTCAAACAAAAGGGTCTAGTGGGGCAGCACATTGAGGACTTCCAAAAATTGAATATAAGGGTAACTGATATTCTAGAGAAACACAGGATTGATCTCTTCATAGGCACTCTAAAGGATAACATCCAACATGAAGTTTGTGTTTTGGAACCTAATTCATTGGAGAAGGCATTCAGGTTGGCAAGAAAATTTGAATGTAAAATTACGGCGACAAGGAAGCCTACCACTCAATTCTATAAAGAAGGAAGTGTTGCTACACCTAGATTTCCACAACCTACAAGGTTGACACCATAAAAATTGGAAGAAAAAAGAGCAAAAGGGCTTTGCTACAGTTGTGATAGCAAATACACTAAAGGTCATAAGTGTGCTGAGAAGAAATTATTTTACATAGATTGTGAAGAGGAAGAAGAAAATGAACAAGAAGAGGATATACACGAGGAACCAGCCCTAGAAGAGGAAGAAATGAATCTGACCATATCGTGTAATGCACTGGCAGGAATTACCACTCCTCAAACTCTCAAGATAGAAGGACATATCAAGAAGAAAAAGGTAATAGTGTCGATTGATTCAGGTAGCACCCATAATTTTATTCATTGTAAGGTAGCCAAGGAATTAAATTGTTTCCTATACCCAGCACCAGAATGTCAAGTGATGGTTGCAAATGGAGGAACTATAAATTTCTCTGGAAAATGCCATAATATCAAGCTAACCATGGGAGAATATGTATTGACTAGTCCAATGCTTTCCATTCCTATGGGAGGTGCTGATGTTGTACTAGGAGTACAATGGTTACAATCTTTGGGGACGATAGCTTTTAATTTTCAAGAACTTTTCTTGAAATTTTTTTCAGAAGGAAAGGAAGTCGAATTACGAGGTATTGCGGGGAAGCCGGGAAGGATAATAAGCTCTAATGTCATGACAAAGCTTCTAAAGAAAGAACAACGAGGCGTAATTGCACAATTATGCTCACTAGAAGTTCCAACATCAAAATCATCTATTTCTGCAGATCTCCAACAAGTCTTGGACAATCATTCCAAGGTGTTTGAAACTCCCAAAGGGCTCCCACCTATTCGTGATCATGATCATGCTATTCATTTGATTCCAGGAAGTGTTCCTCCAAACATCAGGCCTTATAGATATCCTTACTTCCAAAAGAGCGAAATTGAACGTATGATTGCAGAAATGTTAGAGGCGGGTATAATTCAACCTAGTCAAAGTTCTTTCTCTGCTCCTGTGGTATTGGTACACAAGAAGGATGGATCATGGTGAATGTGTCTAGATTATAGGGAGCTCAATAAGCTCACCATTAAAGACAAATTTCCCATTCCTGTGATTGATGAATTATTGGATGAATTACATGGAGCAATTTATTTTACCAAGTTGGATCTTCGTTCGGGATATCATCAAATTAGAATGAAGACTGAAGATATTCCAAAAACAGCATTTCGAACTCATGAGGGTCATTATGAATTTTTGGTCATGCCTTTTGGCCTTACCAATGCACCTTCTACATTTTCAAGGGTTGATGAATTCCATTTTCAAACCCTTCCTTAGAAAATTTGTGCTAGTATTTTTTGATGATATACTAATCTACAGCAGGTCTTGGAAGGATCATGTTGAACATGTTGACGGGGTGCTCAAACTATTGCAGGAGAAACAATTATATGCAAAAACATCCAAATGTTTCTTTGGAGTACAAGAGGTGGAATATCTGGGTCATATTGTATCTCACGAGGGTGTTAAGTTAGACCCTAACAAAATTAAAGCCATTAAGGAATGGAAAGTCCCCACAACCATAAAGCAGTTGCGAGGATTTCTCGGGTTAACAGGGTATTATCGCAAGTTTGTTAAGAATTATGGGAGAATAGCGGCACCTCTAACAACATTATTGAAGAAAGATGCATTTTCATGGACTCCTGAAGCAACTAAGGCCTTTGAACATCTTAAAGAGGCAATGTGCCTAGCACCGGTCTTAGCTACGCCAGACTTCACAAAAACCTTTATTGTGGAATGTGATGCCTCAGGAAATGGAATTGGTGCAGTTTTGATGCAGGAAGGAAGACCCATGCTTTTGAAAGTCGTCCAATCAAAGGAAAGTATTTACAGAAACCTATTTATGAGAAGGAAATGTTAGCAATACTGCATGCACTAAAGAAATGGAAAACTTACCTAATGGGAAGACACTTCAAGGTAAAAACTGATCATGATAGTCTTAAACACTTTTTGGAACAAAGACTCTCTTTAGAAGAGCAGCAAAAATGGGTCACAAAGTTGTTGGGTTATGACTTTGAAATAATCTACAAAAAAGGAAAGCTTAATGTTGTTGCAGATGCACTCTCAAGAAAGAATGAAGAGGTGGAAGCATTGCTTTGTGCCATTTCTATTATCCAGCCAGATTGGATAACCGAAGCAAGAGATGAATGGAAGAAGGACAAAGAAGTATGGACACTCATTCAAAAGTTGCAGCAAGATCCTAGTACATCTGATACATTTAGTTGGAAAATGATTCTTTATGGTACAAAGATCGCTTATATCTTTGTAAGAATTCCCAACTAAAACAAAAGATTCTTTTGGAATTGCACACTTCTCCTTTAGGAGGACACTAAGGATTTTTAAAAACTTACCACAGGGTGAAGAAAGAATTTTTTTGGGATGGCCTTAAATCTGATATTCAAAATTTTGTGGCAGAATGTTTGGTTTGCCAGCAGAATAAAGTGGAAACAATTAAGACCCCGGGACTTCTACAACCTTTATCCATTCCATGTCAATGTTGGGAGGAGATTTCAATGGATTTTATCACAGGTTTACCTAAGTCCGAAGGAAAGAGTGTCATCATGGTGGTAGTTGATAGACTTACCAAGTATGCACACTTTTGTGCCTTATCTCATCCATTTAAAGCAAGTACAGTTGCTACTACATTTATGGACAAAATTCAAAAACTACATGGAAGCCCAAGGGTTATTGTGAGCGACAGAGATCCCATTTTTACTGGAAATTTTTGGACGGAGTTATTTTCTTGTTTGGGTACTCAATTAGCTCATAGATCATCTTATCATCCTGAATTTGATGGTTAAACTGAGATAGTAAATAAATGTTTGGAAGGATATCTTCGTTGTTTTGTATCTGATAAACAAACACAATGGGTCAAGTGGTTACCTCTCCCTGAATGGTGGTATAACACTTCCTTCCATACTGCAGCAAAAATGACCCCATTTATGGCACTTTATGGATATCATCCACCATCCATCACATCATCTTTAAGAGCAAATTCGAAGGTTCAAGCAGTGGAAGATCACATCGAGCATCAGCAAGAAGCTCTCCAACTCTTAAAGGATAACTTGACTTTGGCACAAAATCGAATGAAACAACAGGCAGATCAACATCGCAGTGAGAGAAGTTTTGATGTAGGAGATTGGGTATTTTTACGGCTACAACCATACAAAAAAATGTCCCTAAAGCAAGCTAAGAAGGATAATAAATTATCGCCAAAGTACTATGGTCCTTACAAGGTGTTGAAAAAGATTGGTACTATGGCATACAAATTGGAGCTTCCTGCTTCTTCGAGAGTACATCCAGTTTTCCATGTTTCATGCTTAAAGAAGGTTATAGGTGAAAATCTTCCAGTTCAAACAGTATTGCCAGAACTTGATGAGGAAGGGAAAATCATATTGGAACCTGAAGCAGTCATGGAAAAAAGAATTCGACAACTACGGAATCGATCAATTTCAGAGTATCTCATCAAGTGGAAGAACTTACCCACAGAAGATTCTACATGGGAGGATGAGAATTTTATACAGAAGCACCCGGAGCTACTCAAGTGTTGAGGACAACACTTTTTTTGAAGGAGAGGGGCATGTTAGGTCCTTATATCACTAGTATAGTCCCTTATTATTGTTAGTGTAAACCCCTTATTGTTATTATTGTACCCTTGTAACCCCCATTTTGTTATTATTGTGCCCTTAAATTATTATTGTTAGGTCGGCTAGGATTACATTGTGGCCCACTAGGATTACATTATGGCCCCATGGACTCCTATATATATAGAAATGAGGTTTTGTAAATTGTATCATCCAAGAATTTTTCATTCATGTAATGTATTGGAGGTTGCCCCCTCGAAGTCGCTTATTTATAAAGGCGTTGATATCTCTTTTCTTCTCTTTTTGGAGCTGGTTTCCCAACACACTCTGAAACACCAGTCATAAGCCTCTCACATCTACGATGGATGTCCTCCAAGAGGGCTGTTGCATCATCATTTTGCAGCACCCTCGATCCACTAGGTCCTGTAGCTCCTGATATTGCAGGCCTTCCCATATACCTGGTAGGTTTTACTGATGTTGTATCTGCATACCAGAAGTGGAAGAATCAACACCATACACAATATTCTGAAACTCTACAATGCACATAAAAATATTAGAAATTCGTCACTTACCATCGGGCCCCCATACTCGACCAGGAGGAAGTGGCAAATCCGAGTCCCCAAAATAACTCATCCCACTATAGGGATAATTATCTATGTACAATGGCATCTGATCCCAATGCACAAATAAATTGGGTCGGAACACCCATCCAACTGCCCCACCTCCTCGTCTACACAGTAGTTTCCCCCACTGGCGCATCTTGGGCTCTCTCGGGCCCCCATCCTGGAGCTGTATATGAGGTCAAAGTGTCGAGATATTTTGAAAGAAAAGAAATCACAAAATTGTACAATATGCACATCCATGGTTCACTTGATGCTTGCATAGTGGAAACTATCATTTCAATGATGACAGCATCATCTTGGCCCACCCATAGTAGGTCCCACTCAACACACTCTCCACAAGCATCATCTGCCCTCCAGTGATGTGGTGGAGTTCATGGTTACCCAGGATCCGTAACACTGCTGTGGCCACACCATGGGTCTCTAAGCTCTCTAGATCCCCGATGGGTATCTGAGTCCCCTTGACTTGGACACCTGATTGAAAATGGTGCTCTATAAACTCCATGATGTTCCGCCCTCGTGGTAACACTGGCTGTGTATTCCCAACCATCCCAAGTGGTGGAAGACTAGTCAGGAAATATATATCCTGGACCGTCAAATCGATCCGGTGCCCCTACACTATAAAGACCTCATGGTCCAGATCAAAATAGCTGACAATCCAGGCCAATATGGGCTCTCCAGCTCTCATCAGAGGGTTCTCCACAAACTTCAGAACCCTAAACCTAGCCCTGCACTGCGGACACCCTGATCCTCTCGGATCTCCAACCGTAATGTTCCCAGATCTCTCTCTCTCTAGTTGATCCGTAATTTTTCCATATCTGCACAAAACCATCATACTTGTCAGTGTACAGATAGGAAATACTGTATCCAAAAACAAAAAAATCATTTCTTAGCCAAAAACATCATAGGCCAAGAATGGGTTACTAGAGAGGCCACGTTTAACCATGTAATGACATTAAATCATGGGCTATACGTAAAAAATAAATGGCTATATACCTAAGGATTGATATCGTGTGAAGAGTATACAAATATTAGGTCTCATCTCTTGAGATCTAGTAGGAAGAGCTAGGGAAAAGGAAGGATGGTGAGATAAGGTCATGCATTGGATTTTTCATTCAATGATATGAATGCAAGGTATTTATAATCCCAAATAGTAGAGTAAAGACCTAATTAGTAGATTTATGAAGGGCTACATGCCCTAGTCCACTATAGGAAACAAGGCCACATGCATTTGTGGATCAACGATGGAAAGAATCTCAAAATAAGGGTCTAACATAAGGATTAAGGACATATTTTAAGGCCTATACTAGGGTTCTCTTGTATTTGTTTACGACACCTAAAAGGAGGCCAAATAATTTGAAATATATGCTCGAGTGTGTAATAATTTCCTCTCAAGTTGATTGGTGAAAGAGATGGAGGATTGTCATGAAGAATTCAGGACAAAAATTTCATTCCCAAGATTAGGGCTACTGCAGTGATGCCAAAGCCTAGTATCTATGTTTAGGTAGTTCACGTTGGGGAGATTTAGTTTAGATATGAAGGGAAGGGCCAATAACCTAGAGGATAAGTTGGTTTGGTAGTGTAACCTTAAGATTAGGGCTGCTACTATGTACACAAGTATTGTGTATGTGCTAATCCTTGGTGAGGAAAAAAATCTTCAAGGGTGAATTAAAGTAGAGAAAATGGGCAAAGAAGAGGGTTGATGGATCGAGTGGAAATAAATTTTTTTGGGAGGAATGTTCATAGGATTGAACAAAAATGATATATGTTCCCTATTTCTTTGGTTTGGTATTGAAAAATTAGAGATAAGAAGGCTGGTTGGGGGACCGTAGAGCTGTGATATTTGAGGAGTCAAATTGAAAAATAAAGGGAAGAATTATGGAGCACTAGATTAGTCCATATGTGAGTATAAGTGGGTAGATCTGAGATCCCTAGGAGAGTGATACTAGTAGATTATGTGTCACAAAGATGTGGAATATGTGTAAGGCCTAGGATCAAAACCCTAAAGTGATAAGAAGGATGAAAAGTTGGAAGATCTGGAGGATGGGAGAATTATTCACAAATGAAATTGTGAACAATGGTTTTTCATGTGTAGGATGCATACCTTAAGTACAAGTTCATGGAAGGAGCCATGGGTTGGTAGGAGACATATTTTGAGCCATAGTTCTAAATTTGCAGATGGGAAAACTTCACTGAAAAGAGAGAAGTTACAGAAGACCCAATGAGCACTCATCCTAATGGGGTAGGAGGACTTCTAATGGGAAGTTTGACAAGACAAAGTTCAGTGACACTGTTGTCAAGATAAATCCACTCTACGGATAGAGGTGATCTCTTTAGCTCTAGAGTGGGTCTAACAACACAATATTCTTTCTAACATAATATTTCATAACTAATTCTTACAATGCAATTAGGAAAGAGACATAAATACCTTTTTCCAATTTCTATCCTTCAATATTTTGATGGTGACCTCGATCCACGATCCTTTTAGGCCCGATTCCTGCTACTGATGGCACCCGAATACATGTGGATGATCAAGAGATAATGGAAAACATGATACAATATATAATAAACGTAAACAATAGATATCTAGAAAATCAAGGAGTACTAGAATATTTGCATAATCATGTAGAAAAATATAGAAAGAAAACATCAAATGTCATTATTGATAAATTACAAAATGATAGCTTACGACTAGGCCTTAATGTTGGAGGCATACTTAGGTGAAAATATGAGTCCTTCAACCAAGTCAAAATCATTCCTTCTCTCGTGCACTTAGGCTTAATCACGATGCTAGCATGCAAAGGGATGAGAGTTCATACAAGTCTGACAGTGATCAACCATGCTATAAACTTGGGGGAGTGAGGGATGTGAATTTATACCAAGGAGAAGGAGGTTGGGAGCCCATGAAAGGAGGAGGAAGGCCCACTTTCTAAGGGATGACCCCCCATGGATGATATCAAGGATATAAAATGAGAGAGTTCGACCTTATCATCTCTGTTCAAAAACCAACTCATATCCCTTGAGCTTCTAGAGGTCGAAGCTTCTCCTCCATTTGAGGAAGCACAACGAGACAGGGGATCAACATGTTTTTCCAAGAAATTAGGGTGCTAAAAAAGTTGGGCCAGAATTGGGAAAAGGACAATAGCATGGTCATGGCACCAGGAAGACCATTGACACATGAAACTAGGAATTTGATCAAGTTTATTCAATAATATTTCAAGGAAGAATTATTTGGATCTTCAAGGGGATATGTTAGCATATTTCTTGATGATGGAAATATTGCACAAGATTATTCATGGGGAATTTCAGGATCAGGAACAATAAAATGAGCATTGTGACAAATTAATATGTCACAGATGCCCCCTAAAGCATGAAGGCATAACATGGAGTGATGGTTGAAATGATTTATGAACCAAGGCAAAGAACACAGACCACCTTTAGAGAACTTTCCAAATCAAACATTTACAATATACGAAATCTATGGTATAAATATGCCTAACAACATAATTTTGCACTAGGCATCAAATAACACATGAGCCCACGGTATGGTCACAACCATCCATCTAAAATAGATCATAGAAATGGATCCGCAGTATGGACACAACCATTCATATAGGTCAGAACATGTATACAATTGTGAATACTCAATATCTCCTATAGCCTAGACCAAAAATAAGATGTGACCCAGGGCCTTCAAGGTGATTTCAATCAACCCAATGTATGAATATAGCCATGTGAATAAATGTGGTGGTGTCAAACATGGTAGAAACCACCTGATTACTGGTCAATGATGAGAACCGTTAACATGAACGAGAGAGACCACCAATAATGATGAGGGACCTCAAGGTACAACAACGCAAGCTACAAGTGTGAATGGATGTGTTGAAGTCTAACACATGCAAAATTATTCAATCGAAGGCTAATGATGTGAAGCTGTCATCAAACATGAAGAACTTTCCATTGAGGCATGCAAGCTCTAAGGTTTTGAACATAATTTTCTAAATCACCATCTTGAATAATGAGCGAAAGTCAATAGGAAGTGATTCGTCGAAGGAGGTCCGTAATTATTCCCACACCATCGACAGAAAACAACATATATCTTAAGATGATAGGATTGATTTGAGATTGTAACAGAGGAGGTCATATATGCAGAGGGTGTTTAACAAAAGGACTTCTATTGAACATATTGGCGACATGACTGCGGAGTGTGGAAGAATTTGGCTCAAATAGGATCAGAAGTCACGTTGACAAAATTGGTAATCATATAAGAGGAAAATGGATTTCCCAAACCCATGGAGGAAAAGTGACAAATGTAGGATATCCCCAACCCAAAAAAAATTGAAGATGAGTGTCATGTTCAAGAGTGAAAAGCTTCCCATAATACGCATAGGATTTTCAATTTCAAATTTTCCCCATTATTGCTAAAGAGTACTTATTTATTTTATAGCCAACATGAAGAGGATAACATATGATGATCATGTAATTTCATTCGTCGAATGAATCCATCCTAGTAATTTTAACAAGTCCTAGGAAGGAGGAACTCAGTCTCATCATGGTGACAAGTATTTCGTCGTTTATTATTTAGCGAGTCCAATGAAAGGAAAACTCGATAAATTTTCATGTTTAGGGAGTTTGAAAATAAACAAAAAGAAAAATCTATCATGTCCTTTTCGTAAGTCGTCTCTCGAATCCGAAATGGTAGAAAACTATGTCCGAGAGAAACTCTTAACCATGTTCGATCAAGGTATTACTTTTTCATAAATAATAAACCTCAGCCCGAAAAAGGGGTAAACATATACTGATATCACGTCAGTTCATTCACTTTAACAATTTCAAAATAACAAGTACTCAGAAATACTTTCATTTTTCGACAGTCAGAAAATAGCTAAAATTTGACTCGAGGGGTTTTTTTTTTTGTAAACATTTTGTGAGCCTGAAAAAGAGATAAATTCAACTTGTTTTCATTGGAAATGACCATCAGTAGTGCAAAAGTCCTTTACTGCACATAAACAACAAAAATCACGCTTATTGAGGAAAAATTATAAAATATTAGTGAAATTTTTTTAAAAATCTATTACTAGACCAATAAACAAAATCAATTTCACCTTTATAGTTTAGAAGAGAATTTTGTCCATTTTCCCTCCGAATTTCAAATAAGTGGGTGGCTGATCCAGGACACCATTCGTCGATCCATCAGTGCCAGGTAAGAGCTCAAAACCTCATTTTCAATTTAATTTTATTCATTTGGAATTTGGTTTTTAGAATTAGGGAGTTTAAAATTTAAAATCGTTTGCAACTGTCGTGATTTTGAGATATTGGGTTATGTTGGTAGCGTTTATCTCATTACGGTAGCATGCCACCAGCACCAAATTATTTCATACATAAGAAATGGCCATGGGAAAGATTTTAAAATGAGAAAATCACCCAAATCCATCGTTAGTTTCTAAAAATTCTTCCATGAATTCTCCTAAAAAACCAATTGGACATGTTTTGTGGGTGCTTTCAGCGAAGATGTCGGTCGAATGGAAAGAACGAGGCCATGAGGTGGAAGACCACCAAGCTTTGTAGGACCAAGATTGTGTCAATGATTTTCACAATTGCGTATTATTAAAATTCTTCCAAATATCTGGTCGAAGAGCTCAAATGGAGTTTCTCTAGTATCTAATCAGCATCTGGGATGTGGACCGATAGTTTTTCATCATCGGGGACCAAGAGTTAGAGCTACATGTAATGGAAATATATTTTATCACTGGACTATCCAAGTGAGTGGAGAGGATTCAACTCTCTGGAGCTCGTGCAGGGGGTGAGAGCACAAGCATTCCAATATAGAGATACTCTCCCGAGCCATGGAAGATAGAGCATGGGAAGGTAGACATATCTTCCATCATAGTGCTTCCCCTATGCATGATACTGCATTGTATCATGAGAGTGGCAGGAGCCCAGGTGTTGCATGAGGCATTGAAATCTTAGTTATAGTATGCGGTGGAATTCTTGGCCCCACGATGTTCAATTGGTATGAGGGGTTGCTAGCTAATATGAAGAGCCAACTAACCAATTGCAAGACAGCGAGACAAAAATAGTTTGGGTATGGGTCAATTATAGCGACCTTCTTTATGGAGAGATTACCATATTCTAGTATCAATGGCTATATATCCATGATCTAGCCTCGAGGGACCGAAGGCTGATGAGATGGTGCAACATAATGCCCCGATAGGGAGGGGGGAAACGTATGCATTTCCCCGTAACCTTCTTTAGTTGGCTACATCGTCAACTTATCGTATTTTAGAACTACACATATGCCAACATTGACTTTAGAGGAGATACAGATCTTCTGATCCCACCAGGCACACAATGGACCAATGTAGGTAAAAAAAAATTTTAAACAGTTTTTAGTGTTTAGATGTTTTTTTGCTATGTGTTGTGACACGTAAAGTTATGATTTGTTTACAGATATGGTTCATGAGGGACCTCTTGACATGTTACTAAATTCATAAAGGGTATCTTGTCCCACAGAGGATGCCCCTTATGAGGAGGGAGCAGACACATTAGCTGAGATGGAGCAGAACGTGGTTGGCCTCATGTGAGGCATTCCAGAGTAGGCTACATTCGATGAGATTCCAATGCGGTTTCAGACACACATTATTAGAGTTCTAGACAGACAACGTCAATTAGTCTGGCAAGTAATTCGAGTAGTCACTTTCTACCATGAGCATCATGTTGGTGGATAACAGCCCTATTTATACTTTTTGTATTGATGTAGGCTCAAAGAGACAATTTTGTAACAGAACACATATTTTTTGAGCTTTTGGATATAACACACTTATAGACCAATACACAAACACACACATGCACACATATGCATGATTCTATGACTACTTGTGTATTATAAGGATGTCTTGATTTACATATTGCGCAAATGTCTATGTAATACATGGTTCGATAATGAATCTATTAATGTATTTAAATGCCTTGGAATGTGTTGATAGATGATAAAATCAAAATGCCTTTCCAATAATCTAACACGTAAATACATACCAAATTTTTTAGGATTGCACATAGAATAACACCCATTCAATTGTAACACAACGGGTTGTGAGTCCAACTTAAGAACCAAATATTTAATCCCAAGATCAATGGAATCCGATAATAGTTCGATCACTGCACTATACTTGGTAATATTTTTAGTTCTTCGACCCAAAAAAATGCCTTGTTGTGTAACCAACTCCAAAAATAGAAGAAAAGAGATATCAACGCCTTAGAAATAAGCCACTTCGAGGGGGCAACCTCCAAAACATTAGATAAATGAACAATTATTGGATGATACAATTTACAAAACCTCCTTTCTATATATCGAAGTACATGGGGCCATAATGTAATCCTAGTGGGGCCACAATGTAATCCTAGATGACCTAACAATATTAATTTAAGGGCACAATAATAACAATATAGAGGTTAGAAGGGTACAATAATAACACTAAGGGGGTTACACTAACAATAATAAGGGGCTATACTAGTAATATAGGGACCTAACATGCCCTTCTCCTTCAAAAAATTGTTGTCCTCAACGCTTGAGTAGCTTTGGGTGCTTTTGTATTAAATTCTCATCCTCCCATGTAGAATCTTCAGTGGGTAAGTTCTTCCACTTGATGAGATACTCTGAAATTGATCGGTTCCATAGCCGTCGAGTTCTTGTTTCCATGATCGCCTCAGGTTCCAATATGATTTTTCCTTCCTCATCAAGTTCTGGAAATATTGTTTGAACTAGAATATTTTCACCTATAACCTTCTTTAAGCATTAAACATGGAAAACTGGATGCACTCATGAAGAAGCAGGAAGCTCCAATTTGTATGCCATAGTACCGATATTTTGCAACACCTTGTAAGGACCATAGTAATTTGGCGATAATTTATTATCCTTCTTAGCTTGCTTGAGGGACATTTGTTTGTATGGTTGTAGCTATAAAAATACCCAATCTCCTACATCAAAACTTCTCTCGCTGCGATGTTGATCTGCCTGTTGTTTCATTCGATTTTGTGCCAAATTCAGGTTATCCTTTAAGAGTTGGAGAACTTCTTGCTGATGCTCGATGTGATCTTCCACTGCTTGAACCTTCGAATTTTCCCTTAAAGATGATATGATGGATGGTGGATGATATCCATAAAGTGCCATAAATGGGGTCATTTTTGCTGTAGTATGGAAGGAAGTGTTATACCACCATTCAACGAGAGGTAACCACTTGACCCATTGTGTTTGTTTTTCAGATACAAAACAACGAAGATATCCTTCCAAACATTTATTTACTATCTCAGTTTGACCATCAGATTGAGGATGATAAGATGAGCTATGATCTAATTGAGTACCCAAAAAATAAAATAACTCCGTCCAAAAATTTCTAGTAAAAATGGGATCTCTGTTGCTTACAATAACCCTTGGGCTTCCATGTAGCTTTTGAATTGTGTCCACAAATGTAGCAACAACTGTACTTGATTTCAATGGATGAGATAATGCACAAAAGTGTGCATACTTGGTAAGTCTATCAACTACTAACATGATGACACTCTTTCCTTCGGACTTAGGTAAACCTGTGATAAAATCCATTGAAATCTCCTCCCAATGTTGACTTGGAATGGATAAAGGTTGTAGAAGTCCCGGGGTCTTAATTGTCTCGCCTTTATTTTGCTGGAAAACCAAACATTCTGCCAAAAAATTTTGAATATCAGTTTTAAGGCCATCCAAAAAAATTTCTTTCTTCACCCTGTGGTAAGTTTTTAAAAATCCTGAGTGTCCTCCTAAAGGAGAAGTGTGCAATTCCAAAAGAATCTTTTTTTTTAGTTTGGAATTCTTACAAATATATAAACGATCTTTGTACCATAAGGAATCATTTTTCCAACTAAATGTATCAGATGTACTAGGATCTTGCTACAAATTTTGAATGAGTGTCCATACATCTTTGTCCTTCTTCCATTGATCTCTTGCTTCGGTTATCCAATCTGGTTGGATAATAGAAATGGCACAAAGAAATGATTCCACCTCTTCATTCTTTCTTGAGAGTGCATCTGCAAAAACATTAAGCTTTCCTTTTTTGTAGATTATTTCAAAGTCATAACCCAACACCTTTGTGACTCATTTTTGATGCTCTTCTGAAGATAGTCTTTGTTCCAAAAAGTGTTTAAGACTATCATGATCAGTTTTTACCTTGAAGTGTCTTCCCATTAGGTAAGTTCGCCATTTCTTTAGTGCATGAAATATTGCTAACATTTCCTTCTCATAAATAGGTTTCTGTAAATACTTTCCTTTGATTGGACGACTTTCAAAAGCAATGGGTCTTCCTTCCTGCATTAAAACAGCACCAATTCCATTTCCTGAGGCATCACATTCCACAATAAAGGTTTTTGTGAAGTCCGGCATGGCTAAGACCGGTGCTCGGCACATTGCCTCTTTAAGATGTTCAAAGGCCTTAGTTGCTTCAGGAGTCCATGAAAATTCATCTTTCTTCAATAATGTTGTTAGAGGTGCCGCTATTCTCCCATAATTCTTAACAAACTTGCGATAATACCCTGTTAACCCGAGAAATCCTCGCAACTGCTTTATGGTTGTGGGGACTTTCCATTCCTTAATGGCTTTAATTTTGTTAGGGTCTACTTTAACACCCCCGTGAGATACAATATGACCCAGATATTCCACCACTTGTACTCCAAAGAAACATTTGGATATTTTTGCATATAATTGTTTCTCCTGCAATATTTTGAGCACCCCGTCAACATGTTCAACATGATCCTTCCAAGACCTGTTGTAGATTAGTATATCATCAAAAAATACTAGCACAAATTTTCTAAGGAAGGGTTTGAAAATGGAATTCATCAACCCTTGAAATGTACAAGGTGCATTGGTAAGGCCAAAAGGCATGACCAAAAATTCATAATGACCCTCATGAGTTCGAAATGTTGTTTTTGGAATATCTTCAGTCTTCATTCTAATTTGATGATATCCTGAACGAAGATCCAACTTGGTAAAATAAATTGCTCCATGTAATTCATCCAATAATTCATCAATCACAGGAATGGGAAATTTATCTTTAATGGTGACCTTATTGAGATCCCTATAATCTAGACACATGCGCCATGATCCATTCTTCTTGTGTACCAATACAACAGGAGCAGAGAAAGAAATTTGACTAGGTTGAATTATACCTGCCTCTAACATTTCTGCAATCATGGAGATCAAAATATTGCTCTATCTGTAGTATCCATGTTACATGATCCTTTCCATCAAACTTCCTCATATCCATTTTTGGAATATGGTGGTTCTTCCCACCAAAATTAGAGTTTATGAAATCACGATTAACATTTATTTTTCTCTCATCATGAGTTTCCTCTACTATCTTTTCACCATTAGGAAACATTTCTTGTATCAACTTTGTCAAACCTTCCATGTTTGCTTTTAGATAATTCTTTATGTTTTCCATTTTAGCTTCCATGTCATTCATCTTAGATTCCATGCTAGCTTCCATGCCATCTATCTTAGATTCCACACCTTTCTTCAAGCCATCCATATTATTCTTCACACCATCCATCTTCACTTCCATGCCTTTCTTCAAAACTTCCATTTCATTTTTTGCTGCTCTTTGTGAGAGAAAAATTTGGTGCACTTGCTCTTGTAATTTTGATAGATCATGTTGCAATTCTTCATCTTCATGAGTCATAGTAGAGCCTTCTGAAGGCTTAATGGGTGTTGAATTATTTTTACGGGGCATTTTTTAGAACCCGATATTGATATATATTCTACAATATTCCCTTGGAATCAATTCAAATTGATTCTTCAAACAAGACTTATGCAATTCGGGAAAAAAAATACACACCTTTTTCTTGATTTTGAGGAGCTCGATATTGAAATTGGATTATCTCTATGATTGCAGCTCTTCAATATCTGAAATTTAGCACTGAAGTAGCCCTCTAAATTCTCTTTTGAATGCCATAGGTCTGACCTAATCCGGATTCTCCAAGACAAAGTTATGTCCAATCTCCCACAATGACCTAATTATGGACTGGTTTAGTAGAGCGAACTTGTACGACTTTCCACATGTTACTGTTTCATCCTTTGGCTATGAAATTGATAGCCAAAAAACTACAGTTTGTGTACTTGCGACCACTTTTACAGAACTCCAATTCGATGCTCAGAGAGAGAGTTATGAAACTTTTCCCACGATCACCTCTTTGAGATGAAATTTGGGAGCCTGAAAAAGCACTACCTTCCACATATCATATCTTCGAAAATATTGCGAACCAAGCTCTGAAATTTTTTGACGAGTTTCCTTAGTATTTCAGCTTTGCACCCTAAAAATTTCATATTTTGAACCTTCGTAGAAAAAATTTATAGTGAAAATGCCACAATCACCTATTTAGAGTAGCGAAACCCTAGAATCCAAAGCTCTGATACCAAATGTTGTGTAACCAGCTCCAAAAATAGAAGAAAAGAGATATCAACGACTTAGAAATAAGCCAGTTTGAGGGGGAAACCTCCAATACATTAGATAAATGAACAATTATTGGATGATACAATTTACAAAACCTCCTTTCTATATATAGGAGTCCATGGGGCCATAATGTAATCCTAGTGGGGCCACAATGTAATCCTAGCCGACCTAAGAATAATAATTTAAGGGCACAATAATAACAATATGGGGGTTACACTAACAATAATAAGGGACTATACTAGTAATATAGGGACCTAACATGCCTTGTAAATTAATCAATTCGTAATATTTTTTCAAGTAGAGACCGTTTCGGGGCTCAGCCAAAGGATTTCCTTCATAGTTAGCTAGCTCATAGGCTCCATGCTCCAAAACATGTTGAATGATATAGGTTCCATGCCACATTCGCTCGAGCTTTCCTACTCCCAACTTATCATGGACGTGGTCATAAAGAGGAACCAAGTCACCTTCTGAGAAAACGTGAGTTGTGACAAATTTTTCGTATTGAACCTTAACTCGTCGTTTCTGTGCTTCAAGAATTTAATAAGAAAGCCTTCTGGTCTCATCGAGATGTTAGAGGTACATAAGACAGTCCTCTTCCCATGAAGTACCAGGAAGGAGTTTGATAGGAAGCTTTAGGGAAGGAATCTCACACTCGATCAGGAGTGTGGCCTCTAAACTGTACACTAATTGGAATGGTGTGAATCCAGTGGCAGTCTTAGCGGAGGTTCGGTATGCCCATAGAATGGAAGAAAACATGAGGTGCTAGTATTGTTTGTGCTTCCCAATTGTGTGTTGAAGCATGGTCACCAAGAATTTGTTGACAACTTCAACCTAGCTAATGGCCTGCGGATAGTAATAGGTGGAGTTATCATGACATAACCCTAAATGATCATAGAGCTCTATCATCATATGATTACAAAAATTAGTGCCATGATTAGTTAAAATCACTTTTTGGACACCAAATCGAGCTATGACATGATTGAATAAAATTTTTGTCATAGTGAGACCTTCATTATCATATGTGGGCATCGCCTCAACCCATTTAGTGAAATATTCAACGACAACAATGATATAGGCATGCCTCCTGGACAAGTGAGTGTTACAAGTCATAAAATCAATGCTCCATTTCAAAAAAGTTCGACAGTCACAACTGGGTTCAAGGGTGAGGGTGGGGCACACCCTTTTTGAGAGCAAATCTAGAAATCATGGCATTTACGTACTATGATAATGTAGTATTTAACAATAGACGACCAAAAATAACCTGCATGAAGGTCTTTTGAGTGGTAGCGTAACTAGACATGTGACCACCACAAGCCCCAGAGTTGTAGTCATTGAGAGATTTCTCAAGTTCCTCGAGAGTCAAACAATGACGGAGGATAGAGTCAATACCAGTGCAATAGACGGTGTCCCCAACGATGCGATAAGGTTGGGATTGGTAACGAATTTATCTTCGCTTAGAGTGCGATAGCTCTGGCTAATAATTCTGGGTCTGGAGATATAAAATGATGTCTCCATACCATGGATCAAGAGTACTAATGAGAAAGAGAGTCTCATCAAGGATGGAATTATCGATAGGAGTGGGATCATCCGTGCTGGGAAGATCACATATCAACTCAGAAAAGACCAAGGATTTCTTCAACTTAGCAACAGTGAATTCTAAGTCGAACTCTTGAAGGATAATGATCCATTTTGAATACTTACCCCCAAGTAACTAACGTGTGAGAATGTAATTCATGGGGTTGCAATCAGAAATCACTAAGGTTTTGTGCAGGATAATTTACTGACGGAAATGTTGAACAACATGAACAAAAGCCAATGCAAGTTTCTCTACATGAGCATAATGGGTCTCAGTATCGAAGATATTATGGCTCAAGTAGCACACTACATGTTCCTGACCATCGTCATCGTCCTGAACTAGTACCATGCCAATAGTGCTATTGGCGGTGGCCAAATACAGGCAATAGTCACCATGATAATTTGGAGGATATAGCAGCGGAGCCACGATGAGGGCTTGTTTTACTACATTGAAAGAGATATCAGAAATTTCATCCGATAGGAACAAGATTCCCTTTTTCAATAAGCATGTAAATCCTTTGGCAATCTCAGCGTAATTCAGTATGAAACGAAGAAGGAAATTAGCTTTCCCCTACAAACGCTGCAGTTGATGGACAAAAGTGGGAGGAGGAAAATTGATGATTGCCTCAACTTTCATAGGACCGATGTAGATGCCTTCTTTGGACACTGCAAAACCTAGGAGCTAGCCGCATTCGATGTAGAAGACAGACATATTGCGATTCAACCTGATATTATAGTGTCGACAGTGGAGGAAGATAGCTCTAAGGTGTTCTAGGTGATATCGACGTTTTGAGGAATGAGCAGGAATTTTGTCGAGATATCACTGAAGCACATGCTTGATGTCATGAAATGAACAATACATAGCTCGTTGGAAGTTTTCTCCGACATTCTTCAAGATGAAAGGGAGATTCTTATAGGAGAAAGTCCCCCATGGATAGATAAAAGCGGTTTTGTGTTGATCAGTTGGAGCAATGTTAATATGGTTATAGCTAGAGCAACTGTCCATAAAGGAAACTATCTCACTCCCGACACGTTCATCAATGATCTGATCGATAAAAATGGTGGGGTAATTATAGTTAGGACAAGCTCGATTGATATCACGATAATCAGTGCAAACCAAAATGGTCCCTTTCTTCTTATTGACAGGAACAATATTTGATACCCAATCTGTCAATGGTATGGGGTAGATAAAACCAACTTTAAGAAGTTTTTAAAATTCACCCTTTATGGCAGCAACCTTTCTTGGGTGCACACGATGAAGTCATTGGAGAATGGGCTTTGAGTATGGATAGGTGTGAATTTCATGCACCATGGTACTTGGATTAATGTCAGGAATTTATTCATATGATCATGCGAAGACATCATGAAACTCCTAAAAATTTTCTATATATATCTTGATCTCATCGGGAGAACAAGATGCATCAATATGCACATTCTCGACAATCCTTGGTTTAACAAAGATGTTGATCGAAATGGTCTGAGTGATATTTCCAATGTTCCCTTCAGAAAACACTTCATGAAACAAATTCGGGTTCTAAAGTGGATCAGTCAGTACTGGAAAAGCGTGGGATCCTAGACAGGCAGAGATGTCACCTGGGATTGGGAGAAACGAGGAACAATTATTTCCATCATCCCATGGAGTTTCTTCGAGAGACATGACCTCCAAGATACTCTCGTCAGTTGGGAAAGTATCATTCAAGGAATCATCAGAGTCCCAAGAACCAAACCAGGGAGACTGTGCATAAGTGTCTAGGGAAGAAACCAAATGAGTACCGATTTCAGATGCTGCCTCAGAAGCCGTGAGAATATCTTGATACATTTTCTCTATCGGACTAAGAGGCATAGCATCATTAAAACTATCGATCTGGTGAGGATTGGGAACAATTCATGGATCTAGACCAGATGAAATCATATTGATGGAGTCAACATTCAGAGTTGGAAGCAAAAAAACTCCCATAAGAGACGAGTCTTTGAATAGACCCAACCCAATGTTCTCACAAGGAGTAGTGGCCTTTCCAACATATAGAATGCTACCTGATGAAGACTTAGAGGGGATGAAATCCAACTAATCCATAGTCACTATCTTCCCTTGATAACAGAAGTAGAGGATGCAAAAGAGGGTGGAGACTACACAAACCATAACACTTTTCCAACTATGTCCAAGAAGGAGATTATGGTGCAAGTTGGTGTCTACCACCTTAACTTCCATGGTTATTGTTTTTCCCTCCAACAGGATCGGAAATGCCTTGAGAATACCATACGGTTGAGAACCTCGACCATTGAAAGCTTCTAAGGTATTCGGGGACTGACTCAATAGGGGATAGCCGATGGCTTTCCAACATTCGACGAACATGATGCAAGTCGAAGTGACTTCATCAATGATAGTCTGATGAATAGTCTTCCCCATAATGGTAACTTGAATCAGAAAATCTACCTGAGATTGGAGGTGAGGAACAAAATTCTTGAGATAAAAAATAACACAACTAGAATTTGAAGGATCAATCCATCCAATGGCAGAAAGTGGTCCCTTCCATTGTGGTGGGCACGACTGAAGGACCTCCAAAGTTGACATTGTTGAAGGTGCTTGAGCTAGATATTCTACGATATTGTAGGGTTGTGCTACTCTCGCATTCAGATTGTAAGATGATTTATTAAGAACACATTTTGGAGGTGGTCGAATTATGGAGTCACTACTCGGTCTATCGATCTAGAGAGTACCAGAGGTAGGAGGCATGAAAGAGGAAGGGTGATCTATAACTTCACGTTCCACATTAGCCTTGAATGGGTTGGGATAATATTTTCTTCTCGTGGTGATGGAAACGGTTTTTGTTCCAGCCATGAACACCTAATATCTTCCAAATGATTGAGCTTGATCTACCACTTGTGTCTGCTGGGAAGGGAACAGTTCTTTCAAAACGGCTGGAGTCCCAAGTGGGCCCTTTAGAAGATGGGAAACTTCAGCACACCTAGGAAAATCCTTAGTGTAATGATCATCATCACATATTAGACAAGGATATTTGGGCTTACATGTTAAAGAATCACCTACGGATGAATTCTTTGAATCTTATTTAGGGTTTTCAGATTTAGACATGCCTTTATGCTTTTTCTTACCCTTCGAGGATTTATCTGTTGTGGTAGAAAAAATAACATTTACCTTTGAGGTTTTACCAGGATTCTTCTAGTTATGGGAAGGAGTAGGGGGAATAGTGGCAGTAGTGGATTTAGACTTTGAAGAAGTCTTAGGTGATACTATCAGTATGGGCCACTGTCCCAATAACGCCATCCACCGGAGGTGTAGCAGGAGACTAAAATGATGCAAGATTATTCAAAGGATCAAACACATCAGGTATTAACTCATATAGGGTCTCGGACTGGAAATAAACCAAATCGAAGTATTGAGATGTATCAATGACCTCCTCTTCCATGACACACCCTCCCATTGCAAGATCTTTTGGAATCTTGGGAACGAATCATTTTGTGAACCATTCAGTCAACAACTGATCATGGATCTCAAATTTGATGAGGCGACGATGGCACTGCCATTCATGGATGTTATCCAATATATGCATAGGATTTGACTACTTCAATGAGGTGATAAGATACGTGCTGGTTTCATACCAAACAGGAAGTTGGAAGTGAGTGAGGAAGGTCATAGCTGGAAGGAATTGAAATCAAAGACAATTCCTCGAGGGAGCTCAATGTACCATTTGGAAACAACACCAGTCGAAGTGCGCTAGAAAAGACAAAGATGAATATAATCATCAACCCAATAATTAGAGGAGCACCACAAGTGGTATTTCATAACATGGGTTTGGGGGTCTACCCCAGATTTTCCTTTGAACTTCGTACAATATCTTGGAATCTTAGTTGGAATCAGCAGCCAATGCAACTGATGCTAGATGGGGTCATTTGTGAGCTTTGACACATTTGGAAATTCCAACGTAGCCAAGAAAGACAAAGGAAGATGATGAGGTGAGAAAGGTCGGGGGTTCCAACCTGATTGATAAGGGTTTTTCCTCCAATAGGGTAGATTCTAACCCAGATATGCATATTTCCCCCATGGCTAGTAAGGACCTTACTACAAATATTTTTAATAGGGACCTGGCTGGGGTTTTTGATACGACCCATACGAGAATTGAGGCTATGGACCTTGTTAGAAATGGGGTCCAGGATAAGGTCCCTGTTGAACATAAGGTCTAGCCTGTGGTCCCTACTGAACATGAGGTCCAGCTTGTGGTCCTTTCTGAACATAGGGACCAACCTGAGGTCCTGGCTGAGCCTGATGGTACTGAGGAATTTTCTGATATGAAGCACCAAGTTGAGGCCTATATTGGGGTTGCTCGTGTTATATCTAAATTGGTACTAACAAGTTGCTCCACTAGAAAAATTAGAGTAACTATTTCAACCAACTTTGAACTGAAGATTAACCTCTCCAGTCTGAGATGGCTCTCTGAAGGTAATTTATGATTTTCAATTAAAACTCAATTAGATGGCTAACTCTATGACTATAAATTTATTATGATTGATTTCAGGTTGGAAATGTAAAGGACTGCTACCATTGGGCAAATGGAGTCAACATCAGACAAGTCAATGAAATAATCCTTCTTGTGGAAACTGAGAAAATGGAAGTTTAAATTAAAATATCGTAGACATACAAAATATAGGAAGAAAACAATTGTTTAACATCTAAAGGAATTCATAGCATGTTTCCATGAGTTCCGAGTAATTAGATATAAACTAACTACAAATATTAAACATGAAATATACAAGACATATAACTCATTGAAAACTTCATTCGAATCTCAGGTGAAGAATGAAAAAACATCCACTGTATATTATTGAAGCTGAATGTTTTACAAAAAATAACAGTGTAGTACAATACTCTCCAACCCTTTGTTATTCCATATTTTTTCTATAAATAGACTATTTTTACATAACATAAGATCTACCCAACTGGTTGGATCATTAAACCTTGAGTTTGACACCTAATCACAACTGAAAACTCTATTTATGGAACATAAGAAGACACCTAGTCATTTAAGAGTTACTCTCCTAATGGGACTCTAATTACATTTATTTCCTCTAGTTCTATAATAGTGGGACCATTACATATATAGAGATGAGATGCTCGAATGAAATTCTCCATGACATAAGACATAAATGTACTCTCCAAGAATTTAGCAACACTTGTCCTATTTTCTAGGAAAGGATCAACATTAACTATAATTTTGTCTTCATGCTACTTTATATGAATGATACACATGCCAAATAATCAAAGTCTACTAAGATGGCCTACTATATATTTGGATGCCTCTAGGTGGCTTGTTGGTCTTCCATATACCTTTCAAATCTTTAAAAAACCCTTCACAAATACCTCGCTACAAAACATAACATCTTTAGGCAGTTTCATAGAAAAATTTCGTAGCAAGCTTATTTATGTCTTTAAACCTTTTCTTTCGCCACCTCTGCTGGTTAAAAAGTATTTGTCAGGTCAAACTAGCTAAATACCATCAAACTCCCTCCTTAGTTCTTTATAAAACTGATTTTAAAAGACCAAAATAAATCTTCAGAAATTTCATAGCATTTTTCAGCCTTCAAGCCTGGAGCTCGCCACGAAACTGCCTGATAAGGCTAAAATTGCAGATTTGGTGGTTTTCTTCAAAAATTCACCTTCTAAGCCAAAATTTATATCACTTGCAAGCTATAAAATTTAACAAAAATGTTTTAGCTCAAATCTTTAGTTCTTGGGTGTTTCATCTCTATTAATAATAGGTTGGCCTTCAGGTTCCTCTATCGCTTTCATTTTCAATCCTCTCTTCTTCAGTTCATCTTGAATCATGTACATTTGTTCTCGGTGGTATTTTAATTGATTTTTTAATGATCTCTTTTCAGCTTGCAAGTGCAGATTCATATTCCTGGTATGTTTGGCCAAAAGTCTTAGAGGTTGGGTTATTTTTAGTAGTCTTTTAGCATCATTCATAGATTCTAAAACACTTGAAAGTTGACTATCCCACTTCTTCATCATCTGATCAAACTCAATCTTTTCAGACCCGTGCTTCTCTACTTCCAACTTTAACACAATTATTTCTTCTCTTGCGTCTCTTAGTTTTTCTATGAGGAGTTATGTTTCTAATTTTTCAACCATCCTCTCATTTCCCTTTCTCTACATAGTGACAACTTCTTCTGCTGCTGGGGATAAATCTATTTTTTTCTCTAGATGCTTACCTTTACTGAACTTTTCTGCTCCTTTGCTTTCAGTGGCATTCTTTGAAATCTATGACCTGGTCATTGGCTTCCTTGGCTAAAAAATGAAGCCGACACTGTTAGGTCCCTATATTACTAGTATAGTCCCTTATTGTTCTTAGTGTAACCCCATTATTGTTATTATTGTACCCTTGTAACCCCCATATTGTTATTATTGTGCCCTTAAATTATTATTGTTAGGTCGGCTAGGGTTACATTGTGGCCCCATGGACTCCTATATATAGAAAGGAGGTTTTGTAATTTGAATCATCTAAGAAATTTTCATTCATGTAATGTATTGGATTTTTCCCCCTCAGTGGCTTATTTATAAGGCGTTGATATCTCTTTCCTTCTCTTTTTGGAGTTGGTTTCACAACATATGGTATCAGAGCTTTGAGATTCTAGGGTTTCGCTGCTCCAAACAGGTCAGCGTGGCATTTTCACTATAATGTTTTTTATACGAAGGTTCCAAATATGAAATTTTTAGAGTGCGAAGCCAAAATCCGAAGGAACATCTTTGCAAAATTTTAGATCTTGGTTCGCAAAATTTTAGGAGATATGATCTGTGCAAGTTAGGTCATTTTGCAGGCTCCTGAATTTATCCTAAATAGGTCATCGTGATATTTTTGTAATTAATTTTTCTCTACGAAGGTTTAGAAGTTGAAATTTTTAGAGTACAAAGCTGAAATCCTGAGAAACATTTTCAAACAATTTTAGATATTGGTTCGCAATATTTTCCGAGATATGGTATGTGGAAGCTAGGGATTTTTCAGGCTTATGAATTTTATCTCAAAGAGGTGATCGTGGGAAAAACTTCATAGCTCTCTCTCTGAGAATCGGTTTGGAATTCTGTAAAAAGTGGCTGTAAGAAAACAGAGTTTAGTTTTTGTTCTATAAATTTTAGAGCCAAAGGAGGAAACAATGACATGTGGCAAGTCGTACAAGTTCGCTCTACTGAACTAGTCCAAAATTGGGTCATTGTGGGTGATTGGAAATAACTTTGCCTTGAAGAATCCAAATCAGATCAGACCTGTGGCATTTGAAAGAATCTTCAGAGGGCTACTACAAGGATGAATTTTATTTATTGAGAATCCAAAATTATAGATATAATTCAATTTCAATATTGAGCTCCTCAAAAGCAAGTAAAAGGTGTGTATTTTGTTTCCCGAATTGCACAAGTCTTGTTTGAAGAATCAAGTTGAATTGATTCCAAGGGCATATTGTAGAATAGATATCAGTATTGGATTCTAAAATGGCCCCTAAAAGGAATTCAACACCCATTAAGCATTTAGAAAGCTCTACTATAACTCATGAAGGTGAAGAATGGCAACATGACATATCAAAATTACAAGAGCAAGTGCAACAAATTTTGCTCTCGCAAAGAGAAACAAAAAATGACATGGAAGTTTTGAAGAAAGGTGTGGAAACTAATATGGATGGTTTGAAGAAATACGTGGAATCTAAGATGGATGGTTTGAAGAATGGCATGGAATCTAAGATAGATTGCATGGAAGCTGGCATGGAATCTAATATGGATGGCATGGAATCTAAGATGGATGACATGGAAGCTAAGATCGATGAGAAAATGGAAAACATGATGAATGATATAAAAGCATACATGGAAGGTTTGACAAAGTTGATACAAGAAATGTTTCCTAATGGTGAAGAGATAGTAGAAGAAACTCATGATGAGAACAAAATAAATGTTAATCGTGATTTCATAAAATCTAATGTTGGCAGGAAGAACCACCATATTCCAAAAATGGATATGAGGAAGTTTGATGGAAAGGATCCTGTAACATAGATACTACAGATGGAGCAATATTTTAATCTCAATAATGTGCAAAACACACAAAAGGTACACATTGCAGCTTTACATTTAGAACAAAATACATTTGTATGGTATCGATGGCTTTGCTCCCGTAAAAAAATTGTCACTTGGTGAATTTTTATGGAGGAAATGATAGAAAATTATGAGGATACAAAGAGAAACACCTTCTTTAGCCAATTGATAAATCTCAAACAAAAGGGTTTAATGGGGGAGCACATTGAGGACTTCCAAAAATTGAATATAAGGGTAAATGATATTCTAGAGGAACACAGGATTGATCTCTTCATAGGTACTTTGAAGGATAACATCCAACATGAAGTTCGCGTTTTGGAGCCTGATTCATTGGAGAATGCATTCAGGTTGGAAAGAAAAATTGAATGTAAAATTATGGCGACAAGGAAGCCTACCACTCACTTCTATAAAGAGGAAAGTGTTGCTACTCCTAGATTTCCACAACCTACAAGGTTGACACCACAAAAATTGGAAGAAAAAAGAGAAAAAGGGCTTTTCTATAGTTGTGATAGCAAATACACTAAAGTTCATAAGTGTGCTAAGAAGAAATTATTTTACATAGATTGTGAATAGGAAGAAGAAAATTAACAAGAAGAGGATATGGACCAGGAACCAACCCAAGAATTGGAAGAAATGAGTCCGACCATATCATGTAATGCATTGGAAGGAATTACCACTCCTCAAACTCTCAATATAGAAGGACATATCAAGAAGAAAAAGGTAATAGTGTTGATTGATTCAAGTAGTACCCATAATTTTATTCATTGTAAGGTAGCCAAGGAATTGAATTGTTTCCTATTCCCAGCACCAGAATGTCAAGTGATGGTTGCAAATGGAGGAACTATAAATTGCTCTGGAAAATGCCATAATATCAAGCTAACCATGGGTGAATATGTATTGAATAGTCCAATGCTTTCCATTCCTATGGGAGGTGCTGATGTTGTACTAGGAGTAAAATGGTTACAATCTTTGGGGATGGTAGCTTTTAATTTTCAAGAACTTTTCTTGAAATTATTTTTAGAGGAAAGGAAGTCGAATTACGGGGTATTGCAGGGAAGCTGGGAAAGATAATAAGCTCTAATGTCATGAAAAAGCTTCTAAAGAAAGAACAATGAGGCATAATTTCACAATTATGCTCACTAGAAGTTCCAACATTAAAATCATCTATTTCTACAGATCTCCAAAAGGTCTTGGACAATCATTCCAAGGTTTTTGAAACTCCAAAAGGACTCCCACCTATTTGTGATCATGATCATGCTATCCATTTGATTCCAGGAAGTGTTCCTCCAAAATTCAGGCCTTATAGATATCCTTATGTCCAAAAGAGCGAAATTGAACAAATGATTGCAGAAATAAAGAGGCAGGTATAATTCAACCTAGTCAAAGTTCTTTCTCTGCTCCTGTAGTATTGGTACACAAGAAGGATGGATCATGGCGCATGTGTCCGGTTTATAGGGAGATCAATAAGCTCACCATTAAAGATAAATTTCCCATTCTTGTGATTGATGAATTATTGGATGAATTACATGGAGCAATTTATTTTACCAAATTGGATCTTCATTCAGGGTATCATCAAATTAGAATGAAGACTGAAGATATTCCGAAAACAACATTTCGAACTCATGAGGGTCATTATGAATTTTTGGTCATGCCTTTTGGCCTTACCAATGCACCTTCTAGATTTCAAGGGTTGATGAATTCCATTTTCAAACCCTTCCTTAGAAATTTTTTGCTATTATTTTTTGATGATATATTAATCTACAACAGGTCTTGGAAGGATCATGTTCAACATGTTGACAGGGTGCTCAAACTATTGCAGGAGAAATAATTATATGCAAAAACAACCAAATGTTTCTTTGGAGTACAAGAGGTGGAATATTTGGGTCATATTGTATCTCACGAGGGTGTTAAGGTAGACCCTAACAAAATTAAAGCCATTCAGGAATGGAAATTCCCCACAACCATAATGAAGTTGCAAGGATTTCTCGGGTTAACAGGGTATTATCAAAATTTTGTTAAGAATTATGGGAGAATAGCAGCACCTCTAACAACATTATTTAAGAAAGATGCATTTTCATGGACTCCTGAAGCAACTAAGGCCTTTGAACATCTTAAAGAGGCAATGTGCCTAGCACCAGTCTTAGCTACGCCAGACTTCACAAAAACCTTTATTGTGGAATGTGATGCCTCAAGAAATGGAATTGGTGCTGTTTTAATGTAAGAAGGAAGACCCATTTCTTTTGAAAGTCATCCAATCAAAGGAAAGTATTTATAGAAACCTATTTATGAGAAGGAAATGTTAGCAATACTGCATGCACTAAAGAATGGGAGAACTTACCTAATGGGAAGACACTTCAAGGTAAAAACTAATCATGATAGTCTTAAACACTTTTTGGAAAAAAGACTATCTTCAGAAGAGAAGCAAAAATGGGTCACAAAGATGTTGGGTTATGACTTTGAAATAATATACAAAAAAGGGAAGATAAATTTTGTTGCAGATGCACTCTCAAGAAAGAATGAAGAGGTGGAAGCATTGCTTTGTGCCATTTCTATTATCCAACCAGATTGGATAACTGAAGCAAGAGATGAATGGAAGAAGGAAGAAAACATATGGACACTCTTTCAAAATTTGCAGCAAGATCCTAGCACATATGATACATTTAGTTGGAAGAATGATTGCTTATGGTACAAAGATCGCTTATATCTTTGTAAGAATTCCCAACTAAAACAAAATATTATTTTGGAATTGCACACTTCTCCTTTAGGAGGACACTTAGGATTTTTAAGAACTTACCACAAGGTGAAGAAAGAATTTTTTTGGGATGGCCTTAAATCTGATATTCAAAAGTTTGTGTCGGAATGTTCTGTTTGCCAGCAGAATAAAGTTGAGAAAATTAAGACCCCGGGTCTTATACAACCTTTATCCATTCCATGTCAACGTTGGGAGGAGATTTCAATGGATTTTACCATAGGTTTACCTAAGTCTGAAGGAAAGAGTGTCATCATGGTGGTAGTTGATAGACTTACCAAGTATGCACACTTTTGTGCATGATCTCATCCATTTAAAGCAAGTACAATTGCTACTACATTTATGGACACAATTCAAAAGCTACATGGAAACCCAAGGGTTATTGTGAGCGATAGAGATCCCATTTTTACGGGAAATTTTTGGACGGAGTTATTTTCTTGTTTGGGTACTCAATTAGCTCATAGCTCATCTTATCATCCTCAATCCAATGGTCAAATTGAGATAGTAAATAAATGTTTGGAAGGATATTTTCGTTGTTTTGTATCTGATAAACAAACATAATGGGTCAAGTGGTTACGTCTAGCTGAATGGTGGTATAACACTTCCTTCCATACTGTAGCAAAAATGACCCCATTTATGGCACTTTATGGATATCATCCACCATCCATCACTTCATCATTAAGATGAAATTCGAAGGTTCAAGAAGTGGAAGATCACATCAATCATCAACAAGAAGTTCTCCAACTCTTAAAGGACAACCTGAATTTGGTAAAAAATTGAATGAAACAACAGGCAGATCAACATCGCAGCGAGAGAAGTTTTTATGTAGGAGACTGGGTATTTTTATGGCTACAACCATACAAACAAATGTCCCTCAAGGAAGCTAAGAAGGATAATAAATTATCACCAAAGTACTATGGTCCTTGCAAGGTATTGCAAAAGATTGGTACTATGGCATACAAATTGGAACTTCCTGCTTCTTCATGAGTGCATCCAATTTTCCATGTTTCATTCTTAGAGAAGGTTATAGGTGAAAATCTTCTAGTTCAAACAATATTTCCAGAACTTGATGAGGAAGGAAAAATCATATTGGAACCTGAAGCGGTCACGGAAAAAAGAACTCAATAGCTACGGAATTGATCAATTTCAGAGTATCTCATCAAGTTGAAGAACTTACCCACTGAAGATTCTACATGGGAGGATGATAATTTTATACAGAAGCACTCAGATCTACTCAAGCGTTGAGGACAACACTTTTTTGAAGGAGAGAGGCATGTTAGGTCCCTATATTACTAGTATAGTCCCTTATTGTTGTTAGTGTAACCCCATTATTGTTATTATTGTACCCTTGTAACCCCCATATTGTTATTATTGTGCCCTTAAATTATTATTTTTAGGTCAGCTAGGATTAGATTGTGGCCCCACTAGGATTAGATTGTGGCCCCATGGACTCCTATATATAGAAAGGAGGTTTTGTAATTTGAATCATCCAAGAATTTTTCATTCATGTAATGTATTGGAGATTGCCCCCTCAAAGTGGCTTATTTCTAAGGCACTGACATCTCTTTTCTTCTCTTTTTGGAGCTAGTTTCACAACAGGCACCCTCTCCTTCAAAATCCAACTTCTTGATAGATTTACGTTTCTTCAATCTTCTTCCATCTCCTTCAATGTATTTTTCCTGTACAATTGGTGATTCTTCAATATCTATTGCCTAGAGGATGTCTTCTAGGTTTACTTTGGAAATTTTATGGCTCCTTGTTACCCTCTTGCTACTTTGTTTGCTAATTTTTTGTTTCTTCTTTGCAGGTGCTAGCTGAGGGATATTAGTCTCTTGTAGAGGTTCTACTTCAATGTCCATTGGTTCTACAGGAAATTGTCTTCCTTCTTCATCAATATCTTCTATTACAGCTAGATATGGAGTAGTTTTAGGTTTTGAAACTTTCTTTGGAGTCACTTCATCTACTTTATACCCACTCATAAAAATAAAAGAGGTCCAATATCTATTTAACATTTTCAATTCCTCCAACACTAACAGTTTTATCAGACCATGGTGAAATACTGATGTTTCATTACATTCTGTCTTGATGTGAACTTTATATGACATATTTCCCAAAATTTTGTATAAAAAGAAAGGTAGGTCAAGTGATTTCTTACCAAAAAAATGTAGGAGGAGTATAAATTATAAGAATAAACCATGTGGAATCTCCCTTGTAGGTGAAGTATTTTTGGACCACCAGCAACAGCTTTGAATAATTATTTTTCATATAACCCCTAGGGATTCCATTGGTCATGTCAGATCCTCTATGCTCCTGCGTGAGAAACTCTTCATAGTCTTGCATTCTGAATTTTGTGCCTTTGAACCATTATTCACTAGCTATGGGAATTTCTATAGCTTGGGAGATGATATCTGGTGAGACTGTGAGATTCAAAACTCCAAATTTTGATGATGTCCCTATAAAATTTATTGCAAAGTCTTTGGATACTTAGACATGGAAACCTTACAATTTTGGCAGAATTGTAGGCAGCCTACATTCCTGAAAGCCTCCATAGCAGTGGGATATTCATTCAACAGTTTCAAATCCACAGGCTCATACCTTATGCAATAACCACCCTTATTTTTTTTCTTCTTTGATGCCATTGATGCTTTATACTTCTTGTTGCCTCACTTGTTCATGACACCTGCAGAATCAAAGTTGAACAACAACCTGCTTTATGTGGTGAAGCAACTCTCGAACAATTACAGTGAGGTACTTCACGTGCAATAATTGGTATATGAATGATAAAGAGTAGCTTGGGGATATAGTTTTAAAGGTAATTTGATAGTTCGAGGTTTAATGATGACACATGTGACCATAAAAGACAATGATGACAACATATACAACTTTTCATGTTTGAGAATTGTAATAACTAACTCAAATGACCTCACCCATTTCTTTATATTATTGAAGTTTGACACCTCACACCACTCTGACACTCTCTGGAGGAAAAAATCTAGTTTCGTAATGAAAACCATTTAATTGCTAACAGATTCTCTACGGAACTATCAGGAAGTTTCATAACGAAATCTGCTGGTTTGCCATATAATTCTCTACGAAACTGTGTAAAACTAACATGTGGAATATTTTTTGATTTAAAAGGATGGGAATGACAACTAGATGAGATGAGGTATATTTTACTAATATGACATGGTTTGAGGTGGGTTTTAGACTTAGGGTAGACATCATCAAATGTAATTTTTTCAAAATTTTCATGAAAATAACTTATGAGACAGTATGAACCTAAGTGAATCACATGTTGAACCCTATCAATGAAAGTGTTTAAACTAATGAGTGATAGCAGCTAGTATTTACCTTGAGGAAATGGCTAGTACTGAGTACCAGGCTTATGGGGGAAAGGAATAGATTGACCTAAAAGGATATTCAGACCAGCTTGGGTGTAATAACCAAACTAAGGATTAGTCGCAACATCATCCACCGAAGGCAGGGGTTGTTGGAAATACTGCTGATATTGTATTTTCAACCTTTGAACATAAGGAATGTCAGGTTGCTGAACGTATGAATATGCTATGTTTGACTGCTAAAAAGGCTATTGAACCTGAGAATATTGAACATGAGACTGACTCGCCCCAGGAATAGACCTAGAACTTGGCTGCCCCGGCCCACCCAAAAGGGGAGGTACACAGAGAAGGTTAGAATACCCCCTAGGCGCAGACTAAACCATGGATTACCCAATCAATGGTGGGATTGCAATAATTGTAGATGGCGAATAGGGGATAGAGGATCTGAATGACACGGTCATTTGACCATTGGTGACCTTTGGTCAAACAATAGGTTGAGACATTGCAACCACATTCGAAAGGAATGGGTCAGAATACAGAGGAATACCGACCAAACGAGATCCATAAATAAGGGTGTACCACTAGAAGCTCTAGAAATAAGTTTTCCCAAAGAGGTATAACCATGTGGAGCGTAGATGCAACATAACAAGAAGATATTTCGGTTCCACTACCCGAATCGTGGGGTGTGGATTCGAAAAAATATCCCTCGGAGGGGAAAATCGATGAAGAGTATTTCAGGATATAAGAGCACAAGGTCTCCTGAAGAGTGATTTGAGGAGAATTAACGAATGGAACATCATCATCATTAGATGCCATTTCGTCAGGAAACAAATGAAATACTGTAGAGCAAAATTCTACCAAAGAAGCATGAAAAGGGATTCTGGGCTAATCAAAAGCGTTGTAAGGTTGCTGAGGTGAGACTACAATCGGATTAAAGAGAAAATTCAAAGGAAAGGTTAGGAAATGTGCAGTTGGTTCGGGACTTTTCGGCTAAGATTCTTCCGATGTTGGCCAAAGAGAATCATCAGGAGTTTCTCGAGACGATATGGGTTGAACACTAATTAAAATTCCAAGCTCTTCACCTTGCGCTTCGAGGGGTCCAACTGGATAATGGGGGACCTCAAGAGGAGGTTCTTCAGATCCGTTAGAGGAGGGGGTTGGAAAATCTAACAATTCATCCATGATGACCTTATAGAAAATATAAAAAATGAGAGAGGTGAACAAAATAAAAACTTACCAAGAAATAAAAAGTTGGAGAATTGCACGGATGAGATGTTTTCATGGGCGGTTACTTTTATAATTTAAAAAAAAAAAAAAAAAGGGTGTGCTAGGCATAAAGTTTTACCAAGTATCTGTGAACTGCAAAATACACCTTGGTGATCAAATGAAAGAAAAATGGCCAAGGAATTAACGTACAACAACTTATCTCCTTGAATGTTGTGTTCGGTGTATCATGTCTACAAGGTTGCCAACTTGGTTACCTATGGAAAGTTATCAACCTAGTGGTGTCTCTCCAAATATACGTGACGATACGTGGGTGTCCAGTCCGTAGTAGTGTTTTCTAATGTGTAACCATTTGATGAGAGTGTTAGCTCCCCGTAATTTTCTAGATTGATTGATATACAAATTGACAAGGGTAACATCTGTTAGAGTCGGTATCTTCATCCCTCCGTCAGAGATCAAATCTCTCTTGTTGCATTTAATTTTAGGTGTCACATTCAGTTCAGTCAGCTGCATTCCATTAGGAGCATGGATCATCTGACGGAAGGGTCTTGTCACTCATATCCCTCATGTCATGTATCTGCTGGTTTAGTTCTGTTCATCAAAATAATGTATAGTCATGCTTGGTCTCATAGTGGAAAAGAGTCATTTCAGGGTTTTAGGTCCCAATAGGTCTAGGGTTTCATTAATTTTCTCTTCAAAATGTCTAATAATGCCAGCAGGCACATGAGGAAGCTTCAAATAAGGTTTCAGTGCAAAAATTTCATCATCATAATGCTTGATAATGATTTTTCTTCAAAACTCCGTTTTGAATAAAAATTGTCTATTTTATCCTTTTGTAACAAATGCAATGTAATTTTTCAAATTATTCACTTGTAATAATGCTCCATTTGCAGCCCTGGTTTCCTTTTCCAAAACTCCATGCCATCCATCCCTACAAAACAAACAAGAAACTCATCATTTAGTCCAAAAATTGAAACCAAGCAAAACAGAGTTTTTTTGAAAAAGTGCCAAAGTTTTTAAACATTACAAAGTGGGTTTTCAAAAAGCAAAAATTAAAATTTTTGGCATATAAGATATTTTCATGATCCAGCACTCCATTTGCATGCCAAGAGTCAAGAGTTAAAGCAAATAAAAATCATGGAGGAGCAAAGCAGTTGTTTGAAGGCGGACTGTGTGTAGATTGTTGAGCGCGACACACTGGGCAAGTGTCACAGCGCATCAGAGGTGTGCGACGCATAGGGTCACTCTACTGTGTGTGGTTTTGAACCGGCACAATGCATCAAAAGGGCGCGGTGCACTGGGCTGGCTACGTGGCACATTGGGCCGAAACATAAAAATTTTGCCATTCTTCTCCAATTATCAAATTTGCTCGGTTGCTCCATGTTCGAGTAAGTCCATACAATCATTCCATTGCTTATGAAAAATGTTTGGTGTTGATTGAGATTGGTTATGAGAATTTAAATGTTAAAAACTCAAACCTTATTTTCTTGATTAAGAATGCTCCTAGGGTTTTAAAATTGGGTTTTGGTGTTAAACATTTCCACTTCCCTTACCTTGTTTTTCCCCTCCTCACTGTTTATATTTTCACCACAGTCCCCTTTTCCTATCCATCTTATATCCTAAAGTCAATCATCTCTATCCCATTCCCATTATCCCCATACCATTTGCAAAATTTTCCCAGATCCCAAGTACCCCAAAAAAGTCAAGTGACTGTCCTTACACTTCGAGTTTCACTTGATTAAACCCCATTGTCCCCACTGCCCTATTTCTCTATAGTTCCCACATGCTACCATACATTTGGCAATTAAATCAAAAGCACCAAAAATCTTATTTTCATCTCATACAAGCTAACATACACCTTGCATAGACCTTGAACATCATGGAGACAGACACTTATACATCATATGACCAAGACAGTGATTCCACCACTGAGTTACATGTACCTAGAAGGCCTCGTAAAGGTGGCAGACATGTGAGAGAGGAGCCCACCTCATTGGCTGAATTGCAGGCTTGCCCACTTGCCATGGCATGTTTTCGGGAAAAATCATGCTATCAGTTTTGTGAAATTATTTCTAGGATCCATTATCATCAGGAGTTGGCTCATTTGTTTGTATTTCATTTACATGATAGTCAGGTAACTCTTGCTGGTGTAAATTTCACTTTGACACCGGAAACTATCTCTCAAGCAACCGAAATACCGAATGTGGGTGAATAGTGGAACAAAAGACAGCAGGTGGACAAAGTGAATTATGAACCATATATCAGGCCTAGATTTATGAGACAGCTCAGCAGAGTGTTCCCATTCTAGTTCCTAAGAGAATCCTATGTGCCTCTGATGAAACTCATTATCAGATACTTCAGTTGTGAGGGCCGGTTTTCATGCCTCTATGCCTACCATACCAGGTTATTGATTCATTTCACAAGGGTGAGGATGATGAACATTCCTTATTTTATGTGTTGGAACATCGAGAATATGACCACTCTTGTGCAGAGGAAAACTCCCGAGCAGCAGTACAATAGTATTTATCACTATGCACTCATCAAGATCGTGGTTGTACATCAGCTTGGATTGCATGGTATTTCATGGGAGGATTTCATTTCACATGATTTCTTCATAGCTCCTTAGGTTCCTCCAGAGGTTTTCCATGATGCAGGTGAACCTTCACATCAGTATGGAGGTCAGGAGGTAGAGACTACTAGTGTGCCGACATATGTCACTTATCAGAGAGGCACTAGAGGATTATTTGCAGCAACCCAACGAGTATTATCTCCACCTGGGGTGGAAGGGGTATCATTGCCGTCATCAATAGCACAAGTATAGGTACATGATAGAGGTAAGAGGCATATGTAGGATGAGGGCCCTTCGAGAGGCCAAGACACAGGTTTCATACTGATTGATGAGGATTTGAGCTCTCCAAGCTCAAAGTTGAGAGAGACCATTCAGGAGCAGAAGGCAGAGATAAACACATTGACCGTCAAGTTGCAGAGATTCCAATGGATCATAAAATACCTGGAGCAGTGAAACAAACAGTTTGAATATCAGCAAACAATCATGGAGTTGCAAAACATCCGTGAGAACCAGCAAGCTGCCCAGAGAAGCCAAACCGAGATGACATCCATTGAGCGGGAGATTGAGGCTGATAGAGAAAATTAGCTTGAGAGGGTCAATATTCATCTTGAGAAGCTGTTGGAAAAGGAAAACAAGGAAAATAACATGCTAAGGCACATGAAGAACCATTATTGGGCGCGAAATCATGTTTGCAAGGCGCGAATCAAGATTCTGAAGGCAAAGCTAAAGAGGGCACTAAAGCGTCGCAAAAGGCATGATAGACTCCAAATTTTGGCTGAAAATTATTTGGCCTAGAATAGTGCTTGATGGTGGACATTCAGCCCAAATTTAAAGAAATTTGGGAAAATTTTTGTCAATTTTGATTTTTTGGGCCTTAACACAGATTTTCCTGCCCAACGCGTAGCGCCACTTGGCGCGCGCTTATAATTGGCAGCTCCTTTTGAGAAAAAATTTTCATTTCTAGATTTTTCATCAAAATTTATGCATGCCTACCCATTACCTAAGGATTTTGACAAGTTTTGGGTTTCTTGAAGGGTCAAAAACACCCTAAAAATGGCCTTTCTGCCACTTTTTGGACACATAGCAAGCAGTGTTGGGAGATTGGATTTTTGGAGTACAAAATGGAAACTAATTTAAGAAATTCTACTTGGGTTGGAAATTAGACATGCATATCTTTCCAATGAGCTACCCTGCACTCAATTTGGACTTCGGGAAGGCCCTCAAAATCATCCTCAAAGTGATGCTATGCATAGAGATTTCAGGCGCGACGCATTGGGAAATTTGGTCTAATTTTCACTCAGCAGTTCAGATTTTCGCCTAGTTTTGGCTAGTTTGAATTTTTATCTCCAAATGTGAAAATAATGATGTAAATTGATGTAATTTCATGACTTTTATGTAATTTTGGCACATTTTTACTCATGCAAGTAGATTCATTCACCAGAAAGTGAAATGTAACTAAATGAATCAGTTTCCTATCTTATAGAGGCAAGTTGTTTCATTTCCTATTTTCCAGTTCTTAGTTTAGATATTGTTGAAATAGCTCCTATAATGGTGAGCTCGACCCCTAGAGGCATGGGGATGAGTTAGGCTTGTCTATATCTTGTAGTTCTTCAGTCATTTTCAGGGTTGGACACTTGGGATTGCTTGGCACTTCATTGTACATTTCATCTCTGCAATTTTCGCAAAGGAATAGACCAAGGTTTGTAGCACTCTTTGGGATCCATGTGGCTCTATGTTTTAATGGTGTGTTTCTCTCTGTGATTGTAAGTTTACTGAAGTTTCATGTGTATCATTTCCCTTCTCCTTTATTCTCAAATTAAACAAACAAGTTATAAAGGTGGAATTCATTAGTTTGCTTTGCTCTGCCTTGAGTTTTGTTTAATTTTCCATGTTTTCATCTGTTTGAAGAGGATTCTTGAAAGATTCTTTCCCTCTTCAGCTCCTCACCGGTCTGAGCTATTCATTCATTCAATCCAAAGTATCAAAAAAATTTCCTTCCTTGCCCCATTTAGAACTCTGCAAAAACTAGGCCTCATCTTCGGACCCAAAACTTCCTTTCCCTTTGATTCCAACAAAAACCCCCAAAATCAAATCAAACCCTTTCACATATATACCTAGCCTAAAATCAGCCTTTATTTAAAGTCATCTCAAGCCTCATTGATTATTCTTGCTGAGATTGACAAGGAGAGAGCCCTCTCCCGATCTGGTAGGGCTAGCTACCAGATTAAGCGTGGTTTGATGTTACCCTGAACTTTGCCTTCCTTCAGCCTGAGGTAGATTTAGGCAATAACATAGTGGCAACCATACTGGGGAATAAAATGGTTTTCTTGTTAGTGTTATTTTTTTTACAAGCTACAGATGGAGCCTAAAGTTATGCCAGGTAGCCTTCGAAATGCTCTTGCTTTGCATTAGTGAAAGTAGATAAACACTGCTTCAGTCAATCTCCGGTCTAGTTTGTAAATGTGACACTTGACTTGTAAATGCCCCCAGTACATCAGATCGTTCTAGACTTTGGATGATGAGTTTAGAATTTGATAGGCTGAAAAAGTTGGTTTTGTCCCTTTGATTTTTGAAAATAATTCAACACACTGGCTTCCAGAAGACATACCAGAGCAAATCCGGATCCCGATCCACCTCCAGTGTATGAAAATCCCAATCTTATTTGAAGAATCCTTCATCTAGAAAGTCCTGTGATTCCTTTGTTTAAATCTCATTCATGTCTCGCTATTTTTGAGTACCTTGAAGATCTTGAGTTTGACAAACAATTTGAGTTGTCGTTGTTTGAGATGAAGTCTGAAAGTGCTATTGAGTCTACTGTCATAAATCCCAAGTTTATCAAGTATCTTGAAATTGAACAGGCTAATAGATCCATTGACAGTTATATTTTGAATATTCAAAATTCCATTGTGGCAACAAATATTCCTGAGTTCATAGAGTCTGTATCTGAAACTATTGGGCCATCAGCAGTTACATCTGGTTCACAAATTCCTACCGAGCCTCCTTTCATTCTTACCATTCCCGTGCAACCATCTATTTCTGATCAACAATATACAATAGTTTCGCCTCCGTCCACACCTCATACACCTCATACATCAACTGCTCCGACTCCGCCTATATCCCCAAATCCAATTGTAAATCCACCTAGAGAAATGGCTGCCCGATTTGCACCTCTCGTGTTGCCTCAAAACATAGATGACCTGCCCGCAGATTATCAAAGAAAAATTCTATTGTTTGATGGCACTCCTCAAAGTGTCACTGCTCAGCAACATGTGGATAGAATGGCAGATTTCTTTGACCTTCATGATATTGATGCAGAAAATGTAACGATGAGATTGTTTGTTCAAACCTTTGGAGGATAAGTGCGAAAGTGGTTCAGAGATTTGCCGCCTAGAAGTATTGCTACATTTGCCAATGTTCAGAGACAATTCTTGGATCGATGGGAAGCACATAAATATCCTCTTTCAATCCTTTCCGAATATGACAATATCAAGCGAAATGTTGGTGAGTCTGTCCAATATTATTGTATTAGATTCAATACTGTTTACACTGCCATTCCTGTTGATATAAAGCCACCTAGGGGTTCAGCTTTGATTAAGTTTCTGGATGGTTTCAATCCTGACATGGCTTATCAATTGAGAGAAATAATTCCGTCCACTTTACAAGATATGCAAAAAATTGTAGTCAGTGTTGAAGCTAATTTGAATGCTAGGAGATCTAGAATGAGAGCTGAAAAGAAAGTAGCGATAAAGGAGGAGGTTTCCACATCAGGTCAAATGCTTCAGAAGATGGAAAATATGTTTGAAATATTAACACTTGATAAGCCTGAACCGCAGATCAGAAATCCTAACTTCCGTGGCCAACAGCAACCACAATTCAGAATCAAGCAAAGAGAGCAGCGAGCACAAGAGCTGACAGTACTGTAGCAAGTGAAGACACCTTTATAGCAGAATTTTGTTGGTCCAGAATCAGATGATGAAGAGAATGTAATAGGAGAAGAGAATCATTTCTTTACACTTGATGATATGCCAACTTTTATCACTGAAGATGAGGAGTATGCAGAAAATTCAGCTGTACAAAAAGACGAGGATTTCATCTTGGCAAATGAGACAAATCTTGAAGAAGAATCTGATGAGTATCAGAGGGGATACATGACTGCCTTGATAGCCCAGTAGTGACAATATTCACTTAGAAACATAGATGTCCCTATTAATCCAATTCAAAAAAGAAAGGAAGTTTCAACACCAAAGAATGATTCACCCATGGCGCAAAAGAAGGGAAAAGAGATAGTTGATCCCACTACTAGAAAATCCCCATTAGCAAATGAAAGATCCAATCTGCCAATCATATCAAAGGAGAAAACTAAAAAGAAGGATGTTCCATTTAAAGAGGTAGAGAATATTTTAGTTTTTAACTTAGAAAATGAAATTGCTAAGTTAAAAGTTTCTATTCCTTTGACTGAATTGATGAAGAACAAAAACTATAAGGGTCAGGTGTCTAAAATTTTGAATTTAGTTCCATTGTTTGATATGGTGAATGTGGAAGATGATCAACCTGAGTTGATTTTTGGTCCAGCATTGGATGGTGAGTCTCCAGATAGTGATGTGCCTCCTTTTTATATCAGCCTTAGATTGCATTATTTTGTGTTACATAATGCTATGTTTGATTTCGGAGCCTCTCATAATCTCATGCCAAGGGCAATCATGGAGAAATTGGAAATGGACATCACTAGAAAGTATCATGATCTTTACTCTTTTTATTCCAGTAGAGTAAGATTCATTGGGCTTATTAAAGATTTGGTGGTCAGCTTGGATCAAATTCCTACCAAAAATGTTTTGATGGATGTGGTTGTGGCAGATATTCCTCCTATATTTGACATGCTTCTTTCCAGATCTTGGGGAGTGAAACTAAAGGGAACATTGCAGCTTGATTTCTCCTATGCTAATATTCCTGTGTTTGGTCAGATGAGGAAATTATATTGGGAGCAAAAGATGTAGTATATGATCACCAGCAAGGAGAAATCGGTAAATCATCCAATCAATTATGTACATACAGATTTAGAGTCGTTTGTTTTGTATTCAGATAGTTTCAATGATGTAAATAGCTAATTAGTTGAAGTAGAAGAAATTCCAGAAATCACTGAGAATTTCAGAGAGGTTTTAAAGAAAGAGAGACAAAATCTTGAAAGTTTCGCTGAGCAATCAGCCTTTCGACAGTAGCAAAAAGTCGATGGACAACAAGTAGAAATAACAGAGCAAATAGAATTTCAGCACTTGGAAGAAGATGTAGATGGTTTATGGACCATGGATTTTGATGGTGCAGTAGGAAGTGATGGTGCTGGAATTGGCATTTGGGTACACAGCCCTTTTTCTGCCCCAAACAAGGGACCGAGTAATGTAAGGGTCTTTTCTTATAAATTGGCTTTTGATTTTTCAAATAATGAGGTTGAATACGAAGCTTTAATTGCTGGTCTAAAAATTCTTAGAAAGTTGAATGCTAAGAGGATTGCAGTGTATGGCGACTCTGATTTGGTTATCAAGCAAATGAAAGGTGAATACCAAGCTAAGCATCCTCGAATGTGGGCTTACCGAAATGCAGTTCTTGATATCTTGAAATTGTTTTCAAACTATGCTTTGACTTGTGTCCCTCGTATTCAGAATGGTATTGCAGATGCACTTGCAAAGGTAGAAAGTAATTTGAAAATTACGATGAACTCAAGTAATAAATTTGAAATTCATGTTAAACATCGTCCGAATGTCCCGGACAATCAAAGGTATTGGCAAGTGTTTCAAGATGACAAAGAGATTGATGAATTTCTGCAAAATGAAGGCAAATTCAGAGACACTTCAATTGATATGGAACATGATGATGGTGGGGCTAATGTGCAAATAAATCAGATGGAAGTATTGTAGCTGAAGGATAATGTCATTCCTAAAGGTCTAATACCTTTAGATGAGCTCTTCTATCAAGATGACATAGCTCGAAAACCCACCTTGCAGCCAACCGAAAAGGGAGTTGAAGATGTGAACATTGGATCAGCTGAAAATCCAAAGATGGTGAAATTGTCCAAAGCATTTCCACTAGAGGTAAAATCAAAGTATATCAGTTTGTTGTCATCTTTGGCTGATGTATTTTCTTGGGACTATTCATATTTGAAGACATATGATACAAACATAATTCAGCACACCATTCCTATCAAGCCAAATCAAAAGCTCTTTAGGCAGAAGTTGAGAAGAATAAATCCAAAGTTGTTGCCCTCAATTGAGAAGGAAATGAATCGACTGTACAAGGCTGGTATCATTATTCCTATAAGATTTTTAGATTGGATTTCTAATTTGGTGTCTGTACGCAAGAAGACAGGTGAGATTCATTTGTGTATTGATTTTAAGAATCTGAATAAGGTTTCTTTGAAAGATAATTATCCATTGCCCAAAATGGATCACATACTTCAGCGAGTATTTGGAGCATCTCGTATGTCGCTACTCAATGGTTATTCTGGTTATAACCAAATTCTGGTCCATGAGGATGATAGAGACAAAACAACGTTCACCACTCCGTGGGGAACCTTCCATTATGCTAAAATGCCTTTCGGTTTGAAGAATGCTGGTGTGAATTTTCAGCGAGCAATGGATATGGCATTTGAAAATGAGAAGGATGTTTTTCTAGTTGTGTATCTTGATGATTTTACAGTCTTTTCCAATTTTGATGAAGAGCACCTTTACCATTTGAAGATTGTTTTTCAGTGGTGTAGAAAGTATGGTGTGTCGCTCAATCCAAAGAAGAGCTTGTTTGCCATGGGTGAGGGAAAACTTCTTGGTCATATTATCTCAAAAGATGGCATTCATATTGATCCAGCTCGAGTAGAAGCTATTCAGCAAATTGATCTTCCCCCCAAAAAAAAGGAGATCCAATCATTTAATGGTAAGATGAATTTTTTGCGCCACTTTGTGCCTAATCTTGCAGAACATCTAAGGGAGATTACAAACATGATTAAAAAAGATAGCATAGTGAAGTGGACTGATGAGGCTATAAAGTCTTTCAATTTAGTGAAGTTGGCTCTTTCTTCAGCTCCGGTTTTGATCAGCCCGGACTATACTCAGGATTTTATTTTGTTTTCATTTTCCTCGGAGCATACTATGGCAGCCGTATTGATGCAGAAAAGAGATCATCATGAAAAACCAATTTCTTTTTTCAGCAGAACCATAAGAGATGCAGCCTTAAAGTATAACATCATTTAAAATAAATCTCTTGCTTTAGTGAAAGCGTTGAAAGATTTCCGAGTATATATTCTACATTCTCATATTCTTGCTTATGTTCCTAATGCTGCTGTTAAGAATGTTTTAGTGCAAACAGATCCGGAGGGGAGACGAGGCAAATGGATTGCTACCTTCTTGGAATATGCTGTGGAGATAAAGCCTACAAAGCTTATTAAAGGAAAAGGGCTGGCTAAGCTAATGGCTGAGTCAAATTTGCATGCCTTGGACATTAATCTCATTGCTGCTATGTCCGAGGAAAACGAAGAAAGTTCACTAATTCAAGTATCAGAAATCTTTGTTCATTCTCCTTGGTATTCAGATATTGTATATGTGCTCCAAAACTTGTCACCACCGCCAGGAATGGCTAAAAAAAAAGTAGGACTCTGAAATTGAAGGCTGCTAAGTTTTGTATTTTGAACAATGCACTCTATTGGAAAGATCTCGGTGGTGTTTTGCTAAACTGTTTGGTGGAAGAAGAAGCAAAGCAGGTTATGGAAAATTTTCATAAGGGAGATTGCAGAGGTCACCTTTTCTGGAAAACAACGGCCAACAAAATTTTGAGATCGAGATATTATTGGCCGACACTCTTTGCTGATGTGTATAAGACTGTTAAAGGCTGTCATGAATGTTAGATTTTTGAAGGGAGGAAGAAATTGTAGCCTTTGCCGCTTAAGATGATTGAGGTTAGTGCTCCTTTTTAGCAGTGGGGTCTGGATTTCATTGGCGAAATCCATCCTGCTTCTTCAACTCAGCATATGTGGATCCTCACAGCGACAAATTATTTCACGAAATGGATTAAAGCGATTCCCACCAGGCAAGCTATGGATTCGGTAATAATTTTGTTCCTTGAGAATAATATTTTGTCTCATTTTGGTTGCCCGAATAAGTTAATTATTGATAACGTAGCAACTTTCAAATAAAAAAGAATGGTTGAATTTTGTGACAAGTATCACATCACTTGGGACACTCAACCGCTTATCATCCACAAGGCAACGGATTGGCAGAGTCTTCCAACAAATCTTTGGTCAACATCATTGAAAAGTTGCTGGAAATAAACAAGAAAAGTTGGCATAAGAAGTTGGTCAATGCACTTTGGGCATATCGAGTGAGTCAGAATAAATCCATAGGTATGTCCCCCTTTGAGTTAGTATATGGAGCTGACACAGTATTTCCTACCTCTCTTGCAGTTCCAGTAGTCAAACTTCTGCAGGAAGCTGGCAGTGAAGATGATCATATGCAAAGAAGAATAAATCAAACGATCCATTTGCAGCAGACTAGAGAAGAAGTTTTCCAAAACACGTTCAAGCTGCAAGAGAGAATTAAGAAAATATATGACAGAAAAGCAAAAGCGGACAAATTTCAATTGGAAGAAGTGGTGCTGAAGTGGGATGCAAGGAATGAGGAAAAGGGTAAGCATGGTAAGTTTGAAAATCTCTGGAAAGGACCCTTTAAAATTGTTGCATATTGGGGTCAGAATGCTTTTCTTTTGAAAGATATGAACGGGGAAGATTGTTCAGGAGGGCTGGTCAATGGTCGACTACTCAAGCGGTATCATTTCTGAAACGTTTTCTGCTATTTTACATTTTCACTGTACATACCACTTTATTTCAGTTTCATTGCAGGTGTGTGTTGTGATCTTCTCTTCAGTTTGGGGCTTGAGGTGAAGGCTATAACTCTGAATATTGATTTCAGTTTTGGTTTGAGTTTGTCGATTCAGGTCTTCCAGTCATTTTTGGTTTCGAAATTCAGTCACTTTGAGTCAATTCTCAGTCAATAAATGAGTCAAGAGTCTTGTGTTGATTTGTCGAAGTTATGGACTCCATAGCCCAATGGACGAAGGCACTGCCTACTCTCCCAGAAATCTGTAGTTCTTAGCACCTCCAAGGAGCTACCATCCCCATTGGAGCCAATGTTAGAGTCGGTATCTTCATCCCTCCATCAGAGATCAAATCTCTCTTGTTGCATTTAATTTTAGGTGTCACATTCAGTTCAGTTAGTTTCATTCCATTAGGAGCATGGATCATCTGATGGAAGGGTCTTGTCACTCATATCCCTCATGTCATGTACCCACTGGTTTAGTTCTGTTCATAAAAATTATGTACAGTCATGCTTGGTCTCATAGTGGCAAAGAGTCATTTCAAGGTTTTAGGTCCCAATAGGTCTAGGGTTTCGTTAATTTTCTCTTCAAAATGTCTAATAATGCCAGCAGGCACATGAGGAAGCTTCAAATAAGGTTTCAGTGCAAAAATTTCATCATCATAATGCTTGATAATGATTTTTCTTCAAAACTTTGTTTTGAAGAAAAATTGTCTATTTTATCCTTTTGTAAAAAATGCAATGTAATTTTTCAAATTCTTCAGTTGTAATAATGCTCCATTCGTAGCCCTGGTCGCCTTTGCCAAAACTCCATGCCATCCATCCCTGCAAAATAGACAAGAAACTCATCATTCCGTCCAAAAATTGAAACCAAGAAAAGTAGAGTTTTTTTGAAAAAGTGCCAAAGTTTTTAAACATTACAAAGTGGGTTTTCAAAAAGAAATTTTTTTTTTTTTGGCATATAAGATATTTTCATGATCCAACACTCCATTTTCATGCCAAGAGTCAAGAGTGAAAGCCAAGAAAAATCGTGGAGGAGCGAAGCAGTTGTTTGAAGGTGGACTGTGTGTAGATTGTTGAGCGCGACACATTGGGCAAGTGTCGTGGCGCATCAGAGGTGCACGGCGCATAGGGTCGCTCCACTGTGTGTGGTTTTGAACCGGCGTGACACATCAAAAGGGTGCGACGCACTGGGTTGGCTGCGCAGCGCATTGTGCCGAAACATAAAAAATTTCCCATTCTTCTCCAATTATCAAATTTTCTCGGTTGCTCCATGTTTGAGTAAGTCCATACAATCAATCCATTGCTTATGAAAAATGTTTGGTGTTGATTGAGATTGGTTATGAGAATTTAAATTTTAAAAACTCAAACCTTATTGTCTTGATTAAGAATGCTCCTAGGGTTTTAAAATTGGGTTTTGGTGTTAAACATTTCCACTTCCCTTACCTTGTTTTTCCCCTCCTCACTATTTATATTTTCACCACAGTCCCCTTTTCCTATCCATATTATATCCTAAAGTCAATCATATGTATCCCATTCCCATTGTCCCCATACCGTTTGCAAAATTTTCCCAAATCCCAAGTACCCCAAAAAAGTCAAGTGACTGTTCTTACACTTCGAGTTTCACTTGATTAAACCCCATTGTCCCTACTGTCCTATTTCTCTAGAGTTCCCCCATGCTACCATACATTTGGAAATTAAATCAAAAGCACCAAAAATATTATTTTTATCTCATACAAGCTAACATACACCTTGCATAGACCTTGAACATCATGGAGACAGACACTTATACATCATATGACTGAGACAGTGATTCCACCACTGAGTTACATGTACCTAGAAGGCCTCGTAAAGGTGGCAGACATGTGAGAGAGGATCCCACCTCATTGGCTGAATTGCAGGCTTGCCCACTTTCCATGGCATGTTTTCGGGAACAGTCATGCTATCAGTTTTGTGAAATGATTGCTAGGATCCATTATCATCAGGAGTTGGCTTGTTTGTTTGTATTTCATTTACATGATAGTCAGGTAACTCTTGCTGGTGTAAATTTCACTTTGACACCGGAAACTATCTCTCAAGCAAACAGAATACCAAATGTGGGTGAACAGTGGAACAAAAGACAGCAGGTGGACAGAGTGCATTATGAACCATATATCAGGCCTAGCTTTGTGAGACAGCTCAGTAGAGTGTTCCCATTCCGTTTCCTAAAGGAATCCTATGCGCCTCTGATGAAACTCATTATCAGGTACTTCAGTTGTGAGGGCCGGTTTTCACGCCTCTATGCCTACCATATTAGGTTATTGATGCATTTCACAAGGGTGAGGATGATGAATATTCCTTATTTTATGTGTTGGAACATCGAGAGAATGACCACTCTTGTGTAGAGGAAAAATCCCGAGCAGTAGTACAACAATATTTATCACTATGCACTCATCAAGATCGTGGTTGTACATCAGCTTGGATTGCAGGGTATTTCATGGGAGGATTTCATTTCCCATGATTTCTTCATAGCTCCTCAGGTTCCTTTGAAGGTTTTCCATGATGCAGGTGAACCTTCACATCAGTATGGAGGTTAGGAGGTAGAGACTACTAGTGTGCCGACATATGTCACTTATCAGAGAGGCACTAGAGGATTATTTGCAGCAGCCCGGCAAGTACTATGTCCACCTGGGGTGGAAGGGGTCTCGTTGCCATCATCAATAGCATAGGTATAGGTACAGGATAGAGGTAAGAGGCCTATGTAGGATGAGGGCCCTTCAAGATGCCAAGACAGAGGTTTCATACTGATTGATGAGGATTTGAGCTCTCCAAGCTTAAAGTTGAGAGAGACCATTTAGGAGTAGAAGGCGGAGATAGAAACATTGAATGTCAAGTTGCAGAGATCCCAATGGATCATAAACTACCTGGAGTAGCGAAACAAACAGTTGGAAGATCATAAAACAATCATGGAGTTGCAAGACATCCGTGAGAATCAGCAAGCTGCCCAAAGAAGCCAAACCGAGATGACATCCATTGAGCGGGAGATTGAGGCTGATAGAGAGAATTGGCTTGAGAGGGTCAATATTTATCTTGAGAAGCTATTGGAAAAGGCCAAAAAGGTTAAGAACATGCTAAGGAACATGAAGAACCATTATTGGGCGTGAAATCATGTTTGCAAGGCACGAATCAAGATTCTGAAGGCAAAGCTAAAGAGGGCACTAAAGCGTCGCAAAAGGCATGATAGACTCCAAATTTGTGCCGAAGCTTCTTTTGCCTAGCATAACGCTTGATGGTGGAAATTTAGCCCAAATTTCAAGAAATTTGGGAAAAAAAATTTCAATTTTGATTTTTTGGGCCTTAACACAGATTTTCCTGCCTGACGCGTAGCGCCACTTGGCGCGCGCTTATAATTGGCAGCTCCTTTTGAGAAAAATTTGAATTTCTAGATTTTTCATCAAAAATTATTCATTCCTACCCATTACCTAAGGATTTTGACAAGTTTTGGGTTGCTTGAAGGGTCAAAAACACCCTAAAAATGGACTTTCTGCCAATTTTTGGACACACAGGAAGCAGTGTTGGGAGATTGGATTTTTGGAGGGGAAAATGGCAAAAAATTTTAGAAATTTCACTTGGGATGGAAATTAAATAGGTAGAGCTTTCCAAAGAGCTATCCTGCGCTCAATTTTGACTTCGAGAAGGCCCTCAAAATCAGCGTCAAAGTGACGCTACGCATAGAGATTTCAAGCGCAACGCATTGGGAAATTTGGTCTAATTTTCACTCAGCAGTTCAGATTTTCGCCTAGTTTTGGCTAGTTTGAATTTTTATATCCAAATGTGAAACTAATAATGTAAATTGATGTAATTTCATGACTTTTATGTAATTTTGTCACATTTTTATTCATGCAAGTAGATTCATTCACCAGAAAGTGAAATGTAACTGAATGAATAAGTTTCCTATCTTATAGAGGCAAGCTGTTTCATTGATTATTTTCTAGTTCTTAGTTTAGATCTTGTTGAAAAAGCTCCTAGAATGGTGAGCTTGACACCCAGAGGCATGGGGATGAGTTAGGCTTGTCTATATCTTGTAGTTCTTCAGTCATTTTCAGGGCTGGACAGTTGGGATTTCTTGGCACTTCATTGTACATTTCATCTCTGCAATTTTGGCAAAGGAATAGACCAGGGTTTGCAACACTCTTTGGGATCCATGTGGCTCTATGTTTTGATGGTGTGTTTCTCTCTGTGATTGTAAGTTTACTGAAGTTTCATGTGTATCATTTTCCTTCTCCTTTCTTCTCAAATTAAACAGACAAGTTATAAAGGTGGAATTCATTAGATTGCTTTGCTCTGCCTTGAGTTTTGTTTAATTTTCCATGTTTTCATTTGTTTGAAGAGGATTATTGAAAGATTCTTGCCCTCTTCAGCTCCGCACCAGTCTGAGCTATTCATTCATTCAATCCAAAGCATCAAAACAATTGCCTTCCTTGCTCCATTCAGAACTCTGCAAAAACTAGGCCTCATCTCTGGACCCAAAACTACCTTTCCCTTTGATTCCAACAAAAACCCCCAAAATCAAATCAAGAACTTTCACATATATACCTAGCCTAAAATTAGCCTTTATTTCAAGTCATCTCAAGCCTCATTGATTATTCTTTCTGAGATTGACAAGGAGAAAGTCCTCTCCCGATCTGGTAGGGCTAGCTACCAGATTAAGCGTGGTTTGATGTTACCCTGAACTCTGCCTTCCTTCAGCCTGAGGTAGACTTAGGCAATAATAACATCAAACCAAGTTTTTGAATCCAAGGACCCAGCCTTCCTAGATTCAGAGAGGGATGTCTCAATATGTGCAAAGATATGTCTTGTTGACTGATTAGGGTTGATTTTAGGCTAGAAGTTAAGTGCAAGGTATTTTGATTGTTTTTTGGTTAGGTATGATACTTTGATAGATTTTTATATAGGAAATATGGAATATTGTTAAGTCAATGGGCAATGGAGTCTAACAAGGTCTAGATAAGTTTGTCAATGGTTTTAAGAGCATTTTCAGGGCAAGTTTACTTGGTTGGTGGATCTTTTAAGGTAATGATGGATTTATGAAATGGACATAAATATTGAGAACAACAAACTAATAAAGGACTAAAATCGAATCCTTTATATACTTGTAAACTGAGGGAGTTAGAAAATTGATAAGAACAACAAGAGAATAAAAGGCATAAGCAGAACATAATCCATTTGATTTCAGAATGAAAACAGATAATTAACCAAGACAAACATTTAGATAAAACTTAGAAAGGTAAGAAAACTATCCAACTTTCAGAGCTTTTATCATCTAGAGCAGAAAAATATTTAAGATTCACAAGTAACTATAACCATAGAAGGAGAGAAAACTCTAACATCCAAAGTTACTGCTATAAGATTTCCTTAAAACAATTTTGGCTAAGTAAAGGCAAAGAGCATGATTTTAAACAGACTTCTCTGACAAACCTAGAAAAAGCTGCTTTAAAGAGATGATTCCAAGAACAAAATATTTCAGTGGCAACAATATGCAGGGCTAACCATAAATCATAATTGATGTTAATTGATCTAATTTATTCAAGAAATGGAGGAGCTAAGAACTGGTTAGAGAGCAAGAAATTATTTCTCTAATGTATCTTTAGCAGAAGAAAACATTAAGGCACTGAAGGACAAACACATTTAAGGTGCCATTAGAAAAAATTTCTTAATCTAAATTCTTTGTCCTACTACAACATAGCAAGATGGAAATCATAATGGGAAACTAGAAAAAATAAAAAAAATAAAACTTCACCATCAACCAAGCCTATGGATCCTACAAACAATCCTTCTCCATCAACAAGCAAATTAGATCATGCATGAGTTCCAAGACATCAATTTCTCTTCAAGAGCTTCAAAGGACTATGTATTATTCCAACATCAGTCATCAAAATCCAATTTTTACAATGAGTTCCAATGCAGTATTTATGCTGCAAATGAGGAGGTGAAACTCTTCTAGGGTTCAAAATGTTATTAATTATAGAGTAAATCCATTCTTAGCCTTGAAAACCACACAGGGCATAAGGTAAGAATATCTGCAGCTACTTCTATGTTAAATAACTTTGTCTTAATTTCTGAGATAAATATACGTCGAAAAGATTGACTTTTAAGGCTCTACCCTATCTTTACAATAACTTTCCTGACAGTTTAAAATATATTCTTTTGTGTAATAACTGCTTGTTTTCATTTATAGATAAAGAATGGCCAAAGGAGTCAGTTGATATTTCTGATTGAATAAATTCTCTGTGTTGATGTGTTTGAGGTTGCTTTAGCCTAAGCCTTCTTGATCTAAGAAATAAACTATGCTTAAGGCCTGATTTAGCTTTTGGCCTTCTTAATTCATCATGATGTATTTAACACTTTTCGAACTTCTTTAAAATTCTGTTCATCTGTGATTTTTAACCTTTAATCTTCATTTAAGCCTTAACCACTGTCTTATTTTCTTGCACAGGTGTCTTCTGTTGCTACACCGGAAGGTTTCATTAAACCTAATCAATGTTCATTAGACATCGATTAATCCATGGAATTAAACCCTTGATTCCCTTTCTCTTTGCTTACAGAGCCTCATATCATCTTCCTAAGGCCTCAGTTACTAAATTTGATTGTGGAATTTCCCTTTGGGCTTGGGGCCACCATTAAACCTGCAACAAACAACAATTCTGTCATAAAAAACCTGCATTATATGGTAAAACTGCTCCAGAGGGCTTAGCGAGGGGTAGAAGAGCGTACAAATGCAGTGGATGCAGCGAAAAAGGGCCTCATGGTGAAAAACCATGAAAACTAGGGTTTAAAATTGACTTTGGCATGGAACATTGGATATGCATTTTTGTAGAAAACCGCAAGTGGTTTTCGCGCTGGGACTAAGCGGTAAATGTTTTATGCCAGGGGAACATGACACGGGTTGGAGGATGACACGTTTCCATTCAAAACCACCCATTTCACGTGCAAGATGCACGGTGGGAAGGTTTGGTGAGGATGGGCACGAAAACAGTTCAGGACAGTCAGATCTGGGAGATCGATAGCTCAGATCAAACGCAAAGGGAGAAAAGATGTGTGGCGGATGAAATAGGTAGGGCCTAGTGTTGGAGTTAGCTACTTTGTCGCGGAGCGAAATGTTCAATGCACGGGATGAAAATTGGTTGGGTGGAGTTAAAATGTGAGGATCAATGGGAGCCATTAGATCAGGGAAATGGACGGCTGTGATTGAATCAGGGCCGCGCACATCACAGATCCAGACAAATGGGAGGAGGAAACATGGAAGGAGCGATTGCAATATGCTGATGGAGCAAGGACCGTTGGATTTGGGAGAGATAAATGGATAGGATTCCATTTGCGGGGGATGATCATCGACGGAGGAGGGAAGGCAGAAGGAAAGGGTGAAGCTTGATGTGATATGCGATGAAACACAGACTGTCCGATATGGGGGAGATCAACGATGGAGATTTCATCGGCGGCGGATGGAAGTGGGAATGGGATCGGTGAAGTGCGATGTGCCGATGGAGCGAGGACCATTAGATCTTAAACAAGATCAACGGTGGTTATTGGCTCAGGGGATCGGCCATGGGCAGAGAAAAGGAATTTGGGTGTGACCCTTTGTGGTTTGCGATGGATTGCAGACTGTCTGATTTAAAATGAGATCAACAACGGAGATTTACTCAGGGGATTGGCCATCGATGGAAGAAAATACAAGGGGAAAGAGGAAACGGGGAACTGCGATGGCTGATAGCCAATGGGCTTAGCACTTGGTTGCAGGGCACGGGGTCATCTGGAGAAAAGGGGCTAGGGCTTTGTTAGCCACCTATAAAATTTGTTATAGCAAAAGGTGGCTAAAATTTTTGGAGCCTTCAAGGAACAAATTTCATTGCTAAAAGGTGATGGCTCTTAAAGACTCTTGAAGGCCTCATGCCTCTATCCAAATCTTCATTGCTGTATCCATTTTATACTTAGAAATTCTGCTGATTTCATGAGAAGAAACGGTTGCAAAAATCATCATTTTTTCCCTTCCTCCACTTAGAACTAACCTTCATTTTTCTCCCTCTTTTTTCCATAAAACTCCTCTATTTTCATGACTCCTCTTCTTCCATTCATGAAAATCATTTTCCATGGTTTAAAACTCATTTTTAAACTATTATGAAACCCCCAAATCCATTGAAAGCTCAGAAAAATTCATAAAAAACAAGTTTTTATTACTATGGACTTAAGCCCCCTTGGGCTAAGTCTTAAGCCACTTCCCCTACATGCCCACGCCCTACAAACCAGGCGCTATGCCCATCAGGTGCTTATCACATCAGAAATAATCCACAATGGGTTGATTGAAAGATCGCATCAAAATTTCTGATGTGATTGAGTACCTTTATTATAACTACGCCCCCTCTGCTTTTCATTCCATATAAGCTTCACCTGGGACCAAGTGATAAGAGTTCGGAGGTACTAATCGCAAGTTTCAAATGATTAGATTGAAAAGCCCAAGCCCGAGAATCTGACGACAATTGGCCCTTTGTTATATAACGCCCCGGGCATACTACATTCCATACAACCAAGGCCCTGCAATCGAGCGCCAGACCATACCATAAATATATATCCCACCCCCGAAAGTATTAAAACTTTGTATTATATTGAAACTTTGGGTTTTCATATATCATGAAGGGTTTCCGCCGGTTCACTCTAAAAATCAATCCCCGCCGTTGATCGTAAGTCGATCAAACATCCCGCGCAACATTGCATCGCAACATTTTCATTGAGCGCATATAACATAATGCCCCCTCCGATTGCCGATTCCTGATTCACTCTCTATCGTCAATCTGATTTGCAAATCGATGGTCGGTGCTCAATCGCATCGCAAGTTTCATCAGGCGCGTTTTTTTGTCCCCCTCGATCAGCCATCCCTCTAATTCATTCCCCACCGTTGATATGATCCTCAGATGAATGGTCATTGCTCAATCACATCGCCCTCCCCGATCACGAAATCACATCGGCAATTTTCGTTACACCCTCCATCTTTCCCCACCGATTGCGATCCTCCGATTGGATCGGGACCATCCATGTGTCCAGACCAGATGGTCCCAGATCATTCTCGTATTATTTCATCGCCCTCCGCCTTCCACCAAAGGGTTTTCAAAACCAATCACCACCTTTGATCATTGCACTATCGACAGTCCCATCTTATTCTTCCCTCTGCTCTCCTTTTAACCTTCTCTTGGCTGATCTCCACCGTTGGATGATGCCATCCAACGGCCACACTCCTCCCCACACACTCTGAAGCAGTTTTTTCTGAAAAAATGCAGGATTTTATTAATCTTTTCATATTTTTCAGGTGTTTAAAGGTTTATCCATTATGTTGAAAGAAAGGCTGAAGGCCGGGAATGACGATTCTCGTGCCTTTGATTCATAAAGGGAAACTGTTCGCAGGGTTCAAGATCCACATTTCGTCGATGCTTCATGGGAATTGATGCCTTGAGAGCCTTGCGTGGCCTGCACATCAACAAGACACTGTGATTTTTAAATCACAATTAAAATAGTATTAGTGTCGAAGACAGAACACAACAGAACAGAAGGATTGAAGATAATTTGGGGATTACGGTTAAGAATGATTATCAAAATCATAATCCCCAAAATTAAAACACAGTTAAAGGAACATCATAAGTGTTATCAGAGAGGAAAGCATCCACCGCCACATCTGAGGTAGATTGATTCCTCCCAGCTACCACAGTGCCACCTGTGCCTTAAAAGCATTCAAACAAAGGCCAACCTTATTGAGAAAAATCAGATATTTGCCTCAACACAGCCGAAGAATTAATTCTGCCAAAGGAACTTAATGCAAAAAAATATTTGCAGAGTTACTCATTCATGACATAGAGCCTTAAAAGTCAAAAAAGCTCCACTAAGCTTAAAATATTTAATGTATATCAATTAATACAGTGAAACACCTATAAACTTCTTCATCGAGCCCCTCAAAGGCCGAGAAGTCATTAATCTGTATTAATTATCCTGAGAGATATTTTATCAGATATCACCTCCTCATTCTTCTATAAATACTTCTGTAGAAGATGAGAAGTTTTTGGTTGGTTGTTGGTTGATCAATAGTTGTAATACTAAAACTATCTGAAATAATATATAGTTTGTTGAAGTTGAAGAAGAAATTGAAGTCTTGGAAGCTTGATGGTGTTGTGAAATGCCTGTTCTTGAGAAGGCTCTATCATTAGATCCATGAGCTTGGCTATTGGTGAAGTATTCTAAACTATTTAATGTTTTATCCTATTTCCATTCTATTCCATAATTTCTTACTACATTAGGTTGAAAGTTTTAGGCTAAGAAATGACTCCTGGAAGCACCTTAGACCTATTCATCCTTCACTGTTTCATGTTTTCTTCTGCTGAAGTATTTTAGACTCTTTAATCTCTCTCTTTAGTCTTCATTCTTGTTTGTTTCCTTAATAGTTCGAACAGTTGGTTTCAGCATGATTTATGGTTCTCCCTGCTTGTCTGATGCCACTTAAAAACTGTTATTGAAGTCTCCCTTTGAATTATTTCTGTTTATAGTAAGCCAAGGAGGTTTGTTCTGATCTTGCCATTTTTCCTTGCTTTAACAGTTGTCTTAAAGGTCTTTATAGTCATGATCATAGATGTGTTAGGTGTTCCCTCTTCTATGACTGCAATTATCAGTGAATCATTTATGTTTTCTAAGTCATTTGAAATAAAATATTTGAGGAAATAGGGTGTTCCCCGAATCCTAGATTTCATTTTAAAAGTTGTTTTGAAGTCATTATTTGCTTAAAGTGTGATTTGTAGAATTCATGGTTAGCCCTGTCTATCAAAAATCTCTTTATTGTTGAAGTTGTGTTTTCAAATCCCCTTTGTTGAGAATTAATTTTCTCTTTCCAAATCATTAATGTCCATCTCATTCCAAAACCAAAGGATCCTGCGGCCAAGTTAGATTTTCCCTCTGATATCCCATATCCATTTATAAGTTTGTTATAACTTCTTCTTGACTCCATTGCCCAATGAATCAGACATTTTCCCTTTCTATCTATCTTTCCTAGACCTTTCATTTTCTGCTATGTCCTTCGACCAACCAAACAAACAAACAAACACCTCTACTTAATAACTAGTCTAAAACTGATAACCAAAGCACACAAGATAAACCTTTGCAAACAAAAATTTGAGAGATCCCTCTCTGAGAACAGGAGGACTAGATCCTGTAACTCTAAAGATTGGTTCTGATGTTGCCTTGTCTTTTGATTTGCCAAATTATAAAAACACGAGACACCAACATAATGGCGATCACGGTGGGACCTACTGAGAATACGATGGTTTGAAAACACTTCTTAAAACTCTTTAGGCCCTTAAACTTGATAAATAACACCCTTTGGACTTATCCCACCACTCACACCAACATAATGGCGATCACAGTGGTACGACTGAGTTCATATTTTCCTAGAAAGCTCTTATAAACTCATTAGTCTTTCAAACAACCATAGAAACTTAGAAAAACCTAAAAATATTTAGTTTGGCTTCATAATAAACATGGTGGTGGAACCATAAAACATTTTACCTTTACAAAAGCTAAAAATTTTCCACCTGGTGACTCCACTGGCCTCCAAAGGGCCTATTACCCTTCCAGTCCTTGTAAAATTCCTTGGGAATGCATTGAGAAAACCAAATCATGCTGTTGGTGGACAACAAATTTCAAAATCTTCCACCTGGCGACTCCACAATCCAAAAATACCTAATAAATCCACTGGTAGAAGACTCTGAACTGGGTGAAAAGATATAGTGACCTCTTTATTACAAATATGGATCCGAGTATGGACAGGGAAGCTAAACTAAACACATTGTTGGACCTAATTGGAAAAATAATGTACATACTTGATAAAATATTGGATAGGCATGAGGTTAATTTAGATGTTGATTATCCAGAGCAACCTATGTTTTTCCCAGATCAAACAAAAACTCAACCATTACAAGACCTATACAATGAGAAATATGTAGATGATGATCAAGAATTTATAGAAGAAGGTGAGCAAGATTATATAGAAAACAATAAAGAAAAATTACTGATCATGATGGAGAAAATGGTGTACATTCTTGGGAAAAGATTTTAAAGGTATGAGGCCAATTTAAATATTGATGATCTAGTGCAACCCATGCTCCTTTCAAATCAAGAACAAACCCAAAAACTATAAGATATGTACGATGAACAAGATTACAAAGAAAGCAATGAAGAAGGTTGTCAGGAAATTCCTGATTACCTACCTATATCTTGTACAAGGCTATTAAGAGAACTTCATGATCAAATTACAAATACTTATAGTGAGTAGTGCCCTGAGGAAAACATAAACCATCTTGAACTCACAAAATTTGAAATGGGAAAAGAGACAACACAACCAGAGTCTCTGCCTTTATGCTATGGCTCATTTCAGATTATTAAAGAAGAATGGCATCCTGACAATATACTTGAAACAACTCATGAACCTTATAGTCAAAGTTACTACCATGAAAATCATGAGACATTGTTTGAAATTGAAATAGATCAGGAAAAGGAAGAGAATCCTCAAAATTCCCCTGCAAGCACAAGTAATGATTCCCTAGAAGAGGCTCAAGAAGACATCCAACCTCAAAACTAGTTAACACAAGATGGAGAGGACTGTTGTTCTTTTGTCCAAAGTAAAGAGAAAATTCCTTCTCTTTTTATGGAGGAAGAAATTGATCAGATATTAAATAAACAGCCAGCCCTCAATTCTTTATTAGAACAAAACACTTTTCATCATTTACCTACTAAATCTTGTTGTCTTGAAACAGGAAATAAACTTGTAGATCAGCTAAAGGAACAAACTGATAACCCAATATGCTTGATTGGTGGAATTTTTTATACTAATGATTTTTTAACTTCTAATCAATCTGATGATGATGATGAGCTCCAAACAGAAACTAATCATGCAGGGCAACCAACATTCGATTGGTGTCATGAATTTCATTATAATCAGCTTGAAAGCAGAAATCAGCCAGTCCAATTCATCCAGAATAGTTTTCACATAATTGGGAATCAGCTATCTATTAGTTGTAATGTTGGGGTTGAGAAGAAAGAGGAATTTCTTGAACAGGATGCATATAAGGAGCCTCCTCCTGAAAGGGTTCAGGTAATAAAAGATACCCCTGCTCAAGAACATGATGATATCTTCACAAAGTACAGTTCACTGAATCAAAGCATACCAGGACTACAAGAGAACAACACTACAATATATGATGAGTCCTCCAGTTCAGATAATAATGAAGATGAAGAAAGGGTTCTTTCCCAAAAGAATCTTTACCTTGATCCAGTGAAGAAAGAAGAAATGATCTTGGTAGAACCATGTCTTCCAAATACTCTTAACCAGGCACTATTTCAAGATCCCTATGCTCACTCCTTGAAGGAATTTGAAGAAGGGATCAAGGTCATTAGGATAAGTGTATTACCAAAAGCAATAATATTATTCAGCACTACTGCTAAAAAACAAAAGGAATGGGACTGGCCTTGTTTGTCCAACCTACCCAAGGAGATGAAGAAGGACCAATCATGGAATCATTTACTGGATTTGTTGTACTAGAAAAGAGAGTTCACCAGATAAACATGTAAATATTCCAAAATTAGATTAGGTTAGATAGGAATGTCAATAAAGCTCAGCTTTGAGCATTTAGTTAGCTGTTGATTTTTTGACTTAAAAGAAAAGGAAAAATACAAAAACAAGAAAGGAAAGAAAAGAGGGAAGATTGTAAAAACAAGAAAGGTATAGCCCCATACCGAAAAGAGAAACAAATCTGAAAGTGTGCAAGCTCAAATTTCACTCCTAAAGAACACACTTCTAGTTAGTCAAACAACCTAATATTGACTAATTAGTTTTAAATTTTCTTCTGATAGGATAGTGAATTCGATTTGCCAAACTGTTTAATCTTGGCTTATCGGTAGATAGATTAGGATAGAGATTAAAGGTTCAAACATGCTCAAAATCTAAACCTAAGTTTCCAAAGAGAATGAATCAAATCTGTTTCAAATTTTGAGTCAAAAAAGATGTAAATTTGGTTCTAATCAGCTCAAAATCTGAACCAGTCAACAAAGAAAAATAGCTCAAACAAGAGTCAAAACAGAGCTAAAAAAAAGATGAAGGAAGTGCTTTGATATTTCGGATCTTATGCATTCCATTTTGATTTTATTTTTCTGCAAAATAATATCTATGTGCAACTTGTTTTTCATGCCATAGGTCATAGCAAGTCAAACAACTTAATCTTGACTTGACTGTTTTTAAATTTCTGTTATAGAATTTAGAGAAATAAAAATATGTTGGACAGTTTAATCCCAACAGATGGTAGATTAGGTAGAGAATCATATGGGCTCAACTGTTTAATCTGAGTCCATGAAGAAATAAGGAGTAGAAATAGATTAGATTTTCTCCTTTCAAAAAGAATAAAATATTGTGAGAGAGTTTGCCAATCCAAGTGCACTCTAAGAAGAAAAAATGTTAGATCTGTAGGATTGGGTAGGTAGAAAGCTTGTTGATGAAAGGTCCATTGTTTTTATGGCTACTAAAATGTCTTCAGAGAAGATCATCCCAACAAAGGAAGAGCAGCCCAATGGATGAGGCACAGGTCAGCCTCCCAGAGAATGCAAGTCTGAAGTTCTTGATGCCTTCAAGAAGGCACCATCCCTAAGTGGAGCCACTATTAGCCACCTATAAAATTTTTTATAGAAAAAGGTGGCTAAAAATTTTGGAGCCTTCAAGGAACAAATTTTATTGCTAAAAGGCGTTGGCTCTTGAAGACTCTTGAAGGCCTCATGCCTCTATCCAAATCTTCATTGCTGTTTCCATTTTATACTCAGAAATTCTACTGATTTCATGAGGAGAAACTGCTGCAAAAATCATCATTTTTTCCCTTCCTCCACTCAGAACTAACCTTCATTTTTCTCCCCTTTTTTTCCATAAAAATCCTCTATTTTGATGATTCCTCTTATTCCATTCATGAAAATAATTTTCCATGGTTTAAAAATCATTTTTAAACTATTATGAAACCCCCAAATCCATTGAAAGCTCTGAAAAATTCATAAAAAACAATTTTTTATTACTAAGGACATAAGCCCCCTTGGGCTAAGTCTTAAACCACTTCCCCTACATGCCCATGCCCTACAAACCAAGTGCTATGTCCATTAGACACTTATCGCGTTGGAAGTAATCCACAATGGGTTGATTGAAAGACTGTATCAAAAGTTCCAATGCGATTGAGTCCCTTTATTATAACTCCACCCCCTCCGCTTTTCATTCCATATAAGCTTCACCCGAGACCAAGTGATAAGAGTCCAGAGGCGCTAATCGCAAGTTTAAAATGGTTAGATTGAAAAGCCCAAGCTCAAGGCTTCGACTGTGATTGGCCCTTTGTTATATAATGCCCCAGGCATACTACATTCCATACAACCAAGGCCCCGAAATCGGGCACCAGACCATACCATAAATATATATCCCGCCCCCGAAAGTATTAAAACTTTGTATTGTATTGAAACTTTTGGTTTTCATATATCATGAAGGGTTTCCGTCGGTTCACTTTAAAAATAAATCCCCGCCATTGATCTTAAGCTGATCAAACGGCCTGCGCAACATCACATCGCAACATTTTCATTGAGCGCATTTAACATAATGCCCCCTCCGATCGCCAATTCCCGATTCACTCTCCGCCGTCGATCTGATTTGCAGATCGACAGTTGATGCTCAATTGCATCGGAAGTTTAATCGGGCACATTTGTTTGTCCCCCCTAACTGACCATCCCTCCGATTCATTCCCCATCATTGATCTGATCCTCAGATCAATGGTCATCACTCAATCGCATCGCCCTCCTCGATCGCGCAATCACATCGAAAATTTTCGTTACACCCTCCCTCTTTCCCCGCCGATTGCGATCCTCTGATTGGATCTAGACCATCCATGTGTCCAGATCGGACGGTCCCAGATCATTCCTGTATTATTTCATTGCCCTCTCCCTTCCACCAAAGGGTTTTCAAAACCAATCACCACCGTTGATCATTGTGCGATCGATGGTCCCATATTATTCTTTCCTCTGCTCTCCTTTTAACCTTCTCTTGGCTGATCTCCACCATTGGATGATGCCATACAAATACCACGCTCCTCCCCACACCCTCTGAAGTAGTTTTTTCCCAAAAAACGTGGTATTTTATTAATCTTTTCGTATTTTGCAGGTGTTTAAAGGTTTATCCATTATGTTGAAAGAAAGGTCCGGAATGACGATTCCCGTGCCTTCGATTCATAAAGGGAAACCGTTCGCAGGGTTCAAGATCCACGTTTTGTCAATGCTTCATGGGCATTGATGCCTTGAGAGCCCTACGTGGCCTGCACATCAACAAGACACTATGATTTTAAATCACAATTAAAAGAGTATCAGTGTCAAAGATAGAACACAGCGGAACAGAAGGATTGAAGATAATTTGGGGATTACAGCTAAGAATGATTATCAAAAGCCTAATCCCCAGAATTAAAACATAGTTAAAGGAACATCATAAGTGTTATTAGAGAGGAAAGCCTCCACCACCACATATAAGGTAGATTGATTCCTCCTAGCTACCACAGTTCCACCTGTGCCTTAAAAACATTCAAACAGAGGCCGAACTTATTGAGCAAAATCGGATATTTACCTCAACACAACCGAATAATTAATTATGCCAAAGGAACTTAATGCAAAAAATATCTGCAGAGTTACTCATTCATGACATAGAGCCTTAAAAGTCAACAAATCTCCACCGAGCTTAAAATATTTAAATCAATTAATACAGTGAAACACCTGTAAACTTCTTCATCGAGCCCCTCAAAGGCCAGGAAGTCATTAATCTGCATTAATTGTCTTGAGAGATATTTTATCAGATCTCACCTCCTCATTCTTCTATAAATACTTCTGTAGAAGATGAGAAGTTGTTGGTTGGTTGTTATTTGATCACTAGTTGTAATACTGAAACTCTCTGAAATAATATATAGTCTGTTGAAGTTGAAGAAGAAATTGAAGTCTTGGAAGCTTGATTGTGTTGTGACATGCTTGTTCTTGAGAAGGCTCTATCATTGGATCCCTGAGCTTGGCTGTTGGTGAAGTATTCTGAACTGTTTAATGTTTTCTCCTGTTTCCATTCTGTTCCATAATTTTTTACTACAGTAGGTTGAAAGCTTTAGGCTAATAAATGACTCCTGGAAGCACCTTAGACTTGTTCATCCTTCAATGTTTCATGTTTTCTTCTGCTGAATTATTTAAAGTCTTTAATCTCTCTCTTTAGTCTTCATGCTTGTTTATTTCCCGATTCACTCTCCGCCGTCGATCTGATTTGCAGATCGACAGTTGATGCTCAATTGCATCGGAAGTTTAATCGGGCACATTTGTTTGTCCCCCCTAACTGACCATCCCTCCGATTCATTCCCCATCATTGATCTGATCCTCAGATCAATGGTCATCACTCAATCGCATCGCCCTCCTCGATCGCGCAATCACATCGAAAATTTTCGTTACACCCTCCCTCTTTCCCCGCCGATTGCGATCCTCTGATTGGATCTAGACCATCCATGTGTCCAGATCGGACGGTCCCAGATCATTCCTGTATTATTTCATTGCCCTCTCCCTTCCACCAAAGGGTTTTCAAAACCAATCACCACCGTTGATCATTGTGCGATCGATGGTCCCATATTATTCTTTCCTCTGCTCTCCTTTTAACCTTCTCTTGGCTGATCTCCACCATTGGATGATGCCATACAAATACCACGCTCCTCCCCACACCCTCTGATAGTTTTTTCCCAAAAACGTGGTATTTTATTAATCTTTTCGTATTTTTCGAGTGTTTAAGGTTTATCCTTTATGTTGAAAAGGTCCGGAATGACGATTCACAGTCTTGCCCGATTCATAAAAGGAAAACCGTTCGCAGGGTTCAAGATCCACGTTTCGTCAATGCTTCATGGGCATTGATGCCTTGAGAGCCCTGCGCAGCCTACACATCAACAAGACACTGTGTTATTAAATCACAATTAAAAGGGTATTAGTGTTGAAGAAAGAACGCGGCAGAATAGAAGGATTGAAGATAATTTGGGGATTACGGCTAAGAATGATTATCAAAACCCTAATCCCCATAATTAAAACACAGTTAAAAGAAAATCATAAGTGTTTTATCAGGCAGAAAGGCCTCCACCGCCACATCTGAGGCAAATTGATTCCACTCAGCTACCACAAAGCCACCTGTGCCTCAAAGCATTCAAACAGAGGCCGAACTTATTGAGCAAAATCGGAATTTTGCCTCAACGCAGCCGAAGAATTAATTCTACCAAAGGAACTTAATGCAAAAAATATCTGCAGAGTTACTCATTCATGACATAGAGCCTTAAAAGTCAACAAATCTCCACCGAGCTTAAAATATTTAAATCAATTAATACAGTGAAACACCTGTAAACTTCTTCATCGAGCCCCTCAAAGGCCAGGAAGTCATTAATCTGCATTAATTGTCTTGAGAGATATTTTATCAGATCTCACCTCCTCATTCTTCTATAAATACTTCTGTAGAAGATGAGAAGTTGTTGGTTGGTTGTTATTTGATCACTAGTTGTAATACTGAAACTCTCTGAAATAATATATAGTCTGTTGAAGTTGAAGAAGAAATTGAAGTCTTGGAAGCTTGATTGTGTTGTGACATGCTTGTTCTTGAGAAGGCTCTATCATTGGATCCCTGAGCTTGGCTGTTGGTGAAGTATTCTGAACTGTTTAATGTTTTCTCCTGTTTCCATTCTGTTCCATAATTTTTTACTACAGTAGGTTGAAAGCTTTAGGCTAATAAATGACTCCTGGAAGCACCTTAGACTTGTTCATCCTTCAATGTTTCATGTTTTCTTCTGCTGAATTATTTAAAGTCTTTAATCTCTCTCTTTAGTCTTCATGCTTGTTTATTTCCTTAATAGTTCGAATAGTTGGTTTCAACAAGATTTATGGTTCTCCCTGCTCGTCTGATGCCACTTAAAAACTATTATTGAAGTCTCCCTTTGAAGTATTTCTGTTTATAGTGAGCTAAGGAGGTCTATTCTAATCTTGCCCTTTGTGCTTGCTTTAACAGTTGCCTTAAATGTCTTTATAGTTGTGATCATAGATGTGTTAGGTGTTCCCTCTTCTATGACTGCAATTATCAGTGAATCATTTATGTTTTCTAAGTCATTTGAAATAAAATCTTTGAGGAAATAGGGTGTTCCCCGAATCTTAGATTTCATTTAAAAGTTGTTTTGAAGTCATTATTTGCTTAAAGTGTGATTTGTAGAATTCATGGTTAGCCCTGTCTATCAAAAATATATTTATTGTTCAAGTTGTGTTTTCAAATTCCCTTTGTTGAGAATTAGTCTTCTCTTTCCAAATCATTAATGTCCATCTCATTCTAAAACCAAATCCATTTATAAGTTTGTTATAACTTCTTCTTGACTCCATTGCCCAATGAATTAGACATTTTCCCTTTCTATCTATCTTTCCTAGACCTTTCATGTTCTGCTATGTCCTTCGACCAACCAACCAAACAAACAAAAACCTACACTTAATAACTATTCTAAAACCAATACCCAAAGCACACAAGATAAACCTTTGCAAAAAAACATTTGAGAGATCCCTCTCTGAGAACAAGAGGGCTAGATCCTATAACTCTAAAGAGTGGTTCTGATGTTGCCCTATCTTTTGATTTACCAAAATATCAAAACACGGGACACCAACAGGCTTAAGCCGAACAGCGCTTAAGGCCCAATGTTTGAAAATGAGCGGAAAAGGCCAAAAATGAGGTTTTTAAACCTTTTTTAGGGGTTCCGATAGGTATAAAGAAGAGGTTTTAAAACCAAATAAAGAGGATTTATAAGGTTTTAAGAGGATTTTGAAGGAAATAAAGGGTAAAATGAGGAAAATGGGTGACATGAAGGGAATATTTTGAAATGGATAAATGGTGGGAATTATGGCTTTGAAGGCAGTTTTCTTTTTGAATCGGTAGGGCTTATTTGAAGGATTTCTTGTGGAAACAACAGTGAAGATGATTTTTAAGATAAAAGATATAAAGAAGGCTTCAAGAACTAGCAGTCTTCCATGAATATTTCTTCTTGAAGGCTTAAGAACATATTTAGCCATAACATGGTATAGCATAAATTACAGATGGCTAACAGTGGCTCCACTTGGGGAGGAAAACTTGATTTTCAGGTGTCCAGAACCCCAATTTATCAATCTCTGGCTTTCAGCAAATCAATTCCTTAATCTATTGGGCAAAATTCTTTTCTTTATTTTGTTGGCTATCTTTGGATTTGAGAACATTTTAGCAATCTGCAGCATATGACATTCTTCAAAGAAACATCACTACCTACCCAATCCTACTTGTCCTAACATTTTTTCTTTAGTGGGTGAACTTGGAATAGAAAATTATTTGACATTTTATTTTGAAAACAGAAATAAAATACCTAATCCTATCCTTATTTCTTCCAAGAGTCCAGATTAAACTGTTGAAATATCTATTTCTCTACCTAACTATCTACCTGTCAAGATTAGGCTGTTTGATAGATTTTATTCTCTATTTATAAGACAAGAAATTTAAACACAATCAAATCAGGATTATACAGTCTAATTTTCTATGTAGGCTATGGCATTTATGTACAAAATGTACATTTTATTTGCAGAAAATTAAAAACAAAACTGCGAAGACTTAAGATATGAAAATTATGAACATCCTTCTTTCTTTCTTTGGTTCAGGTTTTGAGCTTGTTAGAACCATTTCTTTTCAATCTCCTAATCTATCTTTCTTTGAATAAGTTAAGTCTAAAATAATGTTTTATCAATCAAATTTTCTACTAACTTATCAACATAAATTTAAAGCATGTTCAACCATGATTAGGCTAGATGACTGAAAAATATATCATTTTTAATCAGCAGTGGCACTTAGACTTGATCACTTTCAGAAATTCTCTTTTTTTTGGGTAGGGGTTGTACCTCTTTTGAATCTGCCCTCTTTTCCTTTTCTTTTATTTTTTATTTTTATTTTTTATTTTCATTTGTTTTTTTTTTTAAACATTCTAAGATTAAAATATGCTCAAAGGTTGAGCTTATTTGTGCCTATCTATCCTAATCTAACCTATACATGATATACATTCAACTAGTGAACTCTCTTTTCCAATACATCCAATCAAGTAGATGATTTCATGAGGGATCTTGGTTTAGCTTTTTGAGGGTGCTGACAAAATTAAAAAGCCACTCCCATCTCACTTGTTTTCGAACAGTAGTGCCTAAAATTTTTCTCACACTTTTCAACAAACTGTTCTTGGCAGAACACACTCCTTCTTTAGATTTTTCAAGGAAAACAACAAATGGATCTTGGAATAATAGCTGATCTAGAGGATTTGAGACATAAGATTCATTCAAGACTACTCCTTCCACTTGGCTATTCTTGGGGCTCTTTTGGGAAATAAACTCCACCTCTTCCTCATGATCATTTGAATTGGTAGGCTCATCATATATTGTAATGTTATACTCTATCAAACTTGATGTATTCTGAATGAATGGGATGAATTCTATGAGGAGGCCATCATGTTGATGAGTAGGATCACTCCTTGGCAATAAGTCTTCTTGTGAAGGAAATTTAGCAACTCTTATTTGATTATCATTTTCCAAGTCTTCATCTATAATTTGAATTTAAATGGGACTTGGTGGCTGAAAATTTGAAGCTGAAGAAGTTTCTGTGTCCCAAATGATTTCATCAACCATTTCAGGAAAATGTTTTTCACTTGCAACTTGCTCAAGAAGTTCTTTTTCTTTTCCAATTTCAACATCAAAACTGAAACACTGATGATTCCCAATCACATGGAAGTTATTTCTAATGGGCTGCTATGAAGTGGAACAAAGGGTCAGAGATCCTTCACTTACTTCTGAACTTTCAAGGCTTCCCTCATCAATGGCATAGGTGGCATGAATTGGCTTAGTACTTTTTTGAAGTTGATGAAAATAATCTTCCTCCCACAAACCAATTATTGATTTCTCTGCAAAGTTAGTTTCTGTTTGGAGGATATCATCATCAGATTGATCAAACTTTGGAAACTCATAAAAATAAGTAGTGTCACCAATCAAACATATTAGATTATCAGTTTTTTCTTCTTTGAATTGATCTACAATTTCACTTTCTGATTTATGGTAGATGGATTTAGTAGGAGAAATAATAGGAATGTTTTGTTTGCATGAAGGCTTAGAGGGTGGTTGCATGTTTAATATCTAATTTATTTCCTTTTCAGTCAAAAGAGGAGGCATTTTTCTCTTTATTTGGACATAAGTACAACAGTTCTCTTTTTCTTGTGAAGGTTGATTTTGAGGCTGAACGTTTTCTTGAGCCTTATTTAGAAGGGATGATAAATCATCACTTGTGATTTCAAAGAGATCTTGTGGTTTTCCTTCTATTCCTTGATTGATTTCTTCCTCAAATAACTCTTCTTGGCTATCATGATAGATGTTTTGAGAATGAAAATAACGAATTGCTGCTAAGAGATCTTCATGATTCAAATGATCTAAACCATCACTATCTATAAGGTGTTGTATGATATCCTGAAATTGATCACAACAATTTTCAGCTAATGATAGAGATGGAAAATACCCTATATAGTGTTTATAAAATACCTTGTGGAATTCCTTTAAAGAAAACAAGATGCTAGGTTCTAGCCATTCATACCAATTTCTTACCTTACCTTCTAATGTTACCATAAAAATTTTCATGAGGCAGTCCTCATGCCATTCAACCTTTAACCTCCATACATGTATATGAAAGTTGATGAGATGTAACAAGGGGTCATCAAATTTTTCATCTTGAAAGATAGGTAGGTTTTTTAACCAATTTATTCCAGGCATTTTGTGTGGGAATCTAGGGATATGATCCCTACTCATTGGGGCATATCTTCGTTTTATTCTTGGATCCATGTTTATATATCAGAAATGGTCACTAAATATTTTCAACCAGTCTAGAGTTCTCTATGAGTAGAGTCTTTAGGTCTATTGAGAGTTGTGGAGTCACCAGGTGGAGGGTTTCAACTTTTTTGTCCACCATAAACATGATTGGGATTTCTTAATGCATTCCCAGGGGAGTCTATGAGAACTATTAGGGTGAGGAAGGCCTACTGGAGGCTAGTGGAGTCGCCAGGTGGATATTTTTTTTGAAATTTTGAAGATATGTATACAATGGTCCACCACAAAATTCTTGATAAAAAATCAATCTAGGGATTACTTTTGGTTTTTTAGTTTCTTTATGCAGCCTTAAGGTTAATGAGTATCCCTTAACTAAGTCATTATCTTGCTAGGATGATGAAGTTATTAGTTTCTACTCTGGCTATGGGTTGGTTTTTAAGCCAAACTAGGGGTGTATATGAGTCTATAAGAGTTTTTCAGGCTGCTATGAACTCAGTCCCACCGTGATCACCACTATATTGGTGTGAGGAGTGGGATAAATCCACAAGATAGTATTCTTAAGTTTGACAAGGGATTTCTGAGTTTTGGAGGAATACTTAAGGGTGTGACTTACTCAAAAGGTTCCACCATGATCACCATTATGTTAGCTCCTCGTAATTTTCTAGATTGATTGATATATAAATTGACAAGGGTAACATCAAACCAAGCTTTGGAATCCAAGGACCTAGCCTTCCTTAATTTGGAGAGGAATCTCTCAATGTGTGCAGATATATGTCTTTTTTACTGATTAGGGTTGATTTTAGGCTAGATGTTAAGTGCAAGGTATTTTGATTGTTTTTTGGTTGGGTATGATACTTTGATATATTTTTAGATAGGAAACATGGAATATTGTTAAGTCATTGGGAAATGGAGTCTAACAAGGTCCAGATAAGTTCGTCAATGGTGTTAAGAGCATTTTCAGGGAAAGTTTACTTGGTTGGTGGATATTTTAAGGTAATGATGGATTTATGAAATAGACATAAAGATTGAGAACAACAAACTAATAAAGGACTGAAACCGAATCCTTTATATACTTGTAAACTAAGGGAGTTAGAAAATTGATAAGAAGAACAAGAGAATCAAAGGCATAAGCAGAACCTAATCCATTTGATTTCAGACTAAAAATAGATAATTAACCAAGAAAAACATTCAGATGAAACTTAGAAAGGTAAGAAACTTATCCAAATTTCAGAGCTTTTATCATCTAGAGCAGAAAAACATTTAAGATACACAAGTAACTATAACTAGAGAAGGATAGAAAAATATAACATCCAAAGTTACAGCTATAAGGTTTTATTAAAACAATTTTGGCTAAGTAAAGGCAAAGAGCATGATTTTAAACAGACTTCTTTGACAAACCTAGACAAAGCTGCTTTAAAGAGATGATTCCAAGAATAGAATATTTCAGTGGAAACAATATGCAAGGTTAACCATAAATCATAATTGATGCTAATTGATCTAACTTATTCAAGAAATGGACGAGCTAAGAACTTGTTACAGAGAAAGAAATGATTTCTCTAATGTATCTTTAGTATAAGAAAACATTAAGGCAGTGAAGGACAAACATATTTAAGGTGCCATTAGAAAACATTTCTTAATCTAAATTCTTTGTCCTACTGCAACATAGAAACATGGAAATCGTAATGGAAAACTAGAAAATATAAAAAAAATAAAACTTCACCATCAACCAAGCCTATGGATCTTGCAAACAATCCTTCTCCATCAACAAGAAAAGCAGATCATGCATGAGTTCCAGGACATCAATTTCTCTTCAACAGCTTCAAAGGACTATGTATTATTCTAGCATCAGTCATCAAAGTCCAACATTTAAAATGAGTTCCAATGCAGTATTTATGCTGCAAATGAGGAGGTGAAACTCTTCTAGGGTTCAAAATGTTATTAATTACAGAGTAAATGCATTCCTAGCCTTGAAAACCACGCAGGGCGTAAGGTACGAATATATGCAGCTACTTCTCTGTTAAATAACTTTGTCTTCATTTCTGAGATCAATATAGGTGGAAAATATTGACTTTTAAGTCTCTACCCTCTCTTTACAATAACTGTCCTGACAGTTTAAAATATATTCTTTTGTGTAATAATTGCTTGTTTGCCTTTACAGATAAAGAATGGCCAAAGGAGTCAGTTGATATTTTTGATTGAATAACTACTATGTTTTGATGTGTTCGAGGCTGCTTTAGCCTAAGCCTTCTTGATCTAAGCAATAAACTATGCTTAAGGCCTGATTTCGCTTTTGGCGTTCTTAATTCATGATGTTGTATTTAACACTTTTCAGACTTCTTTAAACTTTTGTTCATTTGTGATTTTTAACTTTTAATATTCATTTAAGCCTTAACCACTGTCTTCTTTTCTTGCATAGGTGTCTTCTGTTTCTGTGCCGAAAGGTTTCATTAAACCTAATCAATATTCATGACACATCGATTAATCCATGGAATTAAACCCTTGATTCCATTTTTCTTTACTTACAGACCCTGAAATCGTCATCCTGAGGCCTCAATTACTAAATTTGATTGTGGAATGGCCCTTTGGGCTCGGGGCCACCATTAAACCTACAACAAACAACAAACATGTGATAAAAAGCCTGCATTATATGGTAAAATTTCTTCAGAGGGCTTGGCGAGGGGTAGAAGAGGGTGTAGAGGTAGTGGATGTAGTGGAAAAGGGCCTCATGGCAAAAAACAATGAAAACCAGGGTTCAAAACCGAGTTTGGCACAAAACATTGGATAGGTGGTTTTACAGAAAATCGCGAGTGGTTTTCACGCTGGGAATAAACAGTAAATGGTTTTATGCTAGGGGAATGCGATACGGGTTGGAGGATGACACGTGTCTATTCAAAACTGCCCATTTCATGTGCAAGATGCACGGTGGGAAGGTTTGGCGAGGATGGGCGCAAAAATAGTTCTGGACCGTCAGATCTGGGAGATCAACAACTGAGATCAAATGCGAAGGGAGAAAAGATGTGTGGTGGATGAAATAGGTGGGACTTAGTGCTGGTGTCAACTACTTTGTTGCAGAGTGAAATTTTCGATGCGCGGGGTGAAAATTGGTTGGGTGGAGTTAAAATGTGAGGATCAATGGGAGCCGTTGGATCAGGGAAATGGATAGCTGTGATTGAATCGAGGCCATGCACATCAGAGATCCAAACAGAAGGGAGGAGGAAACATGGAGGGAGCGATTGCGATATGTCGATGGAGTGAGGACTGTTAGATCTGGGAGAGATCAATGACTAGGATTCCATTGGCGAGGGATGATCATCGACTGAGGAGGGAAGGCGGAAGGAAGGGGCGAAGCCTGAGGCAATGTGCGATGAAGCGCAGACTGTCTGATCTGGGTGAGATCGACGGTGGAGATTTAGTCAATGAAGGATGGAAGTGGGAATGGGAATCTCCAAAGTGCGATGCGCCGATGGAGTGATGGCCATCAGATCTTAAACAAGATCAACGGTGAAGATTGGCTCGGGGGATCGGCAATCGGCGGAGAAAAGGAGTGTAGGCGTGACCCTTTGTGGTTTGCAATGGAGCGTGGAACATCCGATCTAAAATGAGATCAACGACGGATATTTACTCGGGGGGTCGGCCATCGGCGGAAGAAAATACAAGGGGAAAGATGAAATGGGGAACTGCGATGGCTGATAGATGATGGGCTTAGCCCTTGGTCGTAGGGTGCGGGGTCATATGGCGAAAAGGGGCTAGGGCTTAAGCTGAACAACACTTAAGGCACAATGTTTGAAAAGGAGGGGAAAAGGCCAAAAATAAGGTTTTTAAACCTTTTTTAGGGGTTTCGATAGGTATAAAGAAGGGGTTTTAAAACCAAATAAAGAGGATTTATAAGGTTTCAAGAGGATTTTGAAGGAAATAAAGGGTAAAATGAGGAAAATGGGTGACATGAAGGGAATATTTTGAAATGGAGAAATGGTGGGAATTATGGCTTTGAAGGAAGTTTTATTTTTGAATTAGAAGGGCTTCTTTGAAGTATTTCTTGTGGAAACAGCAGTGAAGATGATTTGTAAGATAAAAGACACTAAGAAGGCTTCAAGAACTAGCAGTTTTCCATGAATATTTCTTCTTGAAGGCTTAAGAACATATTTAGCCATCATTTGGTATAGCATAAATTATAGATGGCTAACAAAGAGCACCCCAAATATACTTATCATATATCAATATACTTCCATATGTGGGACGCGATATCACCCTTCGGATATAACATAGGCTGTTAGTGATATATCCTACGTTTAATGACGCTGAAACACGTATCTAGCTTAGACCACTAAATATTCTCATTAATTCCTATGCTCCTTAAGGTAAATTGGGTTCATTTTAAGTTGATATTTATTAAAGTTTCAGTTTCAAGGCTCAAAACGAATTTCATTTGAATCCTCATGGTGTAGACCTAATGCAAGAAAGAAGATTTCAATTTCAATGAATCCTAAACTATTTAGGGAAGAGAGACAAGCATGAATGCACTCAATTTAGCAATAATAATGCCCCCCCAAAATAGTTTAGAGTCACAAAAATGCAATGCTTTTCCCATTGAATTCACTTTCCCAACAAATGAAACTTATTCAAAATGAAAATTCCGTTCCTTTCACTAAGGTGGATGAAATTTTTTGTTTTTTGTTTCTCACTTTGAAATGTGATCAAAAGAAAAACAAATGAATGAAGGAAGAAATGCAAAATCCATTTGTGTTTCTTTCAATTGAACCAAAAAAAAATCTCTTTAATGAATGCACCAATGAAATGCTTTTCACTCTACTTAAAATGAACAAGATAATCCAAATAAAAACAAAAAATAAAATCACTTCTATTTCCTTTTGAATTTAGACAAACAAAACTATTCTAGACTTGTGCATCAAAAAAGCCGTAATCTTGTGCTTGACACTGAACCAAAGGGAAAAAATCAGAAATGCATAAACGACCAAAGAATACACCATATCTCTTCGAAACAAGTCAAGAAAATTGCGACAATGGGTGTTTGAAATGGAAAAAAGTTCCCAAACTTACAACAACTCAAAGAGATGAAACAAACTCGCTTAGAGAAGATAGGTATCTCAAAGGCACAGCACTGAGATCACTGAGATCTCACATACTCCTTCAAGGGCAAGAAGGGTGTTGAATTTCCAATAAACATGGATGTACTATATAGAATAGCACTGTGAGCACTACTATGAATATAGAAATGGAACTGGTCACCAAAAACAAGGAAAAAATAAAAAGTGTATCACACAAACACCAGACCTGTCACAGTGAAGTGGCTAACAATCCTTACACAAGCTGATAGAGACCTAAGAAGATTTAAATTTCAAAAATTGGCAAAAGTGATCCAATATATTTTCGAGGAAGGAGGACTTAAAAGGATAAATCTCCCCAGTGGAGTCACTAGTTCTGTTATAAAGATAAATCCCCCCTGCGGATAAAGGCGATCTCTCTAGCCCTAGAGTGGGTCTAGCAACACGAAATTCTTCTAACATAAGCTTTCTTAACTAATGCTTACAATGCAATGAGGAAAGAGATATAAATACCTTTTCCAATCGCTATCCTTGGATCCATTGATGGTGACCTCGATCCATGATCATTGTAGGCCCACTTCCTGCTACTAATGGTGTGCGAATACCTACGAATGATCAAGAGACAAAAAAAAATGTGATACGATATATAATAAACGTAAACAATAGCTATCTAGCAGATGAATGAGTACCAGAATATTTTCATAATCATGTAGACAAATATATAAAGAAAACATCAGATGTTATTATCGATAAATTAAAAAAGGAGATCTTACAACCAAGCCTTGATGTTGGAGGCGTCCTTAGCTCAAAATATGACTCCTTCACCCAGCTCAAAAGAATGAGGCTTAATCACGATGCTAGCATGCAAAGGGATGAGAGTTCAGACAAGTTTGGAAGTGATCAACCAAGCTCTAAACTTGGGGGAGTGAGGGATGCCAATTTATAGCAAGGAGAAGGATGTTGAGAGCCCATGAAAGGAGGAGGAAGGTCCATTTTCTAAATGATGATCCCCCATGCATCAGATCAAGGCTCTAAAATGAGAGAGCTTGACCTTATCATATCTTTTCAACAACCAACTCGCCACCCTTGAGCTTCTAAAGGTCAAAGATTATCCTCCATTTGAGGAAGCACTGCCAGAAAAAGGATCAGCACGGTTTTCCAAGAAATGAGGGCACTCACAACACTGGGCTAGAACTAGGAAAAGGAAAACAACATGGTCATGGCACCAGGAAGAGTGCTAACATAGGAAAATAGGAATTTGACCAAGTTTCTTTATTAATCTTTCAAGTAAGTCTTCTTTGGATATTCAAGGGGATATGTTAGCATATTTCTTGATGATGGAAACATTGTACAAGGATTTTCATGGGGAATTTCAGGAGCAGGAATGGGAGAATGAGCATGGTGACAAATTACTGTATAACATACACAAAAAGAGATGTGGTCATTGATAGTGGCAATATGGGAAACTAAGATGTAGTTACATTGATTAACAAATGTGTTACAAAGGACCTATAGTGTGTTCAAGACATGTAGACTGAAAGGGTTGTGGGGTGCCACATCAATAAGTAGGTCAAGTGTGTCCTGTTCAGGGTATATTGGTGGTCAAAGTGACTAACACCAAGCCCTAGCTGTATCATTCTATCAGGGTTGTATATAATGTTCATGATCCTCGGTATGGGATTCCTAATACTATTGTATTCAAAATTGTAATATAACAAGTAGTGGGTTTCAAAAATTAAAAGTTGTCATGTGCACTAGTTAATTCATTGTTGTGTATAGATTCTACTATGAAAAGTAGAATTTTTGTGGTATTTGAGTGTGTTTGTGTTAGATAGTTTAAAATCCAAACCATATTATCATATTCCATGGAAATCAACATGGTATCAAAGCTAATTTGAAGGGTCAGTGGGTTAGAATGTGCATAGTGGAAGCAGGCTGAGCCAATGGAGATTGTGTATATTCAGAGGGAGTATAGATTCAAATAGATCAACACTATCGAAGTTTGAGATATTTAGGGTCTGATGAGGAAAATACACTACAAATACATGCGATCCATTCTACATAGTACGTTGCAGTGATGAATTCTAGATGGGCTAGTGTTGTCGGTGATGATGGATACTTTTAAGGAGTGTAAGTACCTCCCACAATAAGAGGGAGTGATGATTTTTGTAGCTTGGGAGGTACTCCACAACCCTAGGAGTTGGGTTTTTGTGAGTTTTCATCACAAAAGGGTTTATGGGTAAATAACCCAAGTAGAGGGGATTTAAACCCAAGAAGGGGTTTAAATTCTAAAACAAAATTAAAAGGAAATTTATTAATTCCTAAGGTTTAAGAGGACTAAAGATCTAAAGGGTTCCTAAGAGTCCTAAGGAAGAGGCTATTTACGGAGGCATTAGGATCAAGGATAAATGAATCAAGTAGGAAGAGCTCATTTTATGAAGAGGCTAGTCTAGATGTAGTTTAAGAAAAAGTCGAGTTGTAGGCTAAGCATGAGCTACTAGGGTGGTCACGTTTAACCACATAAGGGAATTCAATCATGGATTAGAGGAAAAAGAGAATTGTCTGCAGACCTAAGGGTTGATCCTTTGCGAAGAGAATGACAAGCTTAGGTATCATCTCTTAAGATATGGTAGGTCGAGCTAGGAAGAAGTCAGGATGAGGGGATAAAGGAATGTGTTGGAGTTTCCCTTCATTGATCTAACAACATGGTATTTTTGCTCCAAAATAGGAGATTTGAGACCTTTTTTAATAGATTTTTGGAGGGACTCATGCCATAGTATGCTACAAGAAGATTTACCAACAACATGGAGTCATCATATATTATCAATTAGAATAAAAAATTTGGGAATAATACAAGCTTCTAACCATACGAATTTGTGTATGGTAAGAATCCCTTATTCCCCATAGATTTAGAAATAAAAAAATTTGGAATGGCATTACAGGTTAATCTAGATTTAATTATAGCACAAAGAAAAAGGTTGAATTAGCTCAATGAGTTGAAAGAGAAACGTCTGGCTGCCATTCAACAGACAGAAATCATTTAGCAGCAAAGAGCTAGATGGCATGACAGGTTCATTAAGAAGAAGAAATTTTAGAAAGGATATTGGGCTCTCTTGTACGATTCAAGATTCAAGTATTTCAAAGGCAAGCTCTGCACCAAATGGCTAGGTCCTTACGAAGTAAACACAACCTTTGACAGTGGGACTGTAAAATTGGTTACCATTGATAGGGCTAAGACATCGTTACTGGTTAATGGGCACCGTCTGAGGTTATATCATAAACCTGCTTTGAAGGATTCATTTATTAACATTATCACAGACTCTGATCTTCATGTTACAGCAACGGGGTGATGCTCCCCTATGCAGTCTAAAATTTGAATTTTCAATAAGTGTAACAGTTGAAAACTGCTATTGTGGCGGCTATTGCACCTATTTAAAAAAAAATTAAAAATAATAATAATAATAATGTAAGTATTTGACTGTGAAAACCTCTTTGGGGCGCAGGAAGAAGATTGGTTAGTAGTTGAAAACCACTTTTGTGGTGGCTGCTACACCCATTTTTTCCATAACATCATCCTTTATTTCCTACATATTCTACAAAGATGATGTTACCCATTTGTTTTCATTATTTATTTTTCTTATCCATAATTTTTTATGAAGTATAGCATCATGGTTGTCTTGGTTGTTACATATGTAACATCCGACAACCATGAACAGTGTTTTGAATCTTGGTCACCATCTTAACATGCAACAATTATTACGATATTTAAAGGAGACCACCACGAATGCTGGAGAAATCACGCCTTTATTTCAATTTCCTCCTTTACGTCTTCTCAGGTACGTCACAGAAAATGTAACATCACCATCCTCTAATTATTTGGTGATTATGGAAATATTAATAATAATCCTTTTGACGGCCATGGAATGTATTCATCAATAAAACGAGGGGGGGGGTGGGGGGAAAAATATTTTCATGATTACAAGCAATTCGTAAGCCTTAAAGCTGCTATTAATCCCGCATGCATAGAATTGAATACTATGAAAACAAATCATGACTGGATCTTTCCAAAAAGGGGATTCGTACTTGAAGCATGTCACTTTCCATAATTTGACATTAATAGAAGGTATGTGAGAGTAAGAATCAGTGATTTAAAATCTTTTCACCTCTCACCATGAAATTCCATAATCTCCCTCAGCTGGAAGTTCTTGCACCCTTAGTTGAAATTATCAATCCAAGATAACAGAGCAGGTTGTTGGAAGATAACAAGTAGCGCATCAATATCCTGGTTGGTTGAGCTTAAGGATTAATTAAGGTTAACAACAAGATGGGAGGATCAGTAGTAAGAAATGAGCCAGATTCCATTGAAGCTTTACAGAGTTGTCTGGGAGCTTATCATATATTTAAGGATGTTGGGTGGCTTGAGTACTTTCAGAGGTTGAAGGGCTCGGATGAAACAATTGCGATGGAATTCTCCAGGAATTTGAATAACCACCAAACCCAAGTCAGGGGTCTACGGATCAAAGTTACAGAATAATTTTTTTCCTGAGTAACCACATTGTCGGCCAAAGGCAGAAGATGGTTTAATAGGAGGGTTAATGATCCTTCTCTGAAGGAGGATTTCCTTGTAGGAGAAGAAAATATGTAGAATAAAGGAAGAGGGGTTGATAGAATATCACTTCCCCAACCGTGGGTAGATGTTGCCCTTAATTCGATAAATTACATTACCTATGAGGGAAGATCTACAATTGTCTTAAATTTTCACTTTCCTTTATTGAACATCCTTAGGCACCAACAGAAGATCAATCTTCCATTATTCCTACTGGAAAATATCAAGCATATGGCTGCAACAGTCAAAATGGAAGTACACCCTAAAGCTTGTGTTACTAACCATGGTCTTATCAAGATGATTGTGTTGGATGCTTTAAACCAACAAGGAAAGAGATGGGATAATTTCAAACAAAAAATACCTAGGACGAGCTGAGGGAAACAAGTTGAGACTTCGGGAGAAATTCATGAAGAGGTTGGAGTCCAAACCTAGTCCATCGAGGCTAGAATTGAGAAAAGGCCCATTGATAAGCTGATTGGAGACACGCGGCTGAAACAAAGGGTGAAAGTTAGTACGCCAATAGAACCATCACCTACAGTTGAGAAGTAGGAGAAGGGAGAAGAGCTGGAAGAAGAAGAATAAGAAGAAGAACCCCCCTCACCAGGTAGGAACGAAACTCATACTCTGCTTTTAGAAACTGAAAACTTAAAGAAATAAAATGAACAATTAAAGTAGAGATTAGCTGAAGCTAGGAAATAAAAAGCCTTAGGGCTAGAAACCCTAGTTGAAGCTGTCAAGAAAGCTAGGGGGGAGAAAAATCTAGGAGTGCGACATGTTCCTAAGAGTTAGTAGCAATAGGGTATAGAGTTTGTTGGGTAAGCACCTGCTCAAGGGAGAATAAAAAATAACTTGGGGAGGCTACTCCACAAGAACTTACTGAAGATACTATTGTTACATAAGAACCAGCAGTTAAATCAGAGCCTCCCATGGTAATTGACCTGGAAGCCGACACACAATAACCTTAGAGGCCACTTCTGTTACATAGGAACCAACAGTGGATACAGAGGCTGACCAAGGATAAATGAAGAAGACTAATACACAAGAATCCACCTATGACGCTATTGTTACACAAGAACCAGCAGCTAAGGTGGAGTAGTACCACCCTAGAGAGGCTGTCAAACCTACCATTGATATTGTATATAGTGGAACACCAGGTCCTACTGTGGGATGGAGTACCGAGAAGATTTCAATGATCTCTGAGTTACATAAATGGAAACAGGAGGAAATTTCCTAGCAAGAGGGAATTGTCTCACTGAAATATTATCATAAGAAAATGAGTGCCCTATAGGATAAATGGACAATGAAATAATTGAAGAGAAACTGGGAGGAATGGAACCAGAAGGAAGCTGCAAAGAAATAGAAGGAATAGTTGTTGTTGTTACAGCAGCAGGTTCAAAATTTGACTAATGGTAAATGAAAGCTTCATGATCTTGCCCTCAACTTGTTGGGGTGCAGGTGACCTTCCCCGTCCTACCCTATTTTTCTGTGGGAACATTACTATTTGTTTTAGTTAAAATCTATTATGGAAGAGAGGATCTATGTGGGTACTTTTACCTGCACCCTTTTAGATATTTTTCACGCTTCTAATTTTGATGAAAAAAGCTTGTTGTGCTATCTCTTTTTGCATAACATTATTTGTGAGCACGCTAGTATGCATATGGTAGAAACTGTATTCTCGTATATGGGAGACTTTCAGTTACGTTCTTTCGTCTCATTTATGAGAAATCATAGCGAGTGGCATCTGTCCATAAAATCAATGGAAACTAATGAAGAGAAGAGAATGTTATGGATTCGAGCTGAACCAGGAAGGGCCATTGAACTAAGGTGGGAATTTAGAAATATTTTAAGTACTCGTGGGATAAGGGAACCATCTTCTACCTATAGGAGAAGAGTTATGGATTTTCGCCTCAGTCAGTTTTCATAGATGAAGTGCTGAATGATGACAGGATACCTCAAGTGCATTGAAGCTAGTAGTGTTAGGTTGCTGGAAGGAGATCCTTTTTCATTTCAAAATTTATTAGTTGCTATTACACATGTACCGGCATACGCCCAGGTAATAAAGTCTCTTGGCGCTTCCCAGATTAGGCTGAAATTCAAATTTCCTTTGATATAGTTGCTAGTAGAGGAATACCAAGAACACTATGCGTTGAGTGAAGAAGAGTCATGGACAAGACATTTGGTGGCTACTTATGGGTACAGGTTTCCAGATGAAGACACAATTGATGCCTATGACTTCACTGACATTTACAAGAGATATTTGAGATTTTTTCATGAGGACATGAATGTAATTTAGATGAGGGGAGATGTTGGATTTCATTTTTGTACTCATTCACTATGTTTGATTTCCTTATTTCTACCTTTTTTACCTCTATCCTTGGGACTACATTTGCCTTTTTCCTTTTCCTTATCATAAAACAAGGCAACGTCACCGTGTTTCATTATCTTGTCATTCTCATTAATTATTATGATGTATTGTTTTATTTTTATGGCTAACTGGGATGAATATTGGAGGAAGTTCTTTGGTATTAATTAGGGGAATTTTAGGTCTAAAATGGGCCTCCTAAGGAAATTATAAAATAATAGTGGAAATAATAAAATAATATTACATTACATCATTAAACTTGAGAGGGAAAAAAGAAAAAAAGTTTTTTTCAACTCGTATTTATAAATTATCTTCCTATGGATTTACTTAAATTTCGAGCAGGAACACTCATTGGATGCATAATTTGATTCGTCATCGAAGGAGTACCCATGTTGCATACTTTCGAGGGACCCTGCTACACGAAAAATGATAAACACATGAAAAACATGATTTCAATCATGCTTTTTATTGTATTTCTTATTTTTTGTGTAGGAGGGTCCATCGAAAGTATGTCACATGGGTACTCCTTCGATGAGAAATTAAATTTTGCATCCCACGAGTACTCCCACTCGAAATTTGAGTAAATACATAGGGAGATAAGTTGAAAATACAAGTTGAAAAAGTAGTTTTATTATTTTATTATTTTTTAATATTTTACTTTTTTACCCCAAAAATGGTGAATCATCCCCCATGGTTGACATCATCATCTTGAATCTTAATGGTTCTTATAAAGTTTATTTTGGTTGTACATTTTTCTTAGGAGGCCCATTTTAGACCTTAAAATTTCTCTAATTTTTTCTACTCTTTCTGATATCACTTTAAGCACAAGGGACCCAGAACCCAGAGCATAAAACCGCATAGAACCGGTTGGGAGAATGCTGTTAGAGTGTGTTGTTACATGGCGCTGATATCCCACTAATATTCAACACCTCTGCTGTCATGACCTCTGCTTTTACACCGCAACATTGTTACATATCCATTGTTACAGTGGCACTCTTGATTATGTACTATCAACTTCCGTATGCTGATCTATCTTCAAAAGATGTTACGCTACAACTTTCGCATTCCAACGAAAGTTTTAGGAGTCATCAAATGCTATCATTTAGAATAACATCTTTGGGAAGTTTTGATTGAAATCAATATTTTCCCAGTCAAGACTCTTATTGAGGGAATCGGTTGTAACTATTATTATTTTATTTTGATCAACATGAGAATCATAAGATTCTAATGAGTGATATGTTCCTAATTTTCTAAGCATGTAACTTTTATATAAGCACTCAGGCCTTTAAGGTCCAGGGGTTAGCACAAAACAATATCACCATTTTGACTCTGTAATTCTGATCACCATAATACAAAATATCATATTGTTGTTGTTATATGTGTTGAAAAAATTAATTCTTATTTAGTTTTCATCTTCTCATGTGCCTTGTTAGAGAGGAAGGGCCCTCCTCTTTAGAAAGGATTGTTGTGATAAAGTATTTGTAGTATATCTCATATTTTCTTTTGCGTATTTGTGGAGTGCTATTGTTGATGTGTCGGCTGTAAGTATATCTACTTCAGTTTCAGGTATTTATTATGTTGTTACATTGATTCAATTAGAAATACCAGATGGTATAATTATCTTGTGGCACGCAAGATACCGGTTTATTTGAAGTGTGATTACATTCTTGTAGATCCTTGTTTTATTCCTACATGAGTGTTAATTTTCAGCAATTAGTTCAACAACGATTTCTTCTTGTTTTATTTTTGCTTCTGGTATGATGTATCGGAACAGATAGTGCAGCTATCATTGAAATAAAATACATCTCTGGATTGATAATTTATTTGTATCGTCTTAGTCATTTAACAATGATTAAAACAATCCAACAATAAGCTTCAAAGATAAGTGTGTAACCAAACCTTGATAGTTGTGTAACAACTTAGAAAGGTTTTTGTAGATGAGCCTGTGCTGAAAAAAAATTCCTTCAGATTTCCAAAATTCCTTTCCATTTCATCAGAAATTGAGCTAGAATTTTACTATTAAAACAATCATTTTAAGAATTTTCATAGCAAATACTCTATTTTTATAACTGAATTTTCTATTAAATTTCTATGTTTGACTATTTTCCAGAAAATACTTACCCTCCTTGAAATTTTTGAAGCTGAAACCTTTGATCTATTTTTTATCCACTACCCTACCATTTGATTTCCCAAAACTGATCAAAAAACTCACTACGTAGGAAAAAACAGAGTATAAGTAGTTTTGTAGCAAACTTTGGTAAAAAATTCCAAAAAACACCTTTCTGCAAGTTATCTAATTTTTCTGACAATTCTAGGGTCTTATTTTATGTTTATAAGCTAAACACATGCTTTGAGCACTCCCATTGCTGAAGTTTAAGCTTTTATTTTCCACCATGGAAAGATACAACAAATTTGTAGCAAATATTCACCTTCAATATGGAGAGTTTCTACGAAACTGTCAACTTTATGAGATATTGTCTTTTCAATATTTCTTTCACCTTCAAGTAATTTATAATAGCCTATAAAAGCTTGTATATTATTAAAAATAATTATTTTCCATAGCATAAGAAAAAAATTATGATATTACCATGTTCATGGAGTGCCATCAATTTCAACAATAATCTTGAGACCCTTCTTCAAAAGCTCAGCTTGGATTATTTCAATTTGTGTTTCTAAAGCTCCAACTTGCCCTTGCAAACTTCTCATATATTCTTGTAACCATATTTTCCTCTTGGAAAGGTGCTTCATCATTCCTTGTAAAGGCAGTGCTCTCTTTAACATTCTTCCAGATTCATCTGCAACCTTGTTATAAAAGTCAATTTTATTTGATATATCCTCCTTCAATTCCTCAAAAAGTAATTTTTATTCTATCACCTCATTTCTAACATCTCTTAACTATTCTTGTAGAATATCAACTTCAATGTTCTCTTGATACTCAAATATACCTATGATAACACGCTCATTGTGATATTATTGATGACAAAATGATCTGCAAATATTGCCAAAAATCTATTGAAGGAGGAAGTATTACATGTTCATGCAACACTTTGTTGGGATAGGGGGCCATGTAAATCCATGTGGAGCACCAAATGAATTAATAGGGCATATTAGGGTAGAATACCTTCAAAATTTCGAGACTTAAGTCACTGAACCAACAAAGAAGTTTGTGACTAAAGTAGTTGCAAAGTTTGGGAGTCGAGAGCCAACCAACTGAGTTTGATCATGATGATAAGTTTCAATTGATAATGTTGATTACCAGTATCATATATGTAGAATTGTAATAGGCTAGTGCCCCGTAGCCTGTAGGCTTTGTTTTTTGACTCTAAAGGCCATTTAGAGGCTCATTGATTATATATTTTGTTGTTGATATGTATTTCACTTGGTGTCATTTTGATACTCACATTTACATGGTATATATATGAACAAATGTTTCATATTCTATGTCTATTGGCTTGGAATCATTGCTTTAAATCTTAAAAACAATTTTTTTATTATTAGAATTTGATTATTTCATGTGTTTTTTTTTAACTGGTTCATTGAGATCAAACTATTTCCAATTTGAAACCTGATTTATTAGGTAGACCAGTCTGGTCATTAGTTCTAGTTTTTAAAACTATTCTCTCATCATCTATTCTACCCACATAAGACTAAATTATTATTTACATTAAAGAAAATTAAATACTTTAAGAAATTATATAATTATGGTATAATAAAAAAAGTTATTAATAATGAAAAAAAGTAATATTATAAAATATAATAAAAAATATTTAAATAAAAAGTATATTATCATTTCAATTTTTAATGATATGATTAAATAGGAACTAAAAAAATAACAATGTTACTAATTTCTTTTAATCATCTTCTCATAAACAATTATTTTTATTAAATTTATAATAGTTGAAAATACTCATTAAATGATGAAAAGTGACAAATTTCTATAAGTTGTATTGAATATATGCGATAAAATAGAGATAAAATGGATATGGGCTTAGTAGCACCAAGAATCACAGGGTTTATAACAACTCCAACCTTTGTTCACATTTGCATCGCGGATGTTTTTAGGCTACAATGTTTTCAGTTCCCAAGTGAATAAAGAATTGGGTTTGAACGCAAAAATTGATTTTAAAATGTGAAATAAATTTCATTGGAATTGGACATTTATTTAATTATTTTGGACCAAAACAAAATTCTCATTATAAAGCTTAAATTTTCACCAACTATATCCAATTTAGTGTAAATCATGGTTTTATTAGTGTAAGGATATGGAAAAGCCAATTCACACTTAGTTAAAGTTCATATAGATATTTTACAACAAATTATACTTATTAAAATATTGTAATAATGAATACATTTGATGGCAATTGATGTGCCAACCTATGAGAATCTAATTAACATACAATTATATTGAATGTCACATAAAATTGTGCCACTACACAAAAAAGAAGAAGAAAAGAGATAGAATTTGTAACCATCTATTTATTTTCTTAATCTTTAAACTTGAAAAATAATTAAGGGTATGGAAAATATAATTGCAAAAATATACCATTGCAAATGATACCATGGCATTGCATGATGAAAGTCAATATTAGGAAGATAAGGTTCTCTTTCCTCTTAAGATAGGGTGACCATTCATTAGGTAAACCTCCAAAAAGAGCATCACATGGCAAAACATTCCATAGCCTCTTATCATTTTAAATAGATTCTCAATAATAATAATAAAAAAAACCTAACTACTTTTGGTCCCATCATGAATGCATTTCAGCTACCTAGTGGACCTTATGAAGTGTACCCTTTAACATTAACTATCTATCCACTACGATCTAGTGGGCCTTATTCAAAGAGGATTCTTACATGTAAAAATTGACTAAAACCTAGGTAGTCTAGTGTAGGTAGGCCAGGGTAGGACTCTAACTTACCTTGTCCAGGGCTTCAAAAGATATGTTGTCTACAAGGTCAAAGGATGCCAAGAAATTTCTACATAATCATGACAAATTCCCTTGTGGAATTATTGGATTGCATATATTTCCATGGATCGATACTTATTGAAATATGTGCAAACACAATTGAAAATATTGAGTATTCAATAATTATTTTAGATAGGATAAAATGAATCCTTATTCATCAAGTTCAATCTAGTTTACACCTTTCACTTTGATCCTATGACCTTCTCCAAACAATATATATGAAATACTAGATGAATGTAGGTTGGTAGAGATAATTTTTAGCAACTTTCGCAATGTACCATGATATTATAGAGTCCTTAGAATTTTATTTTATTTTTATCCTAGAGGAACCCAACAAATTTCCTAACATGTATCTACCAGTGAAACTCTGGGGGTCTATGGATTTTCCTCCTCTCTTTAAATCGGGTCATAACCAGGGGGATTTGAACCTTAGATCTCCCAGTTTTCACAAATTTCACATTACATCAATCATTAATTGAGTTGCCCCCTAGGATAGAGTCCTTAAAAATTTGGTACTAATTCCTATGATGTTTTATCTCTTAGTGACACTTGTTTATAGGGTTGAAGGTTAATAATGTAATATCCCAAATCTGAAACAGCTCAACAAGCTTGTTGAAATAACGCACTTCTAGGAATTTTGTGCATAGAAATGAATTTGAAACTCCTGGATCCCTTAGATCAGCTCATCTAAGATCTAAATCCAAAAGGAGAGAAAAAATAAATCAAACTAGGTGGGTTAAATAGATCTGCCACAAACTAGTCTAGTTGAAAATCACCCAAAGAGAGGGGTTGCAGCTATATGCAAAGGACTGATTTAGAAATAATGCAGATACACTGAAGCAAATTAGTAGGCTGATATGGAGGTTTATAAATCATATGTATAACAGAAAATCAGATGTAAATTACAGCCCATACATTTTTCAAGAGAAAGAATGAGACAATACAGGAAAAATCCTCAGAAATGAGGTGCTACAACCATAAGAAAAGACTGCATAACCATGAAAGCATTATTTTTAGGGGATGAAGAAACAATTTATTAATCCTTAGATTTAGAGAAGATATGTACTTAAAAAATTATATCTAATACAGATCTGTGTACAAGAAATACTCATCTATACATTCCCCTTGGGGTTTTGTGCAAAACATGAAGCACAGAGAGTAGTTCTGAGATCTAAGGTTGCAGATCTACAAAATGCTTCAGAAATTTCTGAATAATACAATGGGACAACACATCAGATCTGAAACAAACATGGACTGGATGGCCAATCCATGGATCACCACAATGAGAGGAAGAATCCCAACACCAGAGATCTCTCCTCCAAAATGCAGACAAAACACCTTGCAACTTTTCCTTTGCAAATAATGCATTCCAGGGAGAGGAACTGCACTGTAGACTCTAAGAATGGTTTGGCCTGATGCCAAGGTCTGGATCTGAAGCTCAATTAGCTAATTCACTCTTACAAAAGGTTAAAAGACACACTCACTGAGAAGAGCCACTAATATAGGCTAGATCTGAGCAGATCTAGTGTCTTCCACTGCTGCAACTCACAAAGACAACCCAAACCTCAATAGGATAAGTGTTGTAGGTGCAAGGTGAAGCTTGGCCCAAGCCTGATAGTGGAAAAGATAGAACAAGTCTCCTCCAAGAGCTGCTCAAGGAAGGAGGTGGGATTCCTGAACAGGAAGACATAACAAGGGATGTCTAAGCAGACAATACCTTCAAAAATAATAATCTTCAACAACCCCTTCATGTTTCTCTCCTCTTCCTTTTATAATATTGGAGTCTTGTCAAAACGCTAAACCACTTCACTAGTTTAGCTCCTTTCACATGTAGAATCCCCTTCTAGAACTACGTTGTCCCTCAAAGAGGTTCAATGCACCTAGACTGAGCTGTAGATATGGTCAAGGTTGACTTGGTCAAGTGATCAACCTCTTTCACACTCAAAGTGTCTTCATTTTAACTAGCTAGCTTGATTTTCATTCACATTGAGCTGTCTTTATTTAGGATCCACTCTTTGAGAATAAATGTTGTTGACTTGGTCAAACTTGATCTTGTCCACATAGTTTAGACATTGTTCACACGTGGATGCTTGAATTGGTTATTTCATGATCCCTTTTCACACTATGAGGGATTTTTATTCATACTTGAGCAATTCATGAGCCTCCTTGCCCATTTATTCATCCATCTAGTCTTTAAAGGCAAAATTAATATTCCTATTAGCTGCAAGCTAATTTAGGAATATTACACTTGATCCCCTACTATAAAAAAACTTCTAGAGTGATGTTGGTTTTCTTATTACTTTATTCTATTTTGAGCCATAGCCAAATTATACATAATTGTGTCGAGAATGGCTTGTCTAGTGTGAAGCACATTTTCTATTACCTAAATTTTGAAGATGTACAATCAATAGGAAGTTACTAAAAATGATTTTCTCCAAATATTGTTTCATATGGATTAATTCTAGTAGCTCCATAGTAAGATATATTCTACTACCATTCTATAAGGGGAAACTATTATGTCCATCATTGTAGTTTTTCATAAGAAAAGTATCACGAAGAAATTTATGAGTGCTTTTTGACCTCTTCAATTTTACCATTTATTTGGGATGATACATAATGTTAATGTTCAACCAAGTATCTTAAAGTTTAAATAATTATTCCCAAAATGTTTTAGTAAGGTGTTGTGACCTCAAAATTCCATTTCCAAAACATGGGGGAAAACCACCTGGTATGGACCTTAAAGCAACTCCTTTTTCGTTTGGTGTGGTGGCTCCGACTGGTGATAGTGGTACTAGTTTCCCAAAAAGGATGATTTTGGGGTGTGTTTTGATTATATAAAAACAATGGAAAATGATTCTAAACTATCACATGCACCTATATAACACTATATATTTTAATATATACCCGAGATGTTTCATCACTTATGCGATCTAAGGAGATATCTTTAAACTATTAGTAATGTAGATTATTTAACAATTGAAAGAGATGAAAATTATGTAAGATGATTATTCTAACAAAATAATTTGATTAGAATAATTGTGAAAAGTATATCGCATTCATATGTGTGATTATACATTCAATAAGAAATCAAAGACAAATATTAGTACATAAGTGCATTTAAAATTCATCTATAATGGTGTTTCAAATATATAATGCAATAAAAATATGACTGTCAATTTAGAAAGTAAAACTTAATACAAGTGAATAAAAGTACCATATGTACAAAGTCTTATTCATGTAAACTAACACTAGATTTATGCTCCTCTTCACTTTAAATAAATTTGAAGAGTACAATAGTGCAACATTAGTTAAATAACTTCAAATTTCAAAAGATAATGGACTTTGTTCCATTAATTCATCAAATGATTCAAAAACTTACAAAAGTGCATTCTTTGAGAATGTTTTTGAAAAAATCCTTGACCCTTCTCTAAATGAATTAGAGGGGTTTAAATACTAAACTAACTATGTTTTAAAAATATATTATTACATAAAAATAAAGGAGGTTTCAAACAACCATCCTCGTAAGACAAACTTTAAATACAATCTAGGAAAATAAAGTAACAATATGACTATGAATTTTAATCTTTCATTTGGATTTGATTCCAAATTTGACAAATATCTAGCATGGGTTTGAGCTGAGTTGGTTGTGAAATCCTTGATCTGACCTACCTCTTGAATACCACACTTGAAAGTGCTGACTGTGATCTTTTTTTTTAATCTGTTAAAGATTGCAGGGTCTGGTACCGATGATAAGGTTTGATTAGAAAATTCCAATAATTTTCTAGATCAAACTTATTTAATTTTTTAATTGTTTCTTCCTGTATTTTCATCTTTTTTTTGCACTGTGTTTCCATCTGCTTGACTTCTGAGAGTACTTCAGGCGTGCACTCTTTAATAAGTTCTTCTTTCAAAAGTTGTTCACGTACAGATTCAGTAATTTCTTTTGTTAACTTTGATGCTTTCGTTGTTACTTTCTCTGCTTGCTTTATCTATGCTTCCCAAACCTTAAATAAGATCTCCTTGTGGAATTTATATACCTGAGGTAGATAAGCTTCCTTGCCTGGGTCTGATGCTTTCCATTGAATGTGTTCATTGATTTTCTTCTCGATATTTTCACACTCAAGTTTGTGCATAGCTATTTGCTCGATCAGTATTTCACTTGAGTCACAATAAGAGCTAGTCATAGATGTTGATCAATGGTTGTCATTGATGTCAACCCAAGCATCACCAGGGGCTAGCCCAATATTGCATGGGAATTTTGACCTATGAAATTAATATATTCTGGGTCAATAATTCTTTTGGTGGTTTCTACTTGTCGAGATGTTTCCATTGATATATGGCACACCATGTAATTCTTCATGGTTTGAGAGATATTCATGTTTGAAGTTTTTGCCCTAGTTAGTGGGCTAAAACCCCGTGGGGTTGGGGCATGGGTCATTGAAAATTCATAATTAATATTTTTTAAGCTCCTAAAATCCCTCCCACGTTCACTTGTTGAAGCCCCTCTCAAATTAATCATTCATATAAATTGTGATCTTCATTTCCTCCTTATGCATGGGATTCGACCATCTGAAACATGTCATTATGGAATTTTCGCTCTAACATTTTTTCTACGAAGGCTCAGAAGCTGAAATTTTTATGAGGCAAAGTTGAAGTCCTGAGGAATCTACAGTAAAAATTTCAGATCAAGATGAGCCACATTTTTGGAGATATGATCTTTGGCAGTAAGGGTTTTTGTAGGCTCCTGAAATTCATCTCAAAGAAGTGACCTTGGGAAAATAATCATAACTCTCTCTTTGAGTATCAAATTGGAATTCCGTAAAAAGTGGAAGATATAACAGTCTTTAGTTTTTTCTCTATCAATTTTAGAGGAAAATGAAGAAGAAATGACATGTGGAATGTCGTACAAGTGCGCTCCGCTAAAACAATCCATAATTAGGGCAGTGTGAGAAATTGAGCATAACTCTCTCTTGAATAATACAAATTGGGTCAAACCTGTGGCATTGGAAATATGACTCATAGGACTACTACAGGACTGAAAAAAAGATATTGAGGATTTGAAATAACAGAGATACATGAGATTCAATATCAAGCTCCTAGAAGGCAAGAAAAAGCTAGGTCATGTGTTGTCAAGGATTACAAAGGACTAGAATTTCTACGGTAGAAAAGAAAAATAAGGTGCAGAAAAGGGTAGCAAGACAAGAGCAGCAACCAAGGTGCATAACAGCAGCAAGAAGTTCATCATATGAAGTCTTCAAGTGGGCAGCACTACATACAATCATTGTAAAGGTATCATTTTACTTAGTCATTATAAATACATTATTATACAAATTGTACTAGTGTCTATCTACCATGGGTTGAAGAGGCAGTTTTGGGAGGTCTAGGATGATCATTAGGTGTTTGTGTCAAAGTTGGGGTTATGGTCTAGTATATCTTCTTCTTCTACATCTTTCTATATCATTGTAAAGTGGACCATTTTCCCTGGTACGGGAGTCCATTCTTATTTTTTTCTTCTATAGGGTGGTAGCATGGTGCTAGGGTGAGTTGTAGCTCATTGGGTGTTGGGGCATCCATTCAGTGACTACTGAAGAATCTCGGGTGTTGGAGTGTCCATCCAATGGGAGATGGAGAAGAATGCTTTTCTAGATTCTAGGAAGTTGGAACTTTATTTTCAATTGGAGTTGAAAATAATTATTAGAAAAGCATTAGGTGGTTTTTGTCCTAGAGTGGGTTTCCACCTTAAAAACTGTGTGCATCTGTGTTCCTCTTGTTTGCTACTATCATTGTACAAACAATGATAGTAATTGAAGATTAGCTAATGCTCTAATTGAAAGAAATACTGATTCACCCCCCCTCTCAATATTTCCAACAATTGGTATCAGAGCTTGGTTCCTTCAATAACAATTTAACAGCTGGAAGGAGGTCATGGAGTATACCAAGAATGGTTTACCTCTATTCAATGAAAATAATCATGCACTTTGGAAAGGAAGAATGGAGGTATATCTCTTGGCACAAGGTTACGAAGTATGGGACACTGTTCAAAATGGATTTACATCAACTGCGGATGAACAAGGTAAGAAGAATTTGGTAAATGATGCAAAATCAAAGAATATTATTATCAGTGGACTTATTGAATCTGCTTATCATAAGGTGTTGGGTTGTAAAACCGCCAAAAATGTATGGGACAAGCTTGAGAATATATATGCAGGTGACTCAAATGTCAAAGAAGCAAAACTTCAAATCTATAGAGCAAAATTTGAGCAACTCAGAATGAAAGAAGATTGCAACATTGCTGCATACTTCCAATACGTTGATGAAATAACCAATACTTTGGAAGGATTGGGAGAGCCAGTTGATGAGAAGACTATTATACGGAAGATTCTTAGAACGTTACCAGGGAGATTCAACCCAAAGGTATCGATCTTAGAATACAGTGCAAATCTGGACAAACTCAGCAAAGAGGAATTACATGGAGTTCTCATAGCATATGAAATGAGACTTGATGAAGAAGAGGGTACTTCGCATCTAGAAATTGCGTTCGTTGCGTCTAAGAAAACCAATAAGGATAAACAACCTTCAATTGAAAAGACATGCACCTGCAAGTGTGAAGAAAAGGGAGATGATGAAGAAGGTCTTTTAGATGAAGAATATGCTTACTTCACGAGAAAACTACAAATTGGTAAGGGACAATTCAAAGGTAAACTTCCATTGATATGTTTCAACTGTAATGAGGTTGGGCATTTTGCAGCAAAATGTCCAAAAAAAAGTAATGGCAACTCAAAAAGAAAGAAAGGCTTTAAGAAATTCAACAAGCAAGGATCCAAAAGGAACTTTCTCTCTAAAGAAGATAGCTCATCATCTGATGAATACAATGATAGTGAAGAAGAAGCCAATGAGAGAGTATTGTTTATGGCCAAGCACAATAAGCAAGAGGTATCAAACAACGAAGAAGAAGGATGGACCATAGAAGAATTTTATGAGGAAGCAATCAAGCTTATAAAATATCTCAAGGCAGAGAAGATCCGTTCCAAAAATCTTGAAGAACAAGTTCAAGGTCTCAAAATTGAAGTTGAAGAACACAAATGCATTGAAGAGTCACTTCAAAAGAAGTTGGAAGAAATCAACCAAGAAAGGGAAGAATTAGAAGCCGAAGTAGTCTCGTTGCGTGAGGAAGTGAAGAAAGGAAAAACTATCCAAAACTATGCCAATAGCTCAAGGGCATTGGAAGAACTCATCAACAATCAACGATCTTACAACGACAAAACTGGCATCGGTTACAAAGAAGAAGAAGCAGGACCTTCTACAACAAAATACAATGAACCTATGAGATCTGACATGCATGTAGACTTCATTGGACAAGATTTGCAAGAACAACCTTGGAATACAATTCCTCGACGAAAATTTCCATCCAGGTACCAACATATTTTTTATGGCTACTATTATTCATGTGGAAAATTTGGTCATAAAGCTGTAGAATGTCGCACGTACCCTAGGAATGAATACAATTCCAGGAGATCTGTCAAATATGAACCTCCCAGGGCTCAGCGAAACATCAATAGATTTGAACATTTAAGAAATAATATTGAATGTTACAAATGTCGAAACTTTGGACACATAGCCAAAGACTGCAGACTTGAAAATCCTCCAGAAGAATCTTCGAAGCCACAGAATGAACGGACATGGAAGAAGAAGAAGAATGATAATTGTGCTCTCGCTTTCAAGGCTCAAAAGAACAAAGATGTGTGGTATGTTGATAGCGGTTGCTCAATGCATATGACTGGAGATAGAAATAAATTTGTATCTCTAAAAGAGAAGAAGGATGGAACCGTGTCCTTTGGAAATGATGGATCTTCAAATGTTATAGGATCAGGTACTGTCACTCTCGGAAGCAAAGATGCTCTAGCCAAGAATGTTCTATTGGTTGAAAACATGAATCACAATCTGCTTAGTGTTGGACAAATGTGTGATCAAGGACACACAATACTATTCAACTCCATGAAATGTGAAATCAGGAAAGGCGTGTATGGTGAAATTGTGGCTACAGCAAGTCGAGCTCCAAACAACATATATGTTCTAGATGAAGCAACTAAAGCATGTCAAATAGCTAAAGAGGATGATACAATAATTGGAAGCAATGATGATCGACTAAGTAATAATTTTGCTGCAAAGGTGCAAAGTGATTTAGATATGTCTTTACTTGGTTGAAAATTGAGCATTGACGACTCATCTAAGGATGTGGATCAAAGGTTGTACAGATCTATGATTAGTAGTCTTCTATATGTAACAGCCTCCCGACCAAATGTTATGCAAGCAGTTGGACAAGTAGCAAGATTCCAAGAAGCACCAAAAGAATCACATATTAAATATTCGCCAGCATTGGAATATCTTTGCCAAAAGCTTGGGATTCTCCCAAGTTCTCATTAGATTTTCCTTTTTCAGAATATAAAGGGGGAGTGGAAGTGTGTACAGGTCTGCAGGACGGTTGTGTGTCAGCACGAGTGGAAGTGTGTACAGGTCCGCAGGATGGTTGTGTTTTAGGGGGAGTTACCCTTTGCCATTGATGTCAAAGGGGGAGAGAATGTTGTAGGAAGAGGTGTCATGATCGCAGGGGGAGTACTTGTGTTGTCATCAATGCCAAAGGGGGAGATTGTTGATCAGCGGTTGTCATTGATGTCAACCCAAGCAGCACCAGGGGCTAACCCAATATTGCATGGGAATTTTGACCTATAAAATTAATATATTCTAGTTCAATAATTCTTTTGATGGTTTCTAATTGTCGAGATGTTTCCGTTGATATATGGCACGCCATGTAATTCTTCACGGTTTGAGAGATATTCATGTTTGAAGTTTGTACCCCCAGTTAGTGGGCTAAAACCCCATGGGGTTGGGGCATGGGTAATTGAAAAGTCATAATTAATATTTTTTAAGCTCCTAAAATCCCTCCCACTTTCACTTGTTGAAGCCCCTCTCAACTTAAGCATTCATATAAATTGTGATCTTCATTTCCTCCTTATGCATGGGATTCGGCCATCTGAAACAGGTCATCGTGGAATTTTCGCTCTAACGTTTTTTCTACGAAGTCTCAGAAGCTGAAATTTTTATGAGGCAAATATGAAATCCCGAGGAAGCTTCAGTAAAAATTTTAGATCAGGTTGCACAACATTTTTAGAGGTATGATATGTGGAAGTAAGTATTTGTGCAGGCTCCTGAAATTCATCTCAAAGAATTTACCTTGGGAAAATCATCATAACTCTCTCTCTAAGTATCGGATTGGAATTCCGTAAAAAGAAACAGATATTTCAAAGTCTTTAGTTTTCTATCTATCAATTTTAGAGGCAAATGAAGAAGCAGTGACATGTGGCATGCCGTACAAGTGCCCTCTACGGAAACAACCCATAATTAGGGCAGTGTGAGAAATTGGGCATAACTCTCTCTTGAAGAACCCAAATTGCATCAGAACTGTGGCATTATAAAGATGACTTAGAGGAATAATACACGACAGAAAATCAGATATTGAGGATTTGAAATAACATAGATACACCAGATTCAATATCGAGCTCTTAGAAGGCAAGAAAAAGCTAGATCATGTGTTGTCAAGGATTACAAAGGACCAGACTTTCTACGACAGAAAAGAAAAAAATGGTGCAGCAGAGGGTAGCAGGAGAAGAGTAGCAACCAAGGTTCATAACAGCAACAAGAAGTTCATCATATGAAGTCTTCAAGTGGGAAACACTACATACAATCATTGTAAAGGTATCATTGTACTTAATCATTGTAAATACGTTATTGTACAAATTGTACTAGTGTCTATCTACCAAGAGTTGAAGAGGCAGTGTTGGGAGGTCTCGTTAGGTGGTTGTGTCAAAGTTGGGGTTATGGTCTAGTATATCTTCTTCTTCTACATCTTTCTATATCATTGTAAAGTGGACCATTTTCCCTAGTACGAGAGTCCATTCTTCTTTTATTCGTCTATAGGGTGGTAGGGTGGTGCTAGGGTGAGTTGTAGCTCATTGGCTGTTGGGGCATCCGTTCAATGACTAATGAAGAATCTCGAGCGTTGGAGCATCCATCTAGTGGGAACTGGAGAAGAATGCTTTTCTAGATTCTAGGAAGTTGGAGCTTTCTTTTCAATTGGAGTTGAAAATAATTATTAGAAAAGCATTAGGTGGTTTTTGTCTTAGAGTGGGTTTCCACCTTAAAAACTATGTGCATTTGTGTTCCTCTTGTTTGCTGCTATCATTGTACAAACACTGATAATAATTTAACATTAAATAATGCTCTAATTGAAAGAAACAATTATTCACCCCCCCTCTCAATATTTCCAACAATAGAAGCTTGTTGGAAAAATACTTCTTGTTGTTGCTTTAACTTAGCATTTACATCCAATGCTTCCCTTATGAATTTCTCTAACTATGGCTGGCTTTGTAATCTATTCATTTCCACTTCCAGTTTTGTTTGCTTCTTAGTGAGTTGCACTTGATGTTGCAAATTTATATTTTCAAAATCCTTTTGAAATTGGGACATATTTAATTCCATTTGCTCGTTGGAGTTAGAATGTTTTTTCTCTAACAGTCCATCTACTTCTTGTATTCTATGTTATCTCTACTTCAGTAACATTTTAACCTCAGTGTCTTTATCAATAGTGGCAGTAGCAGATGCCCCTGCAAACTGTGATAGTTTGGTTAAATGTTCATTTGGATCAGCTAGAGGATCCTTCCATAAAACGTCTAGAGATTCATTTGTAAGACTTGAGATCGTATCATCAATTCTTCTCCTTTTGCTTCTCTTTACTACATCCTTATGACTAGGACTGTAGAAGACATCCAATGAAGGGATTTACTCAACTTGTAACACTATCTAATCTGTAGGATAATCCAGAATGATCTCTCGATCATGAGTTTCAAGAACTTGCTATAGTGGAGTAACATTTTCCACTAACTTCTAAGAATGTTCTAGTGCTTGAAAACTGGTAGTTTGATCAGTATTGGGATTTTTTTAAGGAGTTTTTATTGCCTTAGAAAATTCATCCCATTCACTCTTCAAATCCTTTGGCTGAGATTTTTATGACTGATCAAGTGTATTTTGGCTATGCTGAACTTCTTGGGAAGATGATTTTGTTCCATTAATTTCTCATCTCCCTTGCATCTCAATATCTTTGTTTACTTGATTAATTACCTTTTATGAATTTTCTTTTCTATTTTCGGATTCATTTTCAGAATGACCCAAATTCTGAGATTGATGCTCTGATTTCCCTAACTCATCTTCATACATGTCTTTAACTTCATTATCCAAGCTAATACTTGGAGTTGGTCTGTTGAAATCATCAATAGTCAATAAATCTAGAGGAATCCTTTCCAGCCTCTTGCTTTTGTATGCTTGGAAAGCTTCCAAGTCATCTTGATTGAGTTGATTGGATGAAAAATTTAGTACATCTAAAAAATTTTCAATACCTTGAAATAAATCATCAAATCTATCTATATCTTTCACAAAAGGTTTTACTTTTAGCTCTGTGATGTAAATTTTAATCACATCATTGGGGTGATATGGCTGCTTTGGCATTACAACCAAATTCAATATATTAACATTCAAAACTTCTTTGTATGCATGACCAACATCAAAAAGTGCAAAAACACCACACTGTAAAGGAAAATTAGGCCAAACGACCTTCTTAACATCTTTAAGTTTTTTTGAAATACCATTTACAAAAATATGGTAGGAAATATTTCTAGCAAGTAATTTGTCAGGAACTTAATACGACAAGATGTGAGGAGAATCATAACTCCCAAATACTCTGACATATGTGAACCTTTCCTTTGAAAACCATCTAGCAATGGGAAAAATGTCTATGCTGGTCTCTTTGGAAACCCTAGGGGCTTTCTCATTGATTATAATCTGGTGCATAGGCAACATGAATCTATGGAAAATTTTATAAAAATGTAGATGGAAGTCTGATTCCCAGAGGGATCTATGGTAAATCTGGATTGGAGAAGGGTCTTGGGTTGTCCATTTCCATCCCATGGTAGGAAATATAGAAGAAAATAAAATTGTGTCCATGACATAAGCACTCATGTAAAAGGGGGGTATTTCTCTAGATGAAAAACTTCTTTTACTCCTATACTCCAAGATGTTTCTGGCTAAATTATCAGATAGGATATTTTCCCAATTCAGAATTAAGGAATCGATGATTGCATAAATTAATGGGACCCAATATACATAAAACCTAGTGGTATTAAGTTTTTCATATAATCTACACAACATAGAGACAACATAACAGTAAGGGGAAGGAATTTTTGCTATTGGGTACGTACCGAGTTTATCTCGTTTAAGCTTTCCTTGGTCTTCCATCCATTCTTTTATGACTTTTATCAGGTTTGGATATTTTTCTCTAAATATTTGTGGAAAAGCTTTGTCATAGTTCTGTTGTGGGATGGGTAAGTGGTACATTGTCCTCAAATCTTCTGCCCTGAATGAATCAATATTTTCGCCTTTTGAATCTTTGAATTTTTTGTCTTCTATGTTCAAGTGGTCAATTACCCACTTAACAATATCTCTATAGGGGGGAATATTTGGCCTTTATGCTACCTTATGGATGAATGAGCATGCAACGTCGAAATAGGTCGGGTTTGAAGGAACTGACGTGCCTACTGTAGCAACTCTGACTATTACACTTGGATTTTCATCCTTGAAAAACTTATACATTTCCTCCCATGAAGAACCTCTGCAATCCTTGTTGCAGGTGGTATCTGAGAATAGAGGAGACATATCTGAATCTTTTGTAGGTGATGCTTGGGAAATTTCTTTGCCTTTCTTGCTCATTTCTATTTTCCTCGCTTCGTTAATTCGTTTCTTGATTTCAAGTGAACAGAGAAAATATTAAAATTATAGAGAACAGAGAGGTGGATAGAATTAAAAAAAATCCAACATTCAGTTATTTCAATATGCTCGAAGTAGATATGAATCTATCAAAACCCTACTCCTATTAAATGCTATTAATCACCGATATCCTTTTAAATCAAATCTTGTACACACCTTCACGTGAAATTTCTATTGATCAATTTAAGACATTAGATTTCATATTCAATTTGATTTAACATGAATCATTTCGAATAATTGAGAAATTAACTACCATTCATCACATATCACAACTTGTAACTATTTCCATTTGATATCTTACCAATAAGTCTCGTGAAATGCCATCTGCACAAATCACACATCACAATTTTTATGTGGTAATTAAACTTGCTTTTAGGTATATCCTGCGAAATGCGAAATTCTCTTAATAAATCATGTCGTTGTGCTTTTTCAGAATTTGAAATTTTATGTTTATTTATTTATTGGTTTGTCAGGTTCATTTAATCTCAACTTTTACCGAATTTCTTATAATTTCGATCATTTTAAAGTGCGCGATGCAATTTTTGTTTATAATGGTGTTTGAAGCGTTTGCAATAAGATTTTAATATAACTTTGGAAAGGCTTTAGCGCATATCACATCCCACATGATTTAATAGATTTTAAGTCGCTTAAGCCTGTAATCTATGTGAATTGTGATGAAAACTAAGGAATGAATGCGGAAAAGCAAGAAGAAACTTTATTTCCTAAAGTTTTTTGACTTTAAGCTAAAACTTAATCAAAATATATTTCCTATTTATTTTTTAAAGGATCTCCATTAGTAAAAATAAATGGGGGTTGTTGTATAGCACAACAATTGGCAATTCACATGGGAGAACCAGCTATCTCTGATTAACTTTTTGAAATTTCTAAAAAATGATTTTGAAATAAAAATAGTTGCAGGAATGAATTTCAATAAATAATATCTCACTAAGAAATAAAATCTCTCTTAATTATAATTCATAAGAATTCCTCTTTTAAAAATAAAAGTATGAGAATCTATATGAGTCTTTACTCAGTTCAAGACGATAAAGTAGGTGGCTCTCTCATATTAGCTTTATAAATATTTACTCTTTTATCACAAGTAGAGCCTTTGATCCAATAGGAAAATTAAGCTCTTGGCAGGGTTACCTTTTACCTAGCAATGATTCATTGTCCAATCAAGTATTTCTTACAATTTCCAAAAATAAATTCCAACTTTATATACTTGATCTTTTTTGAAACTTGTTTTTCTTTTGTAATGTATTTTTATTTACTTAAAAGACATTGTCTTTGCTTGGTAACCAAATAATGACAATGCCATTCACTAGTTGTAATTAAATTGATCAAGCTCGCTCTTGATGAGACCACTTGTCCTCTTGATATAATCTCAAGTCATTACCCTATTTTGGTACGTAGTATTGGTAATGTCAGTTCAACTATTTCCTTATGAACATGGTAAACAATCTCGTGATGAGACTTATTATCTTTTAAGTTTTTTTCTAGTATAATATTTTTTTAATTTATTTCAAAAATTGATAAGTTTTCCCGGATGGTGTGAATCATTGGTGCTTTTGAGGATTCTGGATGATAATTTCTTGAGTTTTAGATTGCTTCTCTATAAAATATTCTTTACTATGTTAAAGGTTCTTTTCTTAACTGATAACAGAATAACCATGGTTTTTTAAAGATGAGAGATCATTAGAGAATAAACAACTTCAGTGAAAATTGCATCTTTCAGTGAGAATAGAATCTATTTGATATTCAAATATTTCGATTATTTCCTTAAAATTTCTTATTCCTATAAGTGATAAATCAAAAAAATCATCTGAGATGTTTATTTGGAATGCCAAAAATTTATAATATGCAACTTTTATTTTCCCAAGGAAAAGAAAAATACAATAGTATATAGGAATAGAAGGGGTTAGCTCGTATGAAAATTATTTCTTTAAAATCTGCCCATTAATAAGCAAAGAATCTCATTTTCCTGATAGAGCTTGCAATAAAAATGTTGAAGGGCCTATTTCTTCAATTATTTGAAATGGACCTAGTGAGAGTTTTCGAAATTTAGTGTGTTTACCCTTTTCCTCATGAACTTTGTCCCATTTCAATACCAGATCACCAATTTGGAATTTTTTTGGAGTAACAGAAGTTGAATCAAATGAAGCTTTTACTATCTATTGATGATGTGCATGAGTATGCTTAGATTTTTTCTTTCTTCTTCTAACTTAAGAATTTGAAATTGTCTTAGTTTTAAAGAAGAAGGAGTCTCATCAATAAATTGAACTAAGGAAAAAGAGGGAATAACTACATTGGTAGGATTTTTTTTTTTTTCCATAAACAAGATTGAATGGAGAAATGCCAATAGAAGCTTTCCGAGTTATTCGGTCTGCCTAAAGAGAAAATATTAATGAATTATGCCAATTTCGTTGGTTTTGATCAATAGTTCATTCGATGATTCTAACAAGGTTTTTGTTCATGGATTCTGCTAAACCATTTCCTTGCGGATAATAATTTGCAGAATAATTAAGTTTAAAACCTCTTTTGATTGCAAATTATACCATGGCAGTTCCTGAGAAGTGAGATGCGGAATCAAACATTAAATCAGTAAGTAAACCAAACCTAGTTATGATATATTGGTCAATGAAATCGATAATATTATCTAAGTTGGCTACCTTTAATGGAATTCCTTCCACCCATTTAGTGAAATAATATGTAGCTATGAGAATATATTTATGTTGCTTGGAAGAGTTAGGATCAATCTCACCGATTATATCTAATCCCCATTTTTCAAATGGTTGTTTGATATTAACTGGCTATAATGGGAAGGCTAGTTTCCTTTGTCTTCTAGATGCACTTTGACACGCTTTGCATTTTCTCGCATATTCATGAGCATATTTTAAATGTGTAGACTAATAGTAACCTGCATGCAAGATTTTGTGTGGTGTTGTATTTCCTCCAAAATGTCCTCCAGCTCGTCCATCATGGAGTTCCTGCAAGACTTTCTCTGCTTCAGATTTTTCTAAGCATATTAATAGTACAAAATCAAAATTTCTTCTAAAAAATACATCATTGATTAATTCATACTACTTGGACTTTAATCTCAAATCAAGTTTGTTTTTATAAGTGATTTGGGTTGCGACATTGTAATATTCCCAAAATTTAGACCTCATCTAAATGGAATATTATAGTTGGTTTTATCTTTAGATAAATGAATAAATGGGTAGGGAGGCCCATTGATAGGAAGAATAACATTCCTCATGTGAAAAGAGGAAGAATAAGAAGCTAGAAGGAGCACATTTAGGTGTGAACAAGGAAGATATCATGTTGATTTAGTCATCATTGACCAATTCAACACATGTTGTCTAGATACATTGCATCTCCTTGATGAACAACACAGAATTGGTGGAGGACAACTTGCATGAGCTTGGAGGAAAATGTGGATGGGACCCAATGAGAAGAGTTTCACTTGCTATATATGGAGAGGGTGGAATCCTTTGTTATTCATGTTATGATATACTATTATTTGGTCTGCTTAGACTTTTGGCTTCCTCTTGCTGTTTAGCAGGGTTGCAGTGCTATTTAGCACAGGGTGTTCTTGAGCAGGAATCCCACCTGTTCCCTTGAGAGGCCTCTTGGGAGTGTATTTTATTGATTTTTTCCACATCCAAGCTTGAGGCCAAGTAGAAATATTCATTCACAACGTTATTTCTGTAGTAGTGTAATGTTGTGTTGCAGGGTGTTGCAGTGGAAGATTGATCATTCCACTCCTGGGTATGTTTCTCAGTAGAAGGTGCCTTCCTTCTCTTGAGAGATTAGAAAAGGATATTTCTAAGCTCATTTCACATCTTGACAGCAAGCCAAGGCACCTCTACACTCCTACAACATAGTCCCTTGTAGGAACTACATCATTTTCTAGAGAGTTGCTGCAGCAGGGTTTTAACCCTTGTTTTGGAGCTAGTTTCCTAGGGAAAGGGCCGACCCTTCTCCTGAAAAGCTAGAGGAAGGGATATTTATCCATATTTGTATTATTCAGCCACATTCATATCATGTTGTAGTGAGACCGCATTATTTCTAAGCTGAATAAATCAGATCTGCTCTTTTTTGTACATGTATCTCAAGAAACCCTTGTCATGTTATCTCTATAATGAAATAAGGAGGCCAGATCTCTATTTTCTTAGCATATTGTGCCATAAATCTCTAGATATATGTTTTTATATTGAAATTATATAGAAACACTCATGAGATAATGTTGTGCATGCTTCAGTATTTTTTGCATAATCAGAGTCATGGGATTTGGTTGTTTTTAAGGCATTGTAAGGCTGGGAGACTTGTTTAATATATCAAAAGGGTTTTCTTTCTGATCCCATTTTGTATGTGAGCTCCTCAATCTATATGATAAGGGACCAAACCATTATTTCCCTTTTTTATCACGCAGTCACCTGGGAATAACGTTTTTAGAGTCCATTTTGTTGCTTTTCCCCACTAGGAAATAGTGTATAAAGGCATACTTTTACTGATATGTCCATAATCTGATGGAATGTGTCTAAGAAACATTTTATGAGATAATTTTCTACAGTACTTCATTTTTTCTCATGTATTTTTGTAGCTCCAACTCTAGAATATCTTAAGATATTCTTATTGTTGTAGATTTTCCCTATTTTGGGATATTACAGTGGTATCAAAGCTTATTTCTTGGCACAGCCTGTGGATTTTAGCCATTATGACATCAATAGAAGGGGATATGCACAAAAAAGAGAATACTCCATTATGTGGAGTAAATAAGGAAGATAGGCTTACAAAGCTACTTCCAAGATCTATACAGAGCTTTCAAGAAGATCTGAAGAAAATAAGGATGGAGACGAAATCTCATGGAGAGTTTGGATCTATATCTAGATCTACATTTTCACATGGTGAGTGTGAGAATGTAGCTACAATCCATGATGCAAATCATATTCAAATGCCTAGATTTATCATGAGATGGATGAGAGGAGGGGGAATGCCTAAGAGGAAAACTCATAGTGATTTATTGCAGGAGTATGAATCTCAAACTGAGAAGTTTAGAGATCGCACCACTTTCCAAGAGTTTTGCAAGGTCTAGGTGAAGAGAAGAAAGCAACAAAATATGGATAGGTTCCTTTTATCTACCTTTGATGGTTCACCTACATGTTCAACCAGGGCATGGGTGGAAGAGCTAGACACCTTTTTGCAGCAGCATCAAATTTCTGAAAGTGAAGCCATCAGAGTATCAGCACTGCATTTTGGATGTAAGGCTTATGCATGGTGGATTTTTTAATCTTTTTCTTTGAAAAATTCAAATACTTCCTCTTATGCAAGATTCATTAAAACATTAATGGGAAATTTTGATGGAAAAATTCCTAAGACACATGTATTAAAGCAAGAGAAACTTAAGGAAACAAAACCCTTGCATGTAATGGAGGAAAATATAGACCTCACTCCACTTTAGAAAACCATGGGAGAGGCTAACATCTTGCATCATACATTATAAGAAATACCTCTATCTCACATTCCTAAACAGGAGGGCAAGGGGATCTCTTCTTCACAAGAGGACCTAATCATTGGAGGGTTGCCCATACACTTTGAAGAAGATGAGGGAAATAACACTGTCACATTTAGAGCACATCAAGTACCTCATGCAAAGGAAGGAGGAGCACATGCTCCAATAGGATGGATTCTTATATCCTTGCAAGAATTTCCCTAGGATCTCGTACATGGAAGTCAAAGAATAATCAATGAGAAGCATGATTGTGAAGCATTGCAGATGGAAGGAGAAGGTAGGAAGGGAGAGCAACATCACTTGATGAGAGGCACACAACCTTCTCTATTTCATAGAGCTAATGCAAGGAATAGGTAGACTGATTTGTGCTGTAAGGGAAAGGGCAAGGTTGCCCAACCATATGAGCAGTCTACTCTTGACATTGATGTCTCACTACATGGAGGCATTCCACCTGGGAGGCTACCAGATCTGGAGTTGATGAGAGACATCTTGTCTTTGGATTCACCACTCTTGGATTTTGGAGAGGTGAAGAGTTTGGAGGAGAAATTTGGCATGGGGGATGTCAAAGTAATAGGAAAAAGCATGAAGAGAGCATCACATGCCAGATCACCAGCGCTGTCTCTTAGAAGGATTGATCCATATTGGAGATCTCAACTCTTGGTGGAGTACTCCAAGGATCTTGGTGCTTGCATTATTCTTAATGACCCAGATGGAGATGATAGATACATGGTGTATGATGTGGTCATCTATTATTATGGTAGATTCTTCTTGACTGGAGCTTCTATTCTTAAGGAGACGTTGCTACATGCAGCACATGAGGACTTCTTTTCCATGCATTTTGATGCATATATTTCCTTAGAAGAGGAGTTTACTTGGGAGGGCATCCAACATGATATATTTTAGCATATGGAGAGATTCATATCCTGGATGGTGATAAAGAGGATTTCACAGCCACTTCCCTAATCTTTGGAGGTGAGGGAGAATTTCCAGTTGATCCATTTCAGCTCAAGGTCCCAAGTACATGGTGGAGAATGTATAATTCCACATTATGTTTTGTACTTATTTACTTTATATGATCAACATGTTGTATGAAGGAAGATTATCCCTTCTTGCATATTGTATGATGATGTACTTGAAGCCATTTGTAGCATTGGGATTGACTATCTCATTTGTGGTTTGTGGGTGAAGGCACATGATTTTTGGTGTGCACCATTGACACCACTTTGTAATTTCATGTTTCTATCTTGTAAAATTATTGTGGCAGCAAACGAGTGGCTGGAAAAGCACTTGTTATTGTTTTATTTGAGGCAGGAAAAGGATTCACTACACTGGTTCCATGTGAGGAACCTTGATCCACTTTCTAGTTGTCATATGACAACTTGTTTCCATTGGTTTTTGCTTCCATGTACTGCTGATATTTTTATGTTCATGGGGAGCTTGGTTTGGAGAGTGGAATATAAGTTGGAAATGCCCATTGGTAGTATGATTATCCCTAATTTTCATGTTTTATGTTTCAGGAGGAACAATGGGCAAACCATGATTGCCACATCACAACTCTTTTCTTCATTTGGAGTGAGCCATTTGAAGAACTTGAGTGCTTGGAGGAGGCACTTTGTGGCTGAATTATTTGGTGGGGTAGCTTGGGCCATTCTTGGAGGCGATATTGTTTCAGCCCAAATACATAAAGAGCCCCACAGTTATCATAAATGGAGGGAAAAAGATGTGAAGGAAGGAAAACTAATCTCTCCATGTAGCCCCACTACATTGCACAAACAGGGGGTTGATGATTATTTTGATGAGCTAGCTAGGATGGCCCATTTAATTTGGATGATAGCATGGGTGATGGAATAACTCCTTGGGAATAAGATTCCACATGTGGATCATCACTCCTACCTTGAGGAGGCCATTGGACAACAAGGAGATTTCCACTTGCACCTTCCACTTTATCATGTTTTACACACTTGGGAGGAATCATTGGAGGACAGATTTGTTGCCGAGATATGGTGGGCATCTATTGATGAGGAGGCCACAAGAAGAGGGAGGGAGGAATTTTTCTCTACCTTTACATTTTCTTGAGGACAAGCAACATTTTGGAGGGGGAGGACTGTAATATTCCCAAAATTTAGACATCATCTAAATGGAATATTATAGTTGGTTTTATCTTTAGATTAATGAATAAATGGGTAGGGAGGCCCATTGACAGGAAGAATAACATTCCTCATGTGAAAAGAGGAAGAATAAGCAGCTGGAAGGAGCACATTTAGGTGTGAACAAGGAATATATCATGTTGATCCAGTCATCTTTGACCAAGTCAACACATGCTGTCTAGATACATTGCATCTCCTTGATGAACAACGCAAAATTGGTGGAGGACAACTTGCATGAGCTTGGAGGCAAATGTGGATGGGACCCAATGAGAAGAGGTTCAATTGCTATATATGGAGAGGGTGGAAGCCTTTTTTATTCATGTTATGATATAATAATATTTGGTCTGCTTATAGTTTTGGCTTCCTCTTGCTATTTAGCAGGGTTGCAGTGCTATTTAGCACAGGGTGTTCCCGAGAAGGAATCCCACCTCTTCCCTTGAGAGGCCTCTTGAGAGAGTATTGTACTAATATTTTCCACATCCAAGCTTGAGGCCAAGTAGCAATCTTCAGTCACAATGTTATTTCTGTAGTAGTGTAATGCTGTGTTGCAGGGTGTTGCAGTGGAAGATTGATCATTCCACTCTCTGGTCTGTTTCTCAGTAGAAGGTGCCTTCGTTCTCTTGAGAGATCAGAAAAGGAGATTTCTGAGCTCATTTCACATCTTGGCAGCAGAAAAAATCACCTCTGCGCTCCCACAGCCCAGTCCCTTGTAGAAACTGCGTCATTTTCCAGAGAGTTGTTGCAATAGGGTTTTTACCCTTGTTTTGGAGCTAGTTTCCTAGGGAAAGGGCCAACCCTTCTCCCGGAAGGCTAAAGGAAGGGATATTTATCCGTATTTTTATTATTCAGCCACATTCATATCATGTTGTAGTGAGACTGCGTTATTTCTGATCTGAATAAATCAAATCTGCTCTTTTTTGTACGTGTATCTCAAGAAACCCTTGCCGGGTTATCTCTATAATGCAAAAAGGAGGCTAGATCTCTGTTTTCTTAGCATATTGTGCCATAAATATCCATATATATATTTTTATATTGAAATTTTTCAGAAATCCTCATGATATAACATTGTACATGCTTCACTCTTTTCTGCATAATCAGAGTCATGGGATTTGGGTGTTTTTAAGGCATTGTAAGGCCAAGAGACCCGTTTAATATATCAAAAGGGATTTCTTTCTGATCCCCTTTTGTATGTGAGGTCCTCAATATATATGCCAAGGGACCAAATCATTATTTCCATTTGTTATCACGTAGTCACCTAGGAATAACGTTTTTAGGATCCATTTTGTTGTTTTTCCCCACTAGGAGATAGTGTATAAAGGCATACTTTCGCTGATATGTCCATAATCTAATGGAAGTGTGTCTAAGACACATTTTATGAGATAATTTTCTGTAGTACTTCATTTATTCTCATGTATTGTTGTAGCTCCAACTCTAGAATATCTTAAGATATTTTTATTGTTGTAGATTTTCCCTATTTTGGGATATTACAGACATATCCATTTTTCAAGTAAAATATGAGATCAACATTAGGGGAATTTTGAGGTCTAAAATAGACCTTCCAAGAAAAATGTACAACCAAAATAAAATTTATAAGGACCAATATGATTCAAGATGATGATGCCAACCATGGGGGATGATTCACCATTTTTGAAGTAAAAGGATAAAAAGGTTAAAAAATAATAAAATAAGAAAACTACTTTTTCAACTTATCTCCCAAATTTTTTACTCAAATTTCGAGAAGTGGTACTCGTTAGATGCAAAATTTAATTCATCATCGAAGGAGTACCCTTGTTTCATACTTTCGATGGACCCTACTATGCGAAAAATGAGGAATACATGAAAAAGCGTGATTGCAATCACATTTTCCATGTATATCTCATTTTTTGTGTAGCAGGGTCCATCAAAATTATGCAACGTGGGTACTCCTTGGATGAGGAATTAAGTTTTGCATCCAACGAGTACTCCCGCTCGAAATTTGAGTAAACAATTTGGGAGATAAGTTGAAAATACAAGTGGAAAAAGTAGTTTTTTCTTTTTTCCCTCTAAATTTTGATGACGTAATCAAATTTGATTTTATTATTTCCACTATTATTTTATAATTACCTTAGGAGGCCCATTTTAGACCTCAAAATTCCCCTAATGCGTATTTAAATTGCACATCGTTGAGGCTTACCTCTAATATTTGCACATTATTACCTAAATCTTCTTCTAATGATAAATGGGCTGCTCATGTTAGCATTCTGCAAAAACCTTTACCTCTAACAATTTTAGAGGGTCTAATTTCTACATCATATTCTTGTAAAACGGTAACCCAGTTAGCCCTTTTCTCTCCTAATTCTTTTTTCATTAATCGTTGTCTCACTGCAGAGAATTGAACTATTATTTTGGTGTGAGTTTTTAGGAGAAAAGGCCTGAAATATTTTATAGCCTTAAAGACAAAAAATTCTTTCTTCTCAACAGATGAGTAATTTAGTTCTGGACCTTGCAAATTGGAATTGAAAAATGATATTGGTGCTTCAATTTTTTGGCCATTAAGCTGTGTTAAAACAATGACATATGATGTATCCGATGAAAAATTATATAAAGTAAAAGGATCAAGAAAATTGGGGGTAGTCAAGAATGGAGCATTGATAATGGATTCTTTAATCAAATCAAATTATTCTCTTTCATTATGTCCCCATTTAAAGACTGAATTTTTCTTAATCATGTTTTGTAATGGTAAAACTATTTGTGAAAAGTCAGGGAGAAATCTTTTAACAAAATTTATTTTCCCAAGAAACAACTACATAACTTTCTTGTTATGAGGAAAATGAATTCTTTTAATCTCTTCAATTCTTTAAAAATCAATATAGATACCTTTCTTTGACACAATGAATCCTAAAATTTTCCCTTCATCTAAAGCAAAAAATGACTTCTTTGGGTTTAATGAGATCCCATACCTTTTACATCGCTCAAAGACTCACTTTAGGTCATTCACATGATTGGTTGCTTGTTTAGAAAAGAGTGTAATGACATCTAAATAAATAACCACTAATTTATTGATAAGCCCCATAAATGTTGTGTCCATAACTCTCTGAAAAGTGGCACCTTCATTAATTAATCCAAATGGCATATTTTGATAGGTGTAAGTTCCCCAGTTAGTCCTGAATGTAGTCTTTAATCTTTCATCTGGATGTACAAGAATTTGGTTATATCTTGAGAATTCATCTAGAAAAGACATCAGTTCAGAACCAACTACTGTTTGCAGTACTTGTTCAATGGTTGGTAGTGGAAAGTTGTCCTTTTGACATGCTTTGTTTAAACTCCTAAAATCAATACAAATTCTAATATCACCATTTTTCTTCCTGACAGGAACCAAATTTGAAACCCATCTAGAATGTATAATTGGAAAGATGATATTTTCTTTGAGGAGTTTGTTCAATTATATTTTGATTTGATTTTCAAGATTTGGGTGAATCTTCCTCAATTTTTCCTATATAGGTTTCTCATCTGAAATCATAGGAATTGTGTGTTGAATCACAAAAGTGTCATATGTTTTAAGATCAGTGTAATCCCAAGAAAAAACACTTTTGTACATTTTTAACAACTTGATAAATGATACTCTTTCGTTGGAAGATAGACCAAGACCTAGATTGACATTTTGAGGTTTGTTATCAGTTCCAAGATTTACTAACTCAAATCTGAAGGTATAACTTTGAGCTTTTGAGTTAGTAACTCTTTTAAAGCTATATTTTAGATCATAAAGGTCTTCTAACTTGACATCTGACTTAGGAATTGGATTTTCATCTTGCTCTTCCTTTATCTGAATGTCATGTTCATTTTCATCCAAAATTTGACTAACATAATATCCTCCAGATGTTAGGAAATCGATGATATCTGAATCATTATTGAATACTCTCCAATTGGTAATATTGTTAGGAATAGATGGTCTAGAAATTAACTTAATGGAAAATCTATCGAGACTAAACTCTTGAGATGGAATTAACTTCGATGCTACGTTAGCTAGCAGATCTGCACTAGCATTTTGTATTCTAGGTACGGAAGAAATATTGAAGGCTAAGAAATGAATGGTCAATTCTTGGACTAATTATTGATAATGTTTTAAATGTCCATAATTACAAGGAATGGTATTTCTTACCTGTTTTACAATGATTTCTGAATCTCCTACGACTTTCAGATATTTAATGTTAAGATCAATTGCTTTTTACAAACCTTGGACTAATGCTTCATATTCGGCTATTTTGTTTGTGCAATTGAATTCAAGTTTGCAGGCTAACATGGTTTTTTCTCCTTCTGGGTTTATTAAAATGCATCCAGCTCCTGCACCATCTTCATATTTAGAACCGTCAAAATAAAGAGTCCAAATAAGGAATTAACTATTGCTTTATCTACAAAATGTTTACATTTTGAAATGTTTATCTGGGAAAAATTCTTGATCTGAGAAATAACTGCCTTATCGAAAAAAGGTGATGGTTGAGTGTTGAAATTTTCCAAAAATGATTCTGTCGAGTAATTTCCAATAATATTATTATTGAATGCTACTGGCTCATTTATTCCTTCAGTATCAATGACTGTATGTTTCATGAAATTTTCACGGTCTACCCGGATTTTATTTGGCTTTCCATTATATGGTAGCCACATATGTGACCAATATGTTGCAAAATATCCATGAAGATTTTTAGACAAGTCTCTACTTAAAAATTAGGAATATCAGCTACCAATATATTGATTATTTGAGCAACCTTGGGGTTTGATGACAATCTGATAGCAACAAAATTTATTTCTCCCACAACCTCTACTTTAGTTCTATCAAGTTGTATAATATGAACAAGAGAACTCTGAGGAGTTATTTTCAACTTAGCACAAACTGATTTTCGAATTATATTAGAGGAAGTCCCTGAGTCTATTAAGAAATTATGGACATTTTTATTATAGATCTCATAGGTTAAAATAAATGGAGGAGTATGAGAGATGGATCGATAACATATCATAATAAAATATGTAGCATCTATTTTAGTTGAAGGAGAAGGTGGTTTACCCATTTCATTACCATATTTCACTATTACTAGAGCAGGTAAGGCTGAAGCAAGAATGACATTCAAGTCTATCAGTAAGATTTTCCATTGTTGCTTTAATTTAATAATTTCATGAATTGAAATGTTGGCCTTGGTTTTATTCATATCTTCAACTACATTATGCTCAATAGTGTTTGATACTACCATTGTTTTTGACATATTAGAGTATCTAAAGTGACAGGAATTTTTTGTGTAGCCTTGGAAGTAGACCTTTTACTTAATGTTTTATACTTAGCAGGTGCTGAATTCTTCTGTTGTTGATTTGACTACATTGCTTCAGTAGTATTTTTTCTCCTTGTACTCATAGGTAAAGCTTCTTGTTGTTCCTCATTTGGTAGGATGAAATCCCACATTCCAAATAGTTCAACTTCTTCTTCTTCTTTATTTTCTTCTTTCTCTGTTTGCTCTTCCTCTATATCTTGATCAAACTCAACGTTAGATATGATATTTGGTGGTTAAGTATTAGAGGACCGACCTTTATTGAAGGGTTTGAAAGTATTTTTTGAATTAGAACTTTTAGCGACTTGTTTCTTGATGTCTTCCATCTCATTTGTCATAGTCTTTAAAACTTTCTGAAGACCTTCTACATCAAAAGGATATCTAGCTGGCTTCTTTTTTGAATCATCTTTAAAGGATACCTTCTTTGATTTTTTGTATTCTTAGGAATTCTTCTTCTCAAGAGTGATTATGTGTTTCTCTACAGATAAATATTCCTTCATGTTTTCTACGAGTGTAGGTTGTTTTTCTCTATCAACAAAATTGGCTAGATTGGATGGAAGAGATGAAATATACCACTCAATTTGAACTTCTACACCTGGAACTGAGGTAGCAGAAATTTTATTGAGAAATTTATTAAATCTTGAATTAAAATATTTAATTTTCTCCCCTGATTTAGCCTTTAGATTTGATAAATCATTGATCAGCGTAACAATGGTCCTATCATCCCCAAACTTAGCTAGGAATTGTTCTTCGAACATATTCCAGCTAGTTATAGAGCCAGCAGGCAGTGAAAAATACTAGGATCCTGCAGATCCTATGAGAATGTATGGAAATAATCTTACAACACAATCCTCTTCAACTAATTATTTTAAATTGATGGCTAGCATATAATTATGAATATGTTCTTCTGCCAGAAGACCATCATCAAGATTAAATTTGGGCAACCATCTTTCAAGTGATTTTGGTAGAGTATGAATAGGAGTGGGCATATTTACGATCCCTGGATTGTTCCATGGTCGTAAATTTGGTGGAGGTACTTTTCCTGCCATTATACCTTCGGTGGATGTGTTGGATTGAGTTTGAGTTGAAGAAGAGGCAGGCTATGTGCTAGAACTAGTTGAAGGGATAGTAGTTTGAGTACTGGAACTAGTTAAAGTAACACTGATTTTTGGAGTGGAAGTGGTAGAAATGAGTGGAGGTAATGGAGGTGAATGAGATAATATCTCGCTGACGATTGAATCTAATTGATTCCTCTTTATTCTCCTTCTATAACTATCGATGGGAAATTAAAAAGGAAGGATTCCTGTATTTTGACTTTCTGATCGAGTTAATATTCTTCGAGGTTGCAAAGAAGAAGAAATACTAATCTTAGATGTTTGAGAAGTTTTAGGATTTTCAGCAGAAATGGATACTCTCTCTAACTTTTCTGTCAAATACTGAAATTCAGAGGAATTTTGATAAAAAATGGGAGACAGTATGGGTTGAGCATCACTAGGAGACTTAAGAGAAGGATGATTAACTTCATATTTTAAAGATGTAGATCTGGATAATTTTCTAGAAGTTTATGGGGATCTAGAGGGAGAGATACTTTTAGATTGACCTTTAGAATGATCAGACCTTCTTGCCATTCACAAGGCCCTCCTTGTAGCACCAGAATGTTGAGGGCTTAGAATTCTGTTGCAAGAACATGGGGGAAAACCACCCGGACCAGACCTTAAACAACTCCTTTTCCTTTTGGTGTGGTGGCTTTGACTGGGGATAGTGGGACCAGTTTCCAAATAAGGATTATTTTTGGGTATGTTTTGATTATAAAACATGCAATGGAAAATGATTCTAATCTATCACATGCATCTATTTAACACTATCGATTTTAATATATACCAGGGGTGTTTCTTACTTTATGCGATCTAAAGAGATATATTTCAACCATTAGTAATGAAGATTATTTAACAATTGAAAGAGATGAAAATTATGTAAGGTGATTTTTCTAACAAAATAGCTTGACTAGAAGAATTGTGAAACGTATATCGCATTCATATGTGTGATTATAAATTCAATAAAAAGTCAAAGACAAATATTAGTACAGAAGTGCATTTAACATTCATCTATAATGACGTTTCAAATATATAATGCAATATAAAGATGACTGTCAATCTAGAAATTAAAACTTAGTACAAGTGAATAGAATCACCATATGTATGAAGTCATACTCATGTAAACTGATAGTATATTTCTGCTCCTCTTCACTTTAAAGCAATTTAAAGAGTACAATAGTGCAACATCAATTAAACAACTTCAAATGTCAAAAGATAACAGACTGTGTTCCAATAATTCATCAAAGCATTCCTAAACTTACAAAATTGCATTCTTTGAGAATGTTTTTGAAAAATTCCCAGAACCTTCTCTAAATGAATGAGAGGGGTTTAAATACTAAACTAACTATGTTTTAAAAATAGATTATTACATAAAAATAGAGGAGGTTTCAAACAACCATCCTTGCAAGACAAACTTTAACTACAATCTAGGAAAATAAAGTAACAATATGACTATAAATTATGATATTTCATTTGGATTTGATTCTGTAGTTGAAAAATATCTAGCATGGGTTTGAGCTGAGCTAGATGCAAAATCCTTGATCTGACTTGTCCATTGAATACATCATTTGAGAGTGTTGGCTACAATATTTTTGTTGAATTTGTTAAAGATTATAGGGTCTGGTACTGATGGTAAGGGTTTAATTAGAAAATTCCAATAATTTTCTTGATCAAGCTTATTTACTTTTTTAATTATTTCTTCATGTATTTCCACCTTTTGTTTCCACTGTGTTTCCAGTTGCTTGAATTCTGAGATCACTTTAGAAGTGCACTCTTTGATAATTTCTGCTTTCAAAAGCTTCTCACCTACAGATTCAGTAATTTCCTTTGTTAAATTTGATGCTCTCGCTGGTACCTTCTCTGCTTTCTTTATCTCTTCTTCCCAATCCTTAAATAAGATCACCTTGTGGAATTTATCTACATGAGGTAGATCAGCTTCCTTTCTTGAGTCTAATTCTTGCCATTGAATGTGTTCATTGATTTTCTTCTCAATCTTCTCACACTAAAGTTTCTGGATAGCTACTTGCTGGATCAATATTTCACTTGAGTCACAATATGAGCTTGTCCTAGAAGCTTGTTGGAAAAATACTTCTTGTTCTTGCTTTAACTTAGCATTTACATCCAATGCTTCCTTTATGAATTTCTATAACTGTGGTTGGTTTTGTAATCTATTCATTGCCGCTTCTAGTTGTGTTTTCTTCTCAGTGAGTTGTACTTGATGCTACAAATTTAGATTTTCAAAATCCTTTTGAAATTGGGACATCTTTAATTCCATTTTCTCGCCGGAGTTAGACTTTTTTTGCTCTAATGGTCTCTCTAATTCTTGTATTCTATATTCTCTCTGATTCAGTAACATTTTAACCTTAGTGGCTTTATCAATAGCGGCAGTAGCATATCCCCTGCAAACTATGATAGTTTGGTTAAATGTTTAGTAGGATTAGTTAGAGGATCCTTCCATAAAATGTCTACAAATTAATTTGTAAGACTTGAGACTGTATCATCAATTATTCTCCTTTTTCTTCTCTTTACTACAACCTTATGACTCATACTGTAGAAGACATCCATCAAAGGTATTTCCTCAACTTGTAATGCTATCTGCTCTATAGGATAAGCTGGGATGATCTCTCGATCATGAGTTTCAGGAACTTGTTTTAGTGGAGTAGAAGTTTCCACTAACATCTGAGAATGTTCTGGTGTCTAAAAACTAGTAGATTGATCAGTGTTGATATTTGTTTGAGGAGTTTTTATTTCCTTACAAAATTCATCCCATTCACCCTTTAAATCCTTTGGGTGAGATTTTTCTGACTGATCAAGTGTATCTTGACCGTGATAAAATTCTTGGGAAGATGATTCTATTCCATTAATTTCTCCTCTCCTGCATCTCAATCTCTTTGATTGCTTTATCAATTACCTTTTATGAGTTCTCATTTCTATGTTCGAATTCATTTTTAGAATGACTCGAATTCTGAGATTGATGCTCTGATTTCCTTGACTCATCTTCAAACATGTCTCCAATTTCATTATCCAAGCTAATACTTGGAGTTGGTATGTTGACATCTTCAATAGTCAATAAATCCAAAGGAATCCTTTCTAGTCTCTTGCTTCTGTAGGCTTGGAAAGATTCCAAGTCGTCTTGATTGAGTTGACTCGATGTAAAATTTAGTACATCTGAAAACTTTTCAATACCTTGAAAGAAATCATCAAATCTATCTATCTCTTTCATAAAAGGTTTTACTTTGAGCTCTATGATGTAATTTTTAATCACATCATTGGGGTCATATGGCCACTTTGGCATTACAACCAAATTCAATAGATTAACATTTGAAACTTCTTTATATGCATGACCAATATCAAAAAGTGCAAAAGTACCACATTGTAAAGGAAAATTAGGCCAAACAACCTTCTTAGCATCTTTATGCGATTTTGAAATACCATTTACAACAAGCTGATAGGAAATATATCTAGCAAGTAATTTGTCAGGAACATAATATGACAATACGTGAGGAGAAGCATAACTCTGAAATACTCTGACATTTGTGAAACTTTCCTTTGCAAACCATCTCGCAACGGGAAAAATGTCTATACTGGCCTCTTTGGAAAGCCTAGGGGCTTTCTCATTGAATATAATCTGGTGCATAGGCAACATGACTCTATGGAAATTTTTATAAAAATGCAGATGGAAGTCTAATTCCCAGAGGGATCTGTGGTAAATGTAAGTTGTAGAAGGTTATTGGGTTGTCCATTTCAATCCCATGGTATCAAAACTAGAAGAAAATAAAATTTCGTCCATGACATAGGCACTCATGTAAAAGGGGGGTATTTTTCTAGATGAAACACTTCTTTTACTCCTATCCTCCATGATATTTCTGGCTAAATTGTCAGATTTTATATTTTCCAAATTCATAATTAAGGAATTTACGATTGCATAAATTAATGGGGCCTAATCTACAGAAAACCTAGTGGTATCAGGTTTTTCATATAATCTAAAATACATACCGGCAGCATAATAGTAAGGGGAAGGAATTTGTGCTATTTGGTACGTATCGAGTTTATCTCATTTAAGATTGCCTTGTTCATACTTCCATTCTTTTATGACTTTTATCAGGTCTGGATTTTTTTCTCTAAAGCTTTGCAAAAAATCTTTGTCATAGTTATGATGTGGGACAGGTAAGTGGTACATTGTCCTGAAATCTTCTGCCCTAAATGAATCAATATTCTTGCCTTTTGAATCTTTGAATGTTCTGTATTCTATGTTCAAGTGAAAAATTACCCACTTAACCATATATGTATAAGGGAGAATATTTGGACTTGCTGCTACCTTATGGATGAATGAGCATGCAATTCTGAAATAGGTTGGGTCTGAAGGAACTGAGATGCCTGTTGTAGCTACTCTGACTATTACCCTTGGATTTTCATCCTCGAAAAACATATACATTTCCTCCCATGAATAACTTCTGTAATCCTTGTTGCAGGTGGTATCTAAGAATAGAGGAGACATCTCTGAATCTTCGGTAGGTGATGCTTGGGTAATTTCTTTTCTTTTCTTTCTCATTTCTGTTTTCCTTGATTCATTAATTGGTTTCCTGATTTCAAGGGAACATAGAAAATATTAAAACCATAGAGAACAGAAAGGTGGATAGAATTAAAAAAAAATCCAACATTAAATTATTTTAATATGCTCAAAGTAGATATGAATATATCAAAACCTTACTCCTATTAAATGTTATAATCACCGATAATATTTTAAATCAAATCTCTTACGCACCTTCACTTGAAATGTCTATTGATCAATTTAAGATGGTAGATTTCATATTCAATTTGATTTGACATGAATCATTTCGCATCATTGAGAAATTAAATACCATTCATCGCATATTGCAACTTATAATTATTTCCATTAGTTATGTTACCAAGAAATCTCATGAAATGTGATCTGCGCAAATCACACATCACAATTTTTATGTGGTATTTAAACTTGCTTTTAGTTATATCCTACGAAATGCTAAATGCGCTTTAATAAATCATGTCATTGATCTTTGTCGGACTTTGGAATTTTATGTTTATTTTTTTATTGGTTCATCAGTTCTGTTTAATCGCAACTTTTACAGAATTTCTTATAAGTTCGATCATTTTAAAGTGCGCGATGCGATTTTGGTTTATAATGGTATTTAAAGCGTTTGTAATAAGATTTTAATATAACTTCAGAAAGTATTTAGTGCATATTGCAACCCACATGACTTAATATATTTTAAGTCGCTTAATCTTGTAATCTATGCGAATTGCGATGCACATTAAGGAATGAAAGTAGAAAAGAAAAAAGAAAATTTATTTCCTAAAGTTTTTTTACTTTAAGCTAGAAAGTAAAAAAAAAAAAAATTCCTATTTATTTTTTAAAGGGTCCCCATTTAGTAAAAATAAATGGGGGTTGTTGTATAGCAAAACAATTGGTGATTCACTTGGGAGAACCAACTATCTCTGATTAACTTTTTGAAATTTCTAAAAAAAAAAAAATGAAATAAAAGTAGTTGCAGGAATGAATTTCAATAAATAATATCTCACTAAGAAATCAAATCTCTCTTAATTATAATTCATAATAATTCCTCTTTTAAAAATAAAAGTATTAGAATCTATATAAATCTTTACTCAATTCAAAATGATAAAGCAAGTGGCTCTTTTAGATTATCTTTATAAGTATTTACTCTTTTATCACAGGTAGAGCCTTTGATCCAATAGGAAATTTAAGCTCTTGGTAGGGTTACCTTTTACCCAACAATCATTCATTGTCCCATCCAGTCTTTCTTACAATTTCCAAAAATAAATTCCAACTTTATATACTTGATCTTTTTTTAAACTTGTTTTTCTTTTTGGTAATGTATTTTTATTTACTTAAGAGCCATTTTCTTGGCTTGGTAACCAAATAATGACAATGCCATTCACTAGTTGTAATTAAACTGATCAAGCTGGTTCTTGATGAGACCCCTTGTCCTCTTGACATAATCTCAAGTCATTATGTTGTTTTGGTAGGTAGTATTGGTAATGCCAGTTCAACTATTTCCTTATGAACATGGTAAACAAGCTTGTGATGAGACTTATTATATTTTAAGTTTTTTTCTAGTATAATCTTTTTTGAATTTCTTTCAAAAATTGATAATTTTTCCCAGATGGGGTGAATCATTGGTCCTTTTGAGGATTCTGGATGATAATTTTTTGAGTTTTATATTTCTTATCTGTAAAACAATCTTTACTATGTTAAATATTATTTTCTTTACTGATAACATAATAACCATGCTTTTTAAAGATGAGAGTTCATTAGAGAATAAATAACTTCTGTGAAAATTGCATCTTTCAGTGAGAATATAATCTTTTTATTTTCAAGTCTTTCAATTTTTTCCTTAACATTTCTTATTTCTATAAGTAATAAATCAAAAAGATCATTTGAGATTTTTATTTGGAAAGCCCAAAATTTATACTATGAAACTTTTATTTTCCTGAGGAAAAGAAAAAGATAATAGTATACAGGAATAGAAGGGGTTACCTCCTATGAAAAATATTTCTTTAAAATTTCCCCATTAATAGGCAAAGAATCTCTTTTGCCTGATAGATCTTGCAATAAGAATTTTGATGGGCCTATTTCTTGAATTATTTGAAATGGACCTAGCCAGAGTTTTCAAAATTTAGTGTGTCTACCCTTTGCCTCATGCGCTTTTTCCCATTTCAATACTAGATCACCAATTTGGAAGTTTTTTGGAGTACCAGAAGTTGAATCAAATGAAGCTTTTAATATCTCTTGATGATGTGCATGATTATTCTTAGCTTTTTCTCTTTCTTCTTCTAACTTAAGAATTTGAAATTGTCTTAGTTATAAAGAAGAAGAAGGAGTTTCATAAATAAATTGAACTAAGGCAAGAGAGGGAACAAATTCATTGGTAGGAAGAATAGTTTCTTTTCCATAAACAAGATTGAATGGAGAAGTGACAATATAAGATTTCTAAGTTATTCAGTCTCCCCAAAGAGAAAAGATTAATGACTTATGTCAATTTCGTTGGTTTTTATCAACAGTTTGCAAGATGATTCTAATAAGGTTTTTGTTCATGGTTTCTGCTAAACCATTTCCTTGTGGATAATAATTTGTAGAGTACTTAAGTTTAAAACCTCTTTTGATTTAAAATTCTATCATGGCAGTTCCTGAGAAGTAAGATGTGTTATCAAACATTAAATCAGTAGGTAAACCAAGCCTAGTTATGATATATTGGTCAATGAAATCGATAATATTCTTTGAGTTGGCTACCTTTAATGGAATTAATTCTACCCATTTAGTAAAATAATTTGTAGCTGTGAGAATATATTTATACTGTTTGGAAGAGTTAGGAAAAATATCACTGGTTATATCTAATCCCCATTGTTCAAATGTTTGTTCAATATTAACTGGCTATAACAGGAATGTTGGCTTCCTTTGTCTTCCAGATGCACTTTGACACACTTTTCATTTTTCCACATATTCATGAGAATCTTTGAAAAGTGTAGGCCAATAGTAACCTGCATGCAGGATTTTGTGTGTTGTTGTATTTCCTCTAAAATTTCCTGCAGTTGGTCCATCATGGAGTTCCTGCAAAACTTTATTTTCTTCAGATTTTTCTAAGCATCTTAATAGTACATAATCAAAATTTCTTCTAAACAATACATCATTGATTATTTCATATTGCTTGGCCTTTAATCTCAAAGCACGTTTGGTTTTATAATTGAGTTGGGTTGATGCATATCCATTTTTCAAATAAAATATGATATTAGCGTATTTAGATTGCACATCGTTGAGGCTTACCTCTGATATTTGCACATTTTTACCTGAATATTCTTCTGATGGTAAATGGGATTCTCCTATTAGCATTCTGCGAAAACCTTGACCTCTAACAATTTTAGAGGGTCTAATTTCTACATCATATTCTTGTAAAGTGGTAACCCACTTAGCCCTTTTCTCTCCTAATTCTCTTTGCAATAATAGTTGTCTCACTACAGAGATTGGAACTATTATTTTTGTGTGAGTTTTTAGGAGAAAAGCACTGAAATGTGTTATAGCCTTAAATACAACAAATGCTTGCTTATGAACAAATGAATAATTTAGTTCTACACCTTGCAAATTGGAACTGAAAAATGATATTGGTGCTTCAATTTGTTCGTCATTAAGCTATGTTAAAACAATGGCATATGATGTATCCTATGAAGAAGTATATAAAGTAAAAGGATCAAGAAAACTGGGGGTAGTCAAGAAAGGAGCATTGATAATGGATTGTTTAATCAAATTGAATGCTTCTCTTTCATTATGTTTAATCAAATTGATCTAAAGTGAAAAATGACTTCTTTGGGTTTAATGATATCCCATACCTTTTACATCGCTCAAAGAATTTATTTATGTCATTCACATGATTGGCTGCTTGTTTTGAAAATACTGTAATGTCATCTAAATAAATAACCATTGATTTATTGATAAGCCCCCTAAAAGTTGTGTCCATAGCTCTTTGAAAAGTGGCACTTGCATTAATTAATCCAAATGGCATCCTTTGATAGGTGTAAGTTCCCCACTTAGTCCTGAATGTAGTATTTAATCAGTCATCTGGATGTATGAGAATTTGGTTATATCCCAAGAATCCATCTAGAAAATACATCAGTTCAGAACTAGCTACTGTTTGTAGTACTTGTTCCATGTTTGGTAGTGGAAACTTGTCCTTTTGACATGGCTTGTTTAAATTCCTAAAATCAATACAAATTCTAATATCACCATTTTTCTTCCTGACGGGAACCAAATTTGAAACCCTTTTAGAATGTCTAAATGGAAAGACGATCTTTTCTTTGAGGGGTTTTTTCAGTTCTGTTTTGAAATGATTTTCAAGATTTGGGTGAATCTTCGTCAATTTTTGATGTATAGGTTTTTCATCTGAAATTATAGGAATTGTGTGTTGAATCATAGAAGTGTCATATGTTTTAAGATCAATGTAATCCCAAACAAAATCATTTTTGTACATTATTAAAAACTTGATAAATGATAATATTTCGTTGGAAGATAGACCAAGACCTAGATTTACATTCTGAGGTTTGTTATCAGTTCCAAGATTTACTAACTCAAATCTAAAGGTAGAACTTTGAGTTTTTGAGTTATTAACTCTTTTAAACCTATCTTTTAGATCGTAGAGGTCTTCTAACTTCAAAACTGAATTAGGGATTGGATTTTCATCTTGCTCTTCATTTATCTAATTTTCATGTTCATTTTCATCCAAAATTCGACTATCATAAGATCCTTCGGATGTTAGGAAATATATGATATTTTAATCATTATTGAATACTCTCGAATTGGTAATATTTTCACGAACAGATGGTCTAAAAATCAATTGAATGGAAAATCTATCGGGACTAAAATCTTGAGATGGAATTAACTTCGATGCTACATTAGCTAGTAGATCTGCACTAGCATTCTATATTCTAGGTACAGAATAAATATTGAAGGCTAAGAAATGAATGGTCAATTCTTGGACTAATGATTGATAATGTTTTAAATGTCCAGATTTCCAATGAATTGTATTTCTTATTTGTCTGACAATTATTTCCGAATCTCCTAGGACTTTCAGATTTTAATGTTAAGATCAATTGCTTTGTACAAACCTTGGACTACTGCTTCATATTCAACTAATAGATATTCAGTTCATAATCAAGTCTGCAAGCTAACATGGTTTTTTCTCCTTCCGGGCTTATTAAAATGAAGCCAACTCTTGCACCATCTTTAGATTTAGAACTGTCAAAATAAAAAGTCCAAAATAAAGAATTAACTACTGGTTTATCTACAATTTTTTTACATTTCGAAATGTATATCTGGGAAAAATTCTTGATCTGAGAAATAACTACATTATCGAAAAAATGGGATGGTTGAGTGTTGAAATTTCCCAAAAATGATTCTTCCGAGTGATTTCCAATAATATTATTATTGAATGCCACTGGCTCATTTTTTCCTTCAAAATCGATGACTCTATGTTTCATGAACTTTTCACAGTCTACCCGGATTTGATTTGGCCTTCCATTGTATGGTAGCCACATGTGTGACCAGTCTATTGCAAAATATCGATGAAGCTTTTCAGACCAATCTCTACTTAATAATAAACCATAAAAATCAGGAATATCAGCCACCAATATATTGATTATTTGAGCAACCTTGGGGTTTGATGAAAATCTAATAGAAATATAATTTATTTCTCCCACAACCTCTACTTTAGTTCTATAAATTTGTACTATATGAACAGGACAACTCTGAGGAGTTATGTTCAACATAGCACAAACTAATTTTGGCATTATATGAGAGGAATCCCCTCGGCATATTAAACAATTATGGACATTTTTATTATAGATCTCACAGGTTAAAATAAATGGAGGAGTATGAGAGATGGATCAATCACCTATCATAGTAAAATTTGTATCATCTATTTTAGTTGAAGGGGAAGGTGGTTTACCCATTTCATTAGCATCTTGCACTACTATTGGAGCAGGTAAGGTTGAAGTAGGAACCACATTCAAGTATCTAAGTAAGATTTTTTGTTGCTGTTTTAATTTAGTAAGTTCATGAATTGAAATTTTGGCCCTAGTTTTCTTCATATATTCAACTACATTATACTCAATAGTGTCTGAGACTACCATTGTTTTTGACGTAGTTGGAGTATCTAAAATGACAGGACTTGTTGGTGTAGCCTTGGAAGTAGACGTTTTATTTACTGTTTTATCTTTAGAAGGTGTTTAATTCTTCTGTTGTTGATTTTACTGCATTGCTTGAGTAGTGTTTTTTCTCCTTGTACTCATAGGTAAAGCTTATTTTTTTTCCACATTTGGTAGGATGAAATCCCACATTCCATTTCGTTCAACTTCTTCTTCTTCTTCATTTTCTTCCTCCTCTTCTTGCTCTTCCTCTGTATCAACGTTAGATATGATATTTGGTGGTTGAGTATTAGAGGATTGACCTTTCCTGAAGGGCCTGAAAGTATTTTTTGAGTTAGAACTTTCAACGACTTGTTTCTTGATGTCTGCCATCTCATTTTCATAGTCTTTAAAACTTTCTGAATACCTTGTACATCAAAATGATCTTTAGATGGCTTATTTTTTGAATCATCTTTGAAGGATACCTTCTTTGATTTTCTGTCTTCTTGGGAATTCTTATTCTCAAGATCGATTATGCGTTTCTCTACAGATAAAGATTCCTTCATTTTTTCTGTGAGTGTAGGTAGTTTTTCTCTATCAACAAAAATCACTATATTGGATGGAAGAGATGAAATATACCACTCAATTTGAACTTCTGCACTAGGAACTGACGTAGCAGGAATTTTATTGAGAAATTTATTAAATCTTGAATTAAAATCTTTTATTTTCTCCCTCGATTTAGCCTTTAGATTTGATAAATCATTGATGAGCATAGCAATGGTCCTGTCATCCCCAAACATAGCCAAGAATTGTTCTTTGAACATATTCTATCTAGTTATAGAGTGGGCAGGCAGTGAAAAATACCAAGATCCTGCAGATCCTATGAGAGTGTATGGATATAATATTACAACACAATCCTCTTTAACTACTTCTTTTAAATTGATGGCTAGCATTTAATTATGAACATTTTCTTTTGCCCAAATACCATCATCGGGATTAAATTTGGGTAACCATCTTTCAGGTGATTTTGGTAGAGAGTGAAGAGGAGTGGACATATTTATGACCCCTAGATTGATACCTAGCATCCCTGCACTACTTATCCTAATTTCTCAGCTAAGTGGATCTCCAAAGAAGAAGAAAGGGGACTGCTATAAGAAGATGATCACTTCTTGTAGAAATCATGTACATGTAACAACAGACCAAAAATACAAGAGGTAGTTGATGAAGATAGCTCCAGATGATCACCGGAGGACTCTGGAAGGAAGGCCACACTAGCAAAAATCCTTGAGGATATCCATGCATCTCCTGAAAAAAGAATCAGCAAACAAAAATAATAAGCATCTCACTCAGAAAAAAGATGCTCACTAAGAAAATATGCATAAAAAAACAACAAAAGAAAAAAATTAACATTGATGGCTATCAATAGACTCTATCAATAGGTATGGCTCCCTCACCCTCTCGTTATGCATAATATTGACTAAAATGAATTAATGTCAAGAATAGAGAGTTAAAAAGGAAAAAAGGTGGCCAGTTAACTTGGCCACCCTCATAAAGTTAAAGTGAAGGATAAGTGGATTTTTTCATGCCACCTGGGTTGTCAAATCAGTTAAGGGAGAGATCACGAGGAGATGGAGGTGATTCCGAGGTAGATATAAATTATTGGCTCGAGTGGGTCTAGCGGTCCAAAAGAGGAAACCCCCTGCGAAGTAAAAATCACCACTCTACTCCAAGTCCACTCAATTTGGAATAAGGGTGTGCTTTGGATCATTCTCCTTCATTCTATTGTGCATTTCGAAAATAGTTATAGAAGGAGAGACATAAGAGGCATCAAATAATTTCGCACCAAGGTCTATTTTTGCATGTAAACCCATGCTACAAGAAGTGTGTTGATGCTACATTAAATCTACAAGAAGGTTGTAGAGTGATCAAAATTTCCAAGGGAGCCACTCACAGATGGTATTGACACCAAAATCCACCATTTCTGAAGAAATAAATATCTGAGTGCAGAGGCAAGTGGATGTCACCCCACCAAGTTATGAGATTTTTAATGAAAATCTATACACAACCACAACAATAATTAAGAATTTGAGAGGTTGTTAAGAGAATTTAGGTCAAGTAAGTTTGATTTTGTGTTGAATTGAAGCTTCTGACGTCCCATATCACTAGTGTTCTAAGAAAAAAACCATGTAGTCATTGTTGGACATTGGGTTCAACGTTCCCCGTGTGTTTCATGACATGGACTAACTGCCTCTCGTGGATCCTAACTCTAGCGATTGTAGCAGAGACTAACGCCTGCAGGTTTGGTCTAACGAGAATCGTGATTCCAAAAAGTGTTATTAGAGTGACAGGCCTCGAGTTCAACACTCACCCTGCTCGTGTTGGGGGGGAGATTGTTGGAAATTGGGTTCAACGCTTCCTGTGTGTTTTGCGACATGGACTAATTTCCTCTCCTAGATCCTAACTCTGGCGATTGTAGCAGAGACTAATGCCTGCGGGTTTTAGTCTAACAAAAATCATGATTCAAAAATCCATCTCCATAACACAATCATAAGATGGGGGGAGGTTTTAATAGGATGGAATCCACAAATATCAAAATAATTAGATTACACCCTCATATGGTTGATATTTTTAGAAATCATCAATGGCTAGGATTCTTCGAGCTCCTTAAGGGCTTTGATTATGAAGTGGCTCAGGAATTTTTAGTGGCTTTGAACTCAAAAGCAGATGATAGGGCCACCACTATGGTTAGATGACTAACCATCACCATAACCCCTGAATCGATTAGAAGATTTAAAAACTTTCCTCTTGGAGTCAAGTGGAACAGAGAAGATAGAGTGTCTAGAACTGCCTCTAAAAAGAGCTTCTTTTTGCCTAATGAAGAGTACATTTAGGATAAAAATGGTGTGAGAAGGGAAATCCTCTCTTACCCATGGGATGAAGTAGCATATCACATCATGAAATACATTTCCTTTGAGGGAAGACTCGGTGTGGTTTATGGATACCACTGTAGATTATTACATGAGCTTAGATTCAAAGGAGATCTGCCACTAGAGAAGAGACTAAAATTTCCACAATTCCTCCTACACTCCATAAGAGACATCAGCCAGAGAGTGAGGGAAAGAAAGTATTAGCCATTAGAGGAAATTTAAGCCTAAAAGTGGCCTCCTAAGGAAAAATATTAAAATAATAAAACAAGAGTTAAGAATTTTGGAGGGAAAATAAGAAACTAATATGTTAACAAATCAAAATACTTTAAATTTAAAAAGAGGTACATGTAAATATTTTGGAGAGAAAAGAAGAAAAAATGATTTTTTTTTTAAATTGTATTTTTTACTTATCTCCTTATAGGTTTACTTAAATTTCAAGCATAGACACTCATTGGATGTGGAATTAAATTCCACATCCAACGAATACCCATTATGCATACTTTTGAGAAGACCCACATTGATAAAAATTGAAGATACATTAAAAATGCATGTTCAACATGCTTTTTTAATGGATCTTCAATTTTTATCAATGTGGGTCTTCTCAAAAGTATGCATAATGGGTATTCATTGGATGTGGAATTTAATTCCACATGCAATGAGTATCTACACTTGAAATTTGAGGAAAACTAACTATAAGGAAATAGGCCAAAAATACAATTAAAAAAAGCAGTTTTTTTTCTTTTCTCTCCAAAATATTTATATGTACCTCTTTTTAAATTTAAAGGATTTTGATTTTCTAACATATTACGACATGAAAATTAAGTGAAATTTTCATGGGCACTTTTATGCTAAAATTTCCTCTAATGAATTAGCTCACCATGGGCTCATCAAGCTTATAGTAGGAGATGTTCTCAATAGAATAAACATCCTTGTACCTTGGTCCACCTTCATAGATATGGATTGAGAATAATTCATAGGGACATAAGCTGTCACTCTTGGAAAAATCCCTACCTCCAGTCTTGGAGAGAGGGGTATGAAAGAAGAAGAGCAAGAGACTGAAGGGACAAGCGAAGAAGAGGAAGAAGAGGAGATGGAGAGAGAAAAATAACACATAGAAACCATAGAAACAGAGGAAGAGAATGCTGAAAAAGGAGGAGGATATGAAAAAGAGGGGAAGATCAAGAAAAATACAAGAAAGTAAAGACAAGAAAGGAAGAAATACTAGACCCCATGATGGGCACTAATATCTCTCCTCAACAAACCAACATATCACTAGGAACCTCATAAAAGGAAGTGGTTGCAACCTTAGCCACTCTAAGCACCCCAGTGAAGGAAAAGAAGAAAAGACAGACCCCCTTGTACTTCATGACCAAAAAGAGTGCCAGGGTGAACCAAGGGAAACCCCGTACTCCAACTAAAATCCCAATAATAATTGAAGAGTCACCCAAGAAGGAAGAATAAATAATCCTAGAAGAGGGAAAAATTCAAGAGATCACCACACCTGAGAAGACACATGTGACCTTTATGAGGAGACATTCTTCAAGGATATCATCCCTCAAACAAGTTCCAACTCCCACATACCTTCAAGAATAAGGAAAGAATGGGAAACAAGCAAAGGAGGGCTCACTACAGGAAAAACATAGTTTGCTACAGGAAACTCTTTCAGTGCTACAGGAAACTCCAAACGTGCCATAGAAAGAGAAAAACTTCATGGGGGATGAAGATAAGGCACCCTTGGAAGGGAAATAGGTACAAGATGTTGAAAAAGAGGCACAAATTGAGGGGCAGGATACCAAAGCGAAGGAAGAGGAGGAAGCAAAGGAGGAGCCTGCCTCTCCAAAATATGTTCCAAAATACATATCAACAGTTACACATCCTAGCCCACAGCTAGATCTAAGCTCCTACTACACATTCATTGAAGGAGGAAGGCTCATACCTCAAAATCTCCAAGTTCCCCTATTTTATTAGCTAGAGCAAGAGAGAGCACACACACATCACTAGATGAAAATTTCCAAAAAAAAGAGTGTGCAAGTTGTGGGGATCATGGAAGAAAAATTCACTGATATGGGGAGAGATTTGGCTGATGGAAGACTCAGGGAAGGAATTTTAAAAGAGAAAGTACAAGAAACACAAGAAAAAAATTCAAGGTTACAAAGCTAACTGTAGCAGAAGGACAAGTAGATTTCCACCATGGCAGATTTACGCATGGAGGAAATACAACACAAAAATCCTTCAAACTCTCATGCCATCTACCTGAAGGAACAATGGCTACAGTTTTAGATCAAAACACTAAATTTATATGGATCATTAGCTTTCCAAAACTGTAGGTATTTTATTGAATTTTTCAATTAGTCCAGCATAGCTAATAAGGCCAAGTTGGCATAATTTTATATGCATAATCATATATTGACTGATTTAAATATTTGGGATCCTAACCCTAGGATGGGGATATGAATTTGATGGCCCTGGCCTCTTGGATGACCAATGATGAGGCTAGGGCATAGGAGGTCAAAAGGGTAATGAGAGGAGAAGGAAAGGAGCCTCTCCATATCAGGGCATAACTATTCATCCCTAGAGGGGTCATTAAAAATCACCTAGTGATAGAAAATGATACAAGCCTTGTAGATAAATACCTCAACACCCAAGCACAAGCCATTGAACACTTTGATGACATTTATAGATGGTTAGTAGATGAATGTGTAATGTAAAGTCAAAGAATATGGAATGGCCTCCCTCTTAGCCTCAGAAAAAATGGAGTATCATAGCCCAGAGAGATTGAGAAATGTTGTATAAAGGGTGCCTTTGCACAAGAGTGCTACGTAGACAATGAAGATCCAATATCTTGGCTTAAAACTCAGTTTACATTTGTTTTTGGGAATGGGTAAAGGAAAATACCAAGCTAATGAAAGAAAATAATGGGAGGAGGTAGAAAATATTGTTGGACTCTACCCTCCTGAGGGGACTCCTTCATTGATTCCTTGGGATGTCAAACAAGCCACTACGGCACTAAAAGAGATAAAGAAATAGGACTAAGTTTCTCAGAGGATGAGAAACCATTTCATAGGTGATGATGAGCATCATCATTAGGTACATTTTAAGGGGTTAATTGTCACCTTTTTAGCCTTACAAGTCTCTCTTTCTCACATTTAATTGCATTATGGTCATATGTTGCTTAGTGTAGATGGTGTATTAAGGGTGACATAATTCGAAGGCCTAATGTGGTTTAAATGAAGGAAAATTGTTGTGTAACCAGCTCCAAAAATAGAAGAAAAGAGATATCAACACCTTAGAAATGAGCCACTTCGAGGGGGCAACCTCCAATACATTACATAAATTAACAATTCTTGGATGATACAAATGACAAAACCTCCTTTCTATATATAGGAGTCCATGGGGCCATAGTGTAATCCTAGCTAACTTAGAAATAATAATGTAAGGTCCCAATAATAACAATATGGGGGTTATAGGGGTACAACAATAAAAAAAAGGGGGTTATACTAACATAATAAGGGACTACACTATTAATATAGGGGCTTAACATGCCCCTCTCCTTCAAACAAGTGTTGTCCTCAACACTTGATTATTTCTTGATGCTTCTGTATAAATTTCTCATCCTCCCATGTGGAATCTTCTACAGGAAAGTTCTTCCACTTGCTGAGATAATTTGAAATTGATTTTACTTGTCAATTTCTTGTTTCTGTGATTGCTTCAGAACTTCTTTCGATGTGATGTTGATCTTCTAGTTGTTTCATTTGATTTTGCACCAAAGTTAGGTTATCCTTTGAGAGTTGGAGAACTTGTTGTTGATGCTCATTGTGATATTCGACTACTTATCATCCATAACAGATTTTATTTGATCCTTCAAACCATCCAAATTAGCCTCCATTTTTTCTTTTAAACCATCTATGTCATCATTGGTTGCTCTTCGTAAGATCTAAATTTGTTGCACTTGGTACCGTAATTTTGATATCTCATATTGTAATTCTTCTTCCTCATGCATCATAGTATAGCTTTCTGAGGGATTAATGGGTATTGAATTAATTTTTGGAGGCATAATAGAACCCATTACTGACAAAAATTCTTCAATATGCCCTTGGAATCAATTCAACTTGATTCTTCAAACAAGACTTATGCAATTCGGAAAAAACAATACACACCTTTTTCTTGCTTTTGAGGAGCTCGATATTGAAATTGGATAATATCTATGATTGAAGCACTTCAATATTTGAATTTTAGTATCAACGTAACCCTCTAAATTATCTTTCGAAGGCCACAGGTCTGACGTGATTTGGATTCTCCAAGACAAAGTTGTGTCCAATCTCCCACAATGACCTAATTCTGGACTGGTTTAGTAGAGTGAACTTGTAGGACTTGCCACGTGTCACTGTTTCGTCCTTTGTCTCTGAAATTGATAGCCAAGAAACTACATTCTGTTTACTTGTGACCACTTTTTATGGCACTCCAATCCAATGCCTAGAGAGAGATTTATTGAACGTTTCCCACGATCACCTCTTTGAGATGAAATTCAGGAGCCTGAAAAAGCACTACCTTCCACAAATCATATCTCCACAAATATTGCGAACCAAGCTCTGAAATTTTTTGAATAATTTCCTCAGGATTGCAGCTTCGCACCATACAAATTTCAGATTCTAAAACTTCATAGAAAAAAATTTATAGTGCAAATGCCACGATGACCGGTTTATGAGCCTGAAAACAGACCTAACTTCCACAGATGATATCTCTGAAAATATTGCAAACAAAGTTCTAAAATTTTTAGAAAACATTCCTCGGGATTTCTGCTTCGCACCCTAAAAATTTCAGCTTCTGAAACTTCGTAGAAAAATATTTATAGCGAAAATGCCACGATGACCTGTTTGGAGCAGCGAAACCCTAGAATCCAAAGCTCTGATACCAAATGTTGTGTAACCAGCTCCAAAAATAGAAGAAAAGAGATATAAACGCCTTATAAATGAGCCACTTCGAGGGGGAAACGTCCAATACATTACATAAATGAACAATTCTTGGATGATACAAATGACAAAACCTCCTTTCTATATATAGGAGTCCATGGGGCCATAATGTAATCCTAGCCAACCTAGCAATAATAATGTAAGGTCCCAATAATAACAATATGGGGGTTATAGGGGTACAACAATAACAATAAGGGGGGTTAGACTAACATAATAAGGGACTACACTATTAATATAGGGGCTTAACAAAAATCAAGATAATATGCCATTTTTGCTGAAGATTGCATAATAAAGGCTCGGATTAGAGAGAAAGGAGTGATTATAGGGGGTTGACCACCTCCTTAACTCCTAAAGGAAACTAAAGGATCCTCAAGATTGTCCTCCAATAGCTCGAAATAAAAGGAAACCAAGCAAGTAAAATATCAAGTGCATCTAAGCTCCACTTCTCTCGAGTTCCAAGGAGACAAATCGCCTACTTTTTAGGGATATTTTGGTAGATACCCTTTAGGATAAATAGGGCGGAGCAAGAGCTCGTTAGATTTCAATTTTTAGAGATCGCGAGATAAATCTTAGCTCCTTTAATATACATTTGTGACTTTCATATGATATGTAACATATTGGCTATGAAATAAAATGAGTATCTAGTTTCTTATTCACTAAGTTAGTTTCAGGGAGCTGAGATTGTGGGTTAGGGCCCAATCCATTGAGCTCACTCCCTCTTATGTATTTTTGTTTACCTTTCATGCTCCTATAGTTAGTTTTCTTACATTTCATCTCACTATATTTATTTTTATTCCATTTCATGTTTTTGTCATTAGTTTCTTTACCTTTCATGTTGCAGTAGCATAGAAAACTCCAAAATTATTTGTTAAAGGCTCCCTCTCTCACCTCTTCCATTAGAGCTTGAGGAGATTAGATCTTCACCATAGACCCAAATTTTCTTTCAGTTTATGATTTCTTGGAAAATTTAGATAGGTTTTTTTTTTCTTATCATGAGCATGTTATAGATGCAGAGTTAGTTTTCTTTTTTAAGTGCATAGGTAGGTCTGCTTAAATTCAAATCATATTTTCCACCATTTTCATAATAGATTTGTTAATGATAACTAAATGAACATGTATTTTTCTTGTAGGTTTGAGTAGAGCAACAGAGGAGGACTCTACTAACACCGTTAGCTTCAGTTTCCACCCCTCATAAACCAACTTCCAACCAAATCATCTGTAGCCCTGTTTTTGGACATCTCCACCGCAACATCGAGAGCCACCTTAGAGGTGAAATATAGTCTTTGAGATAAGTTCTGAGATTTGAAAAATGGTTGGATACCTTCCATCCACCTAGATCCACCTTCATTTCACCTCTCCTACCCCTTTCCTCACCATTTATGGCCTCAAACTACCCTCGTCATATTTCCTAAAGCATTTCAGGACATCCTGTAGCACTACAGGAAATCCTATAGAAGATCTTGTAGTAGCGCTATTCAATCACTTCTTCAGCCCAAAACCTCTCTTTAAACTCATCTAGACCTAGAAGAACCTCCAAGACACCTCCAACTCTGAAACCATGAGTCCAAGACCCTCTTAGGTCACCCTAGTGCCTCCTTCTTTTGCTGCAAAACAAAGTTATTTACAAGAATAGTTAGGTCATTGATAGATGCATTTTTAAGAATAGCAGTCAAGCATGAGATAGATAGATTGCAATCATTCATTTGGTTTAGCATGTGTGCTTATATTAGTTTTCCTTTCTGTAAGTTCAATTCAACCTTTTAAATAATGAATTCCACTTAGTTTAACTTTATTTCTTGCATTAGTTTAAGTATGGATTTCCTTTCTTGCAGATAGCTAGATGAGTCTTTATGATCTAGAATAGTTTCTTGTTTTTATGTTAGAGTAATGGTCATGAGTTATTTTCAGTCCTAGTTTTCATTTAGAAGTGTGACAGAATTCATATCCTAGAAGTAACCCTACTTGTAGCACCCCATCCTAGAACTGAGAAGACGATGGCATGAGTAGAATGTATATGGTGTGTATATAGCAGTGTCACCTCCAAGTTTGTACAAACCCCTAGTTGATAAAGTAAATTAGAGTAGCTTGTGGGAGTTGAAGCACTCTTGGTGCAATTCCAGGGCTCACTAAAGGATTTAATACACCTCCTCATACATTCAGTCGAACAAGAATTCTAGCAAGACATACCCTAGAAATTGATCCAGTTCAACAAGAGATCTATGATTATGTGGAATATTTAGAACAAAATGCACAAAAAAAAAAAAATATTTTCAATTTGAAATGAGTGAAACTTTAGCAACAAAACCAAGTGTAGAACATGAACACAATATTGAAGAGAATATGAAGCAAGAATTTTATGAAATGGAGATCCTTAAAAAACACTTGATTAAGGAAAGATAAGCAGCTAAAGTCCAAAATGAGATATTGAGGACTAAAAATGACAATATATTGCTACATCTTTGTCATTGGTACAAAAGGAATAAGAAACTTGAATTTCAAAACAAGTTTCTTAAAAACGGGGTCAAAGGATTACAACAAAGAATTTTAATGAAGAAACCAAGAACCATGTTCGACATTAAGAAGAATAAAGATAGTATTGGCTTGAATTTACTTGCACAAGCATGATAAATCATTGAATGAAAAGAAATGAATCAATTTTGAAACTTTAGTCCATGAGGACATGCAAAACATTCGACGTGGAAGAATGTTGAAGCTTAGAAATGACTCTGTTTTACTACTCTTTTTTCCCATTACATTTCACCTTTTTTTTAATATTATACAAAAACCTCAACATATTAAGGTCAATATATAATTATACAAGGTATTAATCATCCATATTTAAATTCTCTATTTCTTAGTGAAATTATAACAAAGGTATTCTTGCAGTGACCAAATTTTGAACATTCTGCAACTTATATCCGTTTCTGCAGTAGAATCCATTGTTAGTCAGGTCATAACACTCCAGTGAAAGAAATAAGAATATAAAAAGATGAAATTTGGCTCCCAGATGGATAAACACCTACTGGCATCGCTTGGAAATCTACTTGAGATGGGAGATATTGAATTCAAACGCAAGTCAAAATTGGAAACTACATGTAGGAATCAAATATGGGGAGCGAAGAATAAAGCAAGAAAAAATGAAGGATTGAATTAACTGTAAATATTATAGATTGATATAAAATATCACATGACTTGATTTTCCAATAGAAATTCATAAAGGGATTGTAATCTGAGTGTTATCGGTGTTGTAGGTACCGAAATCACTTGCAACATATTGACTTAAAACTAATTCAAGTCATTTTTAGAATTTTTATAAATGTTGTAAGCAAGACAATAAACATAGAGGTTGTTATTACTAAGTTTATAATTCTTTTGTGGAGGAAACTGACACTTTTTTTTCATAATACAAATAAATATTATTTTCAAATATGTGCATGAAGAATATTTGATTATTAATCAACCCTGCTCTCCGAGAGGGCCCCCTATAAGCTGTAATATTCCAAATTTTCCATTGGCTAATTGGAATATTAGAGTTCTTACTTTTCTTATTTAGTTAAGTAAATAAAAGGGTGGAGGGACCCATAAACCCTGTAGATGAATAAAATACACTTCTATAGTGTGAATGTGGGTTAATTGAGTAGTGGAGTAGTATTATGGAGTAGTGGAGCATCATAATAATGAAGGAAGAGTGGATATCATAGAGAAATAATAAGGAAGATGATGGAGATAATGGAGGAATGAATGTAAGATCATGGAGAAATAATGATGAAGTGATGGAGGAAGTGGTGCATTAAATGCACAGATGATGGAGTAAGTGGAGAGTAATTGCAGCAGTGATGGAGATCATGGAGGACAATATTTATGGAGACTAGTGGCCACATGTGTAGCGAAATTATGAGGTGGGCCAAGGCTGGGGAAGGCTCACATCCATAAAAGGAAGACGAGGGCATTAAAGGAAGGGAGTCTGGATTTTTATTGTTGAGTGTCGTAAGACCTTTTTTTGTATGCTTCAACTATTTAGCTAAGTCTGTTGTGATGTTTAGCACTGGATGTTCCCGAGCGGGAATCCCACCTTTGCCCACAGAATAATTTGAGTGCCTACTCTGGGAAGGTTTTCTTGGGCAACATTCGTCATGCGGAAATTAGTGCCACTATTAGCCACTCTCATCTGCACTTCCAACCATAGGAATTACGCATTCCTGAACTTGCGCTTGAAGGTTGGAAGGTTGTTCTCAGTACTTCAGCTAAGAAAATTGTGGAGGGATCAGACATTCACACTGTGGATCCATTGTAGTCTTATGGTAGTTTCATTGACATATTCAGCATCAGGCCATCCATATATTCTCCTATGCAACAACATTTCTTGTAGGAATTGCGTAATTATTCAATGAGGGTTTGAGGAGAATTGGAAGTTCCAAAAACTCAACTTGGAATCTTGTGAGGGATTAATCCTTCACTCCGGTGATCACTTCAATAGTCTGGGATCAAAATTTTATTATCTATCAGCAGGCTACATCATCATCCCTCCTAGACAATGTAGTATTTTCTAGCAATTGTGCATGCAACAACTGCATATTCGGTAGAGGAGCTAGATCTCAAGTTTTGAGAATGGGAATCAGGAGAAGGGACCGGAAATTTAGTAGTGAGCTAAGTGGGTGCTATTTCAACTAATAGATCATTATTTTATCCCTAGATCAATAGTTTTCTCCAAGGATTGTGTAACTCAGCCAGCAGGGGTGTAGTGTGCAACCCAAAAAGGGCTGAAATTCTAAACTCAAAATCTGGACAAACCATTTCTGGGTTTTTTCTAGGTTTTTTGAGTAGAATGTTAAAATCCCAGATCTTTATGAGCATATCATCAACCTCTCGCACATAGATATTCTTCCCAGAAATAGCAGTTTCCAACATCAGTAGTTATACTTTCCCGTGCTAATTTTCATTAGTGTATTTCAGCCATCTTTTGGATTGAGTGCATTCCTTTTGGAGCATTGTGTACGTACATTGATTTTGATACATAATGATATGGCTCAGCTATCTCCGCTAATTGATTAATGTCTTGATGTTATATTATGGAATTTCTAGCATTTTACAATTTTGTGCCTATATTATGGTTATTACCTTGATTAAAATGCTATAAAAATGTTTTATATTCTTGTCTTTCCCATTTTGGGATATTATAGTGGCATCAAAGCATGATCTTTGGCTCATCTTATGGGCATTTCATGACATCAGAGGAATAAGAAGAGGAAGAAAAGAAACAAGAATTCTTCAATGGTGGGATGATTTAGTTTTTCCACACTTCTCTTCAGATCTATGCAGGATCTCACCATGGAGATCTAAGAAATGATAAGGGAAAGGCAAAAGGAAACCTCAAGAGGGTTTCAGAATGGAGAAGGTCTGAGCACTTCCAATTAGCAGTATAAGCAATCGGTGGTGCATAAAGTTCCACAACGCCCTACTATGCCCACTTTCCTTGCAGAAGGAAATTGATGGTATGGAGATGGAGGGTATTTGGAGCATGAGGCTCTTAGTGATTTTCTTGCAGATTACAAATCTAAATCTAGAGCATTCAAAGAGAATCTGAATTTCCAGCAGTTTTTCCAGATTAAAGAGAACCGGAGACCCCACAACAACAATATAAGAAGAGGGCATATATAGAATAGATTAGTTCTGCCTACATTCGATGGGTCATCCAAAAGCATGACAAAGGCTTGGATGAAGAAGTTAGATGATTTCTTCCAGATACACCCAGTAGCGGAAGTAGAGGCTATTCTGATTGCAGTGCTGCACCTTGAGGATGAAGCAAAGGACTGGTGGTTCAACAGATTGAAACATGCAAGAGTGATTGTGTATGTAGATTTCACTCAAATATTCGTAAAGAGGTTTGATAGAAGAAACGTGGAGGCACATTACATTGAGACATTCTCCGACAATAAATAGAGTGTATGAGGAGCAATAGGGAGATGTCAACATTGATACACTGGGAGGAGATCAACTACCACTAGCAATAGCATTAGAAAGAGTACTTGCATAGATTGGAGGAACCCTTGCATTTTGGTAATATGTTCCCAAGACTTCAACATTGGGATTCCAAAGCATGATTAAGGAGGCGCATGAGGAAGAAGAATCAGATACCAACACTGGTGGAGTATTAGAGGAACAACCATCACCATCACTAGCAGTTGGAGAAGAAATTGCACCAATTGGAGGAAATCTTGTAGATTTCAAAGAGGTTCCCAAGCATAAATTAATCCAAGGTATGCAAACATTTCCACCCCATATTATTTTATCAAATCAGAATGAGATTTGTGGGGTCATGCCATTAGGGAAATTGCATGACCAAGGGTTAGAGCACATTGCTGATTTGGAGCAGAAAACTATCACTGTGCAGAGGGCCCTTGACTAGTTCAAGGAGAAGATGTATAGCTATCCCAGTTTGACATTGTTGAGCTACACACAACACTTTGTGTTGGAGTGTGGAGTTTCTGAGGATGGGCTTAGCATAGTCCTAATGCAGGGAAGCTATACAATAACTTTCGAGAACTCGGAGTTATTGTCACATGAGATGTCGTATTCTATCTATGACAATGAGATGTTTTCCATTATGCATGCATTGGACAGATTTCAAAATCTTTTTATTGGAAATATATTTTGGGTGAAGACCAACAACCATAGTCTCTGACATCTTTTTGAGGACGAGCAAAAGCTGCAGAAGGGGAAATAATGGTGGATCAGTACAATGTAGGACTATGAGTTCAACATTGTGTATGGAGAGGGCCACGAGACAACAGATGCACTATCATGGAGATCAGCAGCATTGTAACTAAAGAACAGTGATGATTTGAGGGACCAGTTATTATTTGAGAATTTCGATGACCGCTTCAGTTATGAAGCACTAGATGGGTGGATGGTAGATGCTATAAGTCATGTAATTTATAACATCTTCCATTATCAGGACAGAGCCTTCGCGATGAGCACCTCAGAGCTCACAGAGAATTTTCTGGATGTATCATGTTCAAAACCTCATAGGTTCTACAGGGCCATTGGAGAGAGGTTCTCATGGAGAGACCTCAAGGAGGATGCACTTCGATATATCATGGAGTGTAAATATTTCCCATCAGATTGTGGAGGATGGTATTTTTGACATTGATCCATTATTGAGGTATGCACATTTATTTGACATTTTCACACAGTACATATCTTCACCCATGACTGGATTATCTTTCCAGGATGTCTTCATGGTTCATGGTCTTCCCAAGGCCATAAATAGTGATGAGGAAAATTATTGTATGAGATTTTTTTTGCGCGAGCTTCTCCATTAGGTGGATACCGAGTTGGTGCATGATATGAGTCATCACCCACAGTTGGATGGATGGATGGAGATGATGAACAAGTGGCTGAAAAGCTACTTGCAGATCTATGACACCTGGAAACAAGAAGCATGGTTGCATTGGTTGATCTTGGGTGAGTATGGTTACCACACGGAATTTTAGATTGGTATGTTCCATGCCTTGCACAGTAATGAGGTGATGCAACAGTAGGAGGCATGGCTATGCTGGCTGCTCTTGGAAGAGTATGGCCAAGACATTTCATTTTATATGTCCATTGGTATATGAATATTTCCTTCCTTATACAGTAGTGATGAGATGCAACAGCTGGAGGCATGGTTGCGCTGGTTACTTTTGAGAGAGTTTGGCCATAAAATGACATATTACATGTCAATGGGTATGTTATTGTTTGGGACTTTTCATGTTACTCATATGATGTGGCAGCACGAAGTCTGGCTATGTTGGTTTCTATTAAGAAATTCTGGTGTGACATTATACAAGTCAATCAGTATATATTTCTTCATGATTTTCATTATGATGATGTGGGGTGGAAAAAAGAGTCATTGTTGCATTGGTTACTCTTGGGAGAATATGGATTGACATTCTCCCATACCTTGTGTAATGATGATGTAGTATGGCAACAGGAAGCCTTGCTCTGTTGGCTTTTGTTAGGAGAGTATGGCCACCATTCTTGGTGTTATCACTCATAATTTTGCGAGTCATTACTTGACATGATCATACATTTCACTCCTCAAAAGGGTAAGGTCTCCCTAAACCTTTTTCAGGTTGGCATAGGAAATTTCATTTTTTCATATTTAACCTATCCTAAGTTTCAAGACCACCCTCATTTCATCTCAAAACCACCTCCATATAGGTCACATCATGATCATCAGTTATCATTTGCTGACATATTTCATATCGCAAGATTACAACTCTGAAAAGGTCATTCTTAGCAAAGAATCCCTACTTTTGTAGTGAAATCAGTGTAAAATAGGTAGAAAACACTACGAAACCATTGATAGTTTCGTAGCGAATATGAAGCATTTCTCTATTTTCTAACTTTGAGCAGTCAACTGTAAAGGAGGATTTTGGGAAAAAAAAGAATTATTTTAAGAAACTGAGAGAGGTTATTTTCAAGAAGATATCAAATAATAATAAACTCTTTCATTTTTCTCAAAGGTGATACAAATCGGGAGATACAGGGATGTCTTTCAGCCCTACTTTTAGAATGCTGAATTTTCCTGTTTTATACATGTTTTTAGAATGTAGATTCTAGACAATTGGAGATGTATTTAAAAAGAAAAAGAGAGGTTTTTCTTCAAGACATACTAACCTACAAAAACCTCCTTCATTTTTTCAAAATTTATCAAGCATTCAGAAATATGATTTCATTTCTAAACTGCAAATTTTTGCTTTTCCGCAGTTTCGTAGCGTTTCCCAAGCTTGAAGGCCAAAAAGCGCTACGAAAATTCCTATAGGAGCCTTTTTTATTTAAAAGTCAGTTTTTTCATGATTCAAGGAGGGTAATTCATGGTTTCAAGGTTTCATGACATGATGAAGGTGTTGGAATAGCAAAGAAGTCAAGAATAATGATGGAAAAGCCATTTTTCCCACGCTACTAAAACACGCTACGAAAATTTCTGTGCATGACTATTTTAGCAGTCAACTTCAAGTTTGATTTCAAACCAAATGAAAAATTATTTTGGAAATATGAAAGAGTTTTTTCTTCAACACATGTCCATCTACAAAAACCTCTCTCAATTTATTCAAAGCCATTAGGGTTTGAAAATTATACACTCATCTTTGAAGCCTATTTTTCAGAATTTTCACTAACCAGATTTGTGAAAAAATTGTAAACAATCAACTTGGAGGAGGTCCAACGTAGAATCCATGTGGAATAATGAAACATCAACACTCTATTACACTAATAAAATTATTTGGTTATTAAATTTATTTTTTGAACTATTATTGAAAGAAGAGTCCTTTTTGTATTCAAACTCTACAAAATAGAAATATCCCTAGCAAGTGTCCAAGTGATGGAATCATGTTTGAAATAGGTATCTGAGGTGGGATTCAAGGGGAGTAAGGTGGAATATCATTTTTATGAGTCCTCACTCTATAAATGATAGAGTTTTAGAGTTAGAAAGGGTTGGTATATGTTATGGCTGACTGCTACTATTGTAGATAGGTTTTTGATCAGTAATGGAGAATGACTATTGGGTTCATCCTTCATCTGAGATTCATTTGATACTTTCATGAACCCTATGTATCTTATTAATTTATGTCAAAATTTTAATGTTTGATTACTTAGAATTATTTATTTGCATGTTGTGACTTCCTTTCAAGCACTAAACTATTGGATATCTTTCTCAATGTCCTGCTTTCAGTATCTTAATGTTCATTACTCAAAATTCATGTTTCTCATGCTCTTACTTCCTTTGAAAATTTATATATTGAGTAAATTTTTTATGTGTGTATTCTACTATCATTTAAGTATATACATTCCTTAGCTCCTGCAAGGAGATTCTTTGTCATTGAGATCCTAGTCACTGACTCCATATCCCAATGGTAGCAATCCTTCATATTTTTAGCCTGCAAACATACAAAACCAAGACACAATTCATAGAGTTATCCATATAGTGCTATCATTGTCTAAATCATAAAAACCCCTTGAGAGATCCCTCTCAGAATTAAGAGGCTAAGATTCAGTCAAAAGTTGGTTTGAAAGAGTTAATCCAAGTTGACCATTGAAGTAGGCCAACAAGACTCAATTTGGTGATAGCATTTTGGCATCATTTTCGGGGAGACCGAAGGTGTAAATTTTCCCTGGGAAGAATGACAAACTTTCAATTCTAAGGTCTAAGAGCAGCAGACACATTGGCACATATTGGCTGTTTTTCTACTCTGGCGACTCCACACATCAAATAATCATTTGGAAGGTGACTCCACTGCTTGAAGATTAGTAGCTTGATGAAGTCTCAAGATGAGTTCCATTGCAAGAACAAATTCCAGGTATGACCCTATGAATCGGTCTCACGTCCCTAGTTTTCCAAATGCTATGCCAAAGGTCGAATGGTTACCTGATCTTACTATATTTAAATATGAAAAGAAAGGCAATGTTTCTCTTCATTTGGTTAGATTCCATATGCATGTACATAGACTTAAGGTTTAGTTCCCTGAGGATTGTCTCATGAAGATGTTTATGGTCACTTTAGAGGGAAAAACATGGTCTTGGTACAAAAGCCTCCCAAATGGTTCATTATATTCTCTTGCTGATTTCCATGTTTCATTTTATGAGATGTATGAAGAGTATCATCCCTCCTTATTTCTGGTCAAAAATTGTTGTAAACATTGTGTTAGTTTTATTGAATATTTGGAGAATTTTTATGAAGATGATGAGTTTATGGATGAGGAAATTTTAGAGGCCCTTCATGACAATCCCTTTAATCACCAAGAAGAAAGGATAGCCTCACTCTTGTATTAAAATAAAACCCAACAGGATTTTATTTATGAAAATCATGTTACATCCTCTGAGTTTGATGAAAATTTGCAGCAGACTTGTCAATATTTTGATCATTAGGAATATGAGAATCATTTCAAACAAAAAGAGGAAATATTGGAAGATAATTACTATAATCCTCAGGTAAAGGAAGAAGTTTATTCTTCATGTAATTCCTTGCATCAACCTACATCAAATAATGATCACACTAATGAGGAAGTGGGTGAAAAAATTTCTTTGTCCTTGTCTTATTATTTAAAGTCATTTGAGTGCAAGATAGAAGATAAGATTCAATTTCTGGATGAAGTTGCTAATAATATTGAGAAAGACATTGAAGTTTTAGAAGATCAAATTCAATCGTATAGTCTTCATGATCAAGATTAGACTTTTCAAAGGTTTTCCATGCTAGAACACAAAGAGAGGGTGTTGCTACCTTTCTCTTTTGTGATTGAGGAAGAATACCCTGTTTTTGAAAATCAGTTTGAAAATAAGTTTGATAGCTCACAACTGAAATATTGTGTTACTAAGCAAAGCATATATGATTTTTCCAAAGTTGTAGAATTTATTTAGAATCATAAAACAAATTATGTCTTCTATGATCCTATAGTTGAATACATGGAAGAGTTGTACAGTCCAAATTTCTAGTTATATTTTCATTATGAAGATCAGATACATCTTATGTTGCCTAGGCCATTTAAGTATCTTGTTTAAGTTTGGTTCAAGCGTAGTCAAGAGGTTCAAGTGTCATATCAAATCAATGATTGGCTTCATTGGAAGTTTCAGGTTGCTTGAATCAAACATGAAGATTGCAGTTGATAAGGTAGGTAGGAGCGTGTGTGAATAAGCTTAAGTAGACTGAGCATATTTTCAATATGTATAGATTTTTTTTTTCAGTAGTAATCATCAAGCTTGAGCCCGAGGAGAAGGCCGCAAGATCTTGAAAAAGTTTTCATAAATTTAAGAGTTTTTATTTCCAAGAAGATGGATGGAATTGGTGTAGGTTTTAACCCTGTACAGAAATAATTTGCAAACGAATCTTAAAAACAGAAAATAAACAATAGCGAGAGCATAAAACATAAAACACATATACACAGAGATTTTCCCCTGGATCCTAAATTGGGATGACCAGCTTGATTTTTCATTATATTCCTTTTAGTGTTACAACACATATATATACATGTTGAAGCATACATAAACCCCAATCCATTAACCCTGGATTAGAACATAACTGTAGTTCCCTTGACCGGATCTACAAAATACCAGGGGCCAAAAACCATCGTCCCCCAAAACCATGTGCAAAACCATGCACAAAACCATGGGCGGGTCCGCCCACTGGAAAATAAGGTCCAAATTTTTTTTCTCGGGGCACTGCCCCAGACCCCGACAGGGGGGGCTACCACCCCCCCTATTGCACCCGGTGCAACGTAGAGGGGAGATTACCCCCCCACATGTGACTAGTCATGGAAAGAATATAACACATACACAATAATTGGAGCTAAAGGTTTTTTCATGTACCACAGGGGCACACCATCAGGGAAAATTTTAGGGATGGAAATCTATCTTAAATTTTCGAAACCTTGAAAAATCTTGCTAGTCCCTAACATGCGAATTATAAAATATTTAGCGATATTTTTGTAAAAATATTCAATTTTCTTATTTTTTTATATAGGCTATATAAAATTTTGGTGGATTTTAAGGTTAAATAATTTTAGGATATAAAATTTGGGTGAATCAATTCTAGGAAAAATGGAAATTGGCGAATTTTGTTTTTGGAAAAAACATAGAAAATTAGCCCACCTACAAATATTAGCCCCTAAAATTTTCCCTGCACATCATCCCAAGTGGAGCCACTGTTCTAACTCATTATTTTGTGAGTCATTACTTGACATGGTCATATAGTTCACTCCTCAAAAGGGTAAGGTCTCTTTAAACCTTTTCCAAGTTGGCATAGGAAATTTCATTTTCTCATATTTAACCTATCCTAAGTTTTAAGGCCGCCCTCATTTCATCTCAAAACCACCTCCATATAGGTCACATCATGTTCCATCAGTTATCATTTGTTGAAATATTTAATTTCCCAAGCTTACAACTCCGAAAGGCCATTTTAGCCAAGAAACCCTACTTTTGTACCAAATTCAGTGTAAAATAGGCAAAAAACACTACGAAACTACTGATAGTTTCGTAGCGAATATGAAGCATTTCTCTATTTTCTGACTTTGAGTAGTCAAATTCAAGGGTGGTTTCTGGGAAACAAATGAAGTATTTTAAGAAACCGAGAGAGGTTATTTTCAAGAACATATCAAATATGAATAACCTCTTTCACTTTTCTCAAAAGTGCTACAAATTGGGAGATATATGGATGTACTTCAGCCCCATTTTCAGAATGCAAATTTTTCTTGTTTTATACATGTTTTTAGAATGCAGATTCAAGATAGCTAGAGATTTGTTTGAAAAAAAAAAGAGAGGTTTTTCTTTAAGACATACTGAAATACAAAAAATTCCTTCAGTTTTGCAATATCTATCTAGGATAGGGAGATAAGAGCTCAGCTCTGAACCTTATATTTTCAGAAAAAACAGAGTCATGTATGAGGTCATCATTACCCTTTTGGCATGTGTGTGTCATGATTTTAGCATGATCTGTCATTTAACCTTATCCTAAGCTACTATTTTTCACTCAAAATTCATTCTCGCATGTGAAACATCTCAATGTCACTTTTTGAGAGCTGCTTCATCACACCAAACAACTTGCTCTCCAATTTGGCTTTCCAAGTGTCACCTTTTTAAGAGGACAGGTTGGTTATAAAAAGATATGGTCATGTACAAGAAAACACACAAAGGAGGCTCTGTGGATAAGATAGAAGCTCATGGACCTTAAGTTTGATTTCAGACCAAATGAAAAGGGATTTTGGAAATATGGAAGAGATTTTTCTTCAACACAGGTCCATCTACAAAAACCTCTCTCAGTTTCTTCAAAGCCATCACAGTTTGGAAATTATACACTCATCTTTGAAGCCTATTTTTCAGAATTTTCACTAACCATATTTGTGAAAAAATTGTAAAAAATTGACTTGGAGGAGGTCCAGCTCAGCATCCACATGGAATAATGACACATCAGCAATCTAGTGCACTCAAAAAATTAGTTGGTTGCAGTTGATAAGGGTTATTAAATTGATTTGTTGAACTATTAATGAAAGAAGATTCATAATTGTATTCAAACTCTACAAAACAGAAATATCCCTAGGAAGTGTCCATGTGATGGAATCATGTTTCAAATAGGTATCTGAGGTGGGAATTCGAGGGGATTAAGGTGGTATATCATTTTTATGAGTCCTCACTCTATAAAGGATAGATTTTTAGATTTATAAAGGTTTGGGATATGTTATGTATGACTGCTACTATTGTAAAAAGGTTTTTGATTAGTAATGGAGAATGGCTATTGGTTTCATCCTTCACCTAATATTCATTTGATACTTTCATGAACCCTATGTATCTTAATACTTTCTGTCAATATGTTAATGTTTGATTGCTCATAATTCTTTCTTTGCATGATATAACTTCCTTTAAAGCGCTAAACTGTTGGATATCTTTCTCAATGTCCTGCTTTCAATATCTTAATGTTCATTACTTAGAATTCATGTTTCTCATGCTCTGAATTCCTTTGAACACTTATATATTGAATAAAATCTGTATGTGTGTATTATACTGTCATTTAAGTATCTACATGCCTCAGCTCTCACAAGGAGAGTCTTTTTCATTGAGATCCCTATCACTCACTCCATAGCCCAATGGTAGCAAGCCTTAATCTTTTCAACCTGCAAACATACAAAACCAAAACACAATTCATAGAGTTAGCCATCTAGTACTATCATTGTCTAAATCATAAAACCCCCTTGAGAGAGCCCTCTTAGACTGAAGAGGCTAAGCTTCAATCAAAATATGGTTTGAAAGAGTTACTCCAACTTGACCATTGAAGCAACCTAACAGGACTCAATTTGGTGATAACATTTTGGTGTCATTGCCGGGGACACCGAAGGTGTAAATTTTCCCTGGGAAGAATGACAAACTTTCAGTTCTAGGGTCTGAGAGCAGTAGACACTTAGGCACATATTGGATGTATTTCTACTCTGGCGACTCCACACATAAAATAATCATTTGGAAGGTGACTCCACTGCTTGAAGATCAGTTCCTTGATGAATTATCAAGATGAGTTCCATTTCAAGAATAAATGGCTGGTATGACCCTATGAAGCGGTCTCACATCCCTAGTTTTCCAAATCCTATGCCAAAGGTCGAATGGTTAACTAATCTTCCTATATTTAAAGATGAAAGGAAATACAATGCTTCTCTTCATTTGGTTAGATTCGATATGCATGTACATAGACTTAAGGTTTAGTTCCCTGAGGATTGTCTCATGAAGATGCTTATGGTCACTTCAGAGGGAAAAGCATGGCCTTGGTACGAAAGCCTACCAAATGGTTTATTATATTCTCTTGCTGATTTCCATGTTGAATTTTATGAGATGTATGAAGAGTTTCATCCCTCCTTATTGTTGGTCAAAGACTACTGTAAACATTGTGTGAGTTTTATTGAATGTTTGGAGAATTGTTATGAAGATGACGAGTTTATGAATGAGGAAATTTTATAGGCCCTTCATGACAATCCCTTTCATCACCAAGAAGAAAGGATAACCTCTCTCTTGGATGAAAATGAAACCCAACAAGGGTTTATTTATGAAAATCATGTTACATCCTCTAAGTTTGATGAAATGTTGCAGTAGACATCTCAATATTTTGATAGTCTAGAATATGAGAATCATTTCAAACAACAGGAGGAAATATTGGAAGATAATTGCTATAATCCTCAGGTAAAGGAAGAATTTTATTATTCATGTCATTCCTTGCATCAGCATACATAAAATAATGATCACACTAATGAGGAAGTGGGTGAAAATTTTTCTTTGTCCTTGTCTTCTTATTTAAAGTCATTTGAGTTCAAGATAGAAGATAAGATTAAAATTTTGGATGAAGTTGCTAAGAAAATTGAGAAATATATTGAAGTTTTATAAGATCAAATTCAATCCTATAGTATTCATGATCAAGATCAGTCTTTTCAAAGGTTTTCCATGCCAGAACACAAAGAGAGGGTGCTGCTACCTTTCTCTTTTGAACTGAAATCTTGTGTTGCTAAGAAAAGCATATATGAGTTTTCCAGAGCTTCAGAATGTCTTGAGAATCATCAAACATATTATTTCTTCTATGATCCTATAGATGACTACATGGAAGAGCTATACAATCCAAATTTCTAGTTATATTTTAATTATCAAGATCAGATACATATTATGTTGCCTTGGTCATTTCAGTATCTTGTTTACTTTTGGTTCAAGCACAGTCAAGAGGTTGAAGTGTCAGGTCAAATCAATGACTGGTTTCATTGGAAATTTCACGTTGCTTGAATCAAACATGAAGATTGCAGTTATTAGGGTAGGTAGGAGCGTGTGTGAATAAGCTCAAGTAGACTGAGCATATTTTCAATATGTATAGATTTGGTTTTTTAGCAGTAATAATCAAGCTTGAGCCCGAGGAGAAGGCCATAAGAGCTTGGCGAAGTTTTCATAAATTTCAGATTTTTTATTTCCAAGAAGATGATGGCACTGGAACTACAGGTCCTTTGGTGTACCACATGAGCACACCATCCCAAGTGGAGCCACTGTTATCACTCATAATTTTGTGAGTCATTACTTGACATGGTCATACAGTTCACTCCTCAAAATGGTAAGGCTTTCTTAAACCTTTTTCAAGTTGGTATAGGAAATTTCATTTTTTCATATTTAACTTATCATAAGTTTCAAGGCCACCCTCATTTCATCTCAAAACCACCTCCATATAGGTCACATCATGTTCCATCAGTTATAATTTACTAATATATTTCATTTCCTTAGCTTACAACTCCAAAATTGTCATTTTAGCCTAGAATCCCTACTTTCGTAGCGAATTCAGTGTAAAATAGGTAGAAAATGCTATGAAACTGCTAATAGTTTCATAGTGAATATGAAGCATTTCTCTGTTTTTTGAGTTTGAGAAGTAAAATTCAAGGGCCATTTCTGGGGAAAATATAAGTATTTTAAGAAACCAAGAGAGCTTATTTTCAAGAACATATCAAATAAAAATAACCTCTTTCACTTTTCGCAAAGGTGCTACAAATTGGGATATACAGAGATGTCTTTTAGCCCTATTTTTAGAATGTAGAATTTTCATGTTTTATACATGTTTTTAGAATGCAAATTCTGTACAGCTGGAGATGTGTTTCAAAAAACCAAGAGAGTTTTTTCTTCAAGAAATATTGAACTACAAAAATCTCCTTCAGTTTTTCAAAATTTATCAAGGATTCAAAATTATTATTTCATTTCTAAATTGCAAATTTCTGCACTTTTCCACAGTTTTGTAGCGTTTCCTAGGCTTGAACGCCAAAAAACTCTACGAAAATTCATGTAGGAGCCTTTTTTCTTTTAAAGTCAGTTTTTGCATGATCAAGGAGGGGAATTCATGGTTGCAAGGTGTCATGACATGATGAAGGTGTTGGAACAACAAATAAGTCAAGAAGATTGATGGAAAAGCCATTTTTCCCATGCTACTAAATCACGCTACGCAAATTTATCTACATGATTGTTTTAGCAGTCAACTTGAAGTTTAATTTCAAACCAAATGAAAAAAGTATTTTAGAAATTTGAAATAGGTTTTTCTTTAGAACAGGTCCCTCTATACAAACCTCTTTCAGTTTCTTCAAATCCATCAAGATTTGGAAATTATACACTCATCTTTGAAGCATATGTTTCAAAACGTTCACTAACCAGATTTGTGAAAAAATTGTAAAAAAACGACTTGGAGGAGGTCCAGCTCAACATCCATGTGGCATAATGATACATCAGAACTTTAGTACACTTAGAAAATTAGTTGATTTCAGTTGATAATGGTTATTAAATTGATTTTCTGAACTATTAATGAAAAAAGAGTCCTTTTTGTATTCAAACTCTGCAAAACAGAAAAATCCCTAAGAAGTCTCCAAGTGATGGAATCATGTTTGAAATAGGTCTGTGAGGTGGGAATTCGAAGGGAGTAAGGTGGAATATCATTTTTATGAGTCCTCACTCTATAAAGGACAGATTTTTAGAGTTATAAAGGGTTGGGATATGTTATGGCTGACTGCTACTATTGTAAACAGGTTTTTGATAAGTAATGGAGAATGGCTATTGGTTTCATGCTCCACCTGAGATTCATTTGATACTTTCATGAACCCTATGTATATTATTAATTTCTGTCAATATGTTAATGTTTGATTACTCAAAGTTATTTCTTTGCATGCTCTTACTTCCTTTCAAGCACTAAAATATTGGATATCTTTCTGAATGTCCTACTTTCAATATCTTAATGTTCATTACTCAGAATTCATGTTTCTCATGCTATGACTTCCTTTGAACATTTATATATTGAGTAAACTCTATATGTGGGTATTATACTATCATTTAATTATCTACATGCCTCATCTCCCACAATGATATTCTTTTTCATTGAGATCCCTGTCACTGACTCCATAGCCCAATGGTAGCAAGCCTTCATTGTTTCAACTTGAAAACATACAAAACCAAGACACAATTCATAGAGTTAGCCATCTAGTATTATAATTATATAAATCATAAAACCACCTTGAGAGAGCCCTCTTTAAAGAGTTACTCTAAGTTGAGCATTGAAGCAGCCCAATAGGACTCAATTTGGTGATAACACTTGGTATGATGATGTGGTGGTGTGGAAGCAAGAGGAATTTCTGTTGTGGCTTCTATTGGTAGAGTATGGTTTTAAATTTCACATGTCAATCCATATGTCTCTGTTTCCTACTTTGTACAACATTGAGATGATGCTTAGAGAAAGCAAGGCCACCAGGGTGAAGGATTGCAACATGGAGAGACACAACCTGCTCCATGTAGCATGGGTTGGAGAGATAGTTTATGAGTTTGGACTTTCCACTTAGGGAAGGAACCACTGCACTTCACATATATCATGCAAAGAAGAGGCTCTTGGAGAGAAGATGGTTGCCACTTTTTGACTCATTGATGATGAGAGGTATCTAGCTACATAGCTGGAGGCCATTATAGACATTCTAGAGAGGTAGCTATGGAGTTGGGAATTCATAACACATTGGAGCAGATGGGGAAACCTTCCATATGAGGATGCCACTTAGGAGGGAGATGGATTTTTGTAGCATCCAATTTTGCAGTTGCTTGAGGACAAGAAACATTTTGGCAAGGAGGAATGTAATATTTAAAATTTTCCATCGGCTAATTGGAATATTAGAGTTCCTACTTTTCTTATTTAGTTAAGTAAATAAAAGGGTGGAGGGACCCATAAACCTAGTAGATGAATAAAATCTGCTTCTATAGTGTGAATGTCAGTTAATTGAGTAGTGGAGTAGTATTATGGAGTAGTGGAGCATCATAATAATGAAGGAAGAGTGGAGATCATAGAGAAATAATAAGGAAGATGATGGACATAGTGGAGGAATAAATGTAAGATCATGGAAAAATAATGATGAAGTGATGGGGGAAGTTGTGCATTAAATGCACACATGATGGACGAAGTCGAGAGTAATTGCAGCAGTGATGGAGATCATGGAGTACAACACATTCTTTATGGAGGCTAGTGGCCACATGTGCAACATTGTTATGAGGTGTGCCAAGGCTAGGGAAGGCTCACAACCATAAAAGGAATATGAGGGCAGCAAAGGAAGGGAGTCTGGATTTTTATTGTTGAGTGTCATAAGACATTTCCTTGCACACTTCAACTTTTTTATCTAAGTCTGTTATGTTGTTTAGCACCGGGTGTTCCCGAGCGGGAATCCCACCCTTACCCATGGGGGACTTCAAGTTCCTACTCTGGGAATTTTTTCTTAGTCATAATTCATCATCCGATAATTATTTCCACTTTTAGCCACACTCATCTTCACTTCTAACCATAGGAATTACACATTCTTGAACTTGGGCTTGAGACTTGGAAGGTCGTTATCAGTACTTCGGCTGAGAAACTTGTGGAGGGATCAACCCTTCACATTGTGGATCCATTGCATCCTTTTAGTAGTTTCATTGACATATCTAGCATCAGGCCATCCACCTATTCTCCTATGCATCAACATTTCCTGTAGGAATTGTGTAATTCTGCAATGAGGGTTTTAGGAGAAGAGGAAGTTCCAAGCAACTCAGCTTGGAATCCTGTGAGGGATTAATCCTTCACTACGGGGATCACTTCAACAGCCGGAGATAAGCATTTTATTATCTATCTATAGGCTACACCATCATCCATCCTAGACAATGGAGTATTTTCTAGCAATTGTGCATGTAGCATCTGCATATTTAGTGGATGAGATAGATCTCAAGTTTTGAGCTTGGGAATCAGGAGAAGGGACCAACCCTTCAGTCAGTGAGCTGAGTGGGTTCTATTTCAACCAATAGATCATTATTTCAACCCCATATCAGAATTTTCACTAGGGAGTGTGTAATTCAGCCAGCAGGGGTGCAGTGTGCAACCCAAAAAGGGCTAAAATTCTAAACTCAAAATCTGGCCAAACCATTTCTAGGTTTTTCTGGGATTTTCGAGTAGAATTTGTGGTTAAAATATAGGATATTTTTTAGCACACCAGTAGTCTCTTTCACATAGATATTATTCCCAGCAGCAACAGTTATACTTTCCAGTGCTAAGTTTCATTAATGTATTTCAGCCATCTTGTGGCTTCAATGCATTCCTTTTGGAGCCTTGTGTACATACATTATTGTTGATACATAGTGACATGGCTCAACTTTTTCTACTAATATTTTAATGTCTTGATGTCATATTCTAGAATTTATAGCATTTTACAGTTTTGTGCTTACATTTTGGTTATTTCCTTGATTAAAACATTATAAATGTTCTATATTCTTGTCTTTCCCATTTGGGATATTACATGAGCTATGAGGTCTTGGTTTTAATATTTGTATTGTTTTCAAAATTATCTTTCTTCTTAGAGTTTAATTTCATTACAATTACATTTCTAATTTTTTTTATTCTGTTGCAGAGTACTCATAAACATAAAACACTAGATAGCACATTATGGGGATGTGAAGGGAAATGCATTATTTAGTCAACTGGTAAATCTTTAACAAAAATGTCTAGTTATAAAGGGAATTCAAAAATCTAAATTTGGGGGAGGAGCGGATCAAATGAATGAGATGAGCTAGGTCATGAAAACCTAGGGTTTCCCTCGCCCCTACTGCGGGCGTTGACAAAGCTCCTAATCCCTCCCATCTGCATCACTGAGTTCATTCCCATTTGCATTCTGAGGATAAAAAAAATGACATCAACGGCGGGGAGGGGAGGTAATAACCCCCCCCCCCCCCCCAATGTAGGAGAAATTGGTGGTCCAGTCGATAACAAAAAATTTGGTCAGGCTGATCTGCCACAGAACGACTCGACAGGCAACGTAGAGCTTGGAGAAAACCCTGCAACCCAAGAAAATGAAGAACAAGAAAGCAAAGTATAGAACAAGGCGATGTCCTCAACTAGAATCCCAATAGCGACCACACGACCTGAGATCCACTTCCTAACTGAAAGAATTAACTTTAGAATCCAATACATGCATGATCATGCTCTCATTGGGAATTTTATCGGCTTCTGGCCAACCGAGAAAGCTCTCTACGGCTAGATAAAGTCCAAGTGGAAGCCCAAAGGCTAGGTCACACTCCAACTAGCACCCAAGGGTATTTTCAACATCATTTTCACCTGCATAGAGGACAAAAACAAGGTTACGGTTGGAGGACCTTACTTCTTTATTGTGGCTAGCCTCTTCCTCAGAGACCGGATTAAATGTTTCAACCTTGAAAAAGAATACTTCAACTAGGCCTTGGTGTGTATTAGGCTCTATTACCTACCATGAGAATACTAGGAAGAGCTAACCCTCCAATAAACTGGCAACCACCTTGGATCTTTCATCAAAATCGCTAAGGAAACCAAGCACAATCACTATACCGCCTATGATAGGATCTGTGTATACATCCATCTAGCCAAATCTCTCCTAGACTTGTTAAGTCTCTATCATGATGACTTTGAATGTATCCAATCTATAGATTATGAGCATGTTCCCTTTCACTGCTGCAAATTTCACAAGCATGGCCAGCTTTTCATGGATTTCCCTCTTAATCTTTCTCTTAAGCCTTCCTCTGCCCCTAAATCCTCTAACCCTGATGGCTTCACCAAAGTCTCCTCTCGTAAAATACATGCAAAAAAACCTGTCCACAACCCCGGACCCTCTCAACCTTCCACCAGCAAAAGCTTTCACCTCCTAACCAGCCAATCCCTAGAGTAGGATCCCCAAACTTCCTCTCCTCCCCTCAGTAACTCCCCCACCAACCCCTCTTCCTGTTGTAAATCCTCTACCTCAAGCTTAAATCCTAATCAAAGCACAAATCCCTCTGACAAAAACCTGTAAGACAAGCCTCGAGGATCCAAGAAGAAATATAAGAAAAAGGAGAACTCACCCTCTACTTCCATCCAGATCCAAAATCCTCCCCTGGAGCTCACCCCCAGCATGGAGGAGGACACTCAGGGTATCCCTCCTCAGTAGGAAGCTCAAGATAAAGGAAAGAATCAAACCCCAATCACCTACATGGAAGAAGATCCAGAAACCATAGACTTCAGCGATCTGGACATCACTGGCCTTGAAATCTCCTCCGATACCAAGGAGTATCACACCATCTTGGCTCGGAAAATAGACAACATAGAGGAAACTCTACTAAAATCTTAGCTACTTAAAGGAAGCACGCAATTGGGCATCTAGGGAGAGCACATACCTTGGGAACACAATCAACATTATCAGAGAATCTAGAAAAAGGGGCTGACCCACATATCTGCAACGTCTGATTATTCTGAGGGATCAAATGGTTGAATTTGAATGATACCCTAACCTGACCAAGTTATATAAGATCCTCAATCACTAGTCTAAATGATGAAGCTCACATAATTTAATATTGGAGGGATCAATAGCCCCTCAAAGCTACGAATGATAAAAAATAGAATAAGGCAAGAAAACCCTTCCATATTTTTCATGCATGAAACCAAATGCTCCAGCACCACCTTCTATTCAATCCTAACTAGGCTATGGATTGGCTGTAATACTGTAGTTGTTGATGCCCTGGGCACCTCCGGAGGGCTGGCCATTGCTTGGAACCCTCGTATCCTATCCCTCTCTAACCTCCATGCCTCTCTCAACTTCATTCAAGCCTCCTTCCATCTGTTAGGCGCCATCATCCATGACCATCACACCAATGTTTACTTCCCCCAATCCTCTGTGCATAAAATAAATCTCTTGGACGATATTGAAGCCCTTAATTCCTAGAGAGCCCATCCCTTCTGGATTCTGGGAGGAAATTTTAATATTATCACCAGCCTAAATGAAAAAAGAAGAGTTCGTCTACACCTTGACAATGACAACTACCATTTTAAAGACTTCATCCTCCAAAATTAGTTGATCGATCTTCCCACCTCAAATGGGCTTCACACCTAGAATAATAGAAGAAGAGAATCCCAGCAGATTTCTTCGTGTTTGGACCACTTTCTTATCTCAGATGCCTTGATTCAATTGAGTTGTGACATCTTCTCCTCTATCCTGCCTGCCATGGGCTCTGATCATTGGCCCATCCAACTGTAATTGATGCATCCTGGAAAATCTAAAAAAAAACCCTTCCACTTTGAGCAGTTCTATCTCCCCCATCTAGGATTCAAAGAAATGGTAATTGAATGGTGACGTAATATCATCCCCCCCGGAAGGGTCAAAGATGTATCAACTCCAACAAAAGCTAAAGGTCTGGAAAACCTGATTAAAGCACTGGAATCAGACCTCCTTTGGCAATATCTTCCAAATTTAGAGGGACTTGGACACTCAAATGGCTATCCTCCAACAATCTATCATCTTGGAAGGGCACATGGAGGACTTAGTTCACCAAGAACAGAATCTCAAGAACCAAATAGAAGAAAGAGGATTGCAGGAAGAGATACTCTGGAAGAAAAATTCTAGAATTCCTTGGCTCAAAGAGGGGGAGAAAAATACCAAATTATTTCACCGCTCCACTATCCAACGAAGAATGATAAATCTAATCTCCATCCTCAAAAATTACCAAGGATTTAACCTATAAGCTCCTAAGGAAATTGAACAGGCACTCCTCAATTATTTCAAAGACACCCTTGCAGAGCCACCTATTGATAGACAACCTGAAATCATTAACATCACCCAACCTATTCCATCTATCATAAAAAATGATCATAATAAAATTCTCTTGAGACCTTGCAGGAAGTGGATCAAGGCATGGCTCAACTAAAGGTTGGGAAGGCACCGAGGCCTGATGGCTTCATTACCAATTTCTTTCATTTCCTCTCGGAAGACATAAAGATGGAAGTATAGGAAATGGTGGAGGAATCCCAGAGTATGCACTGGATTCTCCTTGCACTCAATGCCACTTTCCTCACTCTCATCCCCAAGGAGGAGCACACCACTACTCCCAACAAGTACAGATCGATAGTGTTATGTAACTTCATGTACAAGATCGTCTCCAAAGTGATAGCCAATCGACTCAAACCTCTGCTACCACTCTTAATCTCCTCGGAGAAAACTGGTTATGTGGAGGGATGAAAATTTTTGGATGGGATCATATTCACTCATGAGGTTACTCACTCTCTTAAGACCGAAAAATTCTAGGTATGCTTCTCAAGATTGACCTTTCAAAAGCCTTTGACAAAATCAACTGGAATTATATTCACCAAATGTTGCTAGCGTTTGGCTTCATCCCCACTTGGATTTGATGGATAATGAGCCTGATTTGCTCCCCCATCTTCTCTATTATTCTCAATCTCTCCCCCTCCGCCCCTTTCTCTCACTCTAGAGGCATCCACCAGGGTGACCCCCTGGCCCCCTTCCTCTTTGTCCTGATGGCTGAAGGGCTTGGCCGACTCATTAATCACAATGTCACCTCTAGATCTCTCAAAGGGCTTATCATTCATCGATGCCTTCCTATCACTCATTCGCAATTCATAGGTGATAACATTCTCTTTGGTCACCCTTCCATCCAAGAAGCCAGATCCTTCAAACTATCCTTGAAAACTTCTCCTTGGCTATCAGCCTTACTATCAACAATGAGAAATCCCAAATCTTCTTCTTCAACACTCCAATCATCACCCAATGCAACATTGCCAGAATTCTGGGTTTCTCCATTTCCTCCCTCCCTTCAAAATATCTTGGTCCCCCCTCATTAACTCAGCCATCAAACATTCCTCTTGGAGAGAACTTTTAGATAAACTTGAGGCCAAAATTTCCCTCTGGACCCATCGAGCCCTCAACATAGCTGTCGACTTATCCTTATAAAGTTTATTCTTCAGTCCATTCCATTATACTTTTTTTCTATCTTGGCTGCTCCCAAGTGCATCCTCAAATCTATCAGAAATCTCCAAAGAAACTTCCTATGGGGAGGAAAGAAATATAACAGGAAATGGGCGTTGGTCAATTGGAAGGAAGCTTGCGTCCCCCAAAATGTATGGTGGATTGGGGCTCAGAGACCCTCATCACAACAATGTGATAATGGGAGCAAAAATTTGGTGGAATTGGATCTCCAATCTAGAAGTTCCTTGGGCCCAGCTATGGCTCTCCAAATATGCGAATGATTGGCCAGCCCGGGAACTGATTTGCTTCGACACAGAGATAAATGGCTTCATCATATGGAAAGTATCCAAACAACACAGGGCTCTAGTTCGGGACCATAGCTTCTGGGAGGTCTACTTAGAATCCCAAGCTAAGTTTTGGGAGGATTCTTTGCAATGAATGCCCAAATTAGCCTCTCTATTTCCCAACACAAACTGGTAGGAAATCCTCAAAAATCAGGAGAACTCCCAAATCATGCACTTTTTGACTCCCCTCATCAATTCGAGCTATCGTTAGTGGCTTCCTGTCAACTGGTTGCACGTAGAATGGAGGCTACAGCTCACTGAAGACATCAAAAAATAACTACTCAAAAGGAAAATTTGCTTCGCTGAAGGAGACTACATTTTTATATGGGGATACTCAACCTGAGGCACCTTCACCACCAAATAGGCTTATCACTTGCTCCTCCCCAATAATAAAGCTCCCCAAGGTGTAATCTGGACTCAGATCTGGCCTCCCAGAATTTGGCCCAAAATCTTCACCTTCTTATGGCTTCTCAGCAAAAGGTGCATTCTTACTTAGGACAACCTACTCAAAAAAGGTTTCATTGGACCCTCCCGATGTCTGAATTGTGGTAATGTTGAAGAAAACATAGAGCACCTCTTCAAATCTTTCCCTCTTGCAAACACTCTATGGGATAACGTTGCTTTGTTGAGCAGAAGATCAGATAGACAGTGAGGGGATATTCTGAATACTATTTGGAATTGGCCACCTTCCCCCTTCCATAGCGATCTTCTCAATTCCCTTTGGATCATACTCCCTTGGAATATTCTCTCATCGATCTAGAAGGAACCCAACTGTTGCATCTTTCAAGGTCAAACCACCCCTCTTGACATCCTTTGGACCAAGATTTGTAACAACCTTCAGGAATCCCTTGCGATGCTTTGTTGGAAAGATTTCGACTTCCCCTCCCACCCCCTTGAAAAAATCATTTGGACCAATTGGAACTATCCCTTCACTCTCATCCGATCACTGAACCCCCTTCAAACCATTCCCCCCAGCTCTCCCTGTACTTGGTCTCCCCCTCCTCCTGACCTCTTCAAATAGAATTTTTATGGTGCCTCAAAATGAAATCCGGGAGATAGTAGTTTTGGTGGGAGATTTAGAAATTTGGCTGGAGATGCCTTTTTGATCTACTTCAGCTCCTTTGGATGGGACACCAACAACTCTGCTGAGTTATAAGGACTATTTCAAGGCCTCCTTCTAGCGAAGGAGAACAATTCCTTTCCCTTAGAAAGTGAAGGAGACTCCCAAATCATCATCGACATTGTTGATCGCCTCTAGTCAAGATCCTTAGCCTCTAAATTCTCTATGAGTTGGATATTTGCAGCTCGCTTCAACCTCCTTGGGCAATGGCTCCTTCGCCACACTCTAGTCACTTTCAAACATATCATAAGAACTGTTAATGCCATCACAGATCTATCAGCCAACAAAGGAGTTACTCATGATGCTTCTCTCACCACAGGTTAGCTCTATACTCTTGATGATGAAGCTCTCAGTAATGACTGCAGTCTTTTGGTGCTCAAATATCTTTGACTCTCAGATGCGGGTGTTGGACGTTGAGACATTTTGCAACTTGGGTGCCATGCGGTAGGGAACCTATCCTCCCCATGCACCTGCACATGGTATCCCAACCCACTATAAATGTTAGAGCATGGCTCATTTATTTGCCACCCCTGCTTGTTTCCTTTCAACATTCTTCAACTGCTGCGCTTTGATTTTGCTCATCCTGCCTTGGCCTACTCCCATGGCCCTTAAATCTGCCACCTCCACTCCTTGCTCCTCCTTTAATCTTTCCCTCTAGCTCTGTGTGATTTCTTTTGGCATCTCTGTCATGACTCAACCCCTCTGCTCTGTTCCGTTTCTCTGTGATTGCTTCTCCGCATAGTCTGACACCTCGGTTTCTCCAGAGGTTGCCCCATCCCCTCTGTGCTCCTATCATTCGCCTGCCATGTCGAGACAACATAGGATGAGGTGTTGTAGATTTGGTGGGCAAGTTCTCCCCTCCAGGCCTCCTTCCTCGATCGTTGCGAGTAGGGAGGTGAATCTTTCTGTGGGTTGGGAGGAGCCGAAATTGCTCGACCCCCTCAACCTCACCTCCCATCTATCCCTCAATATCCATAGCCCTCTGCCTAAATCCTTCGGCCTTTGACCCAAAAAATGGCCCCATAAATCCACCATTATGTCTGCTCCATTATTCTCTCCTCTTAAAATGAAGGCCTTACCTGTGCAGAGCGCTTCCAATAGCAGTAGTATAGGTTCAAGCTCGGATGAAGACAGAAAGGACATCAATGCCAGCCGTCATGCAACCTCCTCCATTTCGCCAGATGCCCAAGTGTTATTTCTCCCTCCATCAACTTCCCACGAGTCCAAGAAGGAGGAGGACGATTCAATCTATGCTTGCATTATTGTGGAAGAGCCACCCAACCCTCCAGAAAATAATGACAACTCACCATCAGCCTAATTGCTAGGTGCTCATCTCTTTTTCCAGTTATCTTCTAGTATTTTCTAGTTTTCCTATGTTTTTGAACTATTTTCTGTTATGGTTTTGTATCAGTCTTATAACTTGTCAAGTTGGTTTCCCACTTTGGGAAGCTCATAATCCTCTCGGCACTTGGCATGGTTTCCCCACATGGGGCAGTCCCTATTTTGCTGTTTTGATTTTGATACTTCCCTCTAGAATTGGCCTACCAACTATGGAGGATGAGAATTGTAATATTTTGACATGTATGATATAATAGAAGTAGCCTAATTTAGAAAAAAAAAACATAAAACACCAAAAAACATTTACTTATTTAATGCATTGTTTTATTAGTACTTAGTAATTTTATCATTCAAATTAAATTTTCTATATGTGAAATAGAGTACACTTTAGAGGTTAATTACACACATTAGTAACCATTCTTGAGTTATGATTTCACGTTTTATACATTAGATTTCATTGTCATTCTCTTTCAAAGAAAATTTATCTTTTTGCAAACTAAATTTCATTATCATTTTCTTTCATGAAATTTAAAATAATATTTTCTTATTTTCAAATTATCTTAAATATTTCCTTCCAGCACCTAGTGCAAAATGAGTTCAATTCTGCAACATTACAATTAAATCATTTTCTTTCATGTTCGATTTTCAAGCATTTCCTCTTGATAGTTAGAATTAAATATGGCCCTTATCTAATTTAGATAGATCTTTAATTTCCAAAATCTCAACTTAGTTAGGACTTTGGATTGAAAGAAAATATGGGTCATTATTATCCAAATTGTGTGAAGAGAAATCATACATCTTTACAATTAGTTTCATATTTAAAAATTACTTAATTGACAGAGGAAACCTTAGCATATATAGTGCACATACATTTCACAAGTAAATGAATCCTATTTGTTAATTAATGAAGTAAATTAAAGACAATTAATTTACCAAAAAAAATTCTCAGCTACCAAATACCATCAGACGATAAAAACCGATCTTAGTTATACAAGTGCATCTTCAAGTAAGGATTATACAAGCTTCAGGCCTCTGAAGGAAGAAACTCAAAGGGAGTTTAGAAATGCTACTACTTCAAGAATAAATATTGATCATAAATGAATTGACCCACCTCCAAGATAAAATAACTTCAAAGGATCATCCTACTCTCCCAAGTATGAACATATTTTTCTTGGTCATTTTTACTCTTGCAAAAATTTTAGACATAAAGGAATTCATCATAAATAAATACAAGAGGAAATTATGCAATAAGTAGGAATTATTATCGATTTGCAAGAAAATACCATAGATCGGGAAATGTTCCTGTATATACCAATAGACAATACAATCCATTTGAACCACTAATGAATTAGAATAATGTATGCTACAAGTGCAATAATCTTGGTCACAAGGCTCAAGATTGCAAGATTTTTAAAGAAAATGCTCTAGTCATAAATACATTGGAGCCAACTATGATATGGGAAATGAAAAAGAAGTAAGACTGTAATCTAGAATTGATCAATGAATACAAGAATATGAATGGTACTTATAAATTGGATGATCGATTCATATGACAAGAGATCAAAACAAATTTGTCAAACTGAAAATCAAAAGTGGCAACGTTGTGTTTGGAGATAACTCCCCCATCAAGATTCTTCGAAAAGGTATAGAAAACCTTGGAAGTGAACATGTCAAAGTAGAAAATGTTTTGATGGTTGAGTATTTGAAGCACAATATCCTCAGTGTTGAAAAAATGTATGATCAAGGGTATTATCTCTTGTTTGATTCCCATAAATGTGAAATTAAAGAAGAAGACTCAAGAATATTGGTTTCAACAACTACAAGAAGATGAAGACCAAACAAAATATAAATTCTAGACCAAGAAAAGCAAAATAAAATATCATCCAAGAAAAATAACTTCAATAATAACAAAGAAGGAAAGGAAAATAAGACAAAATTAGTATTAAGTGTCATGTGTTCAGGGGAAACAAGTCACCCTTTTCCATCCATTTCAAATGGAGATAAAGTAAGAAACAAGGGAAGCATGATGCTAGGGGCATTGCTGGAAGATTTTTTCATTGATGTCAAAGGGTAAATTTTCCATTTATATAATGAACTTTTTAATTATGTTCACGCATAAGATAGTGAATTTGGATGCAAGAACACTTTATTTTGGAAGCCTTTGTGACTCCATTTCGTTTGAAAGGTGGTATTCCATTTGCGTCCTCTTGGTTGGTGAGATATTCAATATTGAAGTTTGTTTCCCCAAATAAATGAGTGTATCTCAAGTCCATGCCAAAACATACATGGTCTTAAAGGTTAAAAATTTCCCATAGAAGAAGGCATAATTTGTAATTAATTATTCCCCTAATATGAGTGTCCAAATCGGTCTTGAAAAAGTGTTATTGTGAAAGAAAAATTTTAATTTTTTATACCTCCTCTTATAGGTTGGCTAGATAACGACCTTTTGATTATGGAAAAAATCTTCTGGTTTTGTCAACTCCAATTGGTTTGACTCAACACTCTATACATAAGAATAGGTCGTGGGTAATTGAAGCAATGAATTCGGTGGACATGAGGCAATAACATATTTGGAGCAAACCAAGGATCATTAGGGGAATTTTGATGTCTAAAATGGGCCTCCTATGGAAACTATAAAATATTAGTGGAAATAAATAAATAAATTAGATTACATCATCAAATTTTAGATGTAAAAAAGGAAAAAATATTTTTTCAACTCTTATTTTCAACTTATATCCCTATGGGTTTACTCAAATTTAGAGTGACAACACTCATTAGATGCATAATTTGATTTCTCATCCAAGGAGTACCCATGTTCCATACTTACGATTGAACCTGCTACATGAAAAGTGAGAAGTACATCAAAAACATGATTGTAATCACATTGTTTCATGTATTTCTCATTTTTCATGTAGAAGGGTCCATCGAAAGTATCCAACATGGGTACTCCCTAGATGAGGAATTAAATTTTGCACCCAATGAGTACTCCAGCTCGAAATTTGAGTAAAACCTTAAGAAGATAAGCTAAACATAAGAGTTGAAAATTATTTTTTAATGTTTAATTATTTTTTAATCTTTTTTTCCTAATCCTCTTTTCAAATATTTTTAACAAAATTTTCCTCTTCTTCATCATATCCACAACTCTAGTCTTCCAGATCTTTCCTTTTGTTCCTATAAAATTTTAAGGGAGCCTCCCTTAATGTATATATTTCTTTTGAAGTTCACATTTAATAAGTTGTAAGTGTTCCAAACAATTGATACCATATCAATGTGTTGAGATCTTGCATCTCCTCAATGGGTAATACTTTTGCATCAAATATAGCTGGAAGAGATCTCAACACCTTTTGAACTATGAAATAGCCATCCAAAGGTTCATCAAGTCCTCTTGTGTTGACTATATGTCCACTTGAGGAAAAAAATTGGCTATGACCTTGTCTTATTCCATATTTAGTGATTAATATTGCATTATATAGCCTAGGAGTTTGGCTTTCTTTAATTTACTATAAGATTCATAACAACTCATTATTTTATCCCATATATGTTTGTTTTTTTTACAGTGCATGACTTTAACCAACCAGTATTCAAGAAACCACTTAGGATCACTTTCATTACTTTAGCATTGTTATTGAACTCTAACATAAAATCATCTTTACTAACCAATGCATCTAGTCTTTTATAGCCATTACGTACTATGTCCAAAACATTCGCACCAAGAGACATTATGTAGGTTCTCATTCATACCTTCCAAAGAGAATATTTTTTTCCTATGAAGATGGGGGATTTGTTGATGTAATTTCCATCTTAGTTAGCCATTTTCATGTATATACCTTCCAGTTGTTAGACTTGTTAGGATATTCTGACACATAGGAAATAGTTAAATATAACTTGGTCTAGAGTAAAGTTAGGTAAAGTGTGTTTCTTTAGTATGTAATTTTGTAACTTATAATCAAACGGTCGCGATATGTAGTGATTTGACGATTCATTCTCTCCTCGGTATTAGTGACACTTGATATGTGGCTTATCACTTGATTGGTCCATGATCTCTATTTAAAGAGCATGGAGGGTCATTTTTCTAGTGACCTTTTATGAGAGAAGATTATGAGAATTTTCTTTCTTAAGATTAATAAATTTCTTGAAGTGGTCGCATTGGCTCAGGCCATGGATTGTTTCCCTCTTTGAGGGTTTTAACCATGCCAAATATTGGTGTACTGATCTGTGATCTGTTTGTGAGTAGTTAACTTTGGTGTTTTGATATAAGGAACTTACCCTGTAAATTCCTACATGGTAACATAGCTTTTTAAGGGCTGCATTCATTGTTGATCCAAATCCGAAGTCGGTTTTAACTTCATGTGACTTCCATTTTCCAGATCTACTATTTCTGATGAATTTTGAGTAGAGAGAGCTCCTATGTTGTGTATGAAGCCTCTGTTCTATTGAGGAACCCATTTTGTTTCATGGGAAAAGTATTATGGTTGCCCTAGCTATGTCATTTTACATCTGGAGGTATAAAGTATTTTTTTTTGTAGTAATATTTATTTATCCCTCTATTTATTTTGGTTTATAGTCATTTTTTATTATTGCAGTATCTATACCATCTTCTACGTGTATGTTATTTTCTCTATGCTATGTGCGATCTAGCAAACCAGAAACAAAAATATGATATTTTTCTCCTATGTATGCTCTTTTCCTACGACTTTGTGCGATCTTGGGAAATCAAAAGTAGTGAGAAAAATATTTAGTTTCTGGGCGAACTAACTATAAATATATAATCAAGCCACAAAGGTTTGCATAATTTTTTGTTTTATTTTTTGTTTCCGTGGTTGTTTTTTCAGGAAAAAGAATACAAAAAAAACCCTTCCTCCTTTCCAACAATTACTAAATCGTTTAACTAGCTCACTTGGTCTAAATTTTTTTTATGAGAATAGAGGTCTTTGGTTCAAGTCTTTTTGTCAAGTTATTTTTTATAAAAAAAAAATTGTCAAGTTACTTTAAAAATAAAAAAAAGAAATTTGTCAGGTTATTTTTATAAGAAAATCACATGTAACTTATATTTTAAATTACTTTATGTAATAGTGTTTCTCACCCATTATTAAAAGTGAGTCACTTACAGTCTAAAGTCACTTTATATTTTATTTAAGTTACAGTATACTTGGTAATTAGTTCATAAAGTAACATTGTAAAAAGTGACTCTCACTTATTTATAAAAGTGTGTCACATAAAGTAGTATTTAAAATAAAAAAAATTGAGCTTATTATATTAAGTTTGGAAGAGGGAGGGGGTGGGGGCAGTTTAAGTACAAATTCATCATCAATTTTCAACCTATCACATGACTACTTGGTATCTACTACAACTTTTCTTCAAAAATGAATATCTTCTTCATCCGAAAGCTGTTTTTAGAGCCGTTTTTTTTAACCGGACTAATTTTTTGATATTTTTCAATTGGAGCAGTTAGTTTCAACCTTTACAACATCAATTTCAAAAAATGGAAAGTACATACCCGGTTATTCTTAACAGCACCAATTATTTCCAATGGTTATCCTACATGGTAGACTTACTTAGAAGTAAAGAGATTTATAGAATAGCCTCAGGACTAGAATCTAAACCTATCGATGAAGATAAAAAGACTAAATGAAAAAATAAACAAGATCAAGGATGAGGGTTGATCGGAATGTCCATTGCTCAATATCTTATATTTCATATCCAAGAAATTGACTCCCCTCATGAAGCTATGAAAAAGCCAAATACTATTTTTGGCATTCAAAATGAAATTAGAGCCCACCACCTTGAAAATGAGTTTCTTACTTTGGACCCCAATAATTTTCCTCTATTGAAGATTTTTTGTCCAAATTCAAGACCCTTAGACTTCTCGTAGAAGGTTGTAAGTTAAAAAAGGAAGATGGAAGTATTATCTATTCCATTCTTGCTAAGTTAGGCCCTGTATACTCTATATTTGTTTCCACCTTCCATTCCACTAAAGAAGCCCTCAATTCTCAAGGAACACCCTACAATTCCCCCTCTTTTGATGTCTTTTGCAATTTTTTGATAAGAGAAAATGAAAAAATATTACACCTTGGTCTTATTAATACTGGGAACTCTTCTAAGAGAGCCTTAGTAGCGTAGTAGCAACCAAATCCAAATAAACCTAAGAAGAAGTATCTTAAAATGAATGGTCCTAAACCAGATAAGGGTCTTAAGCACTCTCAGCCGCAAACTAAAAAATCAACTCAATAAACTGATAAGGAAAATTAAAAAAAGGGAAGAAGATAGATAGAAATTTCAACTTTTGTAATCAGGATGGCCACATAGAGTCAAATTTTTTTAAGAAGATGGAAGAATTGAAAGCAAAAATGAAGAAGAAAAACATCCATTTGGACAACTCTTCAACTTCATCTTCATTTATGACACTTTATGCATGTGGTTGTCAAGCATCAAGATCTAGTTATGCATTGAATGTATCTTCTTCTCATTCTCATGAGTGGATCATTGATTCTGGAATCTCTTACCACATGGAAAAAAATAAAGCCATGTTTTCTTCTTTAAATGATTGTAATATAAAAAATATTTATGTTCGTGATGATAGATCTCTTAGTGTTGTAGGGCCTGGAACCATTCATCTAGATATTAGTTTAATGATGTATTATGTGTTCCTACCTTTTCCTGTGACCTTCTATCTATTTATCTGATAACTCATTTAGGTGAAGGGAAAACCATACCTCATGATGTTGTAATTAAGGGCCAAAGATATCTTCAATATGTTTTAGCTACTTCCATTGTTGATGACTACACAAGGTTGTATAAGTTTGACAACTTTGGGTAATCAAGGCTTCCCTCAATTTTTTTTGCTCATAATGATGAGCTGAGAAAACTTTGGCATGAATGATTTGGTCACTTAAACTATCTCTCTCTACAAATTCTATGTAAAGAAAATATGGTGATTAGTCTTCCTATGGTATCTTTTGAGATGGTGTTTGTTTTGATTTTGTACTCAGAAAACATCATCGAGATAGTTTTGAAAAACGTGCATCTTGGAACACTTCAGCTTCTTTTTAGCTTGTGCATAGTGATTTATGTGGTCCAATTCTAGTTGTTTTTTAATATGGCTACAAGTACTGAAATTTTATTTATTATATTCCAGACGCACTTGGGTATACTTCTTTAAAATCAAGAGTGAAGTTTTTAACATGTTCTTTGCCTTTAAGGCCTTTGTTGAGAAACAATATGGAAATCAAAATCTTAAGTTAAGATCTGAAAATGGGGGATAATATGCTAACAATAAATTTATCAGCTTTTGTACTAAGCATGGAATACAATTGCAAAATATTTTTCCGTATACTCCACAAAAAATGGTGTAGTTCAAAGGAAGAATCACACTCTAAAATAAATGGCTAATTGTATGCTTTAATCTAAAGGACTTAGTATTAATTTTTCGGCAGAAGAAATTAACTGTGAAAATTACATAAATCACACTCCTACTAAGGTTTTAAGGAACGTCACTCCAGAAGAAGCCTGGAGCTCAATCAAACCATATGTAAGTCACTTTCATGTTTTTGGAAGTGAAGCTTGGGCCCATATTATAGATGAGAAACATAAAGCCTTAGAACCTAAGAGTGAAAAATGTATTTTTGTTGGATATTATAAAGATGTTAAAGGATATTGAATTCTTCAAACCAAATCCAAAAATTTAATCATTAGAAGATATGTAAAATTTGATGAAAATATATTGGCTTGCGAGCCTAGTTCAGCGGGTGTGCCACCTTTGGCCTGCGAGCCTTATTCGGCATATGTGCCACCTCTCTCTATCTCTTCTATTTCTAAAAACATTTATTAGACTTCGGTTGATGATAGTGAGGATGAAAATCCTCCTCCATCTCCTCAGGATATTCCTTAATGGGTCTTCTCTACTCTGGATGCAGCAGGTGACCCTGTAGATCAATATCGTACACGTTCTCAGTTCAAAAGAGCCTCTTCTTTATTGGCTCAAGTTACAAAAAATTATGATCCAAATACCTTTGAAGAAGCTTCAGGGCATCCAGATTGGGATGTAGTTATGAATGAATAATATTGTTCCTTATTGGAAAATGATATTTTCGATCTTGTTCCTCTTCCAAAGGGAAGAAAACTTGTCAGATGTAGATGGGTTTACAGAAAAAAGTTTGGACAAGATTGAAAAGTAAATAAACATAAAGCTCGTCTTGTTTCTAAAGGATTTTCACAAGTTGAAGGTATTGAGTATAATGAAACCTTCTCCCTTACTACCAAATGAATTATATCCGCCTTGTTCTTTCCTTTGTTGCCTCCTTTAAATGGGAAGTCCATCAGATGGATGTTAAATCCACATTCTTACATGGGGAATTGCAAAAATAAATCTACATGGAACAACCCCTTGGATTTATCCAAAAAGACTCTAGCCTAGTTTTTCACATTAAGAAGTCTCTCTATGGTCTCAAACAAGCCCCTTGGGCTTGGTATTCCAAAATGGATAGATTTCTCTTAGATATTGGCTTTTCTAGATGTCATTCTGACAACACTGTCTACACCAAGAAAGTGGGTAAGCCCTTAATCATCCTTTTTCTTTATGGTTATGATCTTATCCTTACTGGTAGTGATCCCAACCATATAAACCATGTGAAATCTAGCCTCAAAAGGAAGTTTGAAATGATAAAGTTAGGAAACTTGCATTATTTCCTTAGTCTTCAAGTCTTGTGATGGGCCTCTAAATTAGACATAAATTAAGGCCCATTCTTAGGCACCTAAAAGATATATTAAATCTCTCCTTCTACACTTAATAATGTTCTTTTATGTTTTAATATGTTCTTAGGAAGGTTTAAAGGTAATTTCGTATTTGTGCCTAATATTATTTATTTTTATAGAATATTGTGAGAATATTCGGTAGATTATGAGATTTGGAGAAGGAGATAATTTAGGGACTTTCTCCCTAATATTGGAGGATAAATATTGGAGAATAAATGAACAAAATATCATGAAACAATTGAGAAATTCTAGAGATATTCTAGAACTCTGATGATTGAGAAAATCTAGGAATGAGTTCCCTGTCATTTACTGCAAACTCCTAGTGTTGGGAACCAGATCCACTATTTGAGGGATTTTGGATGGGAAATATTCCTCCTTTCAAGGAGAATGATTCCTCATAATTTTTTATAAGTACCAATTTTAATTTTATTCTATGGGCATGTATTTTTTAGTCTTATTGTGGTGAAAACTTGTTTTCTAGCAGCTCCACTTTCTTTTCTTGCAGGGATGTTCTTGGACTGAATCAATAATGAATATTGGTGCCATTTTTAGCTTATATGGCTTGGTTTCTTCCATAGGACTCTGATTCCTCCTCGGGCTTGGACATCCCAAGAGCCTCAGAGCCCTCTTGCAAAATTTATTTATGTTATTTTCACTTCTTATTCACATGCATCTCTTATTTGTTTTGCATATTTGTGTATTTAGTATTGTTTCTTTTCCTTGCTGTAAGATTGAATTAGATGATTTAAGTGAGTTATTTTGCAGGTTTTTTATAGGTTAAAAATAATTATTCATCCTTATAATAACTTTGGAATGTCATCTTAGTTATTAATCTACTTTGATTTGGTTACTAGTTCACGAATATAAGATTTCTGGAAATGTCTTGTAGCGAAATAGTAGTAAATTTCTGATATTGTTTAGAAGGGATTAATGGGATCCATTTGAATTTATTACACTTGGATTAGGTCATAATAATGTTAAATTTGATAACAAAATTTACTCCATTGTATTTGCACTTGATTAGGTTAGGCATTTTATAGATTAACTATCTCACTAGTTCTTGAATTTCCATATTTTAGAGTAGTAATTTTTAGTTATTTTTAAGAACGTGTGAACAAGGGTATTTTGGAGTGATTCCACTTGGAATGGAGACCTAATAAAACATAATTAATAAAAAAAATTTCCATCCCATTTGCATTTGATTTAATTATTCATTAGGTGAGCTATTTCCAAAACATACTTGCTGGTAGCAAAAGTAGAGTTGCATGTAGCACTCTTGTAGCATGTGCAAAACTCAACCAGATTTTCTCCCAAAGGTTTTTTTTTTTCTCTTAGGCTTGAATCCTAAACCCTAGGACCTAAATACATTATTGAGGAAGAATAAACACCACTTAGGACATTCATTTTTGAAAATAGGTTAAGTCTTTTTATTTGAATTCATTCTCTTCCTAGGATTAATTCCTTTTCAAAGCAACATTTACATTTATGAAATTAGTTTAGGCTTTGATTTCATAGAATTCACTCCAATACATCATATCAACCAAATAAGTACAAATTTTATGATGCACACATAGTGGTGATACCTCTTAATTTTGTACGATCCACGAGTTGATAATTAAAGTTGATAGCCTTGGGAGTTGCAACATTCTTGTTGCAATACTCAGGCTCGTCACTTTTTGGTGTTGTTGTCGAAGAGGTGTGAAAGTATGCATTGTTTACTTCCCTAGTTGATTCATTTATTTTCTTTTTGCAATAAAATAAAATAAAATAAAAAAATCATTATGAATATTTCATTTCAAAATGGAAAATTTCATTGCGTTAGCATTCTTATTCAAAAACATATTTAAAATTACTTCTCCAACACCAACCCCCCCATTTGATCACATGGTGCAGTAAGAACCACATCACCATCCACTTAAGCATGTATAATAAGAAGAGATGGAAAATATGATAGAAGAAATGAATGGAGATGATGAAAATGAAGAAGATCCTCTTGGGTTGCACGTTCAATATACTAATGTCAGTGTGCATATGAAGAGCATCCCTCCATCTTTCCTTCCCAACCTCCATGGTATGAGGTCAGAGGATCTAAAAACCTTTCTCTTTGAATTTTAAATACTTTGTAGATATTATGGCTACTTTTCACACACTCAAAAATTGAGATTGTTTCCTACAACATTGAAGGATGGAGCTCTTAAATTGTTCATGAGTCTAGTTACTAATTCAATATGATCATGAAATGATATGCAAAAGATATTTCTACAAAAATATAGAGACCGTGATATTAAGGAAGAAATATTTAGAATGAATCAAAAAGAAGATGAAAGCCTTTAGGATCTAATAGATAGGTTCCTGTTTAATGTTAAGAGAGAAAAATTACGAGATTTAGGATTTGACACACTAAAAACCCTCTTACTTAGAAAAATTAAGGATGAGTGGATTGATCTCCTTGATGGTGATATATAACAATTATCATTCGAAGAAATTTGTGAAACATGCAAGCGCATATCAAGAGGAAGGGAAAGAGTAAGTAAATCAACATCAACATTGGTAAGTCAAGATGAACTTGGAAATTTGCTTGATAGATTTTAAATATAAATTCTTAGCAATCTAAGTGAACAAGTAGAAATTTTAAGAATGCAAAATGAGAAAAAATAAATATGTTGATATGTGTGTCGTCCATGCAGAATCATGTTTCCCATCATTACCAAGGTCAAAGGAATTTTACCAAGAAGGGAATGGAGCAAGTAAATCACGACAGAAGCTATGTTATGTAGCTCCAAGAAGACCATGACAGCCTAGTCAACTTGATATTATGCAAGGACCTACTTCACAATTGCATTTTGATTCACATGCATATAAAAGTATTTGGAACACACTCTTTCCTTGGAAACCTTGGCCATCTCAACCCCAAAACTAATCTTGGAAATAAGGTTGGCAAGGACCTTATGGGAAAAATCCACAATATCCTTAATATTTTCCTCAACAGCCTCCATGCCCAACTCCATGCTATCACTACCATCCAATTCCACCACAACCATAACCTCAACCACATCCATATCATAGAACAACTCCCACTCAACTACCTGTACCGCCATTTCCAAACCTACACAATGAAGTATCTCAGCCCACTTACAATGATGAGGTATGATACTACCAAACATATCCTCTTGATTTAAATGGTATGCCTATTATTTCAATAAAGGTATTGCAAAAAAGAGATTTTTTTGATGTCATTTAAGGGAAAAATCCAAAAGAATAAGATTCAAATGTAGATATCAAAGAATCATGCGTTTCACTTGATGAAGAGCGGACATTGAAATCAGATATTAAGAAAGTTCCCTCAGGTTTACCATCATTTCCTCCATGTGTTTAAGAGAAAAACTAGCATAAAGAGGAATATTTGAATGTCATGGTAGAAGAGGAAATCCAAGATGATCCAAATTAGAAAGTGGACCAATGGTATCAAAGCTATGTTGAAATATGGTTCCAAACAATCATTAAGTTGTAGCAACACACTCTTCTTCAATATGACCTAATACAATCTCAGTCAAAGCACTTCATCTCTCATATTTAGGTACATTTCAAAGCTTGTAGACATGACTTAATCTATCATCATGATGTGCACCTGGCTCCATTGGAATTATTCCTATACTTGAAAGAGATTTTGTTTTTTCAAGTAGATTAGGATAGAAAAAATTAAAAATAAAAAATACAAAAAGAGAAAAAAGGAAAAATAATAAAATATCAAGGTGAAAACCTCTTTTGAGGTGCCTAAGATTGGCTCATTGATTGGAAACCTCCATGATGTAGTTAATGGGTTGGAAAAAAAGAGAAAATAAGATAAAAATAAAATATCCTAGGTTAAAACCTCCTTTGAGGCACCTAGGAAGACCTACTAGTTGAAAAGCTCATTGAGGCAACTAGTAGGCCTAAAGAAAAAAAGAAGAAGGAAAAAGTGAGCAGATGAAAAGAAAACAAATGTATTTTCTACATGTATCTCTCTCTAATGAATGCAGGTGCTCTCCAACCTTCGTGTAATATTCCTAAATTAGCATGCAACTAATTGGAATATTAATTTTGCTCTTTTCATTTAGTTAGATGAGTAAATGGGTAGGGAGGCACATAGATCTTTTTAGTAGGAATAAAATCCCTCTTAATGTAAAAATGGATCATATTTATAGCTGGATAAAGCACCCTCATGTGTGAACAGGGGACAATGCATGTGGACAAGGTCAAGTTTGACCAAATCAATAGCAGTGGTATAGAGGGAGTGGATCATCAATGAGAGACAACACAGTGTGAATGGGAGGAAGTCTCCATGATAGTAGAAACCCTAATGAGTGGGACCCAAGGTGAGAAGGCTCACATTTTTTATAAGGAGGTCAAGGCAGCCATAGAGAGGCATGTTATTGATTATTGATTTTGTGGTCTATATGACTTCTTGCATCCTTCAGCTATTTAGTTCAGCTTGCAGTGTTGTTCAGCATAGGGTGTTCTCGAGCAGGAATCCCACCTCCTCCCTTGAGGTAGCCTTTAGGAAGAGTATTGTAATATCATTTCCACATTCTGGCATTCTATCCAAGCTTCAGTCTTTAGCTACAACGCAGTGTCTGTTTGGATTTGTGTTGTGTTGCAGTGGAGGGTTGATAAATCCACTTTTTGAGCTAGTTTTTAAGGGGAGGAAGCATTATTCTCATTGGGAGGTTAGAAAAGGAGGTTAATATGCTTTATTTAACATATTTTCACCAGTCCAACCTATTCCCATCATTTACAACACAGATTCCACCTTTGACTGCATTATTTCAGTGAGCATTAGCAATAGGGGTTTTAGTGCTTCAGTTGGAGGGTTAGATCTTCAGTGTTGGGATCGGCCTTTCACTTGGAGGATCTATTATAGGAGATATATAAATTTATACATCAGATTCAAACACCTCCATCCAGTTATACTATTGCAGCTGTAATTCAGCCCTAGGGCTGCATTCCGGCATTTTGGTGTTTTGGGTATTTCTGGAAACCCTTCCTAGGTTCTATTGGAAAAGTGTTTTGGAGTCTAGATATTCACTCCTAGCAGTGTTTGAGCTATATAACAGCAGATATATATTGATATATATTTATACAATATTTTATGACTTAAAACTGTGCTATCTTAGCTCAAGGCATTTGTATAGCAACTCTTTTTCATGTGATTTCATATTTGTTTATTAGAGGCTTGTATGGTATTGCTTAAGTGACTTGATCCTCAAGATCTTGTGCCTATTATTTGTTGATATGTTTAATAAGATGTTTGTAAATTTATCTCAAATATTGTGGTATTTATGTATTGAATGCTACTTTCCATTTTTATGTGATATATTGTTGCTTTTCCCATTTTGGAATATTACAGTGGTATCAGAGCATAATCTTGGCTCAGCCTGTGAGTTTCATCCAACCTGCTATAAGAAGAATAAGAGAATAAAACAAGATCTAAAATGATGGAAGGAATGAGCTTTGTCTCATCACTTTTCAGATCGATGAAGAACCTCTCCAATGAGATCAAGCAGATGAAAGAGGAGAGATGCAATGAGACCTCTAAAGGGTTTCAAGAAGAGGAAGGTCCATGTACTTCCTATCATTAGAAGAAAGAACCGGTATTGCATAGAACTCCAAAGAAACATACTATGCACTTTTATTTTGAGTAAAAAGACAAAAGGCATGGAGATGGAGGACACTTAGATCATGAGACTCTAAGTGATTATCCTGCAGAATATAAGTCTCAACCTAGAGCTTTCAAGGAAAATCTAACTCTCCCACAATTCATTCAGCTCAAAGTAGAAAGAAGACCTTGCAACAATAGATTTTTATTACCTAGGGTCATCCACATGCACAGCAAGAGCTTGCGGAATGAAGTTGGATGCATTTTTCCTAATACATCCAGTAGTAGAGAGAGAAGTTGTTGAGATTCCAGTGATGTACATTGAGGGTGAAGCAAAAATTTGGTGGTTTAGTGTATTATTCCTAAATTAGCATGCAACTAATAGGAATATTAATTTTTCTTTTAAAATATAGTTAGATGAATAAATGGGCAAGGAGGCTCATAAGTTGCTTAAGTAGGCATAAAATCCCTCATAATGTGAAAAGGGATCATGTTAATAACTAGATCAAGCATCCTCATGTGTGAACAGGATAAAAAATATGCGGAAAAAGTCAAGTTTGACCAATTCAACAACATTATTATATGAGGAGTGGATCATAAATAAAGACAGCTCAGTGTGAATGAAGATCAATATAGCTAGTATAAATGAGGACACCTTGGATGTGAAAGGAGACAATGCAGGAAGATCAAGTCAAGGCTGATTAAATCAAACAACGCTGTAAAAAGATGAGTAGCACTAATGGAGACAGTGTAATTTTGGTAGAGGAGCCTTTTCATGGAAGCAACCTCATAATTGGGTGGGACTCTTGGTGATGAAGCTCATCAACTATATAATGGAGGGAATGGTAGCCATATGGGGCATGATTGAATATTATATCTTGTATGTGGTTTTTCTAGAATTCTCTGAATCCTTTGGCTATTTAGCTAAGTTTTCTACACTGTTTAGTGCAATGGTTTTCTCATGCGGGAATTCCTCACTCTTTCTTGGAGATCTTGTTTAAAAAATCTGAGGAGAGCCTTTTGTGCTAAATTTTCCACTATCTAGTGTTAGGCCAAGAATTTACCTTCAGAAACAGTGCAGTCCCTTTCAGAAACTGTGTTATTTCTTAAAATATTGCAGTGGAGGGGTTAATCCCCTTGTATTTTGAGCTAGTTTCCCTGGAGGAGGTTCATTCTACTTCCCGGAAAGCTAGTAGGAGGAGCTACAACCATTTATTTTCATGATAAGCCATATTTATGTAGTGCTTCAGCCATAGATCTACAACAAATATTTCATGTATATCATGTTTTTCAATAAACCCTTACCGTGTCATCTTGGATCTATGTAAAAGAGACTAGACATATGTTTTTATGCCTCATTGATCAATATAATAGTAGATCTGATTTGTCTCATTATTTCTGAGTATAAACTCTCTATAAAATGCGCTTTCACTTTATGCAGTAATTTATGTTGCAGTAAATCTTGGGGTTTCAGTGTTTTGGGGCTGTTTTGAGCATGGGAGGCCTGTTTAACTAGGTAAAGGTTTTTTTTTCTGATTTCCTCTTAGATTTAATTGCTATAATGTCACATATAATGGATCCATTGACTGAATTTTTCTGTTGATACTTATATTTTTGAAAATGCATTTTTTGTGCATGTATTGCTAAGTTTTCCCATTTGGGGATATTACAGTGGTATCGAAGCTCTAATATTGGCTCAGCTTGTGTGCTACAACCATGATGAAGTTTTCTCATGAGAAGGAGAGGATCTGTAGAAGGGATCAAGGCAAACCCTTATCGTCTGGAGGGAAGAAGTTCTCAAAGCTTCTTCTACACACTTTGCATGGCATAAAAAAGGATGTCAAAGAAATGAGGAGGGAAAAACATGGATATCCCTTAAAAATATCTACAAGATCTATACATGAGGAAAGGTCTAATTCCTCATATTATGGGTGTGAGTATTCAGCCACACCATCAAATTTAAAACACTCTACTAGCCATATGTTCAAGACAAATGAGATGGAGAAAGAAGATGTTCCAAAGAGTGAGACTCTTGGTGATTATTTGCAAGAGTATGAAGCTCAATCTAAGGGGTTCAAAGATCACTTGAATTTCCAAGGGTTTTACAAGATCAAAGAGGAAAGAAGCACAATGATCAAGCAACATGGTGTGGGTAGATTATTTATATCTACTTTTTATGGATCACCTAAATGTCCAGCTAGGGTTTGGGTGAAGGAGATAGACACCTATGTGCAACAATATCAAGTTTTAAAAAATGAAGCCATCAAAGTAGCAGTGATGCATCTTGAGGGTAAGGCTTATGCTTTGTGGTTGTTTGAATTTTTTTCCTTAAATAATGCAAATACATATACTTATTCAAAGTTCATTTGAATAATAGTGGAAATATTTGATGAAAAACTTCATGAAACATCTTTGATGAAATAAATCAAACCAACAAAAACAAAACCTTTGCATGGGTTGGAAGTATCCACAAATCTAACTCCATTCAGAAAACCATTGAACGGGATGAAAACTTGTTTGATACTTTTCCAAGGGAAAGATCCCCATTGCATGATTAGATTTATTCTCAAGAGAAATACATGGAGGTTCCTCTTTCAAAGGAAGACCAATATCTAAGGTCTCTTATTGATGATGAGGCATTTTCAACTATTGATGAGGAGGAAGAGAAGGTTGGAGGTAACAACACTGTCATATTAAGAGCACATCCAATACCTCATGAAGAGGAATATGGGGCGTTGGCTCCTAGGAGAAAAAATCTTGCACTCTTGCAAAGAGTTCCAAAGAATCTCAGATGTAGAGATCATGGCACAATCCATGTGCAGCATGTGCCATCATTAGCAAATGGTGAAATCCTGAAGATAGAAGGAGATAAAGGGGAGGACAAGCATCACATGATGAGGAGCACACACCCTTCTTTATTTCGTAAGATTCATACACAAAGGAGGCAGGAGGATTTGTGTAGTGAAGGCAAGGACAAATCTTTCCACACACATGTACATCATACTCTATACCTTGATGTATCTTTGCATGGAGGAATTTCACCAGGGAGACCCCATGACTGGAAGAAGAATAAATTTTTCTCTCAACTATGGGTAGAATTTACATATTTGGCTGAGGAAGTAGCCTTGGGAGAAGCTAGCATAGTGCTGAGAATCTTTCATGAGTTCAAAGGAGAGGTAAGCAATTTTTTGAAATGGAAATTGCTATCTCCCACACAACACCTTGTGCTAGAAAAGGAAAATTCATAAATCTATGATGACATGAGCATGATGTCAAATGGCCACTCCATATATTTGGTTTAGCCAATGATATTCTCACACACAGAATATTTCTGAACATGACAATATGATATCAACACTCTTGCATTCATGGGCCAAATTAAGGAAGTTTTGGAAGACAAGGACTTTTCAAGGGGAGGTTGACTTCTGTTAGCCACCCATAAAATTCTGTCATATCAGATGGTGGCTAAATAATGTTGGATAGCCTTCAAGAAACAATTTCATGATTAAAATTGTTGATACTTGAAAACTTTTTGATAATGTCCTATCCTTGGTTAATATTCACTACTGTTTCCATTCAGAACTCAGAAATCCTGCTGATTTCTAAAAGCCAAAGTACTGCTGCAAAGGACCCCTTTTCCCCTCCCTTCTCCGAAGCTAATCTTAGTTCCTTTTCTCCATCTCCTTTGAAAACCCCTCAACTTCATGATTCTTCCTTTTCTTTCATTTAAATCTTTTTCCTAAAGGTCTAAGACTCACTCTTGGCCTTTCCGGAACCCTCATTTCCCTTTAAAAAACCATAGAAACGCACATTTTCTATGCACTGGACTTAAGCCCCTCAGGCTAAGCCCCTACCCCTTTTTCCTCCATGCGCCCAAGCGCCGAAACCAAATGCTGTGATCATTGGGCACTTACTCATTTTTCTCCGCCCGAAACATCAAAAACCTTTGAAAATCGGGTTTGATTTAAATTCCAAATTTTTCCACCCGTGAAATGTATGGGATGATCTCAACCGTCGATCTGCTTTGCAGATCGGACGGCGCGGAGCGCTACTTTCCCTATGGACCTCGCCATTCCCCACATTGTTTTCCAAAACCACGGTTTATTCTGCACCACTCTTCGGGCAAAGGCTGTTTTGGCCCAAGGCCCAGAGATTCCACACACCTCTTGACACGCGTCCTCCGTACTTTTCAAAAACAACCGCGTAAAGTCAGTCCCCCGCGCATTACCTGTCAGACCATAGCCACCCAGCGGAATAAATAACAGCCGTCCGATCTGGTCCCGCACATCTAATGGTGATTGCCTATCCGAGCTGCCCGCCCTTTAATCAAGCTGCATGCGATTTATCCGGCCCCCAGCGCAACCGAGAAACCCATCTCCACGGTCGATCTTCGCAGATCGACGGTCCACATTCAATTTCCTGATTCTGTTGCACAGTCAACACATCTCCGCTGCTGACTTCTCCACCCGTTCCCGACCGTTGATCATAGCACGATCAACGGCTTCGATCACCCCACTCCCCCGCACACCTTCCGATGCATATTTCCATATAAACACGAGATTTTATAATTTTGTTTGTATTTTGCATGTTTAAGGTTTTTCTTGATCAAAATGAAGATTTTTCACGGGACAAGGATGACGATCCTCTGCCTTTCGAATACCTCAGAGAAATTATCCACAGGGTGTATATGTTGGCAACAAGGTTTCATGAGTCTTTCTTACCATGCGCCCCTGTAAAACTTGGAAAAAATGAAGAAATCGCAACAAAAGAGTATCAGATTGCAGAAAGCCAGAGATGAACTAGGACAGAGAGTTGATGATCAGATGGGTGGGGATTACAGCTAAGACAGTTATCAAAAGCCTAATCCCCGACTCAAAACACAGTTTAAAAGAGGAAAACCTAAAAGTGTTTATCAAACATAATGCCTCCACCACCATATCTAAGGCAAATTGATTCCTCAACCACCACAGCGCCACCTATTGCCTCAAAGTATTCAAATCAGGAGCCAAATTTATTGAGCAGGATCAGATATTGTGCCTCTGCACAACCGAAGAGTTATTTCTCGCCAAGGATTTGATGACAGAATGTCGGCAAAGTAACCCTAGCATCACACAAAGCCTCAAAGGTTAAAAAATCTCCCACCGAGCTAAAAACATAAGTGTAAATCAGTTAATACTGTGGAAACACCTGTACAGTTTCTTCGTTGAACCCCTCAAAAGGCCAAGAAGACATTAATGCCTGTATTAATTGATTTTGAGATCTTTAATCAGATCTCACCTCCTCATTCTTCTATCAAAACTTCAGTAGAAGATGGATGGTTGGTTGGTTGTTGGTTGTTGTTTGATCACAAGTTGTAACATTGAAACTCTCGGAAATAAATATACAAGTTTGTTGAAGTTGAAAAACAAATTGAAGTCTTGGATGTCTTGATGATGTTGTTGCATCCCTGTTCTTGAGAAGGCTCTATCACTGGACTCATGAGCTTGGTTGTTGGTGAAGTATTCTAACTGTTTAATTTTTTCTCCTATTTTCATTATGTTTCATAATCTCTTACTACGGTAGGCTGAAAGTTTTAGGCTAAGAAATGACTCCTGGAAGCACCTTAGACCTATTCACCCTTCACTGTTTTATGTTTTCTTCTGCTGAAGTATTTTAGAGGCTTTAAACCTTATCTTTAGTCTTCATGCTTGTTTATTTCCTTGATAGCTAAAATAGTTGGTTTCAGCATGATTTGTGGTTCTCCCTGCTTGTCTGCCATCACTTGAAAGCTGTTATTGAAGTCTCCCTTTGAAGTACCATTGTCTTAAGTTAATCAAAGAGGTTGGTTTTGATCTTACCCTTTTCCCCTGCTTGAACAGTTGTTTTGAAGGTCTTTATAGTTACAAGCATAGATGTTATTTAGGTGTTCCCTCTTCTATGAATTCAGCTATCAGTGAATCTTTTATATTTTCTAAGTCCTTTAAAATAAAATCTTTGAGGATATAGGGAGTTCCCCGAATCTTAGATTTCATTTAAAAAGTTGTCTTGAAGTCATTATTTGCTTAAGGAATGTGGAATTTATGGTTAGCCTTGTCTATCAAATATCTCTTTATTGTTAAGTTATGTTTTCAAGTTCCATTTATTTAGAATTAAGCTTCTCTTTCCAAAACATTAATGTCCATCTCATTCCAAGACAAAGGATCCTGTGGCCAAGTTAGATTTTCCCTTTGATAACCCATATCCCTTGAAGAGTTTGTCATGACCTTATTTTGACTCCATTACCCAATGAACCAAATATTTTCTCTTTCTGTCTATCTTTCCTAGACCTTTCATATTCTGCTGTATCAACTCAACCCAACCAAACAAACGTCTGCACTTAATAACTAGTCTAAAATCCATAATCAAAGCAAACAAGATAAACCTTTGCAAACAAACATTTGAGAGATCCCTCTCTGAGAACAGGAGGACTAGATCCTAGAACTCTAAAGATTGGTTCTGATGTTGCCTTGTCTTTTGATTTTCCAAACTGTCAAAACACAGGAGACCAACATAATGGCGATCACGGTGGGACACTTCTGAGAATTAGAGGTTTCAATACCTTTCTTAAAACCTTTAGGTCCAGTATAACATAAGTAACTTTCTTCAAGCACTGCCTAACATAATGGAAATCATGATAGGACTTGATTGAATCAGTGACAAACTAAGTAACTCTTAGGATTCCTTTTAATCCTTGTCAAACCTTGAAGGAACCAGTTACCAAGCCATAAGAGAAACTCTGTTTGTTTGAACACCTTAGCTAAGTGCAAAATCAGACTTAGAACACTCTCTTAACCTATAAAACCAAAATAAACTCAGAAAAACCCAAAAATATTTCAATTTTGGCTTCATAATAAACATGGTAGTGGACCATAGAACCTTTTACCTCCTCACAAGCTAAAAACTTCCACTTTATAGTGAAACACTCATTCCCACATATCACTTACCTTTGATGTGTTTTACCTTGTACTCTTAGACAGAGTTTGGAAAGTGCCAGATAGCCTCTGGATCTCATCCTCTTTTAGAGGTGATATATCTGGTGAATGCCCTCCTAGTCAATCTCTGGTTAGAGTTTTTTGTGTTTCGGGATATCCTTAAAAAAGGATGTTTCACAAGCACTGTGGTGGACAATGTACCTCTTTGAAAACACTCTAAAATTTCCACCTGGCGACTCCACAATCCTGAGCAGACCTTAAGACTCCACTGGAAAGAACCCTTACCATTATAACATTTTCCAAATTTAGTTAGAGGACTGTAGGATCAAAATTTGTGTAAACAGATCAGTTAACCTCTCAAAGATTGTCATACTTGGTTGAACTTTTCTTGTTATTTTGGGTCTAAAAACACACCATAGTGGCTTCTAGAAATATCTACACTAGAGCCCATCCTGACCCCAACCCACCTAAAATAGTTGATGACCCAGAAAGTATCCTTTGGAAGTCTCCTAAGATTAAATTATCAACTGTTTTCAGATCACCCCTAAGAGCTAAATCAGTTCCTGAAAAACTTTCAGCTCTACAACACTCACAAGCTGACTTGGTTAATCCATTTAGGACTAGGTCATTTAGTGAGTTAGAACAACTAGATTCTGAGTCTTCACTATCATCTCCTAAAAAAAGTGAACATCTTGGCAGCAGAGAAACAACACCTCCTGATTTACATTTTCTTCACATCCTAGGTGTCTCTCATCCAAGATCAGCTCAGCAGTCTACTCCTGGTCCATCCACTTCTACTCATCCTACATCCACTGTTCAAACCACCACACCTCAGCCCACTTTCCCTCTTGTCAATCCACCACTTGTTAATCCACCCCCACCACATATCATGGCAGCATGGTATGCTCCCTTAGCCCTTACTGTACCACTAGTCAATCTTCCACAGGACTATCAGTCCAAAATTCCATTATATGATGCTAATAATGCTACAACTGCATCACAACATGTGGATAAGATGAATGACTATTTTGACCGAAATGAAATTGATGATGATTCTGTCAAACTTAGATTATTTGCTTAGAGCTTAAGGGGAGAAGTAAGAAAATGGTTTAAAGGTTTAGCCCCCCGTAGTATTGATGATCTCCAAGCCTTCCATCAAACATTCCTAAACAAATGGGAAGTAAAGAAGAATCCTCTCCAAGTCCTTGCTGATTACAACAATCTCCATAGGAATCCTGGGGAAAGTGTACAAGTATATTGTACTAGATTTAACAGTGTATATAATGCACTTTCCCCAGAACTAAAACCTCCACAAGGCTCAGCCTTAAACAAGTTTCCTGAAGGATTTGACTCTGACATGACTTATTCACTGAGAGAAAGAGATTTTTCAACTCTTGAAGATATGCAAAGGGGTGCTCTTTCTATGGAAGTCAACTTAATAGAAAAGAGAGCAAGAATGAAAACTGAAAAGAGATTATCTTTCAGAGAGGAATCCCCTCCCTCTACTTCAAGCTCAAAAATGGAGAGAATGTTGGAAGAAATGATGAAAGAGATGAGCATAATTAAGAAAGCACAAGCAAATCAAAACCAGACTGCACTTCAAAACAATCAAAACAGGAATAGAAATTAGAATTATAGAAGAGATAACAATCAAGATAAGCAAAAGGAAAGTGACCAACAAATTAGACCTCCCTTTCAACAGAACTATGTAGATCAATATGAGGAAGACAGGGAGCTGGAAAGGTTGGAAGAATCACATGTAAACTTGATTGGATCAGACAATGGGGATGATGTTTTCCTCACTGAGGAAGAACAAGGTTTCTTCTCTAATGATAAAAATACACACACCTATGAAGATTCTGATGACTATAGATTGGGTTTTGAAAATGCAATCATGGAGGTACACAAACAGTATGATCTTAGGAGCAAGGGGAGTGTAGAAAATCCAAAAGATAAGAATACTAGCACTGCTGTCAAGAAAAACGCAGAAAACCAGCCCAAGAAGACAGCAGAAAAAACCAACATTTCGGCCAAAAAACCAGATTTAAATAAAGACAAGGGAATCCAGCCAAATGTTGAACAAAGCTCCCCTAGCACTTCAACTAGTGGTCCTAGTAAAACTATTCCTATCACTAGTTCAAGCAAGGTTCAGCAAATCAAAGCTGCTAAAAAGAATTCAATTGAAAAAACAGATGTAAATATTAACAAGTCAATTATTCCTTTCAGCCTTGAGGGAGAGATTGCTAAGATAAAAATTACCATCCCCCTAGCTGAACTAGTAACCCAAGAAGTGTACAAAAACCAAGTTTGAAAGCTTTAAACTTAGGAAGTGATACTAACACCCTAAACTTGACGGATGACAAGCCTGAGTTGTTGTTTGGCCCAGAGGTTGAAGGAAAATATCAAGAAGGGCCAGTCCCTCCCTTTTATGTTATTTTGAACATACACGATAAAATTCTACACAACGCCATGTTAGATTCTGGAGCTTCACACAATCTAATGCCCAAAGTAGTAATGGAAAGTCTAGGCTTAGAAATTACTAAACCATACAAAGATTTGTATTCTTTTGACTCAAGCAGAGTCAAATGTTTGGGTTTAATCAAATATTTATGTGTTAACTTAGCTCAGATCCTCGCCAAGAATCTAGTAATGGATATAGTTGTAGCTGACATTCCCCCTAAGTATGGCATGCTCTTATCAAGATCATGGGGAGCCAAACTTCAGGGAAGCCTTCAAATGGACATTTCTTATGCCACCATCCCTGTTTTTAACCAAAACAGAAGACTATACAGAGAATCCCACATGAAGTACATGGTGAGTAACATGGACAAACCAAACAACACTCCAATCTATTCTATTCAATCAAGTTTAGATTCCTTTATCTTATGTAATGAAGATGAAATTACTCAACAAGGTAAAGAAAACATGGACCCAATCAATTCACCAGAACAATCCAAGCTTACTTCAAATCGGCTTCAAAACATTGAAAATCAACAGCAACAAGAAAATGAAAATGAGTCAAATATACTTTGGACAATAAATTTCGATGGATCCTGTAATAAAACTAGTGCGGGGGTAGGTGTCTGGATTCAAAACACAAATCAAAGTTTTTCATACAAGTTAGATTTCCCATGCACTAACAATATTTCCGAGTACGAAGCACTTCTCCTAGGTTTACAATTGCTTAAAGAATTAGGAGCCCAAAGGATATCTATTTTAGGGGATTCTGAACTTATCATCAAACAACTCAAAGGAGAATACTCAGCCAAGAATCCAATTCTTAGGGAATATCGAAACGATGCCCTCAACCTACTAAAAACTTTTGAAAAATATGAACTCATTTTTATCCCAGAGCACTCAATCATCTAGCAAATGAACTTGCCTTCACTGCCAGCAATTGCCAAGTACCTGAGATAAATGAACAACTCAGTATAAAGGTGAAACACAGACCTGTTGTGCCTAATAACGAAGATCACTGGCAGGTGTTTGAATCTGACAAACACATAGATGATTTCTTGAAATCAGAAAATGATTTTAGCATACCAACACCAGAAACTAGCCATGAAGAAAATTGTTTGTATATTGAACAAATCCCAGAGGCTGAAATGACATATCCTGCTAATATAAATCATTGCGAAAATCCATTTGAAGCAGAGGTAGTGAACAATGAAGACCAAGAAGACTTGGAAGTCTTACAATGCAAAAATGATAAGATCCCAAGAGGTCTCACACCTCTAGAACACCTGTTTGATCTCAACGATGTAGCTAAAGAACCAAGAATGGAGCCTGTGGAAAAAAATATATAAGAGCATAACATAGGCAGTCTAGCAGAACCTAAGACGATCAAGCTATCTAGCACCCTCCCAGCTCACATAAAATTGAAATACATAGAGCTTTTCAAAGAATTTAAAGATGTGTTTGCTTGGGAATACAAAGACTTAAAATCATATGATACCAGCATTATCCAGCATAAAATTCCCTTGAAGGAAAATCAAAGGCCTTTCAAGCAAAAACTAAGAAGAATAAATACCCTTCTATTACCTTTGGTTAAGGCAGAAATTGAGAAAATGTACAATGTTGGGATCATAGTACCCATTAGATTTTCAGAATGGGTATCAAACTTAGTTTTTGTTAGAAAGAAAACAGGGGAAATCAGGCTTTGTATTGACTTCAGAAATTTAAACAGAGCCTCTCTAAAAGAAAACTACACATTACCCAAGATGGACCATATACTTCAAAAGGTAGTTGGGTCAAGAAGAATATCCCTATTAGATGGGTTCTCAGGTTACAATCAGGTGTTAGTGTTCCCAAGTGACCAAATCAAAACTGCTTTTACCACACCTTGGGGCACCTTTATGTATGTCAAAATTCCTTTCGGATTAATGAATGCAGGGGCCACTTCCAAAGGGCCATGGACATAGCCTTCTCTAAAGATATTGGCTATTTTATAATTATTTACCTTGATGACATAACTGTTTTCTCAAAAACTGATGAAGACCATTTGATTCACCTAAGGAAGGTTTTCAAGAAATGTAGGAAATTTGGCTTGTCACTGAATCCCAAGAAGACCCTCTTTGGACTCCAAGAAGGGAAACTCCTTGGTCACATAATTTTAGAAGAGGGAATCAGAATAGACCCTACAAGGATAGATGGCATATTGCAAATCAGCTATCCTAGAAGCCTCAAAGAATTACAATCTTTCATTGGAAAGATTAATTTTTTGAGAAGGTTTATTCCCAACCTTGCTGAGATATTAAAAAACATTACAAAAATTCTCAAGAAAGATGTGGGTGTGAAATGGACTTTACCAGCTAAAAAATCACTCGAACTGGTCAAACAAACTCTTACTCAAACACCAGTCCTGATTAGTCCAGATTTTACCAAAGATTTTTACATCTTTTCTTTTGCATCTGAGAATACAATAGCTACAGTTCTACTTCAAAAGAATGATTTGGGGCAGGAACAACCAATATCCTTCTTTAGTAGGGCCCTAAGAGATGCTCCTCTCAATTATAATATCATGGAGAAACAAGCCTTAGCATTAGTGAAAGCATTAAAGGACTTTAGGGTCTATATTTTACACTCTCACATAATTTCTTTTGTCCCAGATATTTTTTTCAAGGACATTCTGAGTCAAGACCCTGATGGTAAATGGGGAAAATGGATTGCAACTATTCTTGAATATGACTTAGAAATCAGGCCCACCAAACTAGTTAAAGGGCAAGGATTAGCAAAACTTATGGCTGAGTCTAACTTCCAAGCACTAGACATGAATATGGTAGATGTGTTGGAAGAAATATAAGAATCTGATGCTCCTTTCATTGAAGAAACATTTCTAAACTCTCCTTGGTATGCTGACATTGCTTATGTGCTTTTATATTTAAATACCCCTCCTTCTTTAACTAAGACTAAAGCTAGATTCTTGAAACAAAAAGCTTTGAGTTTTTGCATATTAGATGGAGTATTATATTGGAAAAATGCTGTTGGAATTTTGCTTAAATGTTTGCTTGAAGATGATGCAGGAAAAATCATGCATGAATTGCACGATGGTGAATGTGGAGGACACCTCTACTGGAAGGCCACAGCAAACAAAATTCTCAGATCAGGTTACTATTGGTCCACCCTTTTCCCAGACACTCAGAAGCTGGTCATGTCTTGCCATAAGTGTCAAATCTTTGATGGCAAGAGAAAGCTCCTTCCCTTACCCCTACATCCTATCAGAGTTGAGGCACCTTTTCAACAATGGGGGCTGGAATTCATTGGAGAAATTCATCCATCCTCCTCAGCTCAACATAAGTGGATCCTCACAGCCACTGACTTCTTCACCAAATGGATAGAAGCTATACCTACTAGGAATGGTAATGACTCTATCATTATCAAGTTTCTTGAAACCCATATCCTATCCAGATTTGGTTGTCCCAAAAAAATCATAACAGACAATGCTGCTGCTTTCAAATCTAAAAAGATGGTTAATTTCTGTCACAAATACCATATAACCTTGGGCCATTCCACTGCTTACTATCCCCAAGGGAATGGATTAGCTGAATCCTCCAACAAGAGTCTCATTAATATCATTAAAAAGTTGTTGGAAGAAAATAGAGAATCATGGCACAGTAAGTTGGTTCATGCCTTATGGGCTGATCGACTAACCACAAAGAAATCAATAAATCTGTCCCCCTATCAGTTAGTTTATGGCATGGATGCAATATTTCCTACCTCGTTATGAGTTCCAGTCATGAAGCTCCTTCAATAAGTACAGGTTGAAGAAAATGATATGCAGAGGAGGATCAACCAAACAATTCATTTGCAGCAGACCCGAGAAGAAGTTTATGAAAGAACACAGTTAGTCCAAGAAAATATGAAGAAGCAATTTGATTAAAGGACTAAGGAAAACAACTTCCATATTGGAAGTGTTGTTCTTAAATGGGATTCAAGGAGAGAAGAGAAGGGTAAACATGGCAAGTTTGAGAACTTGTGGAAAGGGCCATATATTATTCATGTTGAGAGGGGTCATAATACATTTTTCTTGAAAGAAATGAATGGAGAAGACCTGTATGGAGGTCTTGTCAATGGCAAGATGCTCAAGCATTACTTCTGCCAATAATCCTAAGTTTTAAAGCATTTTTGTTTTTATCATTGTAAATATCATATTCTAACCATTGCATTCAAAGTTATGAAAAATCAAAACACAAAAACAAAGAAAAGAAAAGAGGGCAGGTTGTGAAAATAAGAAAGGCAAAGCCCCATGCCAAAAAAAGAGAAACAAAACTGAAAGTGTGCAACCTTAAATGCCACTCCTAATAACCACACTTCTAGTTAGTCAAACAGCCTAATCTTGACTAATTAGTTTTAAATTTTCTGTTGATAGGGTAGTGGGTTTGGTTTTCCAAACTATTTAATCTTGGCTTATCAGTAGATAGATTAGGATAGAAATTAAAGGTTCAAAAAAATTCAAAATCTGAACCAAAGTCTCCAAAGAGAGATGACTCAAAACTGTTTCATTTTCTGAGTCATGAAAGAGAAAAATTGGTTCTAATTTGCCGAAAATCTGAATCAATTATCAAAGAAGAGACAGCTCAAACAAAAGAAAAAACAGAGCTGTGAAGAAAAGAGAAGGCCATGATGAGAAACTTTCAGATCTTAAAACTTCCTTTTTTATTTTAATTTTCTGCAAATAATAATCTATGTGCAGCTTGTTTTTATGCCATAGATCACAACAAGTTAAAAAGCTTAATCTTGACTTGACTATTTTTGAATTTATGTTATAGAATTTAGAGAATGGAAGTCTGTTGGACAGCTTAATCCCAACAGACAGTAGATTAGGTAGAGAATCATATGGATCCAACTGTTTAATCTGGATCCATGAAGAAATAAGGAGTAGAGTTAGATTAGCTTTTATGCTTTCAAAAGAATACAATTTTGTAAGAGAGTTTGCCAATCCAAGTGCACTCTGATGAAGAGAAAATGTTAGATCAGTAGGATTGGGTAGGTAGAAATTTTTTGATAAGAGTTCCATTGTTTTCCAAAGATTGACAATTGGTTTCCAGAGCAAAGAAAGATCTTTCAAAGCAGAAGAAACAACCCAATGGATGAGGCAACTGATCAGCCTCCCAGAGAATACAAGTCTGCAGTTCTTGATGCCTTCAAAAGGACACCATCCCCAAGTGGAGCCACTGTTAGCCACCAATAAAATTCTATCATATCAGATGGTGGCTAAATAATGTTGGATAGCCTTCAAGAAACAATTTCATGATTAAAATTGCTGATACTTGAAGACTTTTTGATAATGTCCTATCCTTGGTTAATATTCACTACTATTTCCATTCAGAACTCAGAAATCCTGCTGATTTCTAAAAGCCAAAATACTGCTGCAAAGGACCCCTTTTCCCCTCCCTTCTCCGAAGCTAATCTCAGTTCCTTTTCTCCATCTCCTTTGAAAACCCCTCAACTTCATGATTCTTCCTTTTATTTCGTTTAAATCTTTTTCCTAAAGGTCTAAGACTCACTCTTGGCCTTGTCGGAACCCTCATTTCCCTTTAAAAAACCATAGAAACGCACATTTTCTATGTGCTGGACTTAAGCCCCTCAGGCTAAGCCCCTACCCCTTTTTCCTCCATGCGCCCAAGCGCTAGAACCAAACACTGTGATCATTGGGCGCTTACTCATTTTTCTCCACACGAAACATCAAAAGCCTTTGAAAATCCAGTTTTATTTAAATTCCAAAGTTTTCTGCTCGTGAAATGTATGGGATTATCTCAACCGTTGATCTGCTTCGCAGATCGAATGGCGCGGAGCGCTACTTGCCCGATGGACCCCCACCATTCCCCGCACTGTTTTCCAAAGCCACGGTTTATTCCGCACCACTCTTCGGGCAAAGGCTGTTTTGGCCCGAGGCCCAGCGATTCCACACACCTCTTGACACACATCCTCTGTACTTTTCAAAAACCACCGCGTAAAGTCAGTCCCCTGCGCATTATCCGTCAGACCATAGCCGCCCAGCAGAATAAATAACAGCCATCCGATCTGGTCCCGCACATCTAACGGTGATCACCTATCCGAGCTGCCTGCCCTTTAATCAAGCTGGATGCGATTTATCCGGCCCCCAGCGCAACCGAGAAATCCATCTCCACCGTCGATCTTTGCAGATCGACGATCCACATTCAATTTCCTGATTCTGTTGCACAGTCAACACATCTCCGCTACTGACTTATCCACCCATTCTCGATTGTTGATCATAGCGCGATCAACGGCTCCGATCGCCCCACTCCCACGCACACCTTCCAATCCAGATTTCCATATAAACGTAGGATTTTATAATTTTGTTTGTATTTTTCAGGTTTAAGGTTTTTCTTGATCAAAATGAAGATTTTTCGCAGGACAAGGATGACGATCCTCTGCCTTTCGAATACCTCAGAGAAATTATCCATAGGGTGTATATGTTGGCAACAAGGTTTCATGAGCCTTTCTTACCATGTGCCCCTGTAAAACTTGGAAAAAATGAAGAAATCGCAACAAAAGAGTATCAGATTGCAGAAAGCCAGAGATGAACCAGGATATAGAGTTGATGATTAGATGGGTGGGGATTACGGCTAAGACAGTTATCAAAAGCTTAATCCCCGACTCAAAACACAGTTTAAAAGAGGAAAACCTAAAAGCGTTTATTAGACATAATGCCTCCACCGCCATATCTAAGGCAAATTGATTCCTCAACCACCACAGCGCCACCTATTGCCTCAAAGTATTCAAATCAGGAGCCAAATTTATTGAGTAGGATCAGATATTGTGCCTCTGCGTAGCCGAAGAGTTATTTATCGCCAAGGATTTGATGACAGAATGTCGGAAAAGTAACCCTAGCATCACACAAAGCCTCAAATGTCAACAAAGCTCCCACCAAGCTAAAAACATAAGTGTAAATCAGTTAATACCGTGGAAACACCTGTACATTTTCTTCGTTGAACCCCTCAAAAGGCCAAGAAGACATTAATGCCTGTATTAATTGATTTTGAGATCTTTTATCAGATCTCACCTCCTCATTCTTCTACAAACACTTCAGTAGAAGATGGATGGTTGGTTGGTTGTTGGTTGTTGTTTGATCACAAGTTGTAACATTGAAACTCTCGGAAATAAATATACAAGTCTGTTGAAGTTGAAAAACAAATTGAAGTCTTGGATGTCTTGATGATGCTGTTGCATCCCTGTTCCTGAGAAGGCTCTATCACTGGACTCATGAGCTTGGTTGTTGGTGAAGTATTCTAACTATTTAATGTTTTCTCCTGTTTTCATTATGTTTCATAATCTCTTACTACAGTAGGCTGAAATTTTTAGGCTAAGAAATGACTCCTGGAAGCACCTTAGACTTGTTCACCCTTCACTGTTTTATGTTTTCTTCTGCTGAAGTATTTTAGAGGGTTTAAACCTTCTCTTTAGTCTTCATGCTTTTTTATTTCCTTGATAGCTCAAATAGTTGGTTTCAGCATGATTTATGGTTCTCCCTACTTGTCTGCCATCACTTGAAAGTTGTTATTTAAGTCTCCCTTTGAAGTACCATTGTCTTAAGTTAATCAAAGAGGTCATTTTTGATCTTACCCTTGCCCCTGCTTGAACAGTTGTTTTGAAGGTCTTTATAGTTGCAAGCATAGATGTTATTTAGGTGTTCCCTCTTCTATGAATGCAACTATCAGTGAATCTTTTATATTTTCTAAGTCCTTTAAAATAAAATCTTTGAGGAAATAGGGAGTTCCCCAAATCTTAGATTTCATTTTAAAATTTGTCTTGAAGTCATTATTTTCTTAAAGAATGTTTGTGGAATTTATGGTTAGCCCTGTCTATCAAATATCTCTTTATTGTTAAGTTATGTTTTCAAGTTCCCTTTGTTGAGAATTAAGCTTCTCTTTCCAAAACATTAATGTCCATCTCATTCCAAGACAAAGGATCCTGTGGCCAAGTTATATTTTCCCTTTGATAACCCATATCCCTTGAAGAGTTTTTCATGACCTTATTTTGACTCCATTGCCCAATGAACCAGATATTTTCTCTTTCTGTCTATCTTTCCTAGACCTTTCACATTCTACTGTATCAACTCAACCCAACCAAACAAACGTCTGCACTTAATAACTAGTATAAAATCCATAATCAAAGCAAACAAGATAAACCTTTGCAAACAAATATTTGAGAGATCCCTCTCTGAGAACAGGAGGACTAGATCCTGGAACTCTAAAGATTGGTTCTGATGTTGCCTTGTCTTTTGATTTGCCAAACTGTCAAAACATGGGAGACCAACAACTTCCACCTACTTCAATCTTGTATTGAGCAAGATCAATTGAAAGAGAGGTAGAAAAAGAAAGTTGATAGTACTGCAACATATGAATTTGGCATCAAGCATGTCAAAGAGGAGAGCCATGTTATGACAGGGGATGCATTTCATATTTCTACAACGTTGTCATTGTTGGGGAGCCTAGATCCTTATTGGGAGTCGCAAATCTTGATGGAATATTCCAAGGACCTCTTCACATGTAAGGTTCTTTATGGGAAAGTGATGGATGGGAGGTATAAATTATTTTATGGAGTCATTTATTCTCATATTTAGATCTATTTGGCTAGAGACTCCAAGCTTAAGTATCAACTACTTAATGCAGCCTATGAGATATTTCTTTGCAAACCCACTGGTTTCATTAGATCATACCATAATATATTATATGGATTCATGTGGGAAAAATTCAAAGAGGAGATGCACTCTCATATGAAGAAGTGCATAGATCATTTGTTGTTTGAGTAGGAACATATCTCTTGGGATGATTTATCATCATCACCTCCTTATTCATTGGGTGTGAGAGGGAGCTCATTCATGAGCTACCTCACTAATTTGAATCAAGTGTATGGTAAGAATTGTATTTATAAACATGATGATGTATCTACTATATGCTTGTATTTCCTTAACACTCATGTACAGGGCTTTGCTCCAAGAGGGGGCACCTTTTCCTATGGCCTTCATGGTCTACTTGGAGCCATGAGCAATGGAGATGTTGACCTTTACCTAAGAAATTTTGGGGAGATGTTGTATATTCATGGTGTGATTCATTAACACCAACCATCATACACCTTCTCCACACATGTAAGAATAATGGGGAAGCAAACAAGTGGTGGAAAGCACACTTGTTATATCATATTCTATGGTAGTTAGGAGCAAAACTACGATGGTTGCACATGAGGGACCATTTTCCTTCTCCTTTACTTCACATGACAGCTAGCATGACTCTAATTATGATTCCATATGTTGAATATGTTCTTATCCTTTTTGGGAACATGGTTGGAGAAGAGACATATTGGTTGGATGTGTCCTTGGGGGAAGAAATTTCCCACACTTTTTGCACTACATGTTTCAAGGGGAGCATCAGAGATTATATGGCCACTATAGTAGATCACTTGTTTCTTTATGAGGTGGGCCATATGATTGTTTATAGCACTTGGGATAGCCTCTCATGAGAATTTGGGAGGATATTTTATATGAATTACCAAGCTGGGAGGTGATTCATTTCATTTGGATGATAACATGGAGATGGAAGTTCTTCATTGTTAATGAAGTTCTCCATGATTGTCATCACTTCTATCTTCAGGAGGCCATTGATCAGCAAGAAGGTTTCCATATATACCTTCCATTATTTCATGATGAGAGCCATGTTGTTTATCCACCAAAAGCCAACTTACAAATTTGGGAGGAACCATTGGGAGACATAATTGTTGCAGAATATTTGAAGCAATGGTGGAGACTATTGGATGTGGAGGCCACAAGAGGAGGAGGGGATATTTTGCAGCACCCTTGCAGTTTCTTGAGGACAAGAAACCTTTGGGAGGGGAAGACTGTAAAATTCCTAAATTAGCATGCAGTTAATAGGAATATTAATTTTTCTTTTAAAATATAGTTAGATGAATAAATAGGCAAGGAGGTTCATAAGTTGCTTAAGTAGGCATAAAATCCCTCATAATGTGAAAAGGGATCATGTTAATAACTAGATCAAGCATCCTCATGCGTGAACAGGATCTAAAATGTGTGGAAAAATTCAATTTTGACCAAGTCAACAACATTATTATATGAGGAGTGGATCGTAAATAAAGACAACTCAGTGTGAATGAAGATCAATCTAGCTAGTCTAAATGAAGACACCTTGGGTGTGAAAGGAGAAAATGTAGGAAGATCAATTCAAGGTTGAATAAATCAAACAACGTTGTAAAAATATGGGTATAACTAATGGAGACAACATAATTTTGGTGGAGGAACCTTTGCATGGAAGCAACCTCATAATTGGGTGGGACCCTTGGTGAGGAAGCTCATCAAATATATAATGGAGGGAATGGAAACCATATGGGGCATGATTGAAGATTATATTTTGTACGTGGTTTGTTTAGATTTTTCTACATCCTTTGGCTGTTTAGCTAAGCTTGCTGCATTTTTTAGTGCAAGGGTTTTCTCATGCAGGAATTCCCCACTCTTGCTTGGAGATCTTGTTTAAGAAATCTGAGGAGAGCCTTTTGTGCTACATTTTCCACTATATGGTGTTAGGAAAAGCAGTTACCTTCAGAAAAAATGCAGTCCCTTTTAGAAATTGTGTTATTTATTAAGGTATTGCAGTGGAGGGGTTAATCCCCTTGTATTTTGAGCTAGTTTCCCTCGAGGAGGTTCATTCCACTTCCTGGAAAGCTAGTAGGAGGATCTACAACCATTTATTTGCATGATCATCAATATTTATGCAGTGATTCATCCATAGAGCATGCTTCAGCTATAGTTCTGCAGCAAATATTTCATGTATATCATTTTTTTCAAGAAACCCTTGCCGGGTCATCTTGGATCTATGTAAAAGAGACTACGTCTTTGTTTTTATGCATCATTGATCAATATAATATCATATCCGATTTGTCTCATAATTTCTAAGTATAAACCATCTATAAACTATGCTGTCACTTTATGCAGTAATTTGTGTTGTAGTAAATCTTTGGGTTTCAGTGTTTTGGGGCTGTTTTGAGCATGAGAGGCCTGCTTAACTAGGAAAAAGTTATTTGTTTCTGATTTCCTCTCAGATCTAGTTGCTATAATGTCAGATCTAATGGATCCAGTGGATAAATTTTTCTATTAATACTTATATTTCTGAAAAATGTGTTTTATGTGCCTGTATTGCTAAGTTTTCCCATTTGGGGATATTACATTTAGGCATTTGGGACATACAAAAGTGACTGCATATGAAGATTTTACTCAAAAGTTGATCAAGAAGTTTGACAAGAAGAAATCAGAGGAGAAGGAGCTTCCACCACCACTTGCTGGAGGAGCACTTGCATCAGAAGAAATAACACTTCCACCTTTGCAAAGTGGTCTTTATCTCTTGACATTTAGAGTCCCATGCACTATTCTGGAGATGAACGAGGAGGATGAGACTTCTACAAACACTGATGTAGCCATAGAACAGTAGCCATCATCATCAGTAGTTGGGGAAGCCATCACACTGGAGGAAGGAACTCTTTTAGCAATTCAATATGTTCCCAAGAAAAACCAAGCTATGCAAATGTTTCCACTTTATATTATTTCAGCGCATATTATAGAGAAGTGTGGGAATATGAAATTTCATGACCTAGGGTCAAGATACACTGGTAATTTGGAGCAGCAAACTATCACTGTGCTGATGAGCCTTGATTTTTTCAAGGAGGAGAGATACATTCATCCTAGTATGTCATTGTTGAGCTGCATACAACTCTTGGGGGTTGGAGTGTAAATTTTTGGAGGATAGGATGAGGATTGTCCAAAAAAATGCAATGTAGAACTATGTGTTCAGCATTGAGCATGATTATGAGACAACAGATGCACCATCATGGAGATTAGCAGCGCTGTCATCGAGCAACAGTGATGAGTTGGGGGCCCAACCATTATTGGAACATTCTAATGACCATTCTACATGTGTAGCAGAGGATAGACAAATGGTTGATGAGATACATCTTATCTCCCGTTACTATGATGGATCCTTCTTGCTGAGCACTACCTAGCTTAACGAGATGACTTTGCCTTTAGCATACTTGTATCCTTATGGATACAACTTGGTAATTAATGAGTGGTATTCATATGGAGATCTCTAGGAGATTGCATTTCAACATCCCATGAAATGAAAAGATAAGAATCTGATTTGGGAGGATGGTGTTCTCCATTGGAGGGATACCAATTTTGAACATGATAGGGGGCACCCACATTTGGATGAATGGGTGTGGATGGTGAGCAAGAGGTTGGTAAGCCACTTGCAAATCTATGACATAGGACAGTAGGAGGCATGGCTGCGCTAGCTACTCTTGAAAGAGTTTGGCCATAATGTGACATATCCTTTGTCAAAAGGTATGTTATGGGTTGAGGCATTGCACAACACCCATATGTTATGGAAGTAGAAGGTTTGGTTGTATGGGGCATTCTACAAGTAAACTATCATGATATTACTCTATGACTTGTGTGATGATGAGATGAGGGAGCAACAAGAGATGTTGTTGCCTTGGTTACTCTTGAGAGAGTATGGGTTGATTCTCTCCCATGCTTTTCATGATGTTGCAGGAGTGGATGGTGGCACAATCATGGTGCAAAGGGGCTAATCCATAGCTTTGGAGGATAAGGAGGTACTTCCACTTTGGAAGGAATCTCCCATATATAGCAGCATTATGGTAGATGAATTTAGCATTTGGTTGTCAAAGAGTGGAGCTATGACTTGACATGAGCCTTATTGCAAAGGACAACAACACTGCCACTTGGGAGCTTGGGTTTGTTAATGGAGGGTTCCCAGGATCAATTCACATATGATGCACTTGAAAGACAAGTAGGATATGAGATTGATGGGGTAGTGGATAGAGACATCTATCACCATGATATGATCTTCTTGACTTGGGTCTCCAAGCATAAGAAGAAGGTTTTTCATGGAGCACAAGGTTCATTCCTTTTCATGTAGATATATCATACCTCTATGGAGGGCTCATTCATGGATATTATTATCAACCTACTCTTAGTACATGGTAATAATTATTTTTTTTCACTTATTGATTATCGAACACAATATTTTCATTCTCTTACCATATATGTACAATGGATCGCTCCACAAGAGGGCAAGCCTCTATTTGGGCTTCATGGTCATTTTGGGACCAACATCAGTGATGGGGATAGCCATCTCTCGAATGGCTTGGGGCAAGTGTTGTATTATTCTTTATATGCTCAGTTTATAAACAATTTCATTTAATATTTAAGTAGATGAGATAACATGCACAACTAGAAACTTGGTGGGAGACAACTTGCCATGTTATGTTTTGAAAAAAAAGTTAGAAAAAATGCGTTGTTTCCACTTGGGAGACTATTGGTACCTTCTAGAATTACATGAAACCTTTAGTAATTTTCTCATTTGGATTCCATATGATGATAATGTCATAATTATTTTATATGGGATGATCTAGGTAGGAACCAAAGAGTGGGTCTTTGAGGATCCAATTGCCTTTTTGCTTTATGAAGGAAACATTATTGTAGCCCAAATTCAGTAGCAGCTCTACACTTATCATAAGTGGAGAGAGAGATAGCATGGGATGGAAAATTTGATCCATCATGTTCAGCTATGTAGCCCACCTACTTTGCAGGAGCTTAAGGCAGAGGAGTTTCTCCATGAGTTACCATTTAGGAGGGTGACTCATTTTGTGTGGATGATAGCTTGGGGATCAGAGCTTCACATGGGAATGATGATTCCCAATATATTTCAGATTCCATGCCTCAAGAAGACCTCTAGAAATCATATTTTTGCCTCCATTATTATTCCACTTTTTCATGATGATAGGTATTTGGGATCGTCACCAAAAGGTAACTTGCATACTTGGGAGGAGCAACTTGGAGACTTATTGATGAGACAACATCTTGTACTTTGGAGGAGCTTATCATATGAGGATGCTATAGGAGGAGGAGAGGAGGCTCCTCATTTCTATCCTTGCAGTTACTTGAGGACAAGAAACATTTGGGAGGGGAGGACTATAATATTCCTAAATTAGCATGCAGCTAATTGCAATATTAATTTTTCTCTTGTCATTTAGTTAAATGAATAAATGGATAGCGAGGCCCATAAATCTCTTTAGTAGGAATAAAATCCCTATTAATGTAAAAATGGATCATCTTCATAGCTGGATAAAGCACCCTAATGTGTGAACAGGGGCTTATGCATGTGGACAAGGTCAGGTTTGACCAAATCAACAACACTGGTATGGAGGGAGTGGATCATCAATGAGAGACAATGCAGTGTGAATGGGAGGAAGTCTCCATGATATTAGAAACCCTAATGAGTGGGACCCAAGGTGAGAAGGTTCACATTGTTTATAAGGAGGGCAAGGCATCCATAGAGGGACATGTTATTGATTATCGATTTTGTGGTCTGTATGACTTCTTGCATCCTTCATCTGTTTAGTTGAGCTTGCAGTGCTGTTTAGTACAAGGTGTTCCCAAGCAGGAATCCCACCTATTACCTTGAGGTAGCCTCTAGAAATATTATTTTACTATCTGTTAGTGATCTGTAATTTATTAGCAAGATTGGCAGAGCCCAATTATAGAAACAAAATCATTTCAACCAACTTTGGGATTCTAGGATCTAGCCCTCCTGAATCCGGAGAGGGATCTCTCCAATATGTACAAAGATGGATTTGTCTTTGAAGTTTGGGGTTATGATATTAGGCTAGTTATGATGGCCAAGGGTTTGTTTTTTTTTTGGATGGTTGAGCATGATTACTGTTTGAGACGTAAAGTCTTGAATGCAAAGAGTTTCAAAGGTGAGAAGTTGCAAGAAAATAGAACAGCTTTGGCTAAAAGATAGATATAACGCTGGTTTTTAGTCCATTGGGCTATGGAGTCATATCTGGGCTTTAATTGAGCAACAACATCAAGAGTGATCCAAGGGGCAAGTCATCTATACCACAATATTATTGAGATTAAAATGATGGAATGGAAACAATAAAGTGTTGGAGATGGTGGAAACTGATAATAATTTCACAAAGGATTTATAGTCAGTCCAAACAACAAAAGCCTCTTAAGTAACTATTTAAAACCAACCAAGTGTAGGGCTAACCATTGACTTCTTGGGCAAGTTTGTATTAAAGCAGCTTAATTGAAAAACAATCCATTAATCCACATAATTACCTTCACAAAGTATGAAAATATATAAGAGAGACAGAGTGTAACTTAAGATCAGATAAAGTACTTTTAAACCTATTCTTCTTTCAGTCAACACCAAGGGAAACTTTCAGAATCTGTTTTTGGAGAAAAAACTAGGACCAGGGCACACCATATCTTCCATAGTCATCTTTAATAAGCAAAATAAGGAAAATAACTTTTAAGAACAATATTTTTAAGGCAAACAGTAGGACGAGGGAACTCCAGCATTCCTAACTGCTTAAACTGTATTAAATCATTCCTAAATGAACAAGTTAGAGGAAAACATTGAGATATAGCTTTTCAATTAGAGAAGGTTTCTGATATACAATAGGTCCTAACTCTGCAAATGATGTTCTTTATCAGAGAAATAGTGAACAAAATGACATACATAGAAGGAAAACAATAACAAAGAGAGAGGCACTTCACCGATGATATAGACCAGGATCCCAAGAAACAACTTTTATATTGATGTCAAACCAGTTACAGTCTTCAAGTCCAATTTTTCAGTTCAGCAATCATCTTCACTATTCAGCCTAACTAATCTATCACAAGCAGGGCTCCAAGGGCCAGTGAACACTATTTACAATCAGAAGTTTAAGCTCAAATGTATCTCAAAGTTCTGCAACCAACCCCTCACTCACCTTCTGAAGAAGCATATATAGAAGAATGAGGAGGTGAGATCTGATAAAAGATCTCAATTGCAATTAATACAGAGTTAATGTCTTCTTGGCCCTTGGGGGGCTCAATGAAGAAACTATACAGGTGTTTCACTGTATTAATTGATTTACACCTATGAATTAAGCTCGGTGGGAGCTTGTTGACCTTTGAGGCTCTGTGTGACGCTAGGGTTACTCTGCAGATATCTTTTTCATTAAGTTTCATTGCAGAAGTAACTTCTTGGCTGTGCTGAGGCAAAATCTAATCTTCTTCAATAACTTCGGCCCCTGATTGAGTACTTTGAGGAACAGGTGGTGCTATGGTAGCTGGGAGGAATCGATTTTCATTAGATTGTGGCGGTGGAGGCATTCCTGCTTGATAAAACACTTTAGGTTTTCTGTAAACTATGTTTTATTTGGGGATTAGGCTTTTGATAAGCATCTTAGACGTAATCCCCACAAATATGTCCTTTAATCCTCTGTTTTGGTGCATTTTTGTCTTCGGCGCTGATACTCTTTGTCTGTGCCTGATTTTTTGTGTTCTTTGCTATTGTGCAGGGCTGTGCAGGGTTCATAAGGCATCCATGCCTAAGGAAACACTGATGAAATGTGCATTTCTACCCTGTGAATGATTTCCTTTGACGAATCGAAGACGGGAGGGTCGTCACCCTCCGCCTCTGAATCTTCTTCGAAAATTTCGAGAAAATGATAAAAACCCTACAAAATACAAAAAGTATTAAGAAATCATACTTTTATAGGTTGACTGCATCAGAGGGCGTGCGAGGAGATCAGAGTCGTTGGATGGCATCATCCAACGGTCATGATTGATCGGGAGCGATCGTAGAATGGGCGGAAGAAAATTAGATCAGGGCCGTCGATCATGCAGAGATCGATGGTCGAGATTAAACGAGGCAATCAGAGGAAAATAATGAATCTGAACTGTTGATCGCGCAGAGATCGACGGTTGGGATTGGTCAATGGAAAGTCAAATGGAGAGATCGGGCGATGAATTGTGGGCCATCGATCTACAGATCAGATCGACGGCGGAGATTGATTTGCCACTAGACGATGGCCCGGCTATCATGCACACACCTTCGTTAACCATCAAGCAACTTCGGCGAGCGATCACCATTGGATCAGTGGGCCCAGATCGGACGGTCCATAGCGATATCGCTAGGCGTCCTAGTTCGAACATTAACGTGTGATGGACGACGAAAGGATAGCAGTTTTCAAATATTACAAGGGATGTGTGGTGGCAGGTGTATGGAATCGCTGGCCATCAAGAAAAAACAGTCTTTCGCTCGAAGGCGGTGCGATGGATACCATCGGTTTTGGGCAACCGGCTTTCAGGTAGTGGGGACCATAGGGAGGTGCACTCCGGACTATCGGATCTATGGATTGAATCGACATTCGAGATCGCTCCATAATTTATACGGGCGGAAAAATGAATTTCGATGGTTTAAATAAATATAAAAGGTTTTTCAATGGTTTGCGAAGAAATATTTATTTAAACTAGATAAACGCCCGGCTGGCTCAGCACGTGGTCACGGCGCCAGGGTGTATGGGCGGAAAGGGTTAAAGACCTGGCTGAAGGGGGCTTAAGTCCAATACATAGAAAATATGCATTTTTATTGATTTTTCAACGTTTTCAAAGGGTTTCAAGGGTTTCGGTAAGGCCAAGAGTGAGTCTTAAACCTTATAAAGGGGATTTTAATGAGGGTAAAAGGAAGAAATGTGAAAATGAGGGATTTTTGTGGGAAATAAGGGGATAGACAGATGAGGTTAATTTGGGAAGAAGGGAAAGGAGAAAATGGTGTTTGCAACAATATTTTGGTTTTGGAAATCAGCAGGATTTCAGAGTCTTTTGGGGATGAAAACAAAAGTATAGGATCTGGACAGAGGTAGGAGGCCTTTAAGAGTCTTCAAGAGCCAACAATTTTTAGTAATAGAATTTGTTCCTTGAAGGCTCAAAAATAGATTTAGCCACCTTTTGGGATAATCAAATTGTATAGGTGGCTAACACTATCATTTCCACATTCTAGCATTCTGGCCAAGCTTTAGTCTTCAGCTACAGTGAAGTGTCTATTCAGATTTGTGTTGTGTTGTAGGGTGTTGCAGTGGAGGGTTGAGCAACCCACTTTCTGAGCTAGTTTTTTAGGGGAGGAAGCATTCTTCTCATTGGGAGGTTAGAAAAGGATGTTCTTATGCTTTATTTCACATATTGACACTAGGCCAACCTATTCCCATCATCTACAGTGCAAATTCCTTCTTTGACTGTGTTATTTCAATGAGCATTAGTAGTGGGGGTTTCAATTCTTCAATTGGAGGGTTAGATCTTCAGTGTTGGGATAAAAATTTCACTTGGAGGATCTATTAGAGGATATATATACATTTCTACATCAGATTCAGCCACCTCCATCCAATTATTCAATTGCACCTGCAATTCAACCCTAGGGATTCATTCCGGCATTTTGGTGTTTTGGGTCTTTCCGGAAACCCTTCTTGGGTTCTCTTGGAAAAGTGTTTTGGAGTCTAGATATTCACTCCTAGAACTATTTGAGATATATAATATTAGATCTAGATTGATATATCTTTATGAAATATTTTATGCCCTAAAAATGTGTTATCTTAGCTCAAGGCATTTATATAGCAGCTATTTTTCATGTGATTGCATATTTGCATATTAGAGGCTTGTATGGTATTGCTTGTGTTATAACCAAAATAGTAACTTATAGGCTGTTGGTCATGCTACCTCAGTGTAACTATTTCAAACCAGACTTTTACTTGAGGCTTAGCCTCCTCAACCTTAGAGGGCTCTCTCACTAGGTTTAAGATTTTGAATTAAGGATTAGATGGCTAACTCTAGGAATAAACAGTGTAAAAGTGTATGACTAGTTGAAATAATGATCAACAAACATCTATTGGGCTATGGAGCCTAGGTATTTTCCCACAAAACATAAACATCATCTCATCATGGAAGTCAAGGCATTTCAAAGTTTTTAGGTGTATCAGTGAAACAAAAACAGAGTGACCAAAACACAATTTACAAACATATGCAGGAAGTTAGAGAATTTTCCAATGAATTCTAAGTCACATATGCTTATACTACTGCAAAAATATAGATATAGAAACCAAAGGAATATCACACATTAAAAACTCTTTCTGAATCCTGATTAGAGAGCCAATATTTGTATTATGATAAAACACACAGTTTGCTACAATAACATAGTCTGCATGTTCATGAAAATTTCCAACCTTAAGGAATTCGACCTCATATCTCTTATAGATCCATCATTACAATCTTGTATTCCCTCATCTAGCTTGAGGAGAATTCGAATTTCTTAGCTTGACACCTATCTACTCCTAAAACAGACTATTAATTACATGTGATAGTGAACTGTCTGTTCTAGAGTCCTAATACAATTAGGAGTAAAACTCCTTATTATGAATAAAACAACCTTATCTAGGAATTAAATATTATGTTTGACAGCTGCTCCTCCATGAGGTTGTATTTGGATGTTGACCATTGTTGCACTGAAAATTGTCATCTTGGCATTTTTCTACCTGTATGAGCTCATTATCACTCATACTTCCTCCTTTTCAAGTCTAACACATCAGTTCCTCATGTCAAGCCTTGAAAATAAGAGAAAAGTTCTCAAAACTCTCCTTAACTCTGGTATCGTACTTTCTCTTTATCTTTCCTGCGGTCCCGCACCTAATGGTCATGACTCCTGCATACCTAAACGCACTTTATCTATTTTATGGGTGCAGACCCCTGTAAAAGATTAAAAAGGCACAAGTAAACTCAAAAATCTCACTTTCAATAAATTCTAGAAGCCTCTGGAAGGAATATTGCGGTGGCAGAATCGCTCTTTTGAGGTTCACATATCCCTTACCTTAAGGATCTAACCCCTTGATGTGAGGAGCTTATCCCTTTGAAGGAGGATTCTATCCCTTCATAGTTGGAACTGAAACCTCCTCTTTTGCACTATAAAAAGAGGCACTGGGTAGCCTCAAGGAGAGTTCAAGCCTTAGAATTATTTTAGGTTAAGTGTTGTTGGGATTCAAACTCATTTAATTGAGATTTTGTGAGGAGAGATCACATACCTCTATATGTATAGGTTGGAAGAGTGCAAGGCTTGTCAGAGTAGAGGATATTCCTACTTCGGACCTCGGGAAGGCCTGTTCAACATCAAGGCTATGGTTGTAAGGTTTTCTTCATTCAAAGTTAATACGAATGAATTCAATTTTCTTAATAAGTTGTTAATTAACTGTTTATTTCATGGATTCCTTGATCACCATGATAGGCATGATTTATAATATTTACTATAACGGTGCTATTTAATGTTTTCTTGTTTGTGACTGTAGGTCTTTAAAGATTACTCATTCAATTGATTGAGGGACAACTACTTCGAACAAGCATTGGATCTACGATAAGACCTTAACACCTTTATAGTATTATTTTTTAAATCACATATGTATAGAGAAAGATAGGGTTATTTGGTTGTTTTTTGCTAGATTACCTTTTGGTACTAGGGAGATTGATCTTCTCCGCAATATTGATTTATCCGGTCAACAAATTGGCGACTCCACTGGGGATGGATTCTTGTTTTTTGGTTTTCATTAGTTTTGACTTTAGAAAATGATTTTTCTGGTTTTTGATTGATGGATAATTGCCTGGGTAGCTTAGGTTTACTTTTCTTTGAAAATTTTTAAAATCTATTGTGTTTTTCTTGAACTTTTCTGGGGACCGCACTTTTTTTCTTGCACAGTGCGAGCAGTTTCGTACTTTCCTTAAGTAACCAGTGCGGGACCACACCTGTTACTTCTGGAGCCTGCGGACCCTGTTAAAAGTCTTGAAAAACTTAGATTTTTCCTTCCAGTTTGAGTTTATATTTTATTTAGGATTCTTAGCATCTACCTAGATCTGTATTTTTCTGTCAAAAAGCCTTGTTTATGAGTTTATTTCAGCAAATCTTTCATCTCATCAATCTCCGTTAATTTAATTGGGTATTTTGAGTCTCTTTTTTGAGAAACTATTAATTTGATTTCCTTCGGTCATTACTTGGAGATTTGTCTCAGTCTTTTCACAATTTTGCATGAGTATTAATCGACTTTGAGTATTTTTATTTTTGATCTTTGGAACTCTCACCCAATTTTCTTTGCTTGCACTTGATTGCTTCTTAGATTACACTAGAATCATCTTGTGTTTGAGAATTCTCTTGCATAGATCACATTTGCATAATTATAATTCTCATTTTCAGAATATGAATGAAAAATGTGCATAGATTACATTTGCATACTTTTCAAGTGAATTGTGCATAGATTACAACTACATAGTTTACATTCGGAAAAATCAATTTTAGATTTAGATTAGTTCTCTTTAATTTTAATTTACATGTTTTTATTCTTGTTTTAAAAACACAAAAATGAAAAAATGGAATTGATTAGCATTAGTTTTTATTGATGAAATTAGTGCATTAGAGAATTTGTTATATTTTCTCTTAGTGATCAATTTTTTGCATTGTTAGAAGTGAATGGAAACTCTCTCCTTACTTTAGTTAGGATTTATCGAATTGAAAAGATTACATTATCATATTCGATTGCATTCAGTTTTGGGTTGAATCATAACACCATTGGTTTCATATCCATTTACCCTTTTGAGTAAAACAGCCTAAATAACACAATGCTTAATTAAAATTGATCTAGCAATATTTTTTGTTTCTAGGGCTCTTATCACCAATATAGCCTAGGCTAGTATCTTGGAGTAGGGAGTAATTAACTCTCTAAGATATTAAAAACAAACAAGTATATAAATCTTGCGGTAGGAAATAAATCCAATTGTAATTGGTACAATTTGGGAAGCTTCTCTTGAAGGAGTTAACCACGAGATCATGTCCGAACCTTTGAGACAATCAATTTATTTCATTGGGAAAGATAGAAGATATGCGCGCATTACAAATGGTACACCTCAGATTAACCATTGTCGAGGAGCCTGGGGTCACTTGTCAGTAAACCTCGGATTGACCATGTCGAGGAGCCTTCAACGGGATTGAGATTTGTTACTCTACCCTTGCGCGTGGAATCAGATCGTAGACTATTCCCCCAGCTGTATTTGTTATTGTTGGTAACCTTAGAGTCCGTAAGCTTAAGATTATTTCCTAAGGTGATGGTGAAGGAAAGATCTCACTGTACTTGGAGCAGACGTCGACTATACTCACTTGGACTCTCTAGGGGGTTCTCTTCACTCGAGATGGTTTTGTGAAGAAACTTGTGCCAGTCTGTTTCATTAAGCAGGTTGTCAGGGTAACTATTCCAACCGCCATTTCTGCATTAAAATTCTACGATGTTGGATTTCATCACCAACTAGTGTTTTTAGTGCAAGAATCTATTGTTTGTGTGTGGTTTGACTCCTAGATTTGATAGCGCATGTTTATTTGTTTGTTTTTACTTTTAGAGACCATAGGCGTGAATTGTGAATTTTAATTATTAGGTGTGAATTATGAATTGTTAATTTTAGTTTTAAATTGTTAATAAAATTCATTGAAGTTGAATATAATGGCAACTGTTCCAGAATTTACCAGCAAAGGAACCCCTCTTAACGAGAATCCTAGTACTTTTCCTTGCTTTGAAAATGTTGGTCCTCCTTATATGGCTACTTTTTCATTACCTAGATTTACAATAGGTTTACTGATATGGTTATTTTCAACTTCATTGGCCCCGAATACTCCAATTGTTCCACCTCAACTGGATGCTTCACCTCAATAGAGTTCACTATCTCAACATCACCAACCTTCTGTTGACCCTTTACCTTCTTTGCCTAATATTTCTTCCTCCATTTCTTCCTCTTTACTTGGAAAAAGCCTTGATGCTAGTAACCAGGTGGCTAAGAAGAAGAAGAAGAAGAAGAAGCAAGATAAGAAAGAAGTCAACCAACCAACCATGGCTGTAAATGTTAGTAGTGTTGAGGAAACCTCCAACATGCATCGTAAACCCAAATACCCTTGCAGGCTTTGTAAGGGTGACCACTTACTTATCATTTGTCCCGATATTCCAAAGGTCTTGGAAGTATGGTCAGAAAAATCTCATCAAATTTCTGTTGATTCATCAACCAGTGATAGTCAGGTTCCTTGGAAAAAGGGTAAAATTAGGTTTCCTTGTAAGTTATGCAAAGGGAGTCATCAAACTCACATTTTCCCTCACATGGATGAAGTCTCAAAATTATTAGAAAACCTTACTGTTCCATAGCAAGAATTTCGAACTGGTTACTGTAAAATTTCTACCAACCTACTGTCAACTGACGGAGTGATTGATCTAATTTCAAGTATAGTTGATCCCACTCTTCCATTGGAGAGTGAAACTCATATCACTCAGGTTGATGATCCATTTGTTGATCAAGTGGTCGATTCGATTTCACATTTGGTCGATACCATTCTCCCTGTAGAGAGTGAACTTCATACCGCTCAGGTTCTTCTTGTTACATCAAATTCTTCTACGCCGAGGGGCATTTCACCTATTTCTACAAGACCCCCTCCAAGTACTGAGGTCTTTTCCTTTGATTGGAATAGAATGAAAAAACCTCATCTTCCGTCCTCCATCCCTTTCCAAATCATTGTGAAGTTTGGTGGTAGGGACATACACTGCACATAGGTAGATGAAGGTGCTTCTATTAGTATTTTATCCTCAACTGCTTGGAAAGCTTTGTGTTCCCCTAAGCTTGTGCCTATTACACAGAATCTGAAAGCTTTTAACATAACCATTAGTGAACCTTTAGGGATATTTCCTAAGTTTTCTATTACTTTGGAAGTTAAAAATGTCTGTATTGATCTTATGGTAGTTCGAGGCCCCTTGGATTTCAATTTACTCCTTGGGAGAGACTATGTCTATGCAATGAAAGTTGTAGTATCGACACTCTTTCACGTGATGTCTTTCCATCACAATGGAAATATTGTGACTATAGACCAGCTTTCATTCCCTATTCTTGTTTTGACTACCAATAATATGACACCCCTAAATGTTCCTGATTCTAAAGTGGTATCTACCTCGCCACGGGTTAATTATGTGGAAACTAGTCCCATGTTTTTAATTACCAATGTAAGTGAGCCTCTCACTGTTTTCTCGTCTTCCTTTGACTTAGATCCGATAATTGACATGGAAAAATCTATGGGATTATTTGAACGCGATGTTCTTATCCATTTTGAGTCCCTTGACATGTGTTCCTTCCAGAGAAATATTCTTCCTTCTGATGAAGACCTCTTGGAAGCCATGATCAAGGTGTGTCCATTGACATTTCTTTCTTCGAGTAGGAAGCCATGATCATGTAGCAAGGATAGTTCCCTTTACTGTGTCAACCTCGTTAAAAAATGAATCAGTGGCTCGTGAGGAGAGTTCCTTTTACTGTATCAACCTCGTTAAAAAATGAATCAGTGAGTGTGAGGATAGTTCCTTTTACTGTGTCAACCTCATTAAGAAATGAATTAGTTATTCAAGATCATAGTTACTTTTCTTGTGTCAAGCTTGTTAAAAAACGAAACAAGCTTCCAAGAGAAAGTTATTTTCCTGTGTCAACCTCGTTAAAAAATGAATCAGGTACGAGGACAGTTCTTTTCCTGTGTCAAACTCATTAAAAAATGAATCAATAGGTAGATTGTAGAGAGTATATTAGTAGATTAGAAATAAGCAGTTTTTGAGGATGGTTCCTGTTACTAAGTTAACCTTGTAAAAAATAAATTAGGTATGAGGAAAGTTCCTTTTACTGTGTCAACCTCGTTAAAAATGAATCAGTGGATCAAGAGGAAAGTTCCTTTTACTATTTCAACCTTGTTAAAAAATGAAACACGTTGCCATGAGCATAGTTCTTTTCCTGTGTCAAGCTCGTTAAAAAATGAAACAAAACCTCCCCTAATTGAGTCGAGTCTTTGACTAGATCTTGTAAATGTTAAGTCATATATTTAGGTTAGTTATTTCAGTTTTTGCATAATTTTCTTACAGTTTTAGGTCGGGTCTTTCATATGATCTCATAAATGAACCTTCATTCCATCCAGCTATTAATTATCAGTAGTATATTAATTTGAATGAAATGAAGCTGGGGGGGCATGCGCTCTAACATATTATGCTTAGGGGGCATTAAAACCTATCTAAAGCATAGTTTTTCTCTGTTTCAAGCTTTTGTAAAAAAGAAACGTATCTCGAGTCTATTTCGGTTATTTTCAAGACTCGTTAAACTTATGAAAATACCGACATTATTTTGCTATATTTCATTCTCATAAAACACATGAAAATGCCAAGTTCTTTCCATCTTTTCTTGCTCATAAATTAAATTGAAAGTCGGCCACAGGAGTATATTTTTATCCCTTTTTCAAACTCGTTAAAACTTACGAAAAAGAGAAAACCATGAGTACATTTTTATCCCTTTTTCGAACTCGTTAAAACTTACGAAAAAGCGAAACCCTAGAGTCCTCTTTTAAGCCCTTTTCAGACTCTTGAAAATTGAAAAGATTATCGAGCACTTGATTATTCGAACTTGTTAAAATAAATGAGTGATCGTCCCTTTAGTATAAATTTACCCCTTTTACGGACTGAAATGGAATATTTACGAAAAAGGTATACGTTGACTAATTACAATCAATAGAGTTCTCTCTCGCATTATTTTATCCTTTTTTGGGCTCGAGAGACTAAATTTACGAAAAAGTACACCCATGGAGTTTTCTTAATTTTTTTCTTCTGACTCCCTAAAATTGAAAAACACTGAGTTTCTCCTATACTGGACTCGTTAAAACTTAACAGTAAAGGACCTGTTCAATTTTAAAAACAGGAATGGACCACTTCTTCTTAGGGTTTGAATTTTAAACTAAGTTGGACTCATCCGAAGGATGAGCTTATAAACAAGCAAATGTTATCCTCCTCAAGCTTGTCAAAAATAAAGAGGTACTTGCCAGAAATGGTGGGGGAAAAGAGAGAAAAATGAACCTGTTTGTTACATTTTGATTATTCGGAAAACCATTAACCACTCTTGAACATGACACTTTTTCTTCACCTGGGTTGGGAAATCCTTTGCCTAACAGTTAATCAAACCATATTGAAAGTCTTCAGCTGGTTTCTGGGTATTGTCACCAAACCATCTGCAGTGTCGTTATGTGTTCAAGAGGACAGTTCAAACAAACCATTCATCTGCAAAATATTTGTCTTCCATTTTGACCATCCCTGAGTCAGTCCTTGCCAATATATTTCTTCAAAACTTGATCTATGATTTCGTGTTGTGGGCTTACCTACGACAGATCACTTTCTATCGACGACAACTCATTATCTAGGAAGTTGATCTAGAAATCGTCAGTGCCTTGAAATCTGCATGCCTCAATGGCAGGTTTCTTACCTTCGATCGAATGATTCCGTGACATGTTCGACTTCATCTCATTCATTCACATTCCATGGATTGTACTGAGTATTTTGAGGGCCATTGACATTACTGGTGGTTACTCTCACACTTGTTAACAGTTTACATTATTGACTGGTAATCAAGTGGTTTCTATCGTGTTCGACTTTGACACATTCATTCACATGGATAGAATCGTACTAGTTCAAGAAGCGAAAATCACGACCCTAGATCTAGTTTCTACCATCCAGGATATGAGGAATTTTATTATCATTTATATACTAGAATATGCATAAACAGATGGATGTGTCCATACTGTGTCTACACATGTCTATACTGTTGATGTATTGAAAATCATCCCTGTATCAGAACAATTTAAACCAGTTTCTAGTTAGTTTTGATCTGAGTATGGTAATGCCTACCTCAGCGATGATATGTCTACATATATATATTTTTCATTGAATGTTTTTACAGGTTCTGACTGGGGTTTCCACAGGATGATCCTTGAAATGATAAAGTACTACACTCTTCATATATGACAGACTTCATCTTCATCTATTCCAGACTTTTCACTTTAGGGGTCAATATTTTGCACTGAAAATTGTCATCTTGGCATTCTGCTATCTGTATGAGCTCATTATCACTCATACTTCCTCCTTTGAAAGTCTAACACATTAGTTCCTCATGTCAAGCCTTGAAAATAAGAGAAAATTTCTCAAAAATCTCCTCAACTCTGGTAGCGCATTTTCTCTTTATCTTGCCTGCGGTCCCGCACCTAATGTTCATGAATCTTGCGTACCTGAATGCACTTTCTCTATGTTAGGGGTGCGGAACCTAGTAAAATATTAAAAAGGCACAAGTAAAATAAAAAAGCTCACTTTCAGTAAATTCTAGAAGCCTCTGGAAGGAATCTTGCAGAGGCAGAACCGCTCTTTTGAGGTTCATGTATCCCTTACCTTAAGGAGCTAACCCCTTGATGTGATGGGATTATCCCTTTGAAGGAGGATTCTATCCCTTCATAGTTGGAACTAAAACCTCCTCTTTTGCACAATAAAAAGAGGCATTGGGTAGCCTCAAGGGGAGTTCAAGCTTTAGAATTATTTGAGGTTAAGTGCTATTGGGATTCAAACTCATTTAACTGAGATTTTGTGAGGAGAGGTCACATACCTCTATCTATCTCGGTTGGAAGAGTGCAAGGCTTGTCAGAATAGAGGATATTCCTGCTTCAGACCCCAGGAAGGCCTGTTCAATATCAAGGCTAAGGTTGTAATATTTTCTTCATTCAAAGTTAATACAAATGAATTCATTTTTCTTAATAAGGTGTTAATTAATTGTTTATTTCATGGATTCCTTGATCACCATGATAGGCATGATTTATCATATTTACTATATAAGTGATATTTAATTTTTTCTTATTTGTGACTACATGTCTTTAAAGATAACTCCTTCAAGTGATTGAGGGACAACTACTTCGAACAAGCATTAGATCTGCGGTAAGACCTTAACACCTTTATAGTATTCTTTTGTAAATCACATATGTCTATGGAAATATAGGTTTATTTGGCTATTTTTTGCTAGATTACCTTTTGGTACTAGGGAGACCGATCTTGTCCACAAAATTTATTTATCCGGTCAACAACCATTCACTTAAAGTCACCCAACTGCTGATGATAAAACTGCCCTAGAAACTAGGAAACATGTTTCCCTGTTCTTAGGATTAGGATCCTTTTGGTTTCTTGAGATGTTATGACCACTTATAACTAATGTATTTGAGGCTAATTTATATTTATAACATGATTTAAATATGTCCCAAGTTATCCCTTCATTCCATTTGTGCAAAATCCACTTTTAACTTCTCAAAACAGTGAAAGTAGATCTGCGCTACGAAAGTAGGACAGTTTCATAGCGCTTTTCGTAGCGTAGTGTTTTCATTCCTTTCTTCAACACATTTCAATATTTTTATTTCATTATATCCTTTATATTTACTTGAAACACTCCCTCAAGAAGTTTCAAAACCAAACTCACAAAGATTCCTTCAAAATTTGTTATGAAAAATGATGAAAAGACTGCTTCAGAAAATTATTCCTGTTTCTTCCCTAAAAATTAGGTCTTGGGACAGAGCGTTTATCTTCTCATCCATGATGTATTTTGAGAAAATAAAGGATTTTTTTGTATTCCATCCTGTCCAGAATAAAAAATTCTCTTGGTTTTTTCAAATACTTCTCCTACTGTCCAGCAACTGTCTTTGAAACACGTGTAAAATAGGAAAACTCTGTTTTCTGAAAATATGGCTTCAAAGAAAGCCTTTTATCTCCCACTTCATAATGAATTTAAATAAATGAGAGATTTTTTTTTTTTAGGGATTATTGGAAGAAAAACATCTTTCAGTTTTCAAAAATTCGTTTTCAGTTGCCTGGAAACCTCTTTTGAATTTTACTACTAAAGCCAGAAAACCAAATTTTTCTCTTCATGGTGAAAGGATGCTTCAGCAGTTTCGTAGCACACTAGGAAACTGCTATGCAGGCTCATTTGTTGAAAATTTCTTGAAAATTAGTACCTTGGAGATGCTAACACTTCATAACAACTGATATTTTAAAAAAATATAGTAACATGTCTTCTCCAGCTCATCATTAAGCCCTTGCATCTTTTTGAACATTATGATCATGGATAGATCATTTTCATGTGTCACGTCCACCAATTATTTCCATAAAAACTTTAATACTTCCACTGAAAACTACAAATCCATGTCTTCGACCTTCATGATGTCTCTGACCTTGTTGTAAAACCTACTGATCATGTCTTATTTTCCTTCTCTTGTTCTACCTCTGCTGTAGCTGACCCTCAGAATTTGTCAATTGAATTTCAAGATCTTCAATCTGCCTTTTTAGTCTCCTGTTGGTAGCCCTCAATTTAACATTTATCATCTTCATAAATCTTTCCTCTTTGATTGCAGGGACACTGCCTCTCTTGATTTCAGAGTAAAACTGCCTTGCTTGATAAACTGCCTCGCTTGATTAGAGACACTGCCTCGCTTCATGAATGAAAGAGAAGCTTTGGTTTCCACTTACCATGAGCTTACCATTTGGGAAGGTTATGCATTATATGTTTCTTGCATGAGACAATAAAACCACAACTAGCCCCTTTCAAGTTTTAAAATGACATAAGACAAAAACAGCTCAAATGAATGTTATGATGGCTATGAATGGTTGCATGCGTGAGAAAAGACTCTTGGCTGACACCTAATCATAAATGATTAATAGAATTTAGGTGGATTTGATAACTGACAAGACATGTTATGAATCTCCGTTTTCGTAGTGTGCTCAATGTAATTTCAGGGTTTTACGCTATGAAATGACCAGCGTTTTCGTAGCGCAAAAGCAGTTTTTAACATTGTTTGCACTACGAAAACGTGGTTTCGTGGATTAATAAAAAAAATTTCAAAATGGTTACAAATTTGACTCTCTAAACATGATATCAGACTGTCAAGGTATGAAACAAGGTTGTTAGAATTTATTACGTGAATGAAAATGATACTCTAACCCTATCACTTAACCCCTAAAAGCTTAACATGACTTCACACCTATCTAAAAGCCATGACTAGGAACAAAGCAAACTATCCAAGTTTGGAAAATTTTTTATAGTGATAACAGTGGCTCCACTTGGGATAGTGTGCCCCTGTGGTATACTAAGAACTGGTAGCTCCAGTGCTACAACCCATTCCTTTAAAATAAAACTCTGAAATTCTACCCAATTTGCTTCAGATTGTACCTACTAAAAATGCTCAGTCAACCTTCAGCTTATTTTCACATTCCTACCTACCTTATCAACTGCAAAATTCATTTAGCTCAATCAATATGAAATTTCCAATATAGCCAATCATTTGTTTTACTTGATATTTGAGTTGTTTGACTACATTGGAACTCGAAGCAACTATGATATTGTGATGACCACTGCCACTGAAATTGTAACTGATCTTCATAGTAAAAATAAAACTGAAACACTGGAGAGTAAAACTCTTCCATGTATTTAGCTATAGGATCCCAAAAAACATGATTAGCTTGATGACCCTCATAACATCCTGTAACTTCTAACAACTGATTTTTAGCCACAAAAAATTTATTTGATAAGCTATCCAACTGGTATTCTAGATGATTCCCACAGACAATGTAATTTTCGTCATTATTATGATCATTCTTTGAAGTAGACTGCTGCAAAGTATGACATACGTAATCAACCTTTTTCTCTGCCTGAGGGTTATAAAAACTCTCTTTGAGTATTTCTTCTTGTTATTTGCAATGATTTTCATCTTCATTATGATCCGAAGACTGACAAGTTTGCTGCATCATTACATCAATCTCAGAGGATGTAAGAATATTTTCATAAGTAAACTCCTATTGATTTCTATGTTGCATGTCATGGGATATTATCCTTTCTTCTAGGTGTTGAATGTATTGTTATGAAGAGCCTCTAAAATTTCTTCATCCATAAATTCATCATCATCATAAAAATCCTCCAAATAATGAATAAAACTCATAGAATGTTTACAAAAATATTTGATCAACAATAAGGAGGGATGACACTCTTTATACATCTCATAGAATTCATCATGAAAATTAGCAAGAGAATATAATGAAACATTTGCTAAACCTTTATACAAAGACCATGATTTTCCTTCTAGAGTGGTCATAAACATCTTCATGAGATAATATTTACGGAATTGAACTTTAAGACTGTGGACATGCATGTGGAACCTAACCAAATGAAGAGCAGTATTGTCTTTCTTTTCATCTTTGAATATTGGAAGATAATCTAACCATTCAATCTTTGGAATAGGATTTGGAAAACCAGGGATATGAGACCAATTCCTAGGGGCATACCTGGAATTTATTCTTGCAATGGAACTCATCTTGAAACTTCATCTAGCTATTGATCTTCAAGCAGTGGAGTCACCTTCCAATTTAATTATTTGATGTGTGGAGTTGCCAAGGTAGTTTTATAGCCTCGAACAGCTTCCTGACCTCCTGCTACCTTCAGAAGTTTAGCTTCTTGATTTAAGGAATGAGTAATCTTCAGGCTCCCAGCAGATGCACCAAAATGTTATCACCAAAATAGGACCTGATAGGCTGTTGGTCAGGCTACCTCAGTGTAACTATTTCAAACCAGACTTTTAGTTGAGGCTTAGCCTCCTCAACCTGAGAGGGCTCTCTCACTAGGTTTAAGATTTTGAATTAAGGATTATATGGCTAACTCTAGGAATAAATAGTGTAAAAGTGTATGACTAGTTGAAATAATGATCAACAAAAATATATTGGGCTATGTATTCTAGGTATTTTCCCACAAAACATCAACATCATCTCATCATGGAAGTCAGGGCATTTTAGAGTTTTTAGGTGTATCAGTGAAACAAAAACACGGTGAACAAAAAATAGGTTACAAACATATGCAGGAAGTTAGAGCATTTTCGAATGAATTCTAAGTCACATACACTTATACTACTACAAAAATATAGATACAAAAACCAAAGGAATATCACACATTAAAAACTCTTTCTGAATCCTAAGTAGAAAGCCAATATTTGTATTATGATAAAAACACACAATTTGCTACAATAACATAGTCTGCTTATTCATGAAAATTTCCAACCTTGAGGAATTTGACCTCATGTCTCTTATAGATCCATCATTAAAATCTTGGATTCCCTCATCTATCTTGATGAGAATTCGAATTTCTTATCTTGACACCTATCTACTCCTAGAAAAGACTATTAATTACATGTGACAGTTAACTGTCTGTTCTAGAGTCCTAATACAATTAGGAGTAAAACTCCTTATTATGAATAAAAAAACATTATCTAGGAATTAAATATTATTTTTTACAGCTTCTCCTCCAAGAGGTTGAATTTGGATGTTGACCATTCACTTAAAGTCAGCCAACTGCTGATGATAAAACTGCCCTAGAAATTAGGAAACATGTTTCCCTGTTTTTAGGCTTAGGATCCTTTTGGTTTCTTGAGATGTTCTGACCACTTCTAACTAATTAATTTGAGGCTAATTTATGTTAGGAACATTATCTACATATTTACCAATTTATCCCTTCATGCCATATGTGGAAAATCTACTTTGAACTTCTCAAAACAATGAAAGTAGATCTGCGCTACGAAAGTAGGACAGTTTCGTAGCGCTTTTCGTAGTGCAGTGTTTTAACTCCTTTCTTCAACATATTTCAATATTTTTATTTCATGATAGCCTTTATATTTACTTGAGAGAATCCCACAAGAAGTTTCAAAACCAAACTCAAAAATATTCCCTCAAAATTTGTTATGAAAAATGATGAAAATACTGCTTCAGCAAATTATTCTTGTTTCTTCCCTGAAAAATTAGGTCTTGGGACAGAGCCTTTATCTTCTCATATATGATGTATTTTGAGAAACTAAAGGAGGCTTTTGTATTCCATTCTATATAGAATAAAAATATCTCTTGTTTTTTTTAAATACTTGTACTACTGTCCATAAACTGTCTTTGAAAAACATGTGTAAAATAGGAAAACTCTATTTTATGAAAATAGGGCTTCAAAGAAAGCCTTTTATCTCCTACTTCATAATTAATTTAAATAAAATGAGAGAGGTTTTTGTAGTTAGGGATGTTTTGAAGAAAAAAAATCTTTCAGTTTTCAAAAATTCGTTTTCAGTTGCCTGGAAACCTCTTTTGAAATTTACTACTAAAGCCAGAAAACTGAATTTTTCTCTTAATGGTGAAAGGCTGCTTCAGCAGTTTCGTAGCGCGCTACAAAACTACTGTGTAGGCTCATTTTTTGAAAATTTATTGAAAAATAGTACCTTGGAGATGTTAACACTTCATAACAACTGATATTTAAAAACAAAATATAGTAACATGTCTTCTCTAGCTCATCATTAAGCCATAGGGGCTTCACTGCGGGAGCAATACCATACCACGTGGGTTCATATTGGGGGATATATAATGAGGAAAAAATGACATTATATATTGGGGGATATATAGGGGGTAAAGGGTTTTTATATTGGAAAGTATAAAAAATGGAGTTCAAAGTTAATGAAAAAATATAAAGGGGTGTAAAAAATGTTAATGAAAAAATGGATACCTACAATATATGGCGAAATTAGGGGCTTTTTAAATTGGGAAGGTGTATTGGGTTTATATTGGGAGGGGGTTAAATAATTTTATTTTTAGAGGTATTTTCCAATATGTTCTCAAATTAAGGGTGTTTTTTAATATGCTATGATCGCACGTGATATGTTAGAGGTTCATTGAGTGAAGCCCCTGTGCATTAAGCCCTTGCATCTTTTTGAACATTATCATCATGGATAGATAATTTTCATGTGTCATGTCCACCAATCATTTCCATAAAACCGTTAATGCTTCCACTGAAAACTGCAAATATGTGTTTTCGACCTTCATGATGTCTCTGAAGTTGTTGTAAAAATTTTTGATCATGCCTTATTTGCCTGCTCTTGTTATACCTCTTCTATAGCTGACCCTCAGAATTTGTCAAATGAACTTCAAGATCTTCAATCTTCCTTTTCAGTCTCCTATTGGTAGCCCTCAATTTAACATTTATCATCTTCATAAATCTTGCCTCTTTGATTGCAGGGACACTGCCTCGCTTGATTTCAGAGTAAAACTTCCTCGCTTGATTAGAGACACTGCCTCGCTTGATGAATGAAAGAGAAGCTTTGGTTTCCACTTACCATGAGCTTACCATTTGAGAAGGTTGTGCATCATATGTTTCTTGCATGAGACAATAAAACCAAAACCAACCCCTTTCAAATTTGAAAATGACATAAGACAAATGAGCTCAAATGAATGTTATGATGGTTATGAATGGTTGCATGCGTGAGAAAAGACTCATGGCTGACACCTAATCATGAATGATTAAAGGAATTCTGGTGGATTTGATAATTGACAAGACATGCTATGAATCCCCGATTTTGTGGCATGCTCAATGTAATTTCAGGGTTTTGTGCTACAAAATGACCAGCGTTTTCGTAGTGCAAAAGAAAATTTTAACATTGTCTACACTATGAAAACGTGGTTTCGTGGCTTAATCAATTTTATTTTCAAAATCATTACAAATTTGACTCTCTAAACATGATATGAGACTATCAAGGTATGAAACAAGGATGTTAGACTTTATTACGTGAATGAAAATGATAATCTAACCCTATCACTTAACCCCTAAAAACTTAACGGGACTTCACACCTATCTAAAATCCATGAATAGGAACAAAGCAAACTATCCAAGTTTGGGAAATTTTTTATAGTGATAACAGTGGATCCACTTGGGATAGTGTGCCCTTGTGGTATACTAAGAACTGGTAGCTCCATTGCTGCAGTCCATTCCTTTAAAATAAAACTATGAAATTCTCGCCCAATCCGCTTCAAACTGTACCTACTAAAAATGCTCAGTAAACCTTGAGCTTATTTGCACATTCCTACCTACCCTTTCAACTGCAAACTTCAGTAAGCTCAATCAGTATGAAATTTCCAATGTAGCCAGTCATTTGTTTTATCTGATATTTGAGTTGTTTGACTGCATTGGAACTCGAAGCAAATATGATATTGTGATGACCACTGCCACTGAAATTGTAACTGATCTTCATAGTAAAAATAAAACTGAAACACCAGAGTAAAAATCTTCCATGTATTTAGCTATAGGATCCTAGAAAACATGATTAGCCTGATGATCCTCATAACATCTTGTAACTTCTAACAATTTATTTTTAGCCACAAAAAAATTATTTGATAAGCTATCCAATTAGTATTCTGGATGATTCCCACAGGAAATGTAATTTTCCTCATTATTATGATCATTCTTTGAAGTCGACTTCTACAAAGTATGACATACATAATCAACCTTTTTCTCTTCTTGAGGGTTATAAAAACTGTCTTCCAGTATTTCTTCTTGGTATTTGCAACGATTTTCATCTTCATTATGATCTGAAGACTGAAAATTCTACTGCATCACTACATCAATCTCAGAGGATGTAAGAACATTTTCATAAGTAAACTCCTGTTGATTTCTATGTTGCATGTCATGGGATGTTATCCTTTCTTCTAGGTGTTGAAATGTATTTTTATGAAGAGCCTCTAAAATTTCTTCATCCATAAATTCATCATCATCATAACAATCCTCCAAATACTAAATAAAACTCACAGAATGTTTACAACAATCTTTGATAAAAAATAAGGAGGGATGACACTCTTTATACATCTCATGGAATTCATCATGAAAATTAGCAAGAGAATATAATGAACCATTTGCTAAACCTTTATACCAAGACCATGCTTTTCCTTCTAGAGTGGTCATAAACATCTTCATGAGATAATCTTCAGGGAACTGAACCTTAAGATTGTGTACATGCATGTGGAACCTAACCAAATGAAGAGCAACATTGTCTTTCTTTTCATCTTTGAATATTGGAAGATCATCTAACCATTCAACCTTTGGCATAGGATTTGGAAAACCAGGGATATGAGACCAATTCATACGGGCATACCTAGCATTCATTCTTGCAATGGAACTAATCTTGAAACTTTATCTAGCTACTGATCTTCAAGCAGTGGAGTCACATTCCAATTTAATTATTTGATATCTGGAGTTGCCAAGGTAGTTTTGCATCCTCGAACAGCTTCCTGAGCTTCTGCTACCTTCAGAAGTTCAGCTTCTTGATTTTGAGAATGAGTAATCTTCAGGCTCCCAACAGAGACACCAAAATGTTATCACCAGAATAGGACCTGATAGGCTGCTGGTCAAGCTACCTCAATGTAACTATTTCAAACCATAATTTTAGTTGAGGCTTAGCCTCCTCAACCTGAGAGGGCTCTCTCACTAGGTTTAAGATTTTGAATTAAGGATTAGATGGCTAACTCTAGGACTAAATAGTGTAAAATTGTATGAATAGTTGAAATAATGATCAAAAAACATCTATTGGGCTATGGAGTCTAGGTATTTTCCCACAAAACATCAACATCATCTCATCATGGAAGTCAGGGCATTTCAGAGTTTTTAGGTGTATCAGTGGAACAAAAACAGAATGAACAAAACACAGTTTACAAACATATGCAGGAATTTAGAGCATTTTCCAATGAATTATAAGTCACATATGCTTATACTACTGCAAAAATATAGATACATAAACCAAAGGAAGATCACACATTAAAAACTCTTTCTGAATCCTGAGTAGAGAGACAATATCTATATTATGATAAAAACACACAGTTTTCTACAATAACATAGTCTGCTTGTTCATGAAAATTTCCAACCTTGAGGGATTCAACCTCATGTCTCTTATAGATCCATCATTACAATCTTGGATTCCCTCATCTAGCTTGAGGAGAATTTGAATTTCTTAGCTAGACACCTATCTACTCCTAAAACAGACTATTAACTACATGTGACAGTTAACTGTCTGTTCTAGAGTCCTAATACAATTAGGAGTAAAAATACTTATTATGACTAAAAAAATCTTATCTAGGAATTAAATATTATTTTTGACAGCTGCTCCTCCATGAGGTCGAATTTGGATGTTTACCATTCACTTAAAGTCACCCAATTGCTAATGATAAAACTGCCCTAGAAATTAGGAAACATGTTTCCCTGTTTTTAGGCTTAGGATCCTTTCTGTTTCTTGAGATTTTATGACCATTTATAACTGATGAATTCGAGGATAATTGATGTTAGGAACATGAATGAAATATTTCCCAAGTTATCCCCTCATTTCATCTGTGCAAAATCTCCTTTGAACTTCTCAAAGTTGTGAAAGTAGATTTGTGCTACGAAAGTAGCACAGTTTCGTAGCGCTTTTCGTAGCGCAGTGTTTTCACCCTTTATTCAACATATTTCAATAATTTTCTTTGATTATAGCCTTTATATCTACTTGAAACACTCCCACAAGAAGTCTCAAAACCAAACTCACAAATATTCCTTCAAAATTTGTTATGAAAAATGATGAAAAGATTACTTCAGCAAATTATTCCTGTTTCTACCCTGAAAATTAGGTCTTGGGACAGAGCCTGTATATTCTCATCCATGATGTAATTTGAGAAACTAAAGGAATTTTTTGTATTCCATTCTTTCTAGAATAAAAACCTCTCTTGGTTTTTTGAAGTACTTCTCCTGTTGTCCAGAAACTGTCATTGAAAAACATGTGTAAAACAGGAAAACTCTGTTTTCTGAAAATATGGCTTCAAAGAAAGCCTTTTATCTCCAACTTAATAATGAATTTAAATAAAATGAGAGAGGTTTTTGTAATTACAGATGTTTGGAAGAAAACCCTCTTTCATTTTTCAAAAATTCGTTTTTCAGTTTCCCAGAAACCTCTTTTGAAATTTACTACTAAAGAGAGAAAACCAAATTTTTCTCTTCATGGTGAAAGGCTCCTTTAGCAGTTTTGTAGCGCACTACAAAACTGCTGTGCAGGCTCATTTTTTGAAAATTTCTTGAAAATTAGTACCTTGGAGATGTTATCACTTCATAACATCTGATATTTTAAAAAATATATAGTAACATGTCTTCTCCAGCTCGTCATTAAGCCCTTGCATCTTTTTGAACATTATGATCATGGATAGATCATTTTCATGTGTCATGTCCACCAATAATTTCCATAAAACATTTAATGCTTCCACTAAAAACTGAAAATCCATGTCTTCTACCTTCATGATGTCTCTGACCTTGTTGTAAAACCTAATGATCATGTCTTATTTTCCTGCTCTTGTTCTACCTTTGTTGTAGCAGACCCTCAAGACTTTGTGAATTGAATTTCAAGATCTTCAATCTGCATTTTCAGTCTCCTATTGGTAGCCCTCAATTTAGCATTTATCATCTTCATAAATCTTGCCTCTTTGATTGCAGGGACACTACCTTGCTTGATTTTACAGTAAAACTGCCTCGCTTGATAAACTTCCTCACTTGATTAGAGACACTACCTCGCTTGATGAATGAAAGAGAAGCTTTGGTTTCCACTTACCATGAGCTTACCATTTGGGAATGGTATGCATCATATGTTTCTTGCGTGAGAAAATAAAACCAAAACTATCCCCTTTCAAATTTGAAAATGACATAAGACAAATGAGCTCAAATGAATGTTATGATGGCTATGAATGGTTTCATGCTTGAGAAAAGACTTGTGGCTGACACCTAATAATGAATGATTAACGGAATTTTGGTAGATTTGATAAATAACAAGACATGCTATGAATCCCTGATTTCATAGCGTGCTCAATGTAATTTTAGGGTTTTGCGCTACAAAATGACCAGCGTTTTCGTAGTGCAAAAGCGGTTTTTGACACTATCTGCACTACGAAAATGTGGTTTCGTGGCTTAATCAATTTTTTTTCAAAATGATTACAAATTTGACTCTCTAAACATGATATGAGACTGTCAAGGTATGAAACAAGGTTGTTAGACTTTATTATGTGAATGAAAATGATACTCTAACCCTATCACTTAACCCCTAAAAACTTAACATGACTTTACACCTATCTAAAAACCATGACTAGGAACAAAGCAAACTATCCAAGTTTGGGAAATTTTTTATAGTGATAACAACTTCAGTGACTTGATCCTCAAGATCTTGTGCCTATTATTTGATGATATGCTTAATAAGATGGCTGTAAATTTGTCTCACATATTGGTGTATTGATGTATTCACTGATACTTTCCATGTTTATGTGATATATTGCTGCTTTTCCCATTTGGGAATATTACACTTTGAAAGCAACAAAAAAACAAGTTGGCCCAAAAAGAAAAAGTTTGGTCAAAACCCTAGTCAAAGGAAGTCAAACTTGGACTTCCTCCTCCTTTTCTCAGATGCTCCAAAAGGACTAATATCATGCCAATTTATTCCCCTCATCAATTTCCAACATCCACCCATCATTTCCCAGCTTTTATCATTCATTTTTACTTGTTGTCCTAAAATTCTATAGGAAACCCTGCTTTTGCTACAAAATACCCTAGTTTTTAGCAAACAAATAAAAATATGATATCTTGAATACCGTGCATCCATTTATGACTTTTTTCACGTGAGATGCATATAGATGATGGTGACATTCTCAAGAAATTTCATCACACTCTGCTGCACGGTTTGTGAGAAATCAACCTCCATCACCTCCAACGTTTTTAATTTTTTCTCGAGATTCGTGCATCTAATGGTCTATATTTTTTATGGGGAGGTGCATAAGGATGATAGTAATATGCTCAAAATATTTTAGTTCAATCCAGTCTACCATTTAGAGATATGTCTAAAACAAGTCTGCTACAAAGGGTTGTCCTGAACTGCTACAGGAAACTATGTAATTGCTACAGGAAGTTACAGCAAGCTACATGCAGGTGAATCGAGGACAAAAAAAAAAAATCACAAAGGGTATTGATGTGTAAAAATTTAATTAGGAAAGCCTTCCCATCATTTCATGCCACCTTCTCATCACCCCTCCATCTCAAGCATAATGATTTTTCACTCAAACCCTACACTTTGTCACTTTTGTAACAAAGCTTTTTTTTTTTTTTTTCTGCAAGAACACATATTTCCTTCACATCATTCTTCCATGAGCACACTACTCCTTAGCCTTACCACATTCTCCCTCATCACTCATATAGATATAGAAGCCTAAAAAAAGCAGAGAAAGAGGTTGCTACAAGAAAAAGTAACTTCATGCAACAAACCATGTGTAAGCACCAAAAAATCCCTAGAGATGGTTTTGACCTACGGGATGAATCTAAATATAGTAATGGCACTCCAAGGAGGCATTTCACTAGCAGCAACAACCTGTACATCAGAGAGACACGAACAAACAGACAATAAAGGCATCAGTAAATGTATAATCAAATTATGAAGACATGCAAAAGAAAAAAAAGAAGGATTCAACTCCCTCTTATATCATGATGTAGATGGACGAGCTCCAACGTGCAAGCATCAATTCAATCATCAACTACAACACTCACATCATGAGCATCTCAACAACAACATTTGAGCGAAGGATGTCAAGCAGCAGAAAAAACAACAAAAGAAACCCTAGAAGGCTTTCAGATTCAAGGCTATCAACAATAGGACCTCCAACAGGTTATCACATGTAGTAGTAGCTTCAAAACCACCAAAGGTAGCTTCGACATTCATATCAATATCTTCAATAGCACCTGCAAAAAACAATCAAGGACAAGGATCAGGTATGAAATCATGTACTATTCCAAAATGGGGAATGCAACAATAGGAATCAGATTTGCAGAAAAATAACACAGTTCATCTAAGAAAAAGTAGGAGGCCAATAAGGAGACCTTTCAAATGTATTTATAGCAGAAAACTAGATGTATAATGAGGCCCATAAGATTCATAACTGGAAATACAAGTCACCAATAGAAGAAAATTCCTCAAAAGAGGTGCTGCAACCATATGTATAGACTGGAAATTGCATTACAACATTATTTTATTGGGCTGCAAACAATTGTTGATTACACTTTATATCTAGAGCATATAAGTGCATGAAAATTCAGATCTATAACATATCCATACACTATAGAGGCTCCTCTTTCAATCCCCCTTGGGGTTTCTAGTAAAACACCATGTACATGAAGTAGATTTCAGATCTAAGTTTGTAGATCTGCAGAAATATTCAGATATTCAGAAGTATTTAGAAACATGCAGTTCAGATTTGATATGAACAAGGAATATATATTCTCCAATGGATCTCAAAAGTGAAGGGCAGATCTCCAACACTTGAAAACCAACTCTACAAATGGTATGCCAAAACACCCGGCAACAACACCTACAAGAATAGCATAGATCTAGATGAAAATTTATGTTGTAGGGTTTAGAACATGGTTGGCCTCATGCAAAGATTAGAAAATGTAGCCAAAACACTCCAATACACACCTCCCAATGGAGTAGAAGCCTCCTCCACTGAAAAATGGCACTAAAATTATCTAGATATGAGTAGATCTAGCCTCCACTTGCTGCAGATTTCAAAGACAAGCAAACCCTCAACAGGATCTTTGTTGTAGTTGGAAGAAGAAGCTTTTCCTCAAGCCAGATAGTGGACTATGGATTACAAGACTCTCCCAAGAGCTACTCAATGGGAAGAGGTGGGATTCCTAATCAGGAACACCCAATGCTAAACAACACTATTCTCAGCTAAACAAAAAGAGAATGATATATGTCTAAATAGATAATATCTTCAGAAATAACATAACCATCAACCTTCTCATGTTTCCATCCTCTTCCTTTTATAAGTTGAGAGCTTGCAAACCCTAAACCACTTTCAATGAGATCACTTCTTTCACAAAATCCATCTCCATCTAAAACTACGTTGTGCCTCATTGATGGCCACTCTTCCAAGACAAATCTGTAGATTTGGTCAAGGTTGACCCTGTCAAAATATCAATCCACTTTCACACCTAAGGGTGCTTGTTAAAACAACCAAGGTTTAGCATTTTTACATTTGGCATTGATTTATTAATTGTTTTGGAGTTTTATGGACCTCCTTTACACTTTTATTCTTTAAACAAAGAAAAAAAAACAAAAATGAATATTCCAATTAGCTTAGGACTAATTGGGAATATTACAATCCTCCCCTCCCAAATGTTGCTTGTCCTCAAGAAATTGATAAGGTGAGTGATGCAACTCTTCTCCTCCTCCATTGGTTACACCATCATGTGATGAGATTCCTCCATAAGCTAAGTGTTCACCAATCCATCCCTCCATGAATTGCTCCTCCAAAGTTCTCATGAGATGCAAATAGTCCATACCATAAGGAGACAATAGTTCGCACGAAACAAACATGGTTTTCCCAATGTCCTCCTTGAAACATGTAGCATAAGGTACATCGATAATATCCATCCCATAGGGCACATATATACCTTCCCTCCTTCCTCCATACATCCCCATAAAAAGTACAAGCACATCATCAATGTAGGCGATAAAAAAAATATACATGCAAACATAAATTTGTGCATATGGAGGTGGGTCATAGTCCCACATGTGGAACCAGTGCAGTGCATCTCCTACTTGCATTATATCTAGATGTGGTAAGTGGTTTCCACACCACTTACTTGCTACCCATGTTATATCACTATGGATGAAAGTGTGAGATATAGTTGGTGCCTTATGAAAGCACCCATCATGATGTAAAATCTCCCTTAGTCCTCCGAGGGAGTAGCCATTTTCAAAAATAGTTTTGGCCCCAAGATGGCCATGATGTTTATAAGGTACAACACTCCTCCTTGGAGTCATGGCCTGCATATACATGGTAAAAGAATACATACAACCAGAAAATAAAAATGATTCACATGAGTATGCTTTTCACCAACAATCCTCCTCATACAAATGGAGTGGTCCATAGATATATCTCCTCTCTTAAAAGAAGAAAGGGAGGGTTGAATTAAATTTTTCATAGAGTTATGTTGCTGCTCCATCTCCACATGGTACATGAATCTTTAACAATGTTGGTATAGTTTTCCTTCAAAGCCCTCCCAACGGTAGCTCCTCATGATGATGTTGTTGAGCTTCATGGAATATGTGTAGCTGAAACTAAGTAGCCCTCTTTATGTAGCTGGTCATCAAGTATCATGTATGTGTGAAGATCCTTGGAGTAATCCACCAAAATTTGGGATTTCCAATATTGATCTAAACTCCCCAACAATGACAGCGCTGATTATCTATCAACTAAAATATCTATCATATGGCTACTCCTTTACTTGAAATCTCCCATGCTAAAGGTATATGTTGGAAGTTCATCCCTTCCCTTCTTCTCTTCCTTGACATCTACCATGCCAAAGGTATATGTTGGAAGGTTGCTATTCCTTCCTTGATGCCCTTCTTGCATATGCACATGCTCAAATGTAGATGGAAGTTTTTGGAAGTTAGTCTCCCATGGAAGGCTATCATCTAGACAAAACCTCCTTGGTCTTGCCAAAGTATGCATGTGAGGCCACCATCTTCTATCATGTATGGAAGATTTCTCTCCAAGTGAGATTATCTTATGAGTCTTCATAGCCAAGGAATGCCCTCTTTGCCCCATGATGGTGTCTTCCTCCATTCTTGTAGCATCTTCTCTCAACACAATATGAGATGAGAGAGTGGAAAATGGTTATAAGGGGAAAATATTTCCCTCCTCCTTGAGCTCCCCCAACAATCTCAGTGTTGTAGTATGGCCTTCTAATTCTCCCTTCCTTCTTGGATCTATGAATGGAGCATCAAGGTGTGAGACATATTTCAAAAAATATGAATCAAGTGGTCTCCCAGGTGGTTTTCCATAAGATAATGATGTCTCATGGATCATCCCCATGTGCATAATATATGGGATCATCATATCCTTGCTTCCACTGTGCAAATTCATCTCTGTTTTTTGTGTGGAAGTTTCATGATAATGGGGTATCACTCTTAAGGATGGAAGAGTTATTTTGATTGGAGCAATTACCCCATCCTCACTTCCATGTGGTGTTGGATTATCTCCTACTATACCAGCACTGTGATCCCTCCTTTCTTCTTCTTCTCCTACCTTCTGCAAGATCACATAGTCTAAGGTGCTTTCTTCAGATGTAATTAACCCATGTACACCCAAGATCTCCTTGGTGTCATGAGTATTGATCACAAAGGAATGATCTATCATAGTGTGTGTTCCCAAGACTTTATGCAATATTGGAACACACTTCCTCCATTGTTTTGTCTCATTGTATATCATCATAGACACATGCTTTTCATGCTCTTAATATGTAAGATCTCTTGGATGCTAATCCCTTGGAGCTTCTTGCAAAGATACATGAGCCCTTCTAGTGGAAGCAATTGCTTCATCTCCATCTCCAAACAGAAGTAGATCTCCTCCTACTGTCATAGCGCTGGAGGATATTTCCAGCTCTTCCTCTTCCTTTTCCTCATCAATAGAGAATACCTCATCATTAAGAGACCCTTCTTCTTGATCTCCTTTTGAAAAAGGAATCCTCATGTCTTCTTCTTGAGAAGAAAGTTCTTGCTGAAGTGGGGAATTTTCCCTTGGAAAAACATGTACCAGATCTTTAACCCCCTCAACAATGCTATGAAATGGAGTTGGCTTCAGGGATCCTTCCAACTCATGCAAAGGTTCTTATTTCTTAGGCTTGGTTTGCTTTCCCAAGGAAGTTTCAAATTTTTTAAAATCAAATATTTTCACTAACCTCCTAGTGAACTTTGCATAAGTAGATATATTTGCATTTTTCAATGAAGAAGATTCAAATAACCACTAGGCAGAAGCCTTACCTTCAAGATTCAGTGTTGCTACTCTAATGGATTCTTATTCTGAAACTTGATGCAAATGGAAATATGTGTCTAGCTTCCTTACCAAAGACTTGGTTGTGCTCTTGCGTGACCCATCAAAAGTAAGTAGAAAGAATCTACCCAAAGTGTGTTGCACGCACCTTCTTATTCTATTGTAGTTATTGGATCTTCTCTCTTCTTTAAATTGAAAAAACCCTTGGAAGCTTAAATGCTCCTTGAATCATTGAGACTGATATTCATATTCTTGGAGATTGTCACCAAGAGTCTCCTCCTTTGGTGTTCCTCCTTCTGCTTCTTCTCTGGCCAAGAATTTAGGCATGCTACAACGTTGTAGATCTGATTGTGTGGTTGAATGCTCACACACATAATATGAAGAACTGGAGCTTCCTTCATGAGAAAATATTCTTGAGAGACCTTCATGTCTTTCCCTCCTCATTCCCTTGATTTATCTGTTAAGCTCATACATAGTTTGGGAAAGAGAATTTGAGAACTCCTTCCCTTTCATCCTTCCAGATAAAGGGGTTTTACTCTTGTTTTCTTTGTCATCAGTGTAATCAAACTTCTTTTGTCTTTTATTTTCTTCAAAAGACATATTGGCTTCTTAAAAAGCACAGGCTGTGCCAAGATGATGCTCTCATACCACTGTAATATTCCCAAATGGAGAATGTAACAATAGGAAGCAGATTTGCAGAAAAATAACACAGTCCATCTAAGAAAAAGTAGGAGGCCAATAAGGAGACCTTTCAAATGTATCTATAGCAGAAAAATAGATGTATAATGAGGGCCATAAGATGCATAACTGGAAATACAAGTCACCAATAGAAGAAAAATCCTCACAAGAAGTGTTGCAACCATATGTATAGACTGGAAATTGCCTTTCAACATTATTTTATTGGGATGCAAACAAATGTTGATTACACTTTAGATCTAGAGCATATAAGTGCATGAAAATTTAGATCTATAACAGATCCATACACTATAGAGGCTCCTCTTTCAACCCCCCTTGGGGTTTCTAGAAAAACACCATGTACATGAAGTAGATCTGAGATCTAAGTTTGCAGATCTGCAGAAATATTTAGATATTCAAAAGTATTTAGAAACATGTAGATCAGATCTAATATGAACAAGGAATAGATTTCCTCCAATGGATCTCCAAAGTGAAGGGCAGATCTCCAACACTTGAAAACCAACTCTACTGATGGTATGCTAAAACACTCGGCAATAACACCTACAGGAATAACGCAGATCTGGAATTAAAAATACGCTGTAGGGTTTAGAACATGGTTGGCCTCATGCCAAGATCAGAAAATGTAGCCCAAACACTCCAATACACTCCTCCCAATGGAGTAGAAGCCTCCTCCACTAGAAAATGTCACTGAAATGATCTAGATCTGAGTATATTTAGCCTCCACTTGCTCATCTTTCAAAGAAAACCAAACCCTCAATAGGATCTGCATTGTAGTTGGAAGAAGAAGCTTGGCCTCAAGCCAGATAGTGGAATATGCATTACAAGACTCTCCCAAGAGCTACTCAATGGGAAGAGGTGGGATTCCCGATCTGGAACACCTAGTGCTAAACAACACTATTCTCATATAAACAACAAGAGAATGATATATGTCTAAATAGGAAATATAATTAGAAAGAACACAACCATCAACCTTCTCATGCTTCCATCCTCTTCCTTTTATAATTTGAGAGCTTGCAAACCCTAAACCACTTTCAATGAGATCACTTCTTTCACACAAGCCATCTCCATCTAAAATTGTGTTATGCCTCATTGATGGCCACTCTTCCAAGACAACACTGTAGATTTGGTCAAGGTTTACCAGTCAAAATATCCAGCCCCTTTCACACCTAAGGGTGCTTGTTAAAACAACCAATATTTAGCATTTTTACATTTGGCATAGATTTATTCACTGTTTAGGAGTTTTTTGGACCTCCTTTACACTTTTATTCTTTAAACAAAGAAAGAAAACAAAAATGAATGTTCCAATTAGCTTAGGAATAATTGGGAATATGACAAATCATCTATACCTTTCTTTGAATCTATTCTAGCTTAAGAAAACATTAAAAGTGTGATAAGGAATTTTTTTTTATAGCCAAAATCAGTAGCAAAGAAACCTCGGCCTTATCTAGCAGTCAACTTCACTTTTGCACCAAGACACACGCACATGTGGGAGATGAACAAGACAAAAGTGGAGGACTTGAGAAAGTGGGTAGTAAGCAGTTGGTTGTGATGGAAGACAAGGAGTGCCAAGGGGTAACTAAGGGCGAACTTAGTTAATAGAAAAAGAACTCTGAGTTCATTTTGTATGCAATGAAAAAAAGAGAAAATATTTGAAAAAGAAAAAAAAAAGAAAAAAAATTTTGAAAAAAAAGGAAAAAGAAAATAAAAGGTGGACCAACCACCTCTTGGCATGTGAAATAAAATTAATATAGGTGAAATAGAATTTATACAGGAAAAATAGAATTGCTACATGAGAAATAAGGCTGATACAAGAAAAAATAGATTTGCTACAGGAAAGACAAAGGACATTTTTTGTTGATCAAAGGTGGATTTCCTCCTCTCTTCTCTCTCTCCTATGCTTACACACTCCATGAACCATCCAGCATACACCCATTCATTCATTACACCCCTCAGATAGGTAAAAAATTAATTTTTTTCTCCTAACTGTAATTGCTACAAGAAAATCCAGCAGCTATAGGATTCTTGTAGCACTACAGGAAACTCTTGTATATGCTATAGGAAACTCATTCATGAAGGAACAATCACTCTCAAGGATTTTTTAACTTTAAGGAGAGCATGATAATTTAAGCTTTGCCTATACCTAACATTCGCAACCCCTTATTTTACTCCATGCACAAGGATGCACTCTCTCGACCCTATGTTGTACCATTAGCATTTAGATCATCTGAAACTTGGCATGAGGCCTCTCCACTCACCTATCCAACACTCGACTCATCCCATGAGTCCATTCATAGCCTCCACAAACCATCTCCCTCCATTTATAGGCAAGTTGAAGCAAAACGAAGGAAGAAGTCTAGTACATGAATTAGAAATTTTCCTGTAGAAAATATGTGTGGGGCAAAACAAGGAAAAAATATGAAGAAACTTGATGAAGATGGCTTCAAAGGACCACTAACATACCCTAGGAGGATGAACACACCAACAAAGGCACCTGAGGACCTCCATGCAACACCTGCAAGAAGAAATGAAAATAGAAGAGTAGCAAGAAGATCAAAAAGAGGAGCAACACGTGAACCAATAAACAGAGAATGAAATAAGGCAAAATACATGAATAACCACAAGGCAAGGAGGATGACTAGGTTTCTTAGAGGATGAACATCAGTTTCAGTAGGGGGATATGAGGGGAATCTAAATTAGACATAAATTAAGGGACATCTAACCTTTCGTAAGCACATAAAATATATATTAATTATATCCTTCTATACTTAGTAAAGTTTTTTATTCATTAATATGTTCTTAGGAAGGTTTAAAGATAATTTCATATTTGTGCCTAATATTATTTATTTTTGTAGAATATTGTGATAATATTGGGAAGAATATGGAAATTTGGAGAAGGAGATAATTTAGGGACTTTCTCCCTACTACCGTAGGATCAATATTGGATAATAAATGAACAAAATATCATGAAATAATTGATAAATTATGGATATATTCTAGAACTCCGATGATTGAGAAAATCTAGGAATGTGTTCCCTGTCATTTCCTGCAAACTCCTAGTGTTGGGAACTAGATCCACTACTTGAGGTATTTTGGAGGGGAAAGCTTCCTCCTTTCAAGAAGAATGATTCGTCATCATTTTCTATAAGTACCAATTCAAATTTTTTTCTAGGGGCATGTACTATTTAGTCTTATTATGGAGAAAACTTGTTTTCTAGTAGCTCTACTTTCTTTTCTTGCGGGGATGTACTAGGATTGATTAAATAATGAATATTGGTGCCATTTTTAGCTTCTAATCCTTGGTTTCCTTCATATGAATCTGATTCCTCCTTGGGCTTGGCCATCCCAGGAGCCTCAGAGCCCTCTTGCAATTTCTTTATGTTCTTTTCACTTCTTATTCACATGCATCTCTTATTTCCGTTTTGCATATTTCTGTATTTAGTATTGTTTATTTTTCTTGTTGTAGGATTGAGTTAGATGATTTAAGTGATTTATTTTGCAGGTTTTTACAAGTTAAAAATCATTATTCATCCTTATAATAACTTTTTAAGGTCATCTTAATCATTAAGCTACTTGGATTTGGTTACTAATTCACGAATATAAGATTTCTCGAAATGCCTTGTAGCGAAATAGTAGTAAACTTATGATATTTTTTAGAAAGGGTTAACGAGATCCATTTGACTTGATTCCACTTGGATTGGTTCATAATAATTTTAAATTTAATAAAAAAATTCACCCCATTTAATTTACACTTGATTAGGTTAGGAATTTGATAAATTAACTAGCTCACTAGTTCTTGAATTTTCAGATTTTAGAGTAGTAATTTTCTGTTATTTTTTAGCATGTGTTAACATGGGTATTTTAGAGTGATTCCACTTTTAATGGAGACATAAGACATAATAATTAATAAATAAAAAATTCCCATCCAATTTTCATTTGTTCTTTTGGTGAGTTATTTCCAAAACTGACTTGCCTGTAGCAAAAACAGAGTTGCCTATAGCACTCTTGTAGCATGTGTATACTTGACCATATTTGCTTCCAAAGGTTTTTTTTTGTCTCTTAGGCTTGAATCTTGAACCCTAGGACATAAATACATGATTGAGGAAGAATAAACACCACTTAGGAAATTTATTTTTGCAAATAGGTTAGGTATTTTTATTTGAATTTATGCTCTTAGGATTTCAATTATGAATTCTTTTTTCTTTCCTAGGATTTATTCCTTTTCAAAGAAACATTTAAATTTATGAAATTAGTTTAGGATTTGATTTCATAAAATTCACTCCATTAAATCAGATCAACCAAATAAGGACACATTTTAAGCTACACACATAGTGCCGATACTTCTTAATTTTGTAGAATCCCCATGTTGATAATTAAAGTTGGCAACCTTCATAGTTGCAACATTTTTGTTGCAATACTTAGGCTCATCATCTTGCAATCCAAAGAAGCTATTACCCTTTCTTAGTCCAAGTATGCATGTGATCTTCTACACCAATTTCACATGGAATAATGTAATCTAACCCCTTCTCCCATTCTGTATGGATTCAAGCTTTCAGTCACTTGTACTTCCCATGAGGTTGATGCTACCTTATACCGTCAACTTGTTGGTAAAATTTTGTATCTAACCCATAATCATCCTGACCTTTCCTTTGTCGTTGGTCTTCTTGCTCTATTTATGAAAAAACTTCATGAAATTCACTAGAAAGGAGCTGAAATAGTACTTCGATATGTTCAAGTTAAATTTCAGCTCGGGATTCATTACAGTGCGGGAGTATCTCCATTGTTGGTTGGTTTCTTTGATTCTGATTTGGTTGGTGACATTGATGATCAAAATTCTACTGCAGGTTATGTATTCACTCTTAGTTCAAGACCTATTACATGGTCTTGTAACAAAAAAAGTGGCATCTCTCTTTCTTTGACAAAGGCAGAGCATCGTGGTGTTGTTGAAGCCAACAAGGAAGCCCTGTGTCTTTGTCAGATCCTATCTGAATTTGGTCTTCATCAATAGCATCTAACTACACTTTGGTGTGATACTTAGAGTTCCATTTAGCTATGCAATGATCCAATTCAGCATCAGTGCAACAAACACATTGAGCTACACATGCAATTCGTCAGAGAGATCATCCATGATCGTGTTCTTGAAGTGCACTATTGTTTAACCAATGATCAAGTTGTTGATATATTTACAAAGGCTCTCATGGAAGCGAATTTTACCAAAATTCGATCTATCCTTTGAATTCAGGAAAGTTATCATTAAGGGGGGATAGGCTATAATGCCTCCTTCCTTCTCTTATTGTGTCACCTTTTTAAATCCTTCAATCCTATCCCAACTTGTTCTTAAGGTGGAATGATAGGATATTAAGAAACATAGGAAATAGTTAAGTATAACTTGGTCTAGTGTAAAGTTAGGTAAAGTGTGTTTCTTTAGTATGTACTTTTGTAACTTAAAATTCGACTGTCACGATATGTAGTGATCTAAAATTTCATTCTCTCCTTGGTATTACCGACACTTGATTTGTGGCTTAACACCCGATTGGTCCATGATCTCTATTTAAAGAGCATGGAAGGTCATTTGTCTGGCGACCATTTATGAGAGAAGCTTATGTAATTTTTTTTGCTTCATATTAATAAATTTCATGAAGTAGCCGCATTGGCTCAAATCGTGGACTATTTCCCTTTTTTAGGGTTTTAGCCACATCAAATATTGGTGTACTAATATATTATATGTTTGTGAGTGGTGACCTTTGGTGTTTTGATCTAAGGAACTTACCCTGTAAATTCCTACAAGATTATTGTTGAAGGAACCCATTCTAATACCAATTGTTAGAACCTAGGATAATACTAAGAGGAGGGTCAGGGGGGTGAATTAGGATTATATAAATTATAATAATATTATATATTATTTACATTATTACCAATCAGTTACACCACAACACCATAAATCAAATAGAATACACATATGAGACAAATATTTATGTGGAAACCCATAAAGGGAGAAAACGTCAAATATTCCTTTTATTACACAAAATTTACTAGCGCCAACCAGGAGGATACACCCATCACTTGACTTGAAAGAACCCACTTGTTGGAAGCACCAATTTTCACAATTTGTAGGCAGCAACCCCTTGATGTTTACATGCACCAACCTAAAGGAAACACTCACTCCGTAAGATGTAGGCACTAAATACATTTTCCTAGAGGATCATATTACTTTTTGTAGCATCAAATAGGTGTTACAGTCTCGACTTTGATCACAAAAGCTAAGAAACACTAGAGATCCAAAACCTAGAAAAAGTCGAAGGAGAAAACACCTATAGATAGCTCAATTAACTTAATTAGTCAATAATTAAAAATTTCATAATTTTAACTTAGGAAAAGTGATTAACTAAAAAGAATTAATTGAGAAAGGTGATATTTCTCTAGAAACTCACATGGATTTACTTAGAGATTATATTAGTCGTTAATGACGATCTAATCATGGTCATTGGTCAGCCAATGAGAGATTATGAGAGGAGGTCGATGGAGTTGGAGCAACTCATACTAGAGAGATCCATTTCATTGGCAGATATAGCTATCTAGCAATAATAGTTGAGCAAGGAAGATGAGTTCAAGACAGAAGGGAAGAAGGCACAGTGAGGGGAAAAGACAGTGATTCCAGAGGAGATTCTAGTTCCAGAGAGGAAACAACAAGTGATAGAAATATTCCATAGTGAATTTGCATAGGCGATGAGTAGTATATTTAGTGAGGAGTTAAATTTACCTGAGAGGGAGCTCGATTCAACTTCCATAAGCTAAGAAAATTTTCCATAGGGATAGCGAGTCACTTACAGCAGCAAAAACATGTAGGTCAATTTGAATAGAGGCTAAATTGAGCCATAAATGTCAGGTCTATGTAGAGCCAATGAAGAAGGCTTGTGCAAGGGTTTGGATGACCAATGTTTCTGAGGTAGCTATTGTCAACATTTATTGTCGAGTAAGAGAAGTTAATATCTAATATTTCTGCCAGATATCTGTTGATTGGATAGACAATTGGGAATCCATTGTTTATACTCAAATTATTTCATTGTTGCATAATATTTAAACCATCATCTCTTGCATTGATTTTCCTACATTGGTTTTTTCCATGGAAATTTTTCCAAAAATAACTGTGTCATATTTTTGTGTGTGCTCTATATTACTTAGTTTCTAGCATTTTATTTTTTGCAGCATTTTTATTGTGAAAATTGCAGTTGTAATTTTATTCGTTATGTTTCATAGAAAATAAACTGCACTTAATTTTTTAATCACTTAATTTTTAGTTGCTACAATATTCTTGTAAATTTCACATGGTATCAGAGCTCAGAGATGAAGAGGGATAATTTTTTAGCTCATAGGGAGTCTCAATGAATTTCTTCTGGGTTTGCATAGAAGCTGACCAGGTAATTCGAATTGTTGGACAAGGGTTCGATTTTCCTGTTGCAGGTGGCAAGAAGAGGTTGATTTTTTCAGTATTAGTGCCACGAAGTAGTAGTAGTGAATAATTAATTCCAGTTAGCATATCAGTATTTTCATTGAGTAGATCTGGGCATAGTTAATTAGCAGAAATTTTGGAGTAGTAGGTCAATTCTAGGTGGAAGAGAAATAACACAGAGGGGGATTTTTCTTAGTGGGCTTCCAGATTCAGTTATTCATTTTTTTGAAGTAATTTCTTGATTTAAAGTTGTAGGTGGCAGTAGTAGTAAGAAAAATTTTGAATTCCAAGATGTAGTATAAGTAGCAAAAGTGAGCAACCTAGCAGGAAAGGATGACATTCATATTTATTCCTCGTTGTGAGTTTTGCAAAAAAATTCCTTAGCAGTAATTCGAGATCAGGATAATATAGATGTTAGGTCCCTATAATAATAGTATATCCCCTCTATTATTAGTTTTAGTGTAGCCCTATATTATTATTTCTATGCCCCATATAATCTCACTATTGTTATTGATGTGTCCTTACATTATTATTGTTATGTAGGATCTAAATATATTGTGACCCCTTAGACTCCTATATATAGCAAGGATGTCTATTCATTTTTATCATTAAAGAATTGTTAATTTATGTGATTTAACAGAGTTTCCCCCTCGAATAGGCTAGTTTTAAAGTCTTTGATCTATCTTTTTTGTGATCTGGTTACATAACATGTTGTATTAGAGATTTGGATTCTAGGGTTTCGCTGCTTCAAACATGTGATATTGGAATTTTCGTTATAAATTTTTTTCTATGAAGTTTTAGACGTTGAAATCATAGCCACATGGAGCCAAAATCTTAGTGAACTTTTTACAGAAATTTTAGATCTTGGTTTGCTATATTTATGAGATATTGGTCGAAGACATTATGGTTTATGCATGCTCCAGAATTCAGTCTTAAACAAGTGACCTAGGGAAAATCATCATAAATTTTTCTTCAAGCATCAAATTTGTATTTTGTAAGAATTAAAATAAATTGAATGGATTGTAGTTTATCTTATATAAATTTTAGAGCCAAAAGAAGAGACAGTGACATGTGGCATTTTGTACAAGTTCGCTCTACGAAACCACTCCATAATCAGGTCATCATGGGAGATTTGGAATAACATTATCTTGAAGAATATAATTTTGGTATGAGTTGTGGATTTGGAAATAAGACTTAGAGGGCTACCACGGGACATAATTTCATACCTTGAAAATCCAAAATTACAAATATATAATAGTTTCATTGTTGAGCTCCTAAAAAGAAAGAAAAATTTTTGTATGTTTTTCTAAATTTTGTATAAATTTTGTTTGAAAAAAAAATGAAGTGATTTAAAGAAAATAGTGAAGCATAGATATCTCTACAAAATGACTTGAAGAAAAACAATGGACACATGTAGCAAGAAAGAATAAATCTCTACTCTTACGCATGAAGAAGAGGAAGAAATGCAACATGATATATCAAAATGACAAGACCAAGTGAAACAAATTTCACTCTCACAAAGAGTAACAAAAAATGAAATGGAAGCTAAGATGGAAGGTTTGAAGAATGGTAAAGAAAAAAAATGGAAGGTTTTAAGGATGGTTTGAAAGTAGAAATGGAAGGCTTAAAGGATGGTTTAAAAATAGAAATGAAAAGGGACCTTGAAGATTTGAATGTAGGTTTGACAAAGTTTCTACAAGAAATTCTTCCTCATGGTGAAAATTTACTTCATGAAAATTAGGATGAGGATAAAAGGAACATGAGATTTGATTTTAGAGAGTCCAATAGTGGGTTGAATACTAGCGACATTCCAAATATTGATATGAGGAAGTTTGATGGCAAGGACCTGGTAACATGGATACTACATATGGAGCAATTCTTTGATCTACATAATGTCTCAACACACAAAAGGTATGCATTGCATATTTATATTCAGAGAAAAATAAATTTTTGCGGTATAGATGTATTTATTCTCATAAATCAATTGTCACTTGGAAAATATTTGTGAAATAATTGGTAGCACATAATGAGGATACAAAGAGAAAAACCTTCTTTAGCCAATTGATAAATCTAAAAAAAAAGGGTTCAATGGTGGAGCACATTGAGGACTTCCAAAGATTGAATATCAAGGTAAATTTAATTCCTTAGGAACATAGGATTGATGTATTCATAGTAATTTGAAAGGATAAGATTGTAATGTTCCCAAATTTTCATGACGAAAATTGGAACATTAATTTTTTCTTATTTTCATCTTGGAGTTAAATAAAATGGGTAAAAGGCCAATGAGTAGGAATAAGATCCTTTATGATGTGAAAAGGATCATTGGAGCAGCTTATTTTTCACCTTCCAGTGCGAAAAGGGGCAATTTGCATGAGGACAAGGTAAAGTTTGACAAAGTCAACAGCGCTGCTTAAGAGGTGTAGCTTGCATGAGAAGAAAACACAGTTTTGGAGGGAGAAATATTCCTTGTGGAAGAAACCCTAATGTGTGGGGTCAATAAAAAAGAGGCATTCACTTGTATAAGAGGAGGAGGAGGCAGCCATAGAAAGATATCTTGGATCATTTGATTATTTGTCTATTCAGACAAATTGAACACTCTGGTTGTTCAACAGAGTTGCAGTGCTGCTTAGCACGAGGGATTCCTGTTTAGGATTTCCTCTCCTTATTAAGAGGCCTCTTGGAGGATTTCACTTCACCTTCTCCACATCTTGGATCAAGGCCAAAGCTATTCTTCAAATACTGCATTATTTCTACTCAAGTATAATGCAGTGTTGCTGGGGCATTGCAGTGGAGGGTTCCACAACACTTCTCTTTGGATTATCTTTCAAAGGAGGGAGTTTCTCTTGCTCCAGGAGGTTATTGAAAGGGATTTATGAGCTGATTGCACATTTTAGGCACCAGGCCAACCATTCTCTATCTCCTACAGCGTAGTCCAGTGCCTTGACTATGTTATTCTAGAGTGCATCTGCAGAGAGAGGTTGCACCGGCATTTTGGTGGGAGAGATTTCCAATATTAGGATTAGCCTTATACTTGGGAAATATATTGGAGGAGGTTTGATACATATTGGACATATTATTCAGCCATCTCCATATTGTATCAATTTGAGTTGCAGCTGCTACCTAGCAACTCCAGCATTTCTGCAGAAATTCCATTTGTACATGTATTGCAGCCAATCCTTCTAAGTATTGTGTATTGGTGTTGTATTAGTGTTATCAGGGGTTGAGGGCTTGCTTCCCATCTTCATTTGAGCTGATATTGATATATCCTTGTATTTACATTTTGTATGTTGCAGTCTCCATTTATAACTGCACAGTCATAGCGAGGGCATAATTACATATCAGCGTTTTGTCACATTTCATGTACTTGTCTTGTTGAGGCTTTCATTGACAAGCTTGAGTGATTGAATCCTCAAATAATTGTACACATTTACTGATATATTATTCATTTATCATCTATTTAATTCTTCATGTGCCATGGCTTAGTAAAATAACGTTGTCTTTCCATTCTATGTGCTTACATTGTTGCAGTCCCTCATCGGGCATTTTCTGAGGACATCTAAGTGTGGGAGATTTGTTTAACCCACTTAGAAGGGTTTATTTGGAGCAATATCTTGGATTTCATTCTTAGAAACATTTATCTAAGGGATCCAGGTCCTATTTTCAAATCCTACTGCCTCCATTTTTGGAAAATTCATTTTCCATCCATGGATTGCTAGCTGTTCCGATTTGGGAACATTACAGTGGTATCAGAGTTGCTTTCTTGGCTCAGCATGTGAGTCTAAGCCCAAGTAGATTAGAATATTTAAGAGGTTATGATTTATCTCATCATATTTCAAATCCATAAAGAACCTCCCCAAGGATGATATGTGGAAAGAAGAGGAAGATCCCTGCACTTCCTACTCTCATCAAGGAAACAAAGAAATAAGCAGAAGAAAGACTCCATCTTTTAGAGAAGAAAAAGAAAAAGGGGATAAGCTTACCAATATTCTTCCTAAATCTGTATATGTGATCCATGTAGAGTATGAGGAGATTCGGAGAAAGTATAGATAATCTCCTAGAGGGTTTGATTCAAAATCAAATTCTAGATTGGAGGAGTGTGAGCATGTAGCTACACACCATCTTGTACAGCGCAGTCACATGCCTAGAATTGCCGGAAGAGAGATGGAAAGAAGAGAAGAGGTTGCTATGAGGGAAACCCTTAGTGATTTCTTGAAGGAGTATGAGTTTCAAACTCAGGAATTCAGAGATCATCTCAGTTTTTCAGAGTTTTGCAAGATGAAGGTGAATGAGAAAGAGCAGCAGGATAGATTTCATCTATCTACCTTTGAAGGTTCACCTGTATGTTCGGCCAAAGCTTGGGCTGAAGAGTTAGAGACATTCTTGCAACACCACCAAATGCAAGAGGATGAAGCCATCATAATTGCAGCACTTCATTTGAGACATAAGGCTTATGCCTGGTGGATCTTTGAATCCTTTTCTTTGAAAAATGTAAACATTTCATCTTATGCAAATTTCACTAAAGCATTAGTGGAAAGATTTGATAGAAGGATTCATGAGACACACATGATGGATCTAAACAATAAAAATCAGATAAAACCCTTGCATAAGAACGCAGTACCATTGCAGAAAACCATAGAAGGAGCTGAAAACTTGCACCATACTTTTCTGGAAGAAAGGTTTTCATCTCACACCTTTGAGAAAAGGAGCATGGAGATCTCTTTTTCAAAAAGGGATCCAATCATTGGAAAGTTTCCCACTCATATTGCAGAGCTTGAGGGAAACATCACTATTAGATCTGGAGTTGATCTAGTGCCTCATGTAGAGGAAAGAGGAGCTCTTGCTCCAAATAGAGGGATGCTTGCATCTTTGCAAGGAAGTCCCTAGGATCTCATGTGTGGAGACCAAGGCACAACTCATGTTATATCTATGCCATTATTGAGGAGGTGTTAAACCATGGAGATACAAGGAGGAAGAAGGGAGAAGATGGAACATCATGAGATGAGGAGTACACATCCCTATTCATCTATTGAGGTTGATTCACCTAAGAAGGTGATTGGATTGCGCAGTGGAAGCATGGAGGGTTATCTCCATTCATCTCTTCAGTCATCTCTTAATGATGATGTCTCATTACATGGATACATTTTTCCGAGGAGACCACTGTATCAGTAGAGGAGGATGGATGCTTCACATGTTGGGGCACCAATCATTGATTTCAGGAGGCTGGAGACCTAGAGAGAGATTGATACAGTGCTCGAAGTCTGGGGTAGACTCAAGGAGAGAGAGAGCATTCTCTCAACATCAGCATCACCCACTTCCATTTCATATTTTGCGCTATGGAAGAAGAAACAGGGGAAGGTTATCAACCTTCCAACTTGCATCATTGGCATAGAAGATGTTAGAGAGGAGGATGACCATATGACAGATGCTCTTCAAGAGAAATCTTCAGCGTTGCCACTATGAAGGATAGATCCACATTGGAGCTCCAAGTTGTTGGTGGAGTATTCCAAGGATATTTTTACTTGCATGATATTGGATGTCCAGTTACACATGGAGGAGTATTCAGTTAGAGATGGGGTCATCTACTATCATGGTAGGATATTCTTACCTGGAGCTTCCAGGCTCAAGGAGAAGTTGCTACAAGCAAATCAGGAGGATTTTCTTTTCAACCCCATTTTTTCTATGAGAGCATACCACACCATCATGGAGGGGTATTTTTGGATGGGCTTTTAGGAGGAGATATATCAGCATTTGAGAAGATGAATAGATCATGTGCAGATGGAGGGGATTCATGACTCTTTGAGAGAGTTAGCACAACCACCTCTTTCCATTTTGAGGATGAGAGGAGACTCATTTTTGAGCCACTCCATTTGTATGAAAAAAGAGTAAGGTAAGGGTATTAATTCTTGTTTGTATGATTATTTGTATGATTTATGTATGCCTCCCTTAACCATACATGTGCAAGATGATGCTCCAAGGAGGAGCATTCTTTTTTCTAGACCACATGGTTTAGATGGGTCCATAAGCATGATTGATGGCCATTCCCTAGGAGGATTTGGGGTAGAGATACATTATGGAGGACATGCTCATTGTACACCTTAATTTATTCACTTCCTCCATACTTATGAGGAGATTGGAGCAGCAGGCAAGTGGTTGAGAAGCGACACTTTTTATCAGTCTCCATTGTATTTGAGGGTCAAGCTGCACTAGTTGCACTTGAGGGACCATTGTCCTTCTCATTTTTTGCATATGGCAGCAAGTATGATTCTCATTTTTTCTCCCTATGGCTCTATTGTTTCTATTTTTATGAGGAGCATGTTTGGGAGAGAGACACATGGGATGGATGTGTCCTTTGAGGCAGGGATTCCTCACACTTTTTGCACTACATGTTCTGAGGGGAGGATGGGATATGGTATGGTCACCTTGACAGCACATTTGTTTCCTTATGGGGTGAGCGATATGATGGATGTGATGCCATATAATGATGACTTCCAACTCATCATATATAGAATGATTTGTGCCAGCTTGATTTGCAGTGTTGGAGGAGAGATCTTTGGAGGTCTACTCCTAATTTTTCCAGTTGAGGGCACACTTATTGTAGCCCATGGATAGCCAACACTCTACACTTATCATAAGTGGAGAGATGGACAGCGTGTGGTAGGCTCCATTGTCTAAGAAGATTTTCATCCCATCGACTTTGCTGGAGCCAAAGGTGGATGACAGCTTTCATGAGTTGCCTAGTTGGAAGGTGACTCATTTTTCATGGATCATAGCTTGGAGATGGAGGATCCATATGAGAAATATAGTTCCCATTTCATTTTAGATCCCATTCTTCAAGGGGACCTCTATACATCACTTTGCTATCCTCTTGAGTATTTCACCTTTACATTATGATGGATTGATAGCTAACTTACATGCTAAGGAGGGGAAATGTGGAGGATTGATTGATGAGATAGCATAACTTTCTTTGGAGGAGATCATCATACATGGATGCTACAGGGAGAGGAGGAGAAAAGAATTCAGTCTATCCTTGCACTTGCTTGAGGACAAGCAATATTTGAGAGGGGAGGACTGTAATGTTCCCAAATTTTCATGAAGAAAATTGGAACATTAATTTTTTCTTATTTTCATCTAGGAGGTGAATAAAATGGGTAAAAGGCCCATGATTAGGAATAATATCCTTTATGATGTGAAAAGGATCATTGGAGTAGATTATTTTTCACCTTCCAATGTGAAAATGGGCAATTTTCATGAGGACAAGGTCAAGTTTGACCAAGTCAATAGCACTGCCTAAGAGGCGTAGCTTGCATGAGAAGACATCGCAGTTTTGGAGGGAGAAATATTCCTTGTGGAAGAAACCCTAATGTGTGGGGTCCATGAAAAAGAGGCATTCACTTGTATAAGAAGAGGATGAGGCAGCCTTAGAAAGATGTCTTGGATCATTTGATTGTTTGTCTATTCAGACAAATTGCACACTCTGGCTGTTGATCAGAGTTGCAGTGCTTCTTAGCACGAGGGATTCCTGTTTAGGATTTCCTCTCCTTCTTAAGAGGCCTCTTGGAGGATTGCACTTCATCTTCTCCACATCTTGGCTCAAGGACAAAGCTATTATTTAGATACTGCTTTATTTTTTCTCAAGTATAATGCAGTGTTGCTGGGGCATTGCAGTGGAGGGTTCCACAACACTTCTCTTTGGCTTATCTTTCAAAGGAGGGAGTTTCTCTTGCTCCGGGAGGTTAGTGAAAGGGATTTCTGAGCTGATTTCACATTTTTGGCACCAGGCCAATCATTCTCTATCTCCTACAGTGCAATCCAGTGCCTTGACTGCATTATTCTAGAGTGCATCTGCAGAGTGAGGTTGCACCGACATTTTGGAGGGCAAGATTTCCAGTATTAGGATCAGCCTTGTACTTGGGAAATATATTGGAGGAGTTTTGATTCATACTAGAATTCTTATTCAGCCATCTCCATATTGTATCAGTTTGAGTTGCAGCTGTTGGCCAACAACTCTGGCATTTCTGCAGAATTTCCATTTGTACATGTATTGCAGCCAATCCTTCTAGGGATTGTGTATTGGTGTTGTATTAGTGTTTTCAGGGGTTGAGGGCTTGCTCCCTCTCTTTATTTGAGCTGATATTGATATATCCTTGTATTTACTTTTGTATGTTGCAGTCTCCATTTATAACTGTGCAGTCATAGCTAGGGCATAATTACATAGCAGTGTTTTGTCACATTTCATGTACTTGTCTTGTGGAGGATTTCATTGCCAAGATTGAGTGATTGAATCCTCAAATAATTGTACACATTTACTGCTATATTATTCATTTATAAGCTATTTAATTCTTCATGTACCATGGCTCAGTAAAATAACATTTTCTTTCCATTCTATGTGCTTACATTGTTGCAATCCCTCACCGGGCATTTTCTGAGGACATCTAAGTGTGGGAGATCTATTTAACCCACTTAGAAGGATTTATTTGGAACCATCTCTTGGATTTAATTCTTAGACACATTTATCTAAGGGATCCAGGTCCTGGTTTCAAATCCTGCTACCTCCATTTCTGGAAAATGTGTTTTCCAGCCATGGATTGCTAGCTGTTCCGATTTGGGAACATTACAAGATCCAACATGAGGTTCACCTTTGGGAACCTGATTCATTGGAGAAGGGAATTCAAGGTGGCAAGAAAATTTGAAAGAAAAATTATGGAAATAATGAATTATAACACTCACAACTATAAAGAGGGAAGTGTTGTTTCTTCTAGCCCTCCACAACCTACAAGATTGACACTACAAAAATTGAAGGAACAAAGAGAAAAATGGCTTTGTTATAACTATGAGAGAAAATACATTAAAGGTCATAACTCACAAAGAAGAAATAATTTTACATATATTGTGAAGGGGAGGAATAAAATGAACAATAAACATCAAAAGAAGAGGATATACACCAAGAACCAACCCCAGAGAAAGAAGAAATGAATATGACCATATCTTGTAATGCATTGGCATGAATTACCACTCCTCAAAATCTTAATATAGATGGATATATCAAGAAGAAAAAATTTAATATTTATCATTGATTCAGGTAGTACCCATAATTTTATTCATTTTAATATAGCCAAGGAATTAAATTACTTTCTATATCTAGAACCAAAGTGCTAAGTGATGGTTGCAAATGGAGGAACTGTAAATTTCTATGGAAAGTTCCATAATATCAAGCTAACCATGTGGGAATATGTATTGAATAGTTCCATTATTTCCATTCGAATGGGTGGTGTTGATTTTGTAATATGATTCTAGTGGCTACAATCTTTGGGGAAAATAAATTTTAGTTTTCAAAAACTTTCATGAAATGTTTTTGGGAAGGAAAGGAAATGGAATTAAGGGGTAACACAGGGAAACCAAGGAAGATAATTAGCTCTAATGGAATGATTCAAATTTATGTAGGAACACAATAGAATTCACATATAACCATAAATATGCAGCGGAAATAACACTTCAATTCATTAATATCAAAGAACTAAAATTTTCTTACAGACAAAATGGAAATAAACTAGCTAGGGTGTTGGTAGCTTATCTCATAGAAGAGATGTGGCAGCTACAGGCTTCTGAAATATGTGTTACAATGAAGCTCGAAGGCCTATATATTTTTTAGAAACAATGGAAAACCCTAAACATACAAAAACCTAACCCTAGGAGATGAAATGCCAAAATATGGGCCCTATTGGGGTAAATTGGTACATCAATTTCATGGGTTCGTAACTTTGGCATACTATCTTTGTTTGACACACATGATACATCATTAGAAATATATATACAAGGACTAAAACTACCGACCGTGAATGTAGATTCCATAATGGAATCATATTTTTGAAAGGAATCATATTTGTTGAACAAAAGATTCCCAAAAACCATCGTTTAGGGCCTCAAAACAACTCTGAAAGTTCAGGAGCTAAAAAAATGCTAAAAATAGTAAGTTGTGCCGAAAATGAAAAGCTGAAAGAGATAATGGTGGTGCCCTAAGTGGAATAGGCATGTGGCCACCAATATCCACCTGGATCATTCATCCCCCCTTAGGAAGCAATGGTCCCCATTACATTGAGTTCCTCCATGAGATGAGGAAACTTCTACTGAACTTGGTCCCTGGTGAACCACTTGCCTTGGTGCAGGAGTTGGCCAACTTTGACAACTCGATACAGTTGGATATTATGTTGGTGAGTGTTTTTTATTTTCATTTCCATGACACAATATGTGGTGGCATATTCCATGTAGTCTGGGTTTAACTCTATTGGTGTGAGTTGTTCTACAATGTCAGAGGTGTCCAATAGAGGTGGGAAGTAGGGACGAAAGCGGTCCACATTAAATACTGGGTGCAAACCAAGAAATAGAGGAATACTAAGCTTGAAGGAATTTTTCCCTATATCCTTGGTGATGGTGTACGGCCCATATCGGAGCGAGCGAAGCTTTCTGTGGGGTCTAGTGAGGCGCTACTTCTGCAAATGTAGCCAGACTTTGTTGCCCACCTGGAAGTTGTGTGGCACCCAATGTTGAGCATGTTGTTGCTTGTTCTTAGAATTTAATTTTTCCAATATGACATGAACATATTGGTGGATGTGATGAATGCACTCGATGAAGATTTTCTCTTTGTCAGCTTCAGACTGTAGATGAGCCAAATCGGCCTGAGTAGCCGCAAATGGCATGGCTACGTCAATGGGACATAGTGGCTAGAATCCCAAGCCCACTTGAAAGGGGCTATGGCTGGTTGAGCTGTGGAGAGCCGAATTATAACTGTGTTGTACATAGGGGAGGCTCTCATCCCATGTGCTTGGATGCTTTGAATTGTACATGTGTAGAATGTGTACAATCATCCTCTTGATGACCTATGTCTAGCCATCAGTTTGGGGATGGAAAGTTGTGGACTTGGTGTGCTTGGTGTCTAGCATTGACCAGAGGCTGGACAAAAATATGTTGAGGAACCTTTTGTCCCAATCTGAGATGATAGACTATGGGATCCCAAAGTGCACCCACACTCATTCAAAGAAGAGTTTAGTAGTGGCTTCTACTGTGATATTCTTCTTGCAGGCCGCCATAATGGCCATCTTCAAGAATATGTTGACAACCACGAAAACACAATCATTTCCATGCTTAGTAGAAGGAAGGCTCAACATGTAATCCATGGAGATGGATTCCCAAGGTCGACTAGGGGTAGGTAGTGGAGTATAGAGGCCTTTCTTCTTGATGGTCGGTTTGGGAATGGCGCAAGAAGTTCAGGATCTGATGTACTTCCTAACATCATGTCGAAGGTTCGGCCAATAGAAATACTTCTGTAGTACTTCCACTATTTTCTTGACCCTAAAATTCCCAGCGACTCAACTGTAGTGTGCATCCCATATCATATTGGCACGCTCGCTTGAAGGAACACAAAGGTGTCCCAACTGACATAACAATGCATCTTGGAGGTGGAAATTTGGAACTTGCGTACCCCCAAGAGTGCCTTCTATGTGTGACCGAATTCTGGATCGCTCTTGTAGAGAAGTGACCAATCAGAAGTCTCGTGCCCACAAGAGTTGAGAATGGTGGTTAGCGCCATGATCGATGATCGACTGAGGTAGTCTGCAACATTATTGGTGCTACCCTTATTGTACTTGATGTTCAAATTAAATTGTTGCAGATATGTGGACCACTTCTAATGGCGATCGTTCTGCAACTTACCTTATGTATGTATGAACAACATGGGTTGGTAGTCTGTGTGGATGATTGTTTTCTTCCCCAAAATGTAGTGCTTCCATTGTCAACAAGCTTGCATAATGGAATACATTTCTTTTTCGTAAGTGGGATACTTGCGAACTGTGTCGGACAATGTCTCACTGTGATATGCCATTGGATATCCCTGTTTAGTAATAATTGCCCCAATAGCATAGTCAGAGGCATCTATATCGATCTCAAATGGTTGTTGAAATTCTAGTAATGTGAGAATTAGGGTAGAACAGAGGTGATGTTTCAATTCTATGAATGCCTTCCATTGAGATTATGCACAAAAGAATTTTTATTTCGCTCCTCCCTTGGTGACTTGACTCAAGGGCCAAGTGATATGAGAGAATCCCAACACGAACCTACGCTAGAAATTAGCAAGACCTAGAAAGCTATAAAGCTCTGTTAGAGTGGTTGGGGCTGGCCAATCCCAAATGACTTGGAACTTGTTTGGATCCACATGCACCCCTATTTCATCAATAATGTATCCCATATATTCAACCCGGGTCATGCCAAAAATGCACTTCTCCAAATTGGCACAGAACATGTGTTGCAATAGTGTTTGGAGGACTTGTCGGATGTGATGGAGGTGCTCTTCCCAAGTCTGGCGGAAGATCAGAATGTCATCCAAGTATGCCACTATAAATGAGTTTTTGAATGGTCACAAGATGTCGTCCATCAACCTCATGAAGGTTGAGGGAGCATTTGTCAGCCCAAAATGCATGACCAACCATTTGAAAAGGCCCTCCTTGGCTTTGAAGGCAGTCTTCCACACATCGGAGGGTTCGATTGGTATGTGGTGATACCCAGACTTCAAGTCAATCTTGCTAAAATATTTCTCCCCTTTGAGTTGGTCCATAAGGTCATCAATCTGTGGGAGCGGGTACCTATTTCCGACAGTGATCTTGTTCAATGACTGATAGTCAATATAGAGTCTCCAAGTCCCGTCGTTTTTCTGTACCAACACGATTGGGCTCCGACAGGGTGATGAACTCAGCCGAATGTGACCTTTCTACAAAAATTCTCGAATCTACCTCTTGATTTCATTGTTCTCCAAAACAGAGTGCCGATAGATCAGTTCATTCGTAGCGGTGCACCTAGGGTCAGATCAATGGGGTGCTTGACCTGACAGTGTAGAGGCACCCTTGTGGGTGAGGTGAATATGTCCCCATACTCCTCCACAACCTTGTCCATTTTTTGTTATTGTGCAGAGGAGCCCTGTCTTGAAGTCGTGGTGACAATATTATTCTTGCTATGGGGGAAGATCATCAGGAAAAAAAATTTCCTAGTTTTGGAAATGAGCTTATTGCATTGTTTTGTAGTAACCAAAGAGATAGTGGCAGGAAATGGTATTTCTGGTATCTTTTACATATTATTTCCCAAAGTAACAATAAAAACGTGAGGCCAAGACTCATATACATCATGTTTATTCCACAAGTATGGTTGGCCTAATAATACATCACAAAAATCTAGAGGAGCAATGTCACATAATACCTCATATGTGAAGGGCTTGATGTTGTAGGGAAGGCAACACTACTGGCTGACGTGAAGATCCTTTCCATAGTGAAGCCACCTGATGGTGTATGGTGGTGGGTGTGCTATGGTCAGAAAGACCAACTGCTTCACAACGTCTGCTGAAATGAGGTTCTTTTGGCTCCCATTGTCAACAATAAACTGTAGCGGGGAACTCTATACCCACATCTGGGAGTGGAAGAGATGCTCCTCCTCCTCTGGATATTCGCAGTGGAAATAGTGGTATTGGGCTTGGGATCAATAATATGTTTTTATTTTTAATTCCCCTTGTTAGGTTCTTATTCATAGTCAGATCATGTATATGATTTAGAAGCCCTCATCTCCACCACCAGCGATTGCTTGGCCCGACACTCACCTGTGTTGTGAGTGGAGATCTTATGGAACTCACACCACCTTCTCATGACCTTCTTTGGATTTGCAGTGTTCTTATTTGCTCGCGGCTTTGACAGGTTGGCTTGGGCCACCATGTCTTGGATTTTTCCTTTGTTCTACAGTTTGGGGGCACCTTTCCCTTGCTTTTGATTCACATATCCAAAGTGTTAGTCTGAATCTTTTGTCGAAAAAAGACCACTTTAGCTACGCATAAAAAATAGCCCTAACATCAATTATGGTTGCCAATATCTTCAAATCTGTAGTTAGTTGATCAAGACAGAGCTGCAAAAATCCATATCTATGCATAAAAAGACATTAAGCAGTGAAAATGAAATTTTGCTCCATGCATCCAATAGACAAGACAAGAAAATGTTTTTGAAAGAATTTTTTATATTAAAGGGCACCTAAGAGGAAAACAAGAAAGGTGTTTCCAATTCTCCTCAATGGGATGGGTTCTTGAAAGTCCTCAGCACTTCAGATCTAAAATTTCTCTCTCTTGTTGGTGTAGAAAACCCAGACAAACATAAAACTCAAAGGGAGCTCACAAAGTGGAATGATAGAAAATTTGACAATGATAATGGCTCAAAGTTAGACCAAGAGTATAGATCCAGAGTGATCTAGTAGGCAATGAAAGGTGACAAATGAATGGAAAAACCCTTCTATTTATAACAAAATATTAGGGTATTCTAGAACTTGGGGTATGAATAAAATATTACTAACCAAATTCTAGAACCACATTTTAGGAATATTTTATTATATTTATTGGAGGGAAAAGGATTTCTGACTTGGGTCAAATCCTTTATTTATAAATAATATATAAATAAATGGTTTATTTATTATTTTGAGGAAATGGTGGAAATATGATTAAATAAATAATTATTTATAAATGATTTAGTCAAATTTAACTAGGAATATTATTTAAATAAGGATTAAATAACTTATTCCTAGGAAATAATTAAATAAATAAGAATTTATTTAATTGATTTCCTTGTTTTGGGTTAAATATGACTAGGAATAGTAATTAAATTGATGTTTAACTAATTATTCCTTGAGGAAATATAAACAAATATGGATTTGTTTATTATTTCCTTTTGGGGTTTCCTGTTTAGACCATAAATAACTTAATAAAGGTGCTTTACTAAGTTATTTCACATAGTGAAAGCAATTTTACTTAGGGTAAAATTGGTCTTACATGGTGTAATTGGGTCCATCTAATGATAATAGGTTAGATGACCAAAAAATGGTGTAACAGATTTCCCCCCAGTGTATGAGTGTTAGGAGCACATCATATGACCGAAGTACGTTGTAAGAACTCAATCACTAGACGTCAAGAGGGAAGTCAGAGAGAGAAATGTAAGGTAGTCTAATGTGCTAAAGGACTATACCCTGAGGAGACGAGACTTACAGGTGCAAAAAGTCTCTTTTTATGAGATGGTACCTGTGCTAAAGGCGGCGGGGGAGGCATACCTATGCCCACCGAGACAAAGTACACAAGAATATTGTGTCGAGTAGACAAGGAACCGAACTATAAAGTACTTGCTGGCATAAACACGAGCCAGATAAAAGATAGAAGAATGAATACCACATACATGCTGTGCCTAAGATAACAACCATGACTTATACAATAATATCTGAGTACATGAGATACAAATACAACCCAAATTCCCCCTATAAATGGGGAATATCTCGTAAAATATAATTGATACATGCAAATCAAAGAGGCGCTGCGAGCGGCTAAGGCCGACATCATCAAATATAGGGAGCTGCATCAAAGTCTGGAATGAAGAGGTCATCCGGGCATGTGGGGGGCTACCTGCAGGTCCACCCCATCATGAGGGTTGAGACATCTCACACACACCTGGGAATTACTAATAGCTGTTGTTGCATCACTGGACCATCAAGTATATGGAACTTGATCAGGCTAAAAGGAGCTGGAGTGGAGAAACAATCAAGTCAAAGGGTAATGAGAAATCCCTTTACCCAATATGAGGCATCGAACAAGTGGAGAAGCTGGAACCAATGTACACCACCCTCTAGACCTGTCTTCTGGAGTGAATGAGCTAATTTCGACAGAAGGAGGTCCGCCGTAGGTGAGGAAATAAGGGATCCTAAACAAAGGCACGAGAGAAAATATTAGAGCGACTGACAAACTGACACTGATGATGATGATGAAATGGGGGATACTGAGTAACGGATGGACGACTTCCCTTGTTAGAGAATAAAGGGCATGGATGACTTGGCATCGACGGACACAATATCAGGAGGGATAGGGGACAGTGGGACTGAATGCCATTATGTGTGACACGAGAGAGGGACCAAGCAATGAAGGATGGAGGACTATAGTGGGGTACAAAGGGACTCAGGATAGACTCCATGAATGCAATGATGACTCAACTCGAATTCTCTAAACATGGGAGATGTGATGGTGCTGCCACATAGTAAAGGTCCAATGGGGGACCATAAAAACATAAGTACAAGAGGGTATCTCATGACGAAAATCAACACGAACAAGGAAAAGTATGGAGGCAAAGTGGTGCCCCAGATACAAGTGTTGTAAGTGAAGAAATCTGATGTGAAGAAGAAGTGAATAGAGATTTCATGGGGAAAATGTGTCCCGATGAAGTATCAAATCATGAAAAACTAACAAATATCCATTTGAGTGCTCGGTGAGAGCTTTTCAACGGTAAAGGCGGTGTGTCAAACGGGGCTACGGTTTGGTCACAGCGGGCGAAAGAAAAATCAGGGTTTTTTCTTCTAATAAGGCATTTTCCCTCCAAATGCATTCATTTGCTTGTGTAGCTGTGGTGAATATAGAGAGGAGAGAAGGCCCTAAATCTTGCGGTGATCGTAGCAGACAAACCGACCATTAGAATCGAGATCCGCCAGTTGCAGGTAAGAGGCCTAATCCTACTCTTTGTTTTTTATGGATTAAAAGTTCATATTAGGGTCCCAAATCTCAGGAATATCCCCTCCATCATATTTATGGTCGGGTCGCACTTTTTGGGCCAAAAACTGCAACCTCGGAAGTAGGTTTTGGCCTGAAAAGTGTGACCTATCCCAGGAGTTGGTGAAAAAGTGCAACCTGTCAAATGAAGGTGATTTCGGTGCTATTGTGGGTAGGGAGTCAGGTTTTGTATAATTGAATGCAGTTTTTCCTATCTGTACTGACAAAGATGTTGTTTTTGTGTATAGATGGCAGATATACGGATCAAGTGGAGAGAGAGAGATCTGGGTACATTACGGTTGGAAATCCAAGTGGATCAAGGTGTCCATCATGCATTGGCCAGGTTTGGGGTTCTAAAATTTGTGGAGAACCCTCTTATGAGAGTTGGGGAGCCCTTGTTGGCCCGGATTGTCAGTTATTGGGATCCAAATCATGAGGTCTTTATAGTGAAGGGGCACAGGATTGAGCTGACAGTCTAGGATCTGTATTTCTTGACTGGTGTCCTACCATTAGGGATGGTGGGAAATACACAGCCAGTGTTACCGTGGGGGAATAACATCATGGAGTTTGTAGAGCGACATTGTCAACCAGGCCTCAGAGTCAAAGGGACTCGGATATCGATTGGGGATCTAGAGAGGTTAGAGACCCGTGCAGTGGTGACAGTAGTGTTGTGGATCCTGGGCAGCCAGGCACTCCATCACATCATTGGAGGGAAGATGATGATTTTTACACAACAATTTTTCACCGTCCCTACAATTCCCCATCCTGCACATTGGAGGGCTCATTCCATGACCTATGAGAAGTGACATAACCTGAAAAAACTTTCATGGCATTCCCCTAGACATGTACTTTCATTTCCCTGAGGACATTTCCTTGTGAAAAACCCTAAAAATAGCCTTTTCATCCTTGGCGCGACTAGCCTGTGTTATACCCGGGCTAATGGGGGGAATTCTTCAAAGAGGGCACGCCAATTAGTGCTCTATCTCAGAGTCGCACTCGTGCCAGGCTTAATAAAGGGTGTTTTTAAAAAATAAATGGCAGAAGATTGACTTTAACCAACTCCTGAAACAGTCTCTAAATTGAGTTGGGACGTTTGGCTCCGGATTTCCATGTAGAGGAAGTAGTTTGCCACCTCTCATGGAAGCTTCCTTGAGGATAGGGCCAATCCCATGATTATAGGGATCCCAACTCCTCTTCCACCATCTATATAAGCTTGTCATTTCCCTTTGCAAGCTAATCTCCAAGAGCCTTCAGAATGCTGCAAGAGCTTTGATAGTCTTCATAGTGCCAAATCCATAGCGAGGAGATTGACGATCGAAGAGAGAGGCTTGTTCCCATTCCTGACAAGCTTTACTGAGATGTATTCCGCTGACGACCTGCCAAAGGAAGGTTCAGCGTCAGAGCCTGGTTGTATTTTCCTTTGATGAATTAATGATAAGTGACTATTGGTTATGGTTCCACTCGTATTGTTCATTACGATCATGAGTTGTGTCTTCTCTGACTGATACATAATTGCATATATCAGGTTTTACACTTGTGTTTGTTGTGTTTCTTGCATGTGTAGGTGTTCGATCGTGGCAAGCGAAATGATTGTGATTTGCTGGAGCAAGGGAACAGGAACATCATCTTCTCTACGAACAAAAAAGTTGGACTTGAGGTAGTCCTTCTTCACAAGTTGGTTTATTGTAATTAGGAACCTGTGCCTTAGCGTGATACGATTGTTGCTAGACCCGATCTGAGCTAGTAGGGATTGCCTCTGTCTGCAGAGGGGATTTACCTCTACAACAAATTGGCAACTCCACTGGGGAGTTAGCTTGTTGCTTTCTTTATAAACTACATACAGAGCCTAAAGTTAGCCAGATAGCCTTCGAAACACTCTTGCTTTGCATTAGCGAAAGTAGATGAATGCTGCTTCAGTCAATCTTCGGTTTAGTTTATGAACTGAACACTTGGAGTATGGTCTTGTCTTTCGGTTGATTCTTGACTTTGCTTGCTTGATCAGCTCTTTTGGCTAGTTCTTTTCATGTCTTTTGCTTTTGGTTAAGCTTCAACATCAATGGTCTGCTTCTTGGATTGCTTATTTTTTATTTTTCCTTAGTAAACTCAGCTGGCGCACTTTTCAGTGTGACAGTTATGCCCACTGGTGCATGTTGTCAGTGTATCACTCGTGCCAATTCTATTCTGGCGCTAGTTTCAGCATTACAGTCGTGCCAATACTGTAAGGTACTAGGGTTTACTGTGTTTTGAGCCTTCTGAGACTGATCTGGGTGTTTGGTCTTGTTTTTTCGACTGCTTGAGTGTTCTAGAGCCTTGTTTGATTGACTGTGACCTTCATCCTTTAGTTGTTTGCCCCTTTCTATCGATTTTACATATTAGCCCTAGGGCATCTAGGGGCTATTGTGTGTCGAACCTCCCTTGGGAGTTTTTGGTTGCTTCCTGTTCAGTCAACTTTGTGATTGATTCTCTGCACTCATTTGGTGGTTTTCTATCATTTTATTGCATTATTTGAGTGATTGGCTTCTTCTTCATTCGAAGTCCGCTTTGTCTCGTTTTGAGCCAATATTACATGGTTCAATTGAGTCTTTGGGTGTCTTTTGATTTGAGGGACTTTTTTTCAATTTGAGATCTGATTGTGTGCTCGCATTGAGTGAAATTTGATTTTTTTTCTCTTTTTCTATCACTTCTCGAATTGCTTGTCTCATTAGTTTTCATTTTTTTTGGTGTTTTTTTCTCTTAAACATTGAAAATGCAAAATCTCTTTTGCGTTGGATTAGTTAGTGTGAATTAAATCTTTTCCATGTTGTTAGTGATTAGTAACTTTGAAAGAAATTTTTTCAGTTTCCATTAACTGCATTAGAGATGTCATTGGTTGTTTTCTGATCATTTTTTTTTTGAGTGAAAAGCTCTTAACTCTCTCATAGTTAGCTTTCATCGAATGAAATGATATACTATGGCATGTAGTGTGCATTTAGGCGAATTTGTGACATAAAACTCGCTAGGGGCTGAAAACTGAGACATAATTGAAGATAAACATTAAAATTTATTCAATTTACTCTAAGGCAACATTGAAACATTAACGAGATATTTAGAGGTCTAGGCTAGAGACATGTTCCGACGTCATTAAACCTAGTAGCTGTCGTTCGCCTCTTGGCTTTAGACAGCACTAGTATGGACTTGTGCTCCCTGTACCATCACGTATATAAAGGGAGACCCCACTAGGTTTCTATCCTTTATCCATAGGAAGCTGAGTCTGCCGCCCTATACCGGTGATACACTGGACACAACATTCAGGGATATTTCCTGCACATACATTAAGTCCTTGGTTGATTTCTCTTTCATTTTGAAACCAAGGTGTATATTGCAATTCACGGATATCTGGTACACCCTTTTGCCTAGATTTCCAGAGTAGTCATTTCGATCTTTTCTGACTCTTTAAATTTGAAAAGGTCATCAAGCGCTTGTCCTTTCACGCTTGTTTCCAATATGAAAGTGATAGAGTCACCTTTTGCCTGTTTCTTGACTCTTAAAATATGAAACAGTAGAGTTTTGTTTCAATTTTTTAAAAAATTAACTGCCCACGAAATATTCCTAGTTAAAGTTAGTTTCCTTAGGGTGTTGTTTTGAAGATTGTTTCTGATGGCAACTTTTCCGGAGTTCACCAACCAAGGAAACCCCTCCAATGGGAATCTGGGTCATTTTCCTCCTTTTGGGGATGTTGGTGCTCCTTACATGGCAACGTTGTCCCTTCCTGGGTTAACTGTTGGGTTGCCTGTTTGGTTTTTTTCAACCTCTGTGGTCCCGAATGTACCGGCTATTGTTCAATCAGTTCCTCCACCTAAACAACATCATGTTGATTCCAAGGTGGACCTCCCCCCTTCTTCGCCTGTTTCTACGTCCTCCTCTTCTACTTCCCTTGGTGAAAGTCTAGATTCAAGTAACCAGGTGGCTAAGAAGAAGAATAAGTCTGATAAAGGAGTGGCTAGCTCTGCGGCTATTGCACCTAAAAAGCCTTCCATTGATAAACCTTCCAACCTCCACAAAAAGTCAAGTTCACTTGCATGTTGTGCACGGGATACCATCTTCTTCGAGATTTCCCTGGCATTCCCAAGGTGCTTAAAGTATGGTCCAATGGTCGTCCACTGTTGCCTTTGGCTTCCGGGAGTCAGGTTGGGGGCACATCTTCAACTGGTGCTGGTAAGGCTCCTAAGAAACAGGGTAAGCTCACCAATCCCTGTAAGTTGTGTGAAGGGCACCATGCCATTCACCTTTGTCCATATATGGATGAAGCCAAGCGAGTTTTGGACAACTTAAATGGTTCTACACCATGCCTTCCAGCTGGTTATAATCGGCGTTCTTTAAGTCCTCCACCAGCTGATCCTATGATTGGTCAAGAGTCATCCTTGGTCGATCCCGCTCCCTCGGAAATTTAAATTCAGGAATCCATTCCCGACCAACCATTGGTTGTGGGATCGGCTAAGCTAGCCCCGTCTACGGTGCACCAGGTATTTTCCGTTGAGAGTGGATCTCACATCCCTCAGGTTCTTCTTGTTTCTTCAGATTTGTCAGACTTGGAGAAAGATTCTCCTATCCCTATATCTCAAGAAGCTGCTCCTCCACCTCCCGTGATTGAGGTCCCAAAGGATACTCCTCCCGCCTTCAAGATGGAGGTCGTAGAGGATGCTCCTTCTTCTTCTGTAACACCAGGGGAAGACCATCTTAGTTCGATGGTAGCCCCTTCAAGTAGTTTGGTTGCTTCCTTTGATTGGAATCGATTTGTAGGATATCACCTTCTGTCTTATGTGCCTTTCGAGATAACGGTACAGGCCTTTGGTCTGTTCGTACCCAGCACCATTATAGATGAAGGTGCATATGTTAGTGTTCTATCGTCAACTACTTGGTAAGCTTTCGATTCTCCACCGCTTGTGCCTGTTACACAGAATTTGTTGGCATTTAACAAAAGAACAAGTCAACCCTTAGGGATCCTTCCAAGGTTACCTGTTACTTTGGGAGGTAAAACCATCCATATGGACGTGATGGTTGTTCCAGGCCTCTTGGATTTTAATCTTCTCTTGGGGCGCGATTACACCTATGCCATGGGAGCGCTCGTCTCCTCCCTTTTTCATGTGGTCTGTTTTCCACATGAAGGATGGATCGTGACCATTGATCAACTTTCGTTCTTTGGTCCTAATGTTGCAACTGGCCCGCCATCATCCCTTCCTAGTTTTTATCCACCCATTGTATCTTCCCCACCACAGGTCAACTATGTGGCTACCTACCCCATGCCTGTACCTAGTGATAGTGTCATTCTGCATCAGGTGCTTGGGGCATTGGGTCCTGACTTCCAGGATGTTTTCCTTCCATCGAGAGTGGAAATCTTGGAAGCGATGACTTCTTCTTCATTATGATGAGGTCGGTCAGAGCATGGTTCTTTTCTTGTGTCAAGCTCCTTAAAAAATGAAACAAGCTCCTCGGAGCATGGTTCTTTTCCCGTGTCAAGCTCCTTAAAAAATGAAACCGGGTCTGGTTGGAGCATAGTTCATTTCCTTGTGTCAATCTCCTTAAAAAAATGAAACAAGGTCCATCAGAGTAGAGTTCCTTGTCTTGTGTCAAGCTCCTTAAAAAATGAAACAAGGTTGTCGGAGCATGGTTATTTTCCTGTGTCAAGCTCCTTAAAAAATGAAACTGGGTCTGGTTAGAGCAGAGTTCGTTTCCTTGTGTCAAGCTCCTTAAAAAATGAAACAAGGTCTATTGGAGTAGATTTCCTTGTCTTGTGTCAAGCTCCTTAAAAAAAAATGAAACAAGGTTGTCAGAGCAGAGTTCCTTGTCTTGTGCCAAGCTCCTTAAACCATGAAACAAGGTGTCCTGAGGATAGTTCTTTTAATGTGTCAACCTCATTAAAATAATGAAACACGTTCTTGTTCAATTCGAGTCTTTGATCAGATCTCGTAAAATCCCAGTCGAGTCTTTCTTAGATCTCATAACTTGAACCTTCACTCCATCTGCCTTTCATATGGACTGAAGCTTGGGGGGCATGTACCTCGAATTGAGTCACCATGCTGGGGGCATGCTTATTTTTCAAGCATAGTTTGTTTCCATTTCAAGCTTGTGTAAAAATGAAACCGGTTTCAAGCATAGTTTATCTTTGTTTCAAGCTTGTGTAAAAATGAAACCAACTTCAAGTAGAGTTTCCTGATTTCAAGCTTGTGTAAAAATGAAACCTTTCCCATTTTACCTCTTGTGATTTCCATTTTATCAGCCTATTTTTGCCAGATGAGCCTTGGTTTTCTCACTCCATCATCACTATCTGCTTGGATGATCATATGCCTTCACTTGGTTGTTTTACCCATTCCTGAGGAACCGCTATGATGAGTGGTCTTGTTAGCCAGCCTCTTAACCTTTATTTGTTCTGAGCAGTTCCACCATTACCAGAACCAGTTTCTTCCCTTTATACCACTCGTTCCTCCAAGAGGAGTCATCTTTCAACTCTTTTCTGACTCCCTAAACATGAAACGATTGTCAAGTCCCTTGTCGTTTCGATCTCATTAAAGTGGCCATGAAATGACATCTACCCAGTATACGTTTACCCCTTTTTGGGCTGGGATAGATTACTTACGAAAAAGGAATACCCTAGCCTATCGCAACTAGGAGGTTTTCTCAAACATAGTTTTCTACCTTTTCGGATCTGAGGAACTATTTACGAAAAGGGACTATTGGAGTTTACTTTTCTGTTGTCTTTTCAAACTCTCTAAACATGAAAAGACACTGAGTTCTCCTTTTGTCAGACTCGTTAAACCTAAATGACATCGGAAATTGTCAATCATGACGATATTCGAGTTTCTCCTTCCTAGGGCTCGTTAAATGTACTAGGATGGGTTCGTTCGAAGGGCGAAATTATATGACAAGCATATGGTATCCTCTTCAAGCTTGTGTAAAAATAAAGAGGTACACACCAAAAATGGTGGGGAAAAATGGAACTAGAATCATTGTCGTGTCGGCAGTATGTCGCTCTTGAACATGGCACTTGTCTGCATTCATGTCGCGTTGGGGACATCTCATCTCATTTTTCACTTGCCTCCATGGGTTTGGGTGATCCTTTTGACCTCCCATCTGCTCTTTTCCTCATCACCATGACCTCTGATCTTTTGATGTAAAATACTGCCAAATCCACTGTCGTGTTGTCGATATGTTCAAGAGAAGTTGACCTCTGCAAAGTCTCAACCTTCCTCTGATTCTCATCTGATCCTGATTCACATTATGTTCCTCTGTCTCACATCGATTATGTGGGAAACACTATGGCCCACCTTCGATCAAGGTCACTTTCTGTTGACATCAGCTCATTATCCGGGAAGCTGATCTAAAGACTCCCTTCTAGTACCTTGGAGCCTGCATGCCTCAATGGCAGGTTCTTCACGTTCGACGTGAGGTTTTCATCATTGGCCTTCGATCGAGTGATTCTACGGGTGTTCGACGCCAACTCGCTGATTCACATGCCGTATATTGTACCTATAGTACCTTGAGGGCCATTGTCATTATTGGTGGTACCTCTCACGTTTGTTAACAACTTTCATCATTGACTGGTAATCAGGCGATGTTCTTGCATGTTTGACTTCAGCTCACTTATTCACAGGCTTGAACTTGTACTTTGTTTGGGTCAAGATGGAGCACAAGACTCTGGATTTTGTCTGTTGGAATCCAGGCTACAATTTTGTGGATTGTTATGATTGGTTACATGACTCACTGATTAGATGGCTACGACCATACCTAAGTCTCTTTATCAATCCTTATTGGATGGCTGCATCCATACCTTGGATCTGGATTATTGTATACTCTTCTATGGATGGTTGCACCCATACCACACATATATCATGTATTTGAGATATCATTTGTACTTCTCTATGTAGGTTTTCCGACAGTGGTGTTTTCGGTTGGACACGTTCTCATAAAGCATTTCACCCCTCTCTCTCTTTCGGGCCTCATGCTTTAGGGGGCATCTGTTACACAGCAATTTTTCACCGTCCTTGCAATTCCCAATCCCGCACATTGGAAGGCTCATTCCATGACCTATGAGCAGTGACATAACCTAAAAACACTTTCATGGCATTCCCCTATACATGGACTTTCATTTCCTTGAGGACATCTCCTTGTGAAAAACCCTAAAAATAACCTTTTCATCCTTGGTGCGACTAGCCTGTGTTATACCCATGCCAATGGGGGAAATTCTTCAAAGAGGGTGCACCAATTGGCGCTCTATCTCAGAGTCGCACTCGCGCCAGGCTTAATAAAGGGTGTTTTTAAGAAATAAATGATGGAAGATTGACTTTAACCAACTCCTAAACTGGTCTCTAAATTGAGTTGGGACGTTTGGCTCCGGATTTCCATGTAGAGGAAGTAGTTTGCCACCTCTCATGGAAGCTTCCTTGAGGATAGGGCCAATCCCATGATTATAGGGATCCCAACTCCTCTTCCACCATCTATATAAGCTTACCATTTCCCTTTGCAAGCTAATATCCAAGAGCCTTTAGAATGCTGCAAGAGCTATGATAGTCTTCATAGTGCCAAATCCATAGCGAGGAGATTGACGATCGAAGAGAGAGGCTTGTCCCCATTCCTGACAAGCTTTACTGAGACATATTCCACTGACGACCTGCTGAAGGAAGGTTCAGCTTCAGAGCCTGGTTGTATTTTCCTTCGATGAATTAATGATAAGCGACTATTGGTTATGGTTCCACTCGTATTGTTCATTATGATCATGAGTTGTGTCTTCTCTGACTGATACATAATTGCATATATCGAGTTTTATGCTTGTGTTTGTTATGTTTCTTGCGTGTGCAGGTGTTCGATCGTGGCAAGCGAAAGGATTGTGATCTGCTGGAGCAAGGGAACGGGAACATCATCTTCTCTATGAACAAAAATGTTGGACTTGAGGTAGGCCTTCTTCGCAAGTTGGTTTATTGTAATTAGGAACCTGCGCCTTAGCATGATACGATTGTTGCTAGACCCGATCTGGGCTAGTAGGGATCGCCTCTGTCCACAGAGGGGATTTACCTCTACAACAATGATTGTAGAAAGTGTGTTGAGTGGGACCTACTATGGGTGGGCCCAAATGATGTTGGTGTCGTTGAAATGATAGCTGTCGCTTTGCAAGCGGCAAGTGAACCATGATTGCGCTTATGGGAATGTATTGTGCTCCTTCTTTTTTGAGAAGATCCTGTCCTTGCAACCGCGTGTACAGCTACCTCATGGGGGTCCGAGAGAACCCAGGATGCGTCGGTGGGGGTGACCACTGTGCAGAGGAGGAGGAGGGGCGGTCGGAGGGGTGTTCCGACCAGAGTTCTTTTCCCATTGGGATCAGATGACATTGTACATAGACGACTATCCCTATAGTGGGATGAGTTATTGGGGAGATTCAGACTTGCCGCTTCTGCCTGGTCGAGTATGGGGGCCCGATGGTAAGTGAAAAGTAACTAATATTTCATGTTCATGTTAAAGTTTGTGAATAGTATTTATGGTACTGATCCTTATACTTTTGGTATGCAGATATAGCTCCGGTGAAACCGGCTGGATATATGGGATGACCCACAGTAGCAGGAACTATAGGTGCTAGTTGATCGAGAATGACACAGAATGAGGATATGACCGCTCTCCTGGAGGACATCCTTTGTAGATGTGAGGGGCTACTGAATGGTGTTTCAGAGCGGGGTTGGCAAGACTTAGATGACCAGTACGTAGAGCTATGTATTGGGCTACCCTCGGAATGGCGAGGTGTGATGCGGCCCATGGCAATGGACGGTCAGACTGTGCATGATCTACGAGCTGTGGGAGCAGAGCCATTGGCTCGAGATCCTCGAGAGAGTGATTAAATGTAGGGTAGGTGGTGCCCCCTAGTTTGTATGTAGGGGCAAGTGGTGACCCCTGGTTTTAAGTTTTGTATTTTGTAACATGCTATGGGCATGTCATATGTATTAGAGTAGATGGACTCTAAAAACATGCTATATGATTTATATTATGAATATACATTATGTTTATGATTTGGAATGTTATTGTCTTGTGTGTGATAAATGCTAGTCTAGAACATGGTTTGAAATGCTATCTACATAGTGATTTTTTCCTCTAGGTACATGATTGAAAGTAATGAATCTAAATTCACGTATCAAAAGTTTCACTCGTAAATATTGTCTAAACAGGATAGGGTTATGCACACGATAGACACCATTGAGTTGTAAGACAAGAAGCAGGGAATCTAAACAAACGTGGAAATGGAGGATGCGATGAGAGAGGTCATCGGCTAAGAGGCCACGTACTGCATCGTATTCGACCTGATTATTGGTGGCATTACCAATGCAGACCCCACTAGAAAGAACGAGGGTATGCAAGCAAGGGGGTAAATATGGCCCAAGCTGTCGAGGCTAGATTCTGGGAATAGCAACTTGCCCCATCGGTATAGCCAATATAATGTGTGGATGAGAGGTCTTGCGAAATAGTGTCACAAGACAAGAAATGGGAAGATGAAGGATAATGATGGCAGGGTGAGTGAAGGGTAGACATCAAATGACAATTATGGAGGGAGTAGTCTGGGTAGGATGGCTATGACTCATAGACCGACTAGAGAGTGATGTATGAGGGCTATGGGAAAAATAGCTGGAGCTCATGCTATGGAGAACATCATAGGTACAGATGGTATCATCCTTGTTATGGGTGGGAAAGAAAAGGTCGAGAAAACCACATGATGCTGTAAAGCTACCTAAATCATCAGCATGGGAAGAAAGGCTCACATACAGATCATCATGGGGGATGACAGAAGAACAAGTAAAAAGATGGTCAAATGATGTGGAGCCCAAGAATGTTGCTGAAGGGAGATCAAGAAAAACAGACGGAGGGGATTCAGAGAGAATGTACTCTGAGGGTCACACGGATGATGATAGGTATAGGAGGGGGGCAACAGGTTCCGTCATCTCAACATCAAGGGGAGGAATTTCAATGATAGTAGGGGGATCCTCGAGTTGGCCTAACGCATACTGCGTGAGGATGGGAGAGGCAGATTGATTTTGTTCAACCTCGTACTCACGAATGACCTATAAAGAGGCTTAATGCATTAGGTGAGGACAATGGTGAGAATAATAACCAATGGTGAGAATAATAACCATGGACACCACATAGAGCACAGGGTTTGTTGGTGCGAAGAGTCTTTGGGTTCTTGGCTGCGGACACGGAATAAATAGAGGATTCAAGGACCGTAGACTCAGTGAACGCAACTTTAACTATGGGTTTAATACGAGGCAACTCAGGACAAGTATGGGTGGCATGACCTACACCATCACACAAGGCACAAGGTTTGGCAGGTGGAAGAGGGGTAGGGTCAGTCGAGGTGGCCTTGTCCTTGGATGCCCCCTTTCTAGTTTTTCCTTTCTTTCCCATAACTGTCACAACAGGAGAATGGTATTGTTGAGGTGCTGGTGACACTGTAGCGACGGAAGAAGCTAAGGGAATCAGTTGAACCGGTGTCAAAGCAATGTATGGTTTGGGGTGATTGGGTGGGGTAGCGGCTGGAGGGTCAAGGTACTAGACGGGTATGCCCAAGGTTAAATTGGGGAGGGAGAGAGTGGCCATGATGGGGACCAAATAAAATCTGGGAGGGGGAGCAAGGAAAGGTATCTGACCAGTGAGGTAATGGCCAGGGGGGATGGCTCCAAGAGGGTTGAGACCTGGTGGGACCGACCATGGAGGATAAAGGGGCTCTTGGGCACCAGCGGTAGAAGAAGGGTCAGAAGGAAGAGGTTTGACTGGATGGGGCGAAGGGCTAGGAGCAGGTTTTGGCGAGCGAGGTTGAGGTTTCTGACTAGCCGAGGTGGGCCGCTTAAGGTCAGCCCGAGATGATTGCAGCATGCAAACATTTTCTAAGCTGGGATCAGAGACAAGAGGAGGAGGAAGACCAGAGAAGGTTCCAAGCAAGAAGGAGTCTTTGTAGATGCTAAGGGAGACACTAGTCAAATAATCGACGGTTTGCTTATTAGCTACAGAAGAGATGGTCGAGTCAGGGGAGGTCTGAGATTTTGGCTCATGATATGTCAACTAGTCAATGGTGACTATCTTTCCATTATGAGGGAAAAACATCTTGCGGTGGACCGCAGATGGGATAGTAGACATGGCATAGGTATAGCTACACCCCAAAGGAATGTTATAATCAAGAGGGGCATCGATGACTTCAACGTCAACACAAACAGTCTTGCCCACAAGAGTGATAGGAAAATTACGGAATAGGCCAATGGGTTGGGAGGCATGGCCATCCCATGCACGAAGGGCGATGGTGGAAGGGGCTAGCTCAGGAGACCCAACTTGTTTCCAAACCAAAGCATACATCACACAGGTGGATGCCCCCTCGTCAATAATACACTGAGCGACGTTGGCATTCTGAATTTTGACTGGGATTTGGAAAGCAACGGAAGCAGGAAGGGGAGGATGGTCGGACTGACAGGCATCGAAAACAATCAATTGGTCATCAGTAGGATCTACAGCGCCCATGGAAAATAGTATAACCTTCCTTTGAGAAGGACATGACTGGAGGAGTTCCAGTGTTGAAATGGCAGTAGGAGATTGTGCCAAATCATCTACTATGCTATACGAATGGGTAGCTCGACCAGAAGTAGCATTTCGGCGTAATGGGCCCTTAGGAATCTTGGTATGAACCTCAGCTTTGGGCTGAGGGATCTGCAAGGGACCACTGGGTGTCGACAGAAGCTCTGTAGGACCTGAAGATGGTGACTCGGGGAGAGATGGAGCGGGAGGCGTGGAGTACTGATGAGACCGAGTTTGAAGGTTAAGGCCGACGGTAAGAGGTTGGTCAGAAGTCATCATGAGAATCTGGTAACCAGAGGAACTAGAAGGGGAAGGTTGAGTGGTTACCGGGGCATGAGGTGGTTGAGTAGCCATGAATCCTTGTTGAGGGAAAGGATCGGTAAACACGGCTGGTTGAGAAGTAGTTGCATTGGGGGGAGTAGTAGGGGACGTATGTTTTCCCCGCAATGTAGCCTGAGACTCCCACATTTGCTGCATATATGATAATAGGGGAAAATTGTGAGTGTAATGACTGTAAACACTGCAACACGAACAAGTCTTATTGGTGTGAAGAGGCCTGTCTGGCTTGGGCTGAGAGCCTTGTGGTTGGTTAGCAGTGTTAGAATCAATACTTGGAGGATTGGATCCATGATTACCAGGGGAAGATTTATTTTTATTTCCTTTCCACTTTCTTTGAGAAGAAGGAGGATTAGTCGTGCCCTTCTGTGCAAATACTTGCCCTGGAGCGGGTAGCAGTTGCTGTTGCGGGGGTTGAGAAGGCAAGGGAGGTAGAGGTCCAAATGCTGGAGGAGTTGGGACACCAGGCTGTGGGTAAGGATAAGGGTTAGGATGGGCAACATTGAGGTAAGCAGGAGGGTGGGAAAAAGGAGGAGGCATGTTGTATCCTAGATACATGATACCTGGAGGGGGAAAGTGCTGGAGGTGCTGGCCCCTCCCGGAGGGAAACCATAGCCCATAGGAGGTTGAGCGTAGGTATGTGAAAGAGCTCCAATGATACCGTCAGCGGGGTGAGATGCCCCTGGGGCATTAGCGCCACTGGGTTTGGGGAGGTCAGTAAGGATAGTATAAACATAACCAGATTGAGCATAGATGAGGTCATATTTCAAGGCTATTTGGAGGGCAGCTTCTTCGGTTTAAGGGAACTGGGATGCGACATTTTTTCCAATGGCAGGTAAGAGAGAGCGAAGGAACCAGTCCATATAGACCCGATCTTCAAAGGTGGGAGATCGACATAAGCTCATTCTTCTCAGCCATTTCTGGACATGAGCACAAAGGCGGGTCGAAGATGATTGACGAAAAGAAGTCAAGAGTTATGTACCAGTGTCGTATCGGTGAGGGAGCTGGAAATAAGATAAGAAGGATTGGGCAATGGTCACAAAGGTGGTACGGGAAGAGGCGGTCTGATCAACATACCATTTAGAAGCCTCACTGGTAAGCGTGCATTGGAACAATCGAAGATGGATGGAATCATCAGTAATGGAATTGGATGAACACCACATGTGGAAATATCGGATATGGTTGGAGGGATATTCACTAGCAAGGCCTTCTAACTTGGGAATTTCAGAGGGGAGCTTGGTTGGCATAGCATGCCAACTAACATCGTGGAGGATAGGATCATTGATCAACTAATTGAAATCAGGGAGACTGAGACCAACCATATAAGGGAGCAAAGGGACAGTTGAGGTAGTTCCCGTGGTGGTTCCGCTAGTAACAGACCCATAAGTAGGACTGGGGTTGCTAGTGTTAGGCCCTGAACTATACATGGTGAAGGTAACAAGGGGAGAACCAGAAGTAGGGGGAGAACCCAAACAATCAGAAGAAGAGTTGGAGTGTGAACATGGGGGAGGACTAACTCGACGACGGCGGGAGAGAGTAAGTCGACCAACTGGAAACTGAGGGCGAAGGCCAAGAAGTCTCCGGGATAAATTCCTTGGAGGTACAATGATGATGGCGCAAAGGGAAGAAGAAGGACCAACAAAGGCAGGGAGGTGAAGAATAAAATGACGACGATTTCAAAACAAGGGCAGAGAGGTGCAGTTTCAATTGATTTTAAAGTCTTTGCCTGGCGGTGTTAACCAGGCTCTTCTTCACTTAGGGTCAGTGTGTGGCATGTGTTAATTTTAATTTTTTAAACCTAGACATTTTGAGAGTAAAAGAAAAAAAATGTGCTATGTAACTGAAAATAAATCTGCAGATAACGGTATATAATGCTGAAATAATAGAAAATTAACAACTAACAATGCATCAATCTAACCCAAGAAGGCGGATCTCCCAAAACTAGTCTACAAGAGGGAAAAAATCTAGTCGAAACACACAAGAAAGGGGCCAATAGATCTAAGGTCGGGAGGGACATGGATCTAAAGGAGAGATCTGTGGAAAAGAGGTGTAGAAAACAACAAAGAGACAGAGGCAAGGTTGCTATAACAAAGAAAGAAATCAGCTAAAGGCAGAAGGGACAAGGAGGTGACCCTAGAGGCAAACCCAAACAAAACTATATGAGGTGATTTTAAAGGGAGAAGAGCTGATCTAAAAGGGATCTGAAAAGGAGGTATCAAATCTGAAAAGAATAAGGCTGAAACTCTGAAAATTCAGACGTCTGAAACAGCTAAAAATTCTTCCACAAAAAGTGGAGGGTACTAAAGTCCTAGGGGGAAAGATTCCCACTTAGTTGAGTAACAAAGATCAGAAACATGTCTAAACGGGCGGAGACAGAGGCTAGAAAACCTTGACAGAAGCTTCAGACAAACCCAGAACAATTGCTAGAAAAGTGCAGAAAAAAGTGCAGGTCACAGGTTCTGACCTGTTTTCAGTCCAGGTCGCAGTTTTGGGGCAGAAAAGTGCGTCCTCTAGGCCAAGTCATAGGTTTTGGGCCGATAAGTGCGACCTGCAGATCCAGGTCTCTCGGCGGCAAATTTCAGAAAAAGTTGTCGTCTCAGCTGTGACTGATGTCTGTCACCTGCACAATAGAGCCAGAAACACACGGAAGTTAAAAATTTTGATGTTTGAGGGTTTTTGAGGTGAAAAACACCATAAAAATAGGAAAAATAAAAAATGAAAGAGAAACCCCAGGGTCTGAAATAGCTTGATATGCAGGAATATATAAAACGACAGTGGTCGTAAAAGAAAACCTATGTGGAGTTGCCAATTGTTAGTATGATTTTTTTGTCGGAAAAAGACCACTATAGCTATGCATAACAAATAGCCCTAACATCAATTATGGCTTCCAATATCTTCAAATCTGTAGTTAGTTGATCAATACAAAGCTGCATAAATCTAGATCTATGCATAAAAAGACATTACGCAGTGAAAATGAAATTTTTCTCCATGCATCCAATTGACAAGACAAGAACAATGTTTTTGAAAGAATTTTTTATATTAAAGGGCACCTGAGAGGAAAACAAGAAAGATGTTTCCAATTCTCCTCAATGGGATGGGTTCTTGAAAGTCCTCAGCACTTCAGATCAAAAATTTCTCTCTCTTGTTGGTGTAGAAAACCTAGAAAAACATAGAACTCAAAGGGAGCTCACAAAGTGGAATGATAGAAAATTTGACAATGATAATGGCTCAAAGTCAGACCAAGAGCATAGATCTAGAGTGATCTAGTAGGAAATGAAAGGTGACAAATGAATGGAAAAACCCTTCTATTTATAACAAAATATTAGGGTATTCTAGAACTTGGGGTATGAATAAAATATTATTAACCAAATTCTAGAACCACCTTTTAGGAATATTTTATTATATTTAATGAAGGGAAAAGGATTTCTGACTTGGGTCAAATCCTTTATTTATAAATAATAAATAAATAAATGGTTTATTTATTATTTTGAGGAAATGGTGGAAATATGATTAAATAAATAATGACTTATTTAATTATTTATAAATGATTTAGTCAAATTTAACTAGGAATATTATTTAAATAAGGATTAAATAACTTATTCCTAGGAAATAATCAAATAAATAAGGATTGATTTGATTTATTTCCTTTTTTTGGGTTAAATATGACTAGGAACAATAATTAAATTGATGTTTAACTAATTATTCCTTGAGGAAATATAAACAAATATGGATTTGTTTATTATTTCCTTTTGGGGTTTCTTGTTTAGACCATAAATAACTTAATAAAGGCGTTTTACTAAGTTATTTCACATAGTGAAAGAAATTTTACTTAGGGTAATATTGGTCTTACATGGTGTACTTGGGTCCATCTAATGATAATAGGTTAGATGGCCAAAAAATGGTGTAACACAAAGTCTCACTTTTTCTGTTTTAATTTATGCTCAATCTTGGTAGCATATCGGTATGTCATACCAAGAGAGGAGATGTCAAGGAACTTAATTTCATCTTGAATATATCTATGCAGACAACTATGATACTTTAGCACCAAATTATGTTTCTCCGAATATTTGATACTCAACTTTGTGTGTAGGGTATGGAACGTATTCGTCAGCTCATGCACATCTTGATCCCTTTGTTGCCGCAATGTGGTCCATTATATGTACTTGTCCTAATAACTCCCTGCAGGATAGTATTGTTCCTTGATGGCGTCTCATAAATAATTCCAAGTGGCTACAGATGATAACAGAGAGGGTTCTGTCTCATCCGTTTTCTCACAGTAGGTTTCCCACCAGTCCTTTACATGGGGGGTAGCTTTGAGGAGTGGAAAAATAATCTTCTCCCAGTCGGAAAAGTCACGAACCAAGAAATATACTTCTAATAGATTCAATCACTATCTATAGAATCTCCAGCTATTTGACCCTCAAATATGGGAATGTCAAAGTTTACTTGTACCTTAAAGGGAGTCGCGCCTCGAGAGTGACTGCTAGATGTAGATGCACTGCCGATGGGCAGTCATTGAAGGATCTGGGAAAAGTTATCAATCATCGCATTCCTTTGTTTTTCAAGGGCCTCATCATGGAATATTTTGATAGGATATCCTACTCCCTCGTATTTCTTTTCATCCCCCATGGGTAGCCATAAGGGTTTACGAGGTTGATCTTGCAAAGGTTCAACCAGATGGAACCCTAACTCCTTATACCCCAACCCTTTTGGGGACATGCAAAGAAGGATCGAGAAAAAGAAGGCCGCTCTAATACCAATGATCCAGATTTATGCAGGAACGCAATAGAATACACATATAACCATAAAGTGCAACGGAAATAACACTGAATTTCATTAATATTAAAGAACTGAAATTTTCTTATAAACAGAATGGAAATAAACTAGTTAGGGCGCTGGTAGCTTACCTCTGAGAAGAGATGTGGCGGCTACAAGCCTCTGAACTCTATTTTACAACGAGGCTCGAAGGCCAGTATATTATTGAGAAATAATGGAAAACCCTAAACATCCAAAAACCTATCCCTAGGAGATGAAACACTAGAATATGGGCCTCGTTGGGGTAAATTGGTACATTAATTTCCCAGGGTCGTAACTTTGGCATATTATCTCCATTTAACACACATGATACATCATTAGAAATATCTATATGAGGAATAAAACTACTGATCATGAATGTAGGTTTTTGAGTGGAATCATTTTTTTCAAACAAAAAATTCCAAAAAAACGTCGTTTAAGGCCTCAAAACAGCTCTGGAGGTTTAGGACCTAAAAAACTGCTAAAAATAGTAAGTTGTGCTAAAACTGAAAACTGAAAGAGACAATGGTGGGGCCCCAAGTGGAATAGGTAGGTGGCCACCAATATCCACCTGGATCATGGCATGAAAAAACTTTTTAATAAAAAGCAACAAGGTGTAATTGCACAATTATGTTCACTATAGTTTCAAACATCGAAATCATCTATTTCTCTAGAACTCAAAAAACTCTTGAACAATCATTCCAAGGTATTTGATACTCTCAAAGGCCTCCCATCTATTCCTTATTATGATCGTAATATTCAGTTGATTCCATGAAGTGTTCCTCCAAACATCAGGCCTTACAGATATCCCTATTCCCAAAAGAGTGAAATTGAACGTATGGTTGCAGAAATGCTAGAGGCCAGTACAATTCAACCTAGTCAAAGTTATTTCTTTGCTCTAGTAGTATATGTACAAATTTTCATTCCAATTCCTCATATTATTTCTATTGTAACACCTCAAGAGTCGCAACAAAGTCTAGTTGACTACCTCTATTTTCCCATCTATTTGTAGATGGAATGTTGTAGACCTCTTCAACTTTGTGTCCATATTATTCCACAATGTAGTCTAAAATGCGCTGAGAAATATTGTGTCTAAAATTATGCTCCTTGGTATCCCAAAGTGCACCCATACCCATGCGAAGAACAAGTTTGTTGTTTCTTGCCTGAAAATGGTCTTTTTATAGGGAATTAGAAAACACATATTGTTTAACTTATCAACTACCACAAATACGTAATCACGTATGTTCATGTTTTTTGGTAAACCTCCCATAAAGTCCATGGAAATTCTTTTCCAAGGATGAGTGGGTACTGAAAGGGGATAATATAGACAATTTTTTATGTTACTAGGCTTATTAACATAGCAAAGCATGCATTCTCTTAAGAAACTAGCTATCTCTCCTTGCATCCTAAGCCAATATAAAGACCTATACAATTTTTCCATTGTCTTCCCTACACCAAAATTCCTTGCAACTTTCAAGGTGTGAGTCTCTTTGATTAGTTGTATTCACTCATATTCAAGAACACATAACTTATCTAATCTATAGAGTAACCCATTCTAGAGATGGTGGTCAACTATGTTGTCACCATCATGCACATGAATTTGGCTTTGTAACTATTGAAACACCTCCTTGAATTATTCATCCTATGTATATGCATATCTATATGCATCATTTCCTATTATTGACGAATTTTTGGAAGAATTGCATGGATAAATTTACTTCAACAATATGGATTTTCATTAAGGATATCATCAAATTAGAATGAAGACTGAAGACATTTTGAAAACAACATTCAGAACTCATGAAGGTCATTATGAATTTTTGTTCATGCCTTTTGGCCTTACTCGGTGCACCTTTGACATTTCAAGGTTTGATGGATTCCATTTTCAAACACTTCCTTAGAAAAATTTTATTAGTATTCTATTATTATATAATAATGTAAAGAAATTCTTGGAGGGATCATGTTCAACATGTTGAAGGGGTGCTCAAACTATTGAAGGAGAAACAATTATATGCAAAAACCTCCAAATGTTTCTTTGGAGTAAAAGCGGTGGAATATTTGGGTCATATTATATCTCATGAGGGTTTTAAGGTAGACCCTAACAAAATTAAATCCATTATGGAATGGAAAATCCTCAGAACCATAAAGAATCTTCAAGGATTTCTTAGGTTGACAAGGTATTATTGCAAGTTTATTAAGAGTTTTGGGAGAATAGAAACACATCTAACAACATTACTAAAGAAAGATGCATTTTATTGGACTCTAGAAGTAGCTAAGGCCTTTGAACATCTTAAAGAGGCTATAATAGCCCTGGTTAAAAATTCATGTAAAAAAAATATAAGACCAAGGTCATGGGACATGTATTCCAAGATTAATGTTCGGAAAGACATCCTAGTGGGTCTTCATTTTGGTTATTATGGCTAAAGGAAATTGGAAAAGGAAATCGAAAAGGATTTAAAAAGGCGAGTGGCATTAATTGAAATTTTATTTATGAAAATAATTGAAATTACAAGAAAAGGAAGGTGAGAGGTTATAAATTTTCATGAGGAGGAAAATGAAGGAAAATAATGCAAAATGAAGAAAATAGAGGCCTGATTAATAAATTGAATATGATGATCAATTGAAACCTTTTTTCGATTCATTTTTGGAGCTCTCTCTCTATTATATCTCTCTCTCACTCTTGGACACTTAGAGTTTTATTTCAAAGAATTGGATCAAGAAAAGAAAAGAAGGAAAAGAGGAATTAAATATCAAGCAAGGAAAAGCAGGATCAAGCAGCTACAATGAGATTATTTGCATGTATCAAGGTGCATGCATTCTTTCCTTCCTAGTTTTGGAATGCATGGTTATGCATGTGTGTTATTGGTTCTCTATTGTCATTGGAATGGGTTTCTCCATGTGTGACAATGTTCTTCATCCTTGCCTTTCCATTTATGGATAGCCATGGTGTGATGGGGTTCTCACATTTTGGTTGAACTGGATTATTGGATGGATTAGAAACTGAATGAGGTGGTCTTTGAAATAAAGAACGCATGGCCTAGTGATCCTTGAATCAGACTGTGGATTGTGGTAAATCCTTGGCCTAGTGACCCCTGAACCATACTGTGGGTTTCTTTAAAGAAATATTTTTTTGTGTTACCTCAGTGGGTCTAAGAATCCTCGACCATTGAATGGCAGGATATATGGTAAGCCTAGAGGTGGTTTCCCTTAAATGGGCCTAGGAATCCTTGGTCTATGATTGGCAAGATATATGGTAAATCCTGGAGGGTGTATTCTCAATTATTCCTAGGAATCCCAACCGGTGAATGGTAGGATATATGGTAAATTCTACTGACTAGGAGACAGGAAAATTCCTCATGGTGTTGGTGGAGAAATTTGGTGCCATCCATGCATTTTTAGGCCCTAGTGATTTGGTGGGGATTGTGGTAAAGTTTGTTTCTATTGATTACGGTAAGGTGGTTTAGCCTCAGGAAGCCATGGTTGATTTCTAGTTATGAGTCCCACATTCATGCTTGGAATATGGCACATGGGTGATTGGCTTAAAGAAATATTTGGTTCAGCCAATCTATGGTCGAGTGGTACATGGAAATCCCAAACCTCGTTGGCTTTTGAATTCACACTAGAACATTTGGCCCAATTTCTGATGGCTAAAATGTCGCTCTTTGTGACACATAGCTGTCCCAAGGGTGACACTTTGAGGTGGGGAAAAACGTTGTTTCTCCTAAAGTCAAAATTCAGACACTTGATTTAAATTTCGGTAGAGCGACGGTAATTCTGATGTTTTTTAGTGGCATCGCAATTCCAACGTTTCAAACTGGTCGTCACTCTTCCAACGTTTCCGATTCATCACTCCTCCAACGTTTATAAACATTTCTATTCCAACACCAATGAACACTATTACCATCATTTTGAGTGTCGCTCTTCCGATGAAAATATGCGTCACTAGTCCGATGCTTCTAAACGTCAAAATACAGATGAAAAGAAAATATTACTTAAAAAAAATTAATGTCGGAATATCGACGGAAAGAAAATATTATTTAAAAAATTAATGTCAGAATACTGATGAAAATAAAATACTATTTAAAAAAAATTAACGTCGAAATACTGACGGAAACAAAATATTATTTAAAAAAAATTAACGTCATAATAATATGGCCCAAAAATCACGTTAAATTTTTGAATACTACTGATTTGATAAATTTTACACAGTCCTGCTTATGTGATAAATAGACCTTAACTTTGCTTAGGTGTTTTCTTTACACTTTTTTCTTCATCACTACGTAAGATCCAATGACAAATGTGTCACATTGAGGTTGGTTGGCATAAGTATTTCAAATCTTAAAGACATTAACTCTTGATTTATGCACACACCTAGAAATTCACTTTGATCATGCTTTGAAATTTGTCAAGAGACTACTGCCAGTTTTTCTTGAACACTGGTATATCCTTCTAGTATTTCCAGAATAGAAATCTGACCACTATTGATTTGTTTACTATAAAAGTATATAGAATTTAATTGGAATCACATCTTTATCATTGTTGCTTCAAATTCAAGCGGAAATATTTAATACTCGCCTTGTAACATAACTGTACATAAGGTAGTGCACTTTCACATATGAACAATCCACAATATTGGCAATAATATCCAACAGGATTAAGAATTATAAGGTATATTTTCAGATAAGGAATCGTTAAATAGTTTAAGACCATAAAGCATTCACGACAATGATATTCTAGATAGTGGTAACGGTCAACCCAAATTTAGTGTTGTCTAATGATTAGAAATCATTTTGGTGATTTAACATAATAACCATCATCAAGAAAAATAAGTTCCTGCAAAAATCAATGACCTGAAATTATTTCACATCAAATCAAAAAGAGTGTCTTTCACAGGAGAAAATTGCATAGAGAGGAACCTTTTCCCGACATTGTGAAGCACTTAATATACTCCCAAACATAGAACATCAATATAAAATAAAATCTAAATTATAGTTTCGAATGAGTTCTCTACCTCTCCAGTATAAATTAAACTCTCTTCATTGCCTCTGAGAATTTCTACCCACTAGTTTGTCACTACCTTCTCAACAAATTGGAACAATGTTAGAAAATGACAATTCTCTAGATAAACCATCCCAGATTCTCACTGATCTCCTAAGACCATATTAATAATGTTGGAATCACCTAAAACTAGATCAAACAAGCAAGGTCAAGAGTCTCATTCAAAAGGTATAACTGTACTATAAATGAAAAGAAAAGGAAAATACCTTGATAGATCACTTCAATTGCAACAATATGTCCAATTATTGCTATCATATGAGTTACTGTTTTGAATATCTCTAATGGAGGCCAATCACACAATGAATAATAGAAAACACTGACCAAGGTTGTCAAACCATGCCAAAAATCTAAGACACCAAGGCATGCCACTGTTGACACACACTGCACCCAACAGGATGCCACCTTTAAGGGTTCCAAAACCATTTGTAGCAGGTTGAAGAGAGATACTTGCAGGGAGATTAATCAGTTAACATCATGGAAATTGAAACAACGAAGAGATTTTTAATGGTTTTCAATCTGAACTCCAATGTAGAGTTTGTTTAGAGATTCAAAAATGGGGGAGGAGGATCTCTGTCCCACCCAAAGGATCTAAAATCTTATAAAATTTTTATGGTACAAGGAGGAAAAGAAAATTGGCCTAGAATATATGGAGAATGGAGTGTTTATGAGATGGGGTAATCCACAAAAATTTTGAATCCAATACAAGTACTAAATGTCCGTCCCCCATATTGAGACTTTGATTTTCCTAGATACAAATAATTCGAACCTTCAATTCATTGGAATTTTTGATGAGAGGTCACTTTGTAATAATTTTTATTGTTCACAAAATTAAACAGTCAGTTTCACAACCCCATCCCCCCACCACAAAATAAACCCTTGATGATTCTCCAATGAAAATAACTCTTTGGGTAGAATTATTGAATTTACCTTAGATAAACGACTGAAGATTTCAAAAAAACAAATGAATGGATTCTGGAATAAAGTTCAATGTAATAGATTCAAATCAATGAATCTAAAAAATCTGGATCATATCAGGATTCCAATAAAATGAATGAGAGCAAGGATAATACAACACCACAAGTTTGGGTAACTATTGTTTAATTTAACCTTAAAACTTTGGGAAGATTCAACTTATGGAACCAAAAACAGCACCTTGAAGAAACTGTTCAAGATTTTAGAAGCTACAAATAATGATATAGCTTAAAACAATTTCTATTCAATTCATTGAATCTAAAACCATCTTCAATGTCTTAAGATGCAAGCAAATGACTGACCATTCACCTTGGTTGTAATGCCTTCTTTAAGCATTGACTTGAAAAAAAATGCAATGGAAAAAGAGCATTGAGAAGCTCTACAATTTTCTATGCAGAGAAATAGCTGAAGATAAAACCATCCAGGATGTTAGGGGATTCTCCTTGATAATTTAAAAAATCTCAAAAAGAGAAATAAAAGTAAAAGGATGTAACCACTTTCAAATCCTGCAAATGAAGTGCCGATAATGAGCACAAAAAAATAGAAATGCCCTGAAATGAAGGAAAAGGTTGTCAGTCAAGCAACAACTTGCCTGAATATCATAGTTACTCCTTCAAATACAGTGAAATCAAGAAATTTAGGTTACTCAATTTAAATTATGGAGATCATGGAACAAAGTCTCTCAAATGAGGGAGAACAAGGAAATTTTAAGTTACTCAATTGACCATAGCGAGATCAAGGGTATTTAAAAACATATTTGTCCAACAGAAGAGGAATAAAATATGAAGAAAATATAACGAAGCATAAAAAAAATATCCAAAAATCAGAAAGAAGAAACAACAGTTCTTATATGACCATAGGAGTTGGTTATCAGGTAGCAGATCTAGAGCCAACAATAAGAAACAATAAACTTAGTGGATGAATTATGAATAAGGAAACCAAGGAAGTTGTAACTTCTCCCAAAATGTTGGGTGTCAATCTATTTGAAATTTTACTAAAATAATTTTAATCAGGAAAAAATATAGTAGAAAAACAGGAAGAACACAAAACTGGGCCTAGGCTATATGAAGTTTTATTGACCCAGTATAGGGAAAACTCAGTTTTAATTTAGAAGGTAATATATCATATTTTCATGTGAGAAACAATTACCTAGATCAACAATGCTAAGACATGACACATGATAATACTTGCCACATGTTGTTCCCACATATGCTCTTAAATATCACAGTTGAAAGTGTTGTTCTTGGGTATGCTACTAGAACATTTTGTATTTCCCTTAATCCATAATGAACTCATGGTAAATTGGCCAAAGAAAAATCACTATTTAAACTAATCGTTGAAATTGATCATTGCTTATGTAGATGGAATGTGAATTCTTTGGAAATACTTTTATTGGTATAATTATGTTTGGTACGTGATCCACTTGGTGAATGAATGATATATAGTTTTTCAATGTGGGAGCATAACTCGTGATTTATTTATGAGAATTACCTTGATATTACATATGTTTTCTCCCCATTGTACCTTGTATGTTAGTTAGATTTCATGGTGGATAAGAACATTAGGGACACCTATTTATGGAAATTCATAATGTATAAGAATTTTAGTAGGATCACCTTTTGTTACAAGCAACTTGTCACCGATTTGATATCTTTAACTGTTCAATAAACTATTTTTTTCCAAACTCCCCAAGTTTCACTTCCACGACCTCTCCACATGACAAGATATGAGTATAGACTAATATTTCCCACATATTTGAGCCACAAAGGGATAAATACCAAAGTATATTTTCCAAGATGAGCTAAGTAGTTATGTATGGAAGTAAGTCACTGCATATTTTTAGTAGAATCCCTCCACGGATCCGAGCCTAGGAATATTATAGATCCACTAAACTGAGTTGTAGTGATCCTTCACACACATCTGAGTTGTGAGATGACACAGTCTTGAAACCAATCTTGATTGGTCTGAGGTGTAAGGAATTTTTTTAGGTCTGTAGAATTATACCGGTAGAAGGCTGATGTTGGCGTATGCATGTGCCAACTCTCCCCTTCACTTTACCTCTTCTATAACATTGTTTCACCTCTGTTCTAACATATTATAAATTTTTTCTATTGCTGGTGCACCTATGTTGCTGAACATGAACACTGTCAGAGCAACAAGGTAAGAAAACTCTAACACTCCCACTTTACAAGTGTTATCCACCAAGGAAATATACTATTACAAAACCTTTAACCCCCTATCTGCTAAGGGAAACATCATCACATTGACCATCTGCGAACCTAAATAAATATAACCTTAGATCAATACTCCCTTCTATACTCTGAAATATCTTTATAATCTTCAAAATGTGCATTCCTTGTTCAAGGAAGACTTCATCAACAACCCACCATTCTATAACATTGTTGCAGCTCCTCTTTTCTAACAGAATCTAAATTGTTTCTATTGCTAGTGTGCTTCTATTGTTGAACATGAACATTGTCAAAGCAACAAGGTATGCAAACTCTAACACTTCCTCTTTACAAGTGTTCTTTACCTTGTTGCAAGATAACTTTGTTCAAGAGTTCCTATAACTACATTTTCAATAATAGATGACACAATGAACTTGGGATAATTTGAAAGGAAGGGTCCAATATTGTGTATACCCATCTTTTGACTCGAGAACTAGAATGCAGAACCAATGTTAATAAAGAAGGGTGATCATAAGAGATCTAAATCCATATAAGCCCAAGTATGTAGATGTAGATAAGGAAAATGCTTTTCCCTAGAGCAAGACTCCTAGATCCTTTACACATTTTTCATAAAGGTGTAGAGCCCCTTTTATATCGATAGATTACAAATCCTAGATCACAAGTTCACCTATAATATTATATAATCACCTTAATGAGCCTAGAGAGATGTATTCAACTAACAATGTAGAGGGTTCAATTGGTTTTGTTCGATGTTACTATTGTTTCTCTTAGTTCTTGAGTTGTTAAATGTAATTTTTATTATGTTTAGAACAACTTATGTTTCTGATATGAGATTGTCGGTGAAGTGAACTTAACAGTTCAATTCACAAGAAGATAATGAACTATATAAACTTATCCATATTAAATAATAATTATTTATTCTAAGAATATGTACTTTAGTTTCAACTTTTGTAAGCTCTTTCACTGGTACAACTTCATTGATAACAACATTATTTTTTTCCACATCAATTGTGTAGGTGTCAATGCTCTTATCCTTTTTTTTAGATCTTTTTTGTGCTTTCTTTCTTTCTCTATCTTATTTATTTCCGCTAGTATAGATTTATTACGATTTCTCAAATTAAAATTTGTATCAACTTCAATCGAAATTTTTTTTATTAATATCTTCAATCTCTCTTTTGTGAGCATTTTTAACGTTGTTAATTTGTTGCTAGTTCATTTATTTGTTTTTGGAATTGAGAATTTATGTACCATGTTTTTATGATCATCTCCAAAATAAAGATTCACAAAGAAAAAAAAATTAGGTGAAGAAGGAACTGTACAATCTTTGGGACATTCATTCCCCTCCCATTTGTGGAGATTCCCCTAGACTCATAGCAACATTGGCTCCCTCCCTACATGAAAGAAGATAACACTCCTGACTCAATCTAAGAATATGGATCATACATAAGAACACAAAAGAGTAAAGAAAGCAAGAAGCATCAAATAATAGAACCATGGCTAAGCTATGAACAAGAAGCCATGCTTTTGACATAGATAAAAGTACATGAACCCTCCAAATGATCAAGGTTTAATCTTCGAAATTACAAGCATTGGGAAACCTAGAAAGAATAAACAATTTAAGTGTACTAATGAATAAGGAAAAGCATGTAATAGTTATCATTCAGTAAACTAAATTAATTATGTCGAGTTCTAAAAAAGGAAATATAAAACCTCCATTTGGAAGAGAGAATACCTTTTAAAAAAAGGAAGCTCCTGCGAGGTATATTACGGAGCTGTTTGGACAAGCCCAGTAATAGAACTGAGCAAGTCTGGTCCCATCGGGGTTAAATAAACCAAGAATAGACACTTGAATTAATGGGTATATCTAAACGTAAATATCAGAGCATAAATTAAATGAGCATATAGTAAACTGGTAAAAGTAGTTTTTGTTGGCACTGTAACAAAAATAATCTAGTCCTAATCATGAACCAGATAATAATGTTATTTTAAACATAGAAAGAGTAAATCCTTAGTTATCAAGAAATATTTAAACAAGATTCAACGAATCTATACAGGGTTTAGATGTAAGCTAGTTAGGAAACCAAGGACTTCATGTCCCTACATAAAATGGAGTAAAATAAAAGAAGTATTGTTGCAGAAACAAAAGTATTTTTACTTACGCAACAAACATGCGTTCGAAGAAACGATAGCTACAGAATGAGTAAATAGACAGTAGAAATATTTCAGAAACTTAATATTTACACATAATTTCTTCATTAAATGACCATACAATAATTTAACAATCAACTTCATTCATTGTTCAAATGAAAACAAAATCTTAAATGTTTCTTCTAGGTAAAAATCCCACCCTGTTACCATGAGATTCCAATTTGGATATGATTAAAAAAAAATAGCAAAGACTCATAATGTATATTGCCGACACTGCATGCGGTGTAACAATTATATAGAAAGGTAACAAGATAAAAATACATTAAAAACTCAAGGTGAAACCCTGTAGTGTATAAAATACCATGGCTAGAATTAACTTGCATAGTGTGTGGCCAAAATACTGCAATATATCAACATAGATGTAATTTTGGCACTTATGACCTTACACTCAAACCTAATGTAACAAAGGAAGTCACATAAAAACCATCAATTTTGGACTGGAGTTTTCCAACCCAGCTAAGCTAAAACATTAACTTTACAACAAGTCCAGTGTCATGGTGAGGGTGCCATGATAAATTCTTCAACCTTGGCAGAGTAAAACCCTGTAAGAGCTAAGTGAAATGGCTTGGTACTTTGCTATGATCAAATATTTTTGAAATAAATAGGACAAATAAAATGGCATGAAGGCCTACCCATCAACCATTGGCATGGAATCTGTTAAGCTCCTGGGAGATGGACTTGAAGCATCCTCGATGTACCTACAAAGGATACATAATGCAAAAAAATAGTTACACTGAGCCGTGAGTTGAAACCTTCAGGTAAATGAATGGAAAACAATAGTAAAAAGGAAGTAATGATGGTATACCTGTAAAACAAAAATTTGGAACCTGGAAGCGAGAGGAAGTATCTCCATAGTCGCAACCAACGAAGGATTTCATGTCTATGGATGTCATGCCGACCACTTGGGGCGAGGAGATGAACCCCATTTGTGGCATAACAATGATTCAAATCAACAGCTCCAAGAATTGTAGAGCGGCGGAAAAAAAAACAATGAGAATGAGAAAGGGTTTCTGGGTTGGGGTAGGGTAGTTAGGGTAAAACTTAGCATATTAAGCTCTACTATAAATATTTGATGTTTCTTTGAATGTTCCAATAATGTTACACATTCCCTTTCAGTCTCCCTCTTCTCAAAACTCCTAGGTAACGACTATAAGTGGATCTATATTAGGGTGAATGTGAAGTATTTCTTGTCTAGGTTGAATAGTTTGTTCTAGAAGCAAAAATATAGCTCACTGAAGTTGAAAAAATAGGGTCCATTTTGGAATACCCTTTTCCTATCTTTCAAATTGTTAAAGATACCTATGAAGAACATTTTTGAGCCCACTTGAGGTCATCATGTTGTTTTAACTTCTAGTACATATGATTAACCAAAGAAAAAAAAAACTTAGTTTTCCAAATCCCCATGAAATTACCTACGATGGTCCTCCATATATCAAATGTTTTCTACTATTTTCGTTGACATTATCTCATTTTTTAATATGTGATCTACCAACAAAATTCATATTCCTAAGCAACACTATCAAATGTCAATATTAATTGGGATTAACTTTATTTTCTCTAAAAAAGAGCCTTGATTGTGTTCAGATACATACTCATTAACTATTTTCTTCTCTTTATCTCCTACTAAGGAATGTGATATGGACATTGAGAAGTGTTTCATTCCATTTCATTTCATAAGGAGAAAACTACATCCTCTCCTCTAGGATTCAACATGAGAATTATCTTGAAAACCCTAGGTTACTAACAAACCCTATGCAACTATCAGTTCCTAATTCTCTTTTTTCGGTCTAATAAACTTCAAAATGTGGATATCAAAGCCATTTCACCATTAATTCCTAATATTAAAGACAAGGATAAGGACCAGTTTTAGGTGATGTCAATTCACCCTTAACTCCTTTGAATCATACAAAATATTTTGAAGGTAATCCAAATAATAATTATACTCCATAAATAATCTTTTAAAAATCTAATGTGAATTATAATGTTTCTGTGTGAATCAATATTGGATATTTATCATAAATGTTGCCAACCATATAGTTATATTTTTCGTGTTTTATCATAATTTCCATAAGTTTTCCACCATTTTATTTTACTCGCTCCTTTAATGGCATAGGCCCAAACCAGAAATCCATGCTACCATGTGTTATAGTGCAAATCTGTAGTATAAGCCCCTTGTAGTGTATACAACTATTAGGAATTATGACTAGTACTTGAAAAACTAGAATAGTTCTATAATTTTCATACTTATATTATTTGATGTGTCAAATTGTAATACTTTAGGTTTTGATCCATAGTTTAATAATGCATGTTGTGCATGATAAAAGGACAAAGAGCTTAGTGTTAATAATATTTTTCCTAAACCATCGCAAGACCGACGGTTTGTCCCTAAACGTCACAATACTGACGCATACTCCCGCAACATCGCGAGATCGAAGGTTTTTCCCTAAACATCGCAAGACTGATGGTTTGTCTCCTAAACGTCGGAAAACCAGCACTTATCCTGAAACGTCGCAAGACCAAAGGTTTCCCTAAATGTCGTAAGACCGACTGTTGGGTGTAGGAATTACACTCAAGCAAACTCCTCAAAACTAAATTTTTCAACCTGGGGGATCTGTAAACTTAGAGACGAAGCAAAAGAAATGCCAGAGATGGTATGAATCTTCCTAATATAAATCCCTACTTTCTTTAAAGGAAATATTTCAGAATCAAATTAAAAAGAGAAAAAGGGAACTTGAACCATCAAAATAATCTAAGACTGTAACAAGAAAGAATGCATTTGCATGAAAGAATTAAAGATAAAAGGAAATAACTCCAAACAATTATTGTTTAACTACTGAGTGTGTGTTTTTATTTAGCAGAGACACTAGCAGTCTCATCGGATGGGCCCTTAAACCTATTCTTTTGGATATTTCCTTCTTGCGCTAAGTTGTCCTGCATTATCGGAGTCTGCTTTCACTAGTGTAGGAACAAAGATTTATGCAGAAGGTATAAATGGTATTTTTACTAAAGGATTTTTTACTTCACGCAAGGGCTTGAACTTTTCCATGTTCAAAGCACTCAGATCCTATGGCAAGAAACTAGTTCTTGCACCGGATCAGAGCTTCTTGCACTTAGCATTTAATTCTTAAAATGAGTGCTTAATTATGGCAAGTGTTATTATACTGTTACTTCAAATTGCACACATAAAAAGTGAATGTTTCTAATCTTAACAGAGTGCAGGCATAAAGAAACAATCAATATACATTTATCCTGTTATAAGCATTTAATGAAAGAAAGAAAATTGCGGGAAGTAGACTAAGAGGGCTTGCTACATCACACCAATGTGCACTAGTGCATGTTCATTTCTCCTACTTGGACCAGGCGGGGAAAACCAATCAAACAGAGTTGCAGAGAAGGAGATATCACACCAACGTGCATTGGTGTAGGGTTATTTCTCCTTCTTGGACCAGGCGAGGAAAACCAATCAAAAAGAATTGCAGAAAAGGAGATATCACACCAACGTGCACTGGTGCAGGGTTATTTCTCCTGCTTGGACCAGGCAGAGGAAAACCAATATGAAATCAAGTGTAGGAAAGGAAATTGCAAGAAAAGGAAATTTATCTACTTCACACAACAAATCTACTTTCACTCAGACAGGAATGCATGTGCTTAAAATTAAATCACACTTGAAAACGTAAACAAAAATTACAGGAAAAAAGGAAATGGGGTAAACGTGCTGGGTTGGCTAGGCCCTAGCCAACCAACACATTTCCCCTTTTAAATAAAAAAACTTCTCAGTACCTTAATCAATTCATCATCTCAAATACATAAATGCAATTTGTGAAACATGAGGTGGATTTCCCTTTTATTAATTCACTGAGGCAAGTACATACATTAATACATCGTCTAGCCTAGATTCGGGCGATAACGAAATATAGCAACCTATTACCGCCTCTCTGGATGTGTCTCTGTTCTCTTCTGCTATCAAAACTTCCTCCCACTTAGTCCTATTTACATTCTACATTATATAGATATTTAGCCAAAGGAAAAAATAGATCATTCAACCGATTACATAACCAAATGCAGAATTTAGCTTTTCGGCCTTCAAAATTAGATAGTTTAGCAAAACTGGCCATAGCCAATATCCAGCTTTCATCCTTCATAGATTCGGTCTCGGCTTCCTTTGGTTCGATCTTGCTGTCATGGCTGAAGCTACTCACAATGAGGCAGTGATCAAGGAGGTTTGGATCTGCTGCAAGGATTTTCTGTGTTGGCAATGGTGCAAGATCTGATCCTGCACTAGGATCAGTGGTCACGGTAAGTACTCTAACTACCACATAAACATTGGAGATATCGATAAGTTACAAAGAGTGATTAAAAGGAAGAAATCATGTAATAAATAATTAATTAATGCTAAGTTGAATTAAAAATATGAAAAATAAAGTTTATACGAAATATGTCACTGTGCTTGGAGTAGTGTAAGATGAGGGTACCTAAAAGAGGTAAAACAGAGGCAAATGGTTATGATTTAGTAAGGGGAAAATGGAAAAAAGAGAGCAAATTAGGGGGCTAACATCCTCCCATCCCTAAGCTGTTGCGTGTCCTCACACGACTCTTTACCTTTGCAAAAAACCATCAAAATTTTGAGCATTCCAACTCAATCCTTCTCTAACATATTGACATTAGCCTGCAATGTTTCAAACTTCTTCTTTCTAATGTTCTTTAGTTTCTTTGTCACACTTTTAAGTCACTTGAAACATTGTGTAGCTCAGTACTTCCAAACTCTAACTTCTCCTTTATTTTTCTGGATTTCTGCAGTTAATTCTTCTTTACTTTGTTCTTTATCCTCCTACGCTTTAGCTATGAGCTGTTCTAATTTCTCCACTTGAAGCTCTAGTTCAAATATCCGAGCAGTAGGAGTTACCAAATCTCCTTCTTTTTCTGTCTCGACAGGGGCTGTGTCTTCCTTAGGGACCTCAGTATCCCTCATGGTTTCAGCAAACACTTCTTCCTCTTCTTCTTCTTCTTCTTCTAGTTCTTCTTCTTCTTCTTCTTATGTTTCTTCTTCTTCTTCTAGTTCTTCTTCTTATTCTAGTTCTTCTTCTTCTTGCATTGGTGCAAAAGGGGTTTCAACATCCTATGGGGACTATGGTTCTTTGCCTACACTAGATTCTTCATTATTTTTTCGAGCCTTTTTAATGAAATTGGCCAATAGAATTTCATCTTCGACCTCTACAGATTTGCTGGATCCATAAGGATTAATAGGTTGTCTTCTTTGGGGGTATGTTCCTGTACTATTGTCGTAGAAGGATTCTCTTCAATAGGTGCACTAACTATCTTCTTATTTGGAGATGGGGCCCTTTCTTCTGTTGATTTTTCAAGTCGTTTCCTTTTTTCACTGGTGCAATAAGGACTCCCTTTTACATTCTTACTCGGACCCCTGCTTGTGTTGGAGGGGTCCTCTATCTCCTTTCCAGCAATTTTATTTTTATGTAGCTGTTTTAATAGCACCTCTCAGGTCATTCCTTTAACTTCTAATTGTTTCTAGACCAAAATCTTTATCAGGTCTTTAACTTCGCTTCGAACATGCGACATCGCTGATTAACGGTTATGAATAGTCAAGAATTTACATGCAACATCAGGAAAATTGGTTCTTATAGATAGGGATCCAACCGTCCACCATCCCTTCCATCCTATCACCCATTCATTCCACTGAAATAGCCATGGATGTGCGACATCTTTGAGATCATGTCGGACTGGTGCTTGCGGCGACGTTTTAACAGCTAGGTGAGGTAATCATTACGAGTGAAGGACATCTAGGATTATGGCGGAAAGGGGAATTATATCCAAGAAATGATTAAACACTTCTGCACTCCTTCATAATTCAAAAAATAACTTTAGCATTCATTAAAAAAATGATCATGATTCTTAACTTAAAAACACCTTGTACTTTAAATAATTTTCTCCTAGTTAATATGATAGCACAAGTACTCATCGACTAAGTGAAAATACTTCTTATAAACTTTCATGATGACCACTTTCCTATAATGTATGCTATGAAAGTAAAAAATTGTACCATATTTCTAACAAGGTGCATGCTTGCACCACTTAAACTATGCTATTCTGCTGGTACCATTCTGCTTGCACTTATTATATAGGACGACATGCTTGCACTAGTGCAAGCATAATATCTAAAAAATAACAGGGAATTTAAGTAAAATATAGGTTGGACTTCCAACATGTCTTCCTCAACTTATACTAGAAATTTTCTTCGCCCTTTCTTGACGCTTCAGAGCATATCCTTTTTCTCTTTGTGCGAGAGATCCTGCAATGAATTCATGAGGGAACAAAGAAGTGGGAAAATGGAAATTTCAGATTGGGAAGGAATTCTGTTACAGGGATTCCAAGAACAATACCACAAGAGGGGATAAACAAAAGTGGGATAGGGAAAATAAATTCAAGGGTAAAGTGCGGTTTTATGAAACAGATAGGGTAAATTCAGAATAATATGGGAAGGTTAATCATTCTGGGATTGAAGAAGAAAATTGATGGAATATTACGAAAGTGGAATATGAAGAAAGGCATAAAAATTTCTGGAAGGTTTGCCTGCACTAGTGCAAGAAAAATAACTGCAACGAGAATTAAGCATTACTTGAATAAAAATATCCATGCTAATTACCCCAATTGTATAAAGGTTGGCTCTGTTGAACCTGCTTTTACTTGGAAGTCGTTAGCATATCTAAAGATCAAGCAACATTCTATTTTTATTAGAAATTTTTGATCTTCCTGCCAGCAAGTTGGTTTTCAGGTTGATCCTTCTTCAATCATGTCAGCGAACTGATTTTCATAATTACAAGAAAATATTTTTTCTTTACTTTTTATTAAAAAAAAAGAAAAATTGTTTTTTTTTTAATTTTTTTTTTAAGAAGAAGAAGAGTTCATGTTTTCAAAAGGTTGGTATTACCATTCACCACTACCGTCTCGAATTTCTATGAACTTTTTGTGTAAAATATTTCCTGGCAAGTGGCTGAAAATATTTTTTTAATTTGTGTCCATTTACCAAGAATACTGAATTTTGTCCATCAATAGTTTTAACTTCTACTGCTACATTCTCGAATACTCGGATCAATTCATAAGGTCCCATCTAACATGTATGGAATTTCCCTTTAAAAATTTTAAATCTAGAATCATAAAGGAGCACCCAATCACCTAGTTGGAATTGCTTTTTCTGAATAGACTTTTCATGCCACCTTTTGTGTTGCTACTGAATTAGTATGTTCTGCTGAACAACATCCCCGCGAAATTAATCTAACTCATTTAATTAGAGAAGACGCTATTGTTGTGCCTTAGAGAGATCTAGTCCTAACTTAATTTTAGTTCTAAAAGTTTTGATTTGGAATTCAATTGGAAACAGATGCTGTTTGCCATATACTAGCTCATATGGTGTATGTCCCGTGCAATTTCTCCAAGTGGTTCTGTATGCCCACAAAGCTTCTTGTAATATTTTAGCCCAGTCTTTCCGATGCATATTTACTATCTTTTTAAGAATGGACTCTATCACTTTGTTTTTGGATTCCACCTGGCCATTTTCTTGCGGGTCATATGGCGTGGATTTCCTGTGTCGGATCTTGTATTGCTCCATCACACCTTGTACCATATTAGAAATAAAATGTGGACCATTTTTAGAAACAATTTCTCTAGGCACACCAAATCTAGTAAAGATTTCAGTAAAAAGAAAATCAACAACAAATTTTTCTATATCAAAGGAAACAGCTTTAGCTTCTACCCATTTTGTAACAAAATCTATACAAACCAAAATATTCTTTTTACTTAATGACGTTGGATTTATTGGCCTTGTAAAATCAATAGCCCATTTTTCAAACTGCTCAATCATAACTTGGGGGCATAATGGAATTTCATTGGTTTTATTAGGATGGCCCATTCATTGACAACTATCACATACTGTTTGGAATCCTTAAACAAGGAAGGCCAAAAGTAACCAGCACGCAATATTTTATATGCAGTCCACTTATCAGTGAAGTGTCCTCCACAAGGTTCATCATGAGCAGATTTCAATATGTAAAACACTTCCTCCTCTCTTACACATCTACGGATAATCAGATCTAGACCAGTGTAAAAGAGATCTCCTTGAATCCAGGAGTATGCAACACTTTTCTGAATAATATTCCGCTTTCACAAGCGGACAAGTGGGGTGGTGTTTTCCCAGTAACCAAGTAATTGGCAATGTCAGAAAACCACAGAGAATCTGTTGACATAGCAAAAATATGTTCATCCAGAAAATCATCATTAACAGGAGTTGATTCACCAATATTATCTAATCTAGAAAGAAAATCTGCTACAACATTAGATTTTCTTGGTCTATCAACAATAGTAACATTAAATTCCTGCAACAATAGCAACCACCTAGTCACTCTACCGCTAGTCAATGGTTTTTTCATCAAATATTTAATCGCAGAATGATCATTATGTACAAATACTTCATATCCTATAATATAGTGCCTGAACTTATTAATTGCAAAAATTACAGCTAAAAAGTCTTTCTCTGTAACTGTATAATTTAATTCATCGGAAGACAAATTCTTAATAATATAATAAATAGCATAGGATTTCTTATTTTCCTCTTTTCCTAAAGCTGTGCCAATAGTCAAATCTGAAGCATCAGAGGAAATGTGAAAAGGCAGGGACCAGTTGGGACCTCTCAAAACTGGTTCCTGTACTAAATTTTCCTTCAATGTTTCAAAATATTGTTGGCAAGATGTGGACCAAGAAAACTCACTATCCTTAGCTAGAAGTCGGAAAAGAGGGGTAGCTATCTTAGAAAAAATTTCAATGAATCTTCTATAGTAACCAGCATGTCCTAAAAAACCTCTTACTTCCCTTTGAGTTTTGGGTGCAAGAATATGAAGAATGATTTCAATCTTTGCTGGATCAACCTAGATATCTTTGCCAGAAATCAAACGGCCAAGTACCACTCCCACTTTGCACATCAATCTACATTTCTTGTCACTCAAGGCGAGATGGGCTTCCTAACAACGGAGAAGTACTTTCTCTAGACTTTTGAGAGCTTCTTGAAAAGAATCACCAAACACAGAAAAGTCATCGATATAAATTTCCACAAATTCTAGATCAACAAAAATGGTGAGGACCACCCTTTGAAATGTAGTCATGGCATTACATAAACCAAAGGGAAGCACTTTATAAGAAAATTTACCCCATGGACATGAAAAATTAATTTTATCCTGATCTTTGGGTGCAATCTGTATCTGGTTATAGCCACTGAAGCCATCCAAAAAGGAAAAATATTTATTTCCTGCAAGGGTATCAAGCACCTGGTCAATGAAAGGGAGAGTGAAGTAATATTTGAGAGTGGCTTTGTTTAATTCTCGATAATCAATATAAATATGCCATCTTCCATCTTTCTTAGGTACTAGCACTAATGGAGAAACCCATTGACTGTCGGAAATAGGATAGATAAAACCGGCATCCAAGATTTTATGTACTTCTTCCTTCACAATATCTCTTAGAGCTGGATTCATTCACCTTTGGGGTTGTCAGAAAGGTCGGGTTCCTTCCTAAATATAGATATGATGTGTACAAGTTTCAGGAGGAATACCCTTCGTATCTTCATATCCCCAAGCAAAGGCATTAAGATGGTTTTGCAGCAAATTCACAAGCTGCTCCCACTGAGATGAGTCCAAATCTAAACTAATATGCAAGGATTTACCACGGCTAGTCTCAACAAGAGTAGTGTCAAGCTCAGGCTTACTCAAGGGAGTGATCAAATGAAACGGTACAGAAGAATGAGAATCATGATTATCTTGAAAATCTAGGCTGAAAATCTAGCTCAATGGCTCAAAATTAGGCATAGTGTCTAGATTATTCAGGAAATATTGAATCTCATCTTCTTGTGATGACCCAGTATAATGATGGATAAGGGAAATGGGTTGAGTCTCCTCATCACTACTTTGATCCAACCATAAAGTATCTCGAAGGTCCTGAATGGATCTGGCAGGGGGATATAAGGTAACTTTCTTCCTAGAATCTCCATGCGAAATATACATATCACCAGAACGACATCCAATATATGCATCGGCTGTAGTAAGCCATGGTCAACCCAAGATCAAGGGATGTCCTCCTATTGGGTTCTTTGGCTGAAGCAAAATGAAATCAGCAGGATATTCCCAAGAATCTAATGAGATGATCACATCATCCAATACTCCTTCTGTCTTAATTTTAGATCTATCTACTAATTCAAGAACAATGTGAGTAGGGCGAAGATGAGATAACCGAAGTTGATCCATGGTTTGCTTATTCATGACATTAATGGCTACCCCCAGGTCTATAAGAACATTAGAGACAAGGACATTACCAATCTGAACTGAGACAATAGGGTTTTCGGGATCAATGTATTTTTCCATAGACATACATCTCGTCATCAACTCTACTGCCCTACCAACAAATTGAATGGTTTGGGGTTCCAATCTCTTCCTCTCGGGTTTCTTGAGACAAATTTCCCTAATAATCTTGGTACAAATGGGGATCTCTTTAATGTCTTGAAGCAAAGGTATCTTAATGAAAAGATTCTGAACCTCTGATGCCAAAATAGTCTCAGAAATAGGCTTACTTCTTTCCATTACTAGACTCTTTGGGAAGGGGGGCTAGTTGGAAGAATATGGCAAGGATTCAGAGGGTAAGGGCTGCTTAGTGACAGCTTTTAGAGAATGGTTAAGAGTTTCCTCTTCTCCTTTCTCTTCAATAATCGCTATAGGTTTCTTCTGATTTTCTGATGTTATAGTTTTTCCCGATCTTAATTGAATATCATGAACCCCAACTGGAATAGACTGGTAATCGAATGGTAAAGGTGGGTTTGTTACATAGATCATTTGCACTGATTTATTATTGTTAGGATTGGGCATAGGTTGAGCAGGAAACTGAGGAGGTCGAAAGGGTGGAGGTAAAGGCAATGGTGGAGTAGGCTGACTTGGAAGTTGAGGCATTGAATAAGGTGTATGCGTAGATGGATATGACTGCCTAGGTGGCTGGTGGGAGTATGGAGAATGAGTTGGCCCTCTCCAACCTTGTTGCCATAGTTGAGAAGGTTTCCCATGCTGATATTGATTCCCATACTGCCACTGCTAATTAGTGTTAGGATAATAATATGCATGAGAATTATAACCAAAATAGTGTGGAGAAAATTCAGGAGTCACACCTGCACCTACCTGAGGCCAATTCTTTCTTTCTCCCATAGCACACAAGTATTCAACTTCAGGCTGTCCCCCTGTAAATACAGATTTAAGTCCTAGTATAGAGGGACATTTTTCTGTGACATGGTCTTCTGCACAAATAGCACACTTATTAGTTTCTTTCAAATTAAGAGGACACTGTTTAGGAGGATGCTTGTCTCTACATTTAGGACAGAAAACACATAATGACTCTTGTTCCTTCATGTGTTTTTGCTGAAATTTTAAAGAGTCTAACTGTTTATTAATAGTATTCATTATATCAATTTTCATGTTTTCCATTTTATTTTCTAGTCCAATAATCATAGCATGAGTAGATTCATTTTTTCTATTTCTATTTCGAGTTCCTCTACCGGATCTATACTGATTTCTTGAAAATTTCCTACATAATTCACAAATTTTTTCAAAAGTTTGCTGAGAAATATCACCTTGTCTTAACAGATTTAAATTATTTCTAGCATTATCAGTAAGTCCTCGTTAGTATGAATCTTAATTCCAAGCATACGGAAAATTACCACTTTAGCTGCGCATAACAAACATCCCTAACAGCATAAATGACTGATAATATCCTCAGATCTACAATTAGGTGATCAAGATAAATGTTGCAAAAATCTAGATATGTGCATTAGAATACATTAAACAGTAGAAAATATTAGAAATGAATTAATTTAGAGACATTACAGCAAAACACAGATACAAAACCATACAAAACCATGGCGGAAAAGAGGCTTTAGCTTGATAGCATTCTCATCATTCTCACTTATTAAAAGAATTTAGTTTACAATTTAAATAGATGAGATAAAATGTCTAAGATAGTACGTGCTATCTTAGACTCCTTTAGTTTAGATAATTTCTCACCAAAAACCCACTAAGATAGGAGTTACTAAACAAGCTCCAATATTTGAGGAACAACCCAAGAGTTAGGCACATATTCCTAACTTGGAATATTTAATTAATTAATTTATTATTTTGGATTTATTATTGTTATTTGATAGAGGCTAACATTCCCCCCTTCAATGAAAAATCCAAAATAAGAACGAGGAACCATCTTCCAAGTTCTCATGTTGATCCTAAAAAACATTGCCTGAAAAACTGCCAAAGCTGGATGTTGAAAAACTGCAATATGAAGAGACCATGAGTCAGCTGCATGTCTGATTCATCTCTGAATTTTTCTTGAAAACTCCATCAAGTGCCAAGTTGCAGAAGGATCCATCTGTCCTTTGCATGAAATCAACATCCTTTGTCCACTGACAAAATTTTTTCAAAGCCCACTGGCTGATGATGTCAAAAACAACTCACTGTTGCTTTTGATGTGTTGAAAACTATTCACTGCTTCTTTGCTGTCGACTACCCACTGGAAAAAAAAATTATGCCCACTGGAAAATTTGTTGATGCCCACTAGCTGTTGAAGATGCCCACTGGCTGCTTTTGCTGATTTTGTCGAGATTTTCAGTTTGACAACCACCGCCAATTTCATTGACATTTTCCCCCCTTTCTCAGCTGAAAGGAGAGACACTTCTCTTGAAAGTATTCCATAACTCCCCCCTTCAGGTGTAGGAGTGTTGCACTAGTGCAGTACTCCCCCATTCAACTGCATGAAAGTACAATCTCCTTTTCAATGTTGGCTGCACTATGTGTGATTTGATGCGGTTGTAGAACTGAGACAATCTTTTGACTGTGGATGACCACGTCCAATGATCGATCCATTCATAATGTACCTTCAATCTGGCTGTTTGTTGTTGGTTGCAAAATTTTTCTGAGGAATGATTTGGTTTGCCACAATGGCGACAAGGATGGAGATCAAAACACGGATCTTACATATGACCGATTCTTTGACAATGAGAACATTTTGGTTGGACTTCAATGTCAGGTTGCGTGAAATTCAGGTTTTCTGCAACTTTGGGTTGCATGCATTGCTGGTTGTTTGCAACTTTCTCAGAACTTGCTAAGGTGAGATGTGCAATAAATCCTCCATTGATGAACTTAATTGGCTTGGAATAATCTGGGATATGCAGGTTGGTGTCATCATTGACATATCCTAAGCCACGTCGATTCTTGTTATTTTGAATTTCTTCCCATGGTTTGATGATGAGTTTGGAAGAAATTGGAACAACTTCGACACTTGAAGCTATTGGAATGAATGACTTATGATCTGGATGGTTCAAAAACTTGAAAGTATCACGCTTTTCTTGCAATTCAATCCTTTGAAGTTGCGACTCTAGTTGAAGAAACTCAATGGTTTCTTTTGTTTGTTGTATATGTCGTGAAAGATCAGCAAGAGTGTCTTTGTTGATGTGCACCATGTCTTCATCACTACAGATGATCAAACTGTGAAGAATGTTTAACAACTGAATATGTTGCGCCATTTTAACTTGCGCTCTTGAAATAAGGCTCTCTTGTTGTAGATGTCATTCTTTGAACTGTTTCACTTGATTTTGGTACTTGAAGGACATGCTCGCTTGCTATGTGACTTGAATGGAATGCTCGCTTTGATTTTTTGCTTATTGCACTTGCTAGAGTTGCAAAAATTTCTTGCTTAAACTCTGGAATTCACACTCGCTTGATGATGATTGTGTTTTCTTAAACGCTCACTTGACTTACTTGATGACTTCACGCTCACTTGAATGAATAGCCACACTCGCTTGATGTCGATCTCAACTTTCTTGATTAGTGTTAGAGTTGAACTTGTTTGGTTGCTTTGATGGTTGCTACAATAAAATTCACTCTAGCTCACTTGAAGGTTTGATCTTTGTACCGACTTGATGAAAATTTCTTGAATGAATATTCACGCTCGCGTGCAGGAGATGTAAAATTGTTTCTTGTTGGATTCAGAAATTCATGCACTCACTTGATTTTTCATAAAGGAAGGGTGTCGAACACTGTTGACAATGCACCCAAGAAAGTTTACAATGATTTTAATTAGTCACTTGTTCTCTTAAAAATTCATTAACAATGAATTTTTAATGATTCACTTAAAACAATGAATTTGATTACAAGTTCTGAAATGGATTTGCAAGAACACTGATGTAGATTTTTCTTTTAAATGCATTAACTTAACTAAGTTAATTTAATTGTTGATGTAGAATGCTGATGTAGACAATCTTTGATTATATGTTGTAGTGACAAAAAAGCATGTGTTGAGCTTAATTCTCCTGCCTTATAGCTATTTCGTTACATGTGTTGTGCTTGCTGGTTTTGAACTTTATGTATGTGTGAAATGAAATCATTTATGTGTCAAAACTAGACACAAAAGCAACAACATGAAGCCATAAAAAACATGCGCTATCACAAACACACATGGTGTACCTAAGATCCCTTTATTCAATTTTGGGCGGATCTAGGACACATCAACACCAAAAAATAATGTCTTTATTGAGTATTGAGTTTATCAAACTTTCATATTTTACAACATTGCCACTGAAGCTTTCTCAAATAATTAGAATTTGATGCTTGCAAATTTTGGAAACAAAAGTCTTCAAAAAACGTGTGCACTGATCACTCACACCTTATTTCTCCGAAGCACACTTATCTCTTCAAAGATTTCAAAACATCACCCTTATTACTCCAAAATAATACAAAATATTCCTATCACTTCAAAATTCATTTCAATACTCTCAAATTTCAACTTTCGCGCCTTATCACTTCAATTACAAAAAGAGTCACTTTTTATCTCTCCCATTTACTCATTAAAAAAATATTAAAACACACTCTCCACTTATTCTCTCTCATGACTATAATAAGTCTTCAAAAAACTTAGGAATATGTGCCTAACTCTTGGATTGTTCCTCAAATATTGGATCTTGTTTAGTAACTCCTATCTTGGTGGGTTTTTGGTGAGAAATTTTCTGAACCAAAGGAGTCTAAGATAACATAGACTATCTTAGACATTTTCTCTCATCTATTTAAATTGTAAACTAAATTCTTTTAATAAGTGAGAATGATGAGAATGCCATCAGGCTGAATCCTCTTTTCTGCCATGGTTTTGTCTGGTTTTGTATCTATGTTTCTCTGTAATGTCTCTGAGTTAATTAATTTCTAATAGAAAAAACAAGATTTACTCCATGCATCCAATAGACAAGACAAGAATATATCAAATGAATTTTGTATTGATAGCACCTGGGAGGAAAACACAAGAGGGTGTTCCCTGTTCTCCTCAATGGGATGGGTTCTTGTAAGTCCTCAACACTTCATATCTATAATTCCTCTCTCTTGATCGTGTAGAAAACCCAGACAAAAAATAGTAGCAAAATATGACTATGATGGTGGATCAATAGTCACACCAAAAGTATAGATCTAGAGTGATCTTTAGGCAACAAAAGGTGGTAAATGAATGGGAAAACTCTTCTATTTATAACAAAATATTGAGTTAGTCTAGATATTGGTGCATAGTTAAAATATTATTAACCAAATCAAGATCCAACTTTTATGGAATATTTTATTATGTTTTTTGGAGGGAAAAGGAATTTGACTTGGGTCAAATCCCTTTATTTGTAAATAATAAATAAATAAATGGTTTATTTATCATTTTAAGGATGTGGTTGAGTAATAATCAAATAAATAATGATTTATTAAATTATTTAAGGGTGAATTAGTGATATTTAACAAAGAATATTATTTAAATAAGATTTAAATAATCATTCTTAGAAAATAATAAGATAAATAAAGATTTATCTAATTAATTTCCTTGTTTTGGGTTAAATATAACCAGGAATATTAATTAAACTGTTGTTTAACTAATTATTCTTTGAGGAAAATCAAACAAATGTATATTTATTTAATATTTCCTCATTGGGTTTCCTATTTATACCATAAACAACTTAATAAAGGTGGTTTACTAAGTTATTTTCATAGTGAAAGCAATTTTACTTAGGGTACAATAGGTCTTACATGGTGTACTTGGGTCCATCTAATAACAATAGGTTAGATGACCAAAAAATGGCGTAACAGTCCTCTTAAGAACAAGGTTCTAATAGTACTGGGATCAAACTTAACTTTTGACCTTTGTAAAATATACAGAAATCTTTCTAGGTAATATTCAAGAGTTTTATCATCATCCTGTATGATTGTAAAAAGCTCATCCTGTATGTCTCGACTTTTGCAAAAAATATTGATATTTAGACAAAAACACTCTCTTCATTTGATCCCAAGAGTTTATAGTTCTTCCTCCTAACCCCATAAACCAGCGTAGAGCTAATTGCTTGAGAGTAACGGGAAATAATCTTAACTTCTAATTGTCAGTTGAATAATCATAACTTCTACAAAGAATATCAAACTCGAATAGAAAAGAGTCAAGATATTCATGAACTTTACCATGGAAATGAGGGAGAGTTCATGGTGAAATATTCTTCATTTGCACCATAGTATCAAGATCCACAATTGGAAACAAAAAAGTGGATTGTTCTTTACTTACCTGGTTTTCACCAGTCCCTTCCAAATGATCTTCATGGTCCACCATTGTTTCCCTTTTACTTGTACCGCTCTCAACAGACTGATCCACACCTGAGATGTTGTCACCAGAATCCAGGTGGATTATTCGTGTATGATGGGTTTGAATTGGATTGGGCTTCCTGCTTACAGAAGGAGACCCAATATGAGAATTGTTTTCAAAATAAGTTTGGCCCTTAGTGGGCTTCAAACCCTTATCTTTTCTAGGCATTCATTTCAGAAAAGAAAGAAAAATAACAAACAACTTCTAGTAAAAAATGTTGTCCGAAATCAATTAACACTAGTAAAATTCCTTCAAAGAAGCTTTTCCAAACAATACTGCAAAAATAAAGGAAAAAGTACCTCTATTTTATAATCATAAAATTCTTACCAAACCAAATCGTCTCCCCGGCAACGGCGCCAAAATGTTGGGTGCAGGAATTACACTTAAGCAAACTCCTCAACACTTAATTTGTCAACCCGGGGGATCCGTAAACTTAGAGACGAAGCACAAGAAGTGCCAGAGATGGTATGAATATTTTTAATTATAAATCCCTACTTTCTTTAAAGGAAAGATTGTAGAATCAAATTAAAAAGAGAAAAAGGCAACTTGAACCATCAAAATAATCTAAGACTGGAACAAGAAAGAATGCATTTGCAAGAGGGAATTAAAGATAAAAGGAAATCACTCTGACTAATTATTGTTTAACTACTGAGTGTGTGTTTTTATTTAGCAGAGACACTATCAGTCTCATCAGATGGGCCCTTAAACCTTCTCCTTTGGAGATTTCCTTCTTGCGCTAATCTATCCTGCATTATCGCAGTCTGCTTGAACTAGTGCAGGAACAGAGATTTATGTAGAAGGTATAAATGGTGTCTTTACTAAAGGCTTTTTTACTTCATAAAAGGCCTTGAACTTTTCTAGGTTCAAAGAACTCAGATCTCTTGGCAAGAAAATATTTCTTGCACCAGATCAAAGCTTCCTACACTTAGAATTTAATTCTTAAAATGAGTGCTTAATTATTGCAAGTGCTATTATACTGTTAATTAAAATTGTACACATAAAAAGTGAATGTTTATGATCTTAATAGAGTGTAGGAATAAAGAAACAATCAATATACATTTATCCTGTCATAAGCGTTTAATGAAAGAAATAAGATTGTGGGAAGTAGACTAAGAGGGCTTGCTGCATCACACCAACGTGCACTAGTGCAGGTTCATTTCTCTTGCTTGGACCAGGCGGGGAAAACCAATAAAATAGAATTGCAAAAAAGGAGATATCACACCAACATGAACTGGTGCAGGATTATTTCTCCTGCTTGGACCAGGTGGGGAAAACCAATCAAACATAATTGCAGAAAAGGATATATCACACCAACATACACTGATGCAAGTTTATTTCTCCTGCTTGGAACAGATGGGGAAAACCAATCAAACAGAATTGCAGAAAAGGATATATCACACCAACGTGCATTGGTGTAGGGTTATTTCTCCTACTTGGACTAGGTAGAGGAAAACCAATCTAAAATCAAGTGCAGGAAAGGAAATTGCAGGAAAAGGAAATTTATCTACTTCACACAATGGATCTGTTTTCACTTAGACAGGAATTCATGTGCTTAAAATTAAATCACACTTGACAACGTAAACACAAATTACAGGAAAACAAGAAATGGGGTAAACGTTTTGGGTTGGCTAGGCCCTAGCCAACCAGCACATTTCCATTTTTAAATAAAAACATTGCTCAGTACCTTGACCAATTCATGAGCTCAAATACAGAAATGCAATTTATGAAACATGAGGTAGAGCTCCCTTTTATTAATTCACTAAGCCAAGTACATACATTAATATATCCTCCAACCCATATTCGGGTGATAAGAAAATACAACAACCTGTTACTGCCTCTCTGGCTATGTCTCTGTTCTCTTCTGCTATCAAAACTTCCTCCCCCTTAGTCCTATTTACATTCTACATTATATAGATCTTTGGCCAAAGGCCAAAATAGATCATTCAACTGATTACATAACCAAACGCAGAATTTAGCTTTTCGGCCTTCAAAATTAGATATTTTAGCAAAACTAGCCGTAGCCAATCTCTAGCTTTCGTCCTTCACAGATTTGGTCTCGGCTACCTTTGGGTCGATCTTGCTGTTGTGGCTGAAGCTACTCAGAACGAGGTGGTGATTAAAGAGGTTTGGATTTGCTGCAAGGATTTGTTGTGCTAGCAACGATGCAATATTCGATCCTGCACTAGGATTAGTGATCACGGTAAGTACTCTAACTACCAAATAAACATTGGAGATATCGATAAGTTACAAAGAGTGATTAAAAGTAAGAAATCATGTAATAAATAATTAATTAATGCTAATTTGAATTAAAAATATGAAAAATAAAGTTTATACGAAATCTGTCACTCTGCTTGGACTAGTGCAAGATGAGGGTGCATAAAAGAGGTAAAACAGAGGTAAATGGTTATGATTTAGGAAGGGTAAAATGGAAAAAAGAGAGAAAATTAGTGGGCTAACACTGACGATTTTTCTCCTAAACATTGCAAGACTGACACTTGGCTCTGAAATGTCGCAATTCCGATGGTTTGTCCTGAAACGTCGGTATTTCGATGATTGTCCTAAACATCGTTGTTCCGATGATACTCCCAAAATGTCTCTAGAGTGACGCTTGTTGGCGGGATTAAAAAAATTGAGAAAAATTGGGGAAATTTTCGACTATACATCAAAAGTGTCGGAACTAAAGTGTCAGAATTTTGACCATATGTACCAGTGATCATTAATAAGAGTGACTTTCCTTGGTATTTTATGTGTACATGTATTGGTTCATATGGATGTATAGTAGGTAAAACATGCATTGTGAGATTATTGTATGTAGTTTATGTGATCATGATGCTATTGGTATGTATGATGTTGATGTGCTGGTTGAGATGAAGCAAGATATGAAAATCATCAAAATCAGATTGCAACATTGGACCTCAGGGTAAGAGTAGATTGTCATACATGTTTGTATGGTGAATATGCAGGTATGTAGGTTAATGGTTGTTATAATAATTAGGGTTACTTATATACTTTTCATTCTATTGTCGTTGTGGTTACTTGCATGGTAGGTGATAGTTAAGTGTGGTCATAAGCACATGTGTTAGATAGTCTTGTAGGATAATAAATTGTTGTTATATGTTACTTAACTTGATTATTATGTGATATTTTAACTTGTTGTTGTTATATGTTAGTTAACTTGATGTTAAGGGTTATTGAATTTAAGATATTGATGTTATATGTATCATTCCAATCTAGACTGACTGGGCATATGTGATTTTTATGCATGAATGACAATTATTTACGATTTTATGATGTGAACATGTTAGCTAGGTATTTTTATGGATATTATGACCTTATTTATGTTTGATTTGATACGTTGTGAAGTTATATCATGCTAATTTAGATTTATTGTGCAGACAAGATAACCTCCCCTGAGATATATTAAGGTATGAGTTTTCTTATGTCGTCTACTTGGTGCTTGAATGCTTGATTATGTTGTATATTTGGTGTTTGAGTGTTGGTGTCTATTATGTCGTCTATCATTTGTTTGAATTTTTGATTGATTGCATGATATGAGTTTGAATCTATAATATTGCATGAAGAAATGATATTGTTTTAAGATGCTTTTTCTAACATAATATGTGTTGAGACAACTGATATGTACTTGAGTGTAAGTAGGTGATAGTTGTAGCATTATGTCTTATGATTGTTAGTTAATTATGACATGGTTGTTAGTATTGGTAAAGGTTGATTCCAATTTAGTATACATGATGCCTTGACCTTTGGAACAAGTGACTAACATGTGTGAATAGTTGTAGGGAAACTTGCTTGGTATTAGCATGACAGGGTAATATTTGATTTTTTTATATAACTAATAGCTGTGTGATGTGATAAAATGTAATAAGACTCAATTGTAGAAAGGTAGAAGGTAAAATAAAATAATTAGGTGAGAATTCCTTTGACTATGTTTGGAAATTGCATTTCCAAATGAATGAGTGTGCTACATGAATACAAGAAGTCTTCTTAACCTTGATTTCGTCTGACATTATGTGGATATGTGTTATATTCATGAATCTGTATTTGACAGGTATATTAGCTAATTCCTAGTTAAAGTTGGATTTGTCAAGGTAATTGAGAAATTATATATCTGTGTGTTTGGTTGTAGGGCAGCGTGCTCGGCTCAACAAGGTAATATAACTAGTATAACATAGTTACCGATAAAACGTGAAAATTACTCGGTAGCCATTTTTTTGAGGTAGTAAGAAAAGCAACTGATTTTGAAAAGTGGTGATGCAGAATCACCCTTTTTTTTCGGAGCATAGTTTTGGCACTTTATATTTTCTTATGGATATATATATATTTTTTTTAATGTCGTCATTTTCATGTCAATTTTGAAAAGTGGTGAATTAGAATAACCTGTTTTTTTTTTTGGAGAATATTTTTGGAACTTTAAATTCTCTTTGATTTTTTTTTTTAATGTCATGTCAATTTAGAAGAATGGTGATTTTTTTAGCACTTTAAATTTTTTTATTTATCAAGCATGAACATTTGTTTTAAACTTTTAGTGATTTTCATGCTAATTTTGAAAAGTGTCGATGCAACATCAATCCGATTTATTTAGATTTAGAGTGGTGATTTTCCTTTTGGTAATAAAATAAATAAAAAAACATAAAAAAAATCCAATATAAAAATATATGACAAAAAACTAATAAAACTATAAAAAAATACAAATAAATAAATAAACAAAAAAATTCAAAAAATAAATTAAAAAAGGAAAAAACTCATAATTTATAGTAAAAATTAACCTATATATATATATATATATATATATATATATATATATATATATATATATATATATATATATATTGAATTTTAAAAAAAAACAACATACTTAATAAAAATGATAAAATAAAATAATTAAAATTTAAAATTTAATAATAATAAAATACTAAAATACAAAATCATTAAAATTTAGAAATTTAAATTAAAAAAAAGTTAAAAAGAACATTAAAATAAATAAAAATTTTGAAAACAATAAAAATTTAAATTTAAAAAAAAATAACAATAAATTTAAAAGGAAATTTAAATTTAAAAAAAAAAACTACAAAAAGTACAACATTTTGAAAGAATAAGAAAAAAACATAATTCATTTTTTTAATTGAAAAATTAAAAAAATAAAAATAAAAACACTTTTTTTAATTAAAATTAAAAACAAATATATTAAATTTTAAAAAAATAATAAATAACTTTAAAAATATAAATGAAAATAAAAAAAAATTAAAATTTAAAATTTAAAATTAAATTTAAAATAAATAATAAATAATAATAATAATAATAATAACAAACTTAATAAAAAAATTTAAAAAAATTAATAAAAAATTTTAAATTTTGGTTTTAATTGATGGCCGAGCACTGCGGCCCCAGGGTAGCAAGGGTCAATCTGTGCTACCTTGAGAGTTACGACGCTTAGCTAGCGGGCTACGAGAGAGCTACCTGCACTCTCGTCACCCACTAGTTAAGCCCCACGGCCCCAAGGGCGGCGACAGAACTCATTTGTTTTTAATTTTTTTAAAATTAATTATTTTATTATTTATTATTTTTAATTAAAAATAATAATTACTTTTTAAATTTGAAATTTTTTATTTTGTTTTTTTTTTTAATTTAAAATTGTTTTTATTTTTATTATATTTAAAACAAAATTATAATAATTTTATTTATATATATATATATATATATATATGAAAAATACTAGATAAATAAAAATAATAAAAATATATATATTTTTTTAAATTAAAAAAAAACTATCATATATATATATATATATATATATATATATATATATATATATATATATTAAAGTTTCCTTAATTTAAAAAAGAATGATTTTTGTTATTTTTTTTAAATATAAAATTGTATTTTTCATATATTTATATATTTTTTTAATTTAAATTTTAACCCTTTTTTTAATTTAAGTTTTTTCTTTTCCTTTCTATTTTTATTTTTAATTTAAATTTTTAAATATAATTAATTTTAACTTAATAGTTTTTATTTTTAAAATTTTAACTAATTTTTTTTTTTTTTGCATTTTTTTTAATTAAGTCATTTATTATTATTATTATTTATAACTTAAAAAATTATTATTTTTTATTATTTTTTATTTGAATTATTTTTTTTACAAGTGATATTTTATCTTTAATACCATGTCTAAAAATCATTGGAATTTTATTTTCATAAACGTGATATTTTATCTTTAATGTCATTCTTGGATTTTTAAGGCTTTTCAGAGACACAATAATAGATTATCTTTAATACCATGCCTAAAAGTCGTTGGGATTTTAAGACTTGATTTTTTATCTTTAATGCCATGTTTATCCTTGAACTTTTAAGGTTTTTCAGAGTCATGATATTTTATCTTTAATTTCATTATTAAAAATTGTTGACAATTTACCCTGAAAGGAAAAAGGTGTTATTCCAACATTAACACTCTTTGTTTTCAAGGTGTTTTTTGCACAAAAAAAATTGACGACGTTCTTCCACCATCAACAATTTATGTTTTCAGGCTATTTTTTGCACACACAAAATTGGCGATGTTATTGCACTATCAACACTTTTTGTTTCGAGGGTGTTTTTTCAAGAAAAAAATAGGTTTTTAGCATAATTTTAAAAAATGTTGAAATTTGACCCTAAAAATAAGGTGCATTCACGAAGACACACTTTTCATTTTTGGGTTGTTTTTCACTTTTTTTGAGTTTTTTTGGGCTATATTTCTCGTTTTGAGGTAATAGTTCCCATTTGATTGGTAACTATGTTGTATGTTTTCATATTTATTTATGTGCTAACAATTGTGTGGTTATGGCAACATGATGTAGAGGATTCCATGTCAAAGGATCACCATGAAATATTAAAGGAAGGCTCAGGTTGATCTTTCCCTTAGAAGCATAAGGGACCCATGGAGTTGAGTCATGGTGTATGTTGGAAGTATTGTGCTTTCAGTGTTTTATGATTTTCTTATGGCTGATTTATAGATTTGACTTTGTTTGGTGCAAGGACTTGCCACTTTGTTTCTAGTGTCATGTTTCTATTGGTGTTTCATGGTTTTCTTCTTGTTTTTTTTTTTCTCTTTCTTTATGTTTTGAGGGTCTTGGGAATTGGTTTGGGAATGAGGAAATCTAATGGAGCTCAGGGAGAGTTGAATGAAACATAATAAGTAATGTAAGACTCGGATGAAGCTCGATGCCTGTACAAGGGAAATTGAAGGAAAGAAGATGACAAACGATTGGCTTGGTTGGGTCCATTGAGAAAAATGGACGATAGTAGGATAATCATGAGAAAGGTAAAATGAAAGGTAGAGTAAAATGGATTTGAGGCATTATATGCATTGGATATGTTGGGAACTATTGTTCTTAATGTTGTGCATGATGTGAATGGATAAAGGGATCTCTCTTAACCTTGACCTTATAATAATTGGTAATTATGTTGTGATAATGTTTATATATATGAATGTTGTACATGTAAGTATGTATGTCGTTGTCTGACAGTATCATGATTGTTTTATGTTGATGTTTATATGTATATATGTATGTATGTATGAAGTTGTCTGACAGGGTCATCACGGATTGTTCTTGTGGAGGAATGATTTCTTATGTAGGTGAATGGCATGAAAGAGGTTCCTCGTCTTATGGGGAATCACTGGGAAGAGTAGCCTCAAAAAATTTAGGAGCTTAGTATCATGTGGAAATGAGTTGATATTATGTCTATCTTTATTTTATGGACATGAATGTTTAGGAATACATCGGCGGAATGAAATTAGTGTGATCTACGACATGCTGGAATAGGAATAGATGGCAGAGAAACACTTGAAAAAATGTTGCTTGATAGAGAGAGTGTGGTTTTGGATGTGCAATGCCATTGTTGTGTATATATTGTGCATATTGTATGTTCAACGATTGTACCTATGGTTTTGTGTGTCTATTGTATATATGGTTTTTTGTCCATATTGCATATGAAGTGTTGGGTATAGATGGTGCTATGTACATGTTGGATATGCAGTGTTGTGTACATATTGTACTATGTGCATGATGGATATGCAATGTTGTGTGCATATGGTGATGTGCACATGTTAGATACGTGGTGTTGTGTACATATGATGTTATGTACATGTTGTATATACAATTCAATGTACATATGGTGTTGTTTGCATGTTGTACATGTGGTGTTATGTACATATGGTGTTGGGTGCATGATTGTACATGTGGTGTTGTGTGCATGTGGTGTTGTGTACATGTTTTACATGTGGTGTTGTATGCATGTGGCGTTGTGTACATGTGGTATTGTGTACACGTTGTACAAGTGGTGTGGTGCACATGTGGTGTTGTGTATACATTGTGCACATGTTGTGTTGTACATTGGATGTAGGAGTATGTATTGTGTTATGGTGTACACTAAGTGTAGGTGTATGTGTCATAATGTATATCAGGTGTAGGTGTAGGTATTTTGTGGTGCCATACATTGTGTGCGGATGTATGTGTTGTGATGTACATTATGTAAGTGTACGTGATTGAAGAAAATAAAAGGCACTAAGTGCTTACAGGTTGTGGCAACTGATATAGTGTGTGTACATAAGGCCAAAGGATAAAGGTAGAAGTGAAGGACTGATTAAAGGATAAGTATTGATATTTTATTTCAGTTTTATTATGCATGTGATCTATGATTTTGATTTATGATAGGTTACATGTGATCTATGACTATAGTTTATGATGATTACATGTGAGTCATGAATTTGATCTATGATGGTTGTGCTTTGAGCTAACTTGATGGGATATGTTTATGTATGATGATTTGGCCAAATAGATAGTATGACTTGTTGTGATAGGAAGTGAACGTAATTGCAGGTGTACCTTGTTGACAAGCTACCAATGCAGTATGATGTGAATTTATTTGAACTTATTTTGAATCTAATGGCAGTTATGTGCTTAGTACAAGAGAGCATGAAAATTCCTAGTTGGGTGGTTTAAACCGATTGTAAGAATTAGCAATAATAGCAAAGAGGAATTGGAAATAGGTAGCAATATGCTGGTAAAGCACTTCATGAGTAGGGCCATTATGGGAAACTGGTATCCAAATGTTTCCATTGATTTCCATGAGATTTATATGACTGGTATGAAGGTTTTTAGTTAGGTATATGCATTGGTTTTTGTATCATCTGATGTGAGGAAACTTTTCCAAGGGATGGATCTCCAACGAAATGGGATGTCGTGGAACTTGGAAGGTGAGTGAGTATACGAAAGGGGGTGACCGGATTTTCCAAGTGACTGTTTAGCAGAGAAGGGAAGGTCATGGAATGTATTTTTTTTGGTCATGATAATTTCTAGATGGAATAAGCTGCACATTGGGAATGTGCCCTGGAACAATGAGTCAATAACTATTTAGTGAGAGGACAAGTGCCACATGATTGTGGTGCTAGACATTGGATGCAATTTTGACTTTGGTAGTGGATTTTGAATTTCATGGGAAGGAAGTGAATCCTGGTACTACTTGAGGGTCAAGGTGTGAGCCTATGGATTCACTTGTTGCTAATAGAGGCATCATATCCTTTTATTTGTTGGTTAGAGAAAATGTGCATGTGTATATGTTTATATTATTATAAATATTGTATCGTGCTGGATTTATAAAGCTCCATAAACCGTCTGATTATTTGTTGGTTGAAGAAAATGTGCATAAGTATATGTTTTTATATTATAAATACCATAATGAGCTGTGTTATAAAGCTCCAGTAAACAACATGATTGTCATTCTTATCCTCAAGAGTGGTCATTGTAAATACTGCAACGAGTTATGTTATAAATTTCCATAGGCAGTAAGTTTTTTTTTTCAGTAGTTGCTAGTTTATAGGTGCCATTTAGAACTGAGCACAGTGTTCCCCCAAGGGGGGTGGTTTTGTAACAACCCTGGTTAAAAATTCATGTAAAACAAATATAATACCAATGTCATGGGACACGTATTCCAAGCTAAATGTTGGGAAATACATCCTAAAGGGTGTTTATTTCAATTATTATGGCTAAAGGAAATTGGCAAAGGAAATGGAGAAGGATTTGAAAATTCAAGTGGCATTAACTGGAATTTTATTTATGAATATAATGGAAATCAGGAGAAAAGGAAGGTGAAAGGTCACAGATTTTCATGACGAGTAAAATGAAGGAAAAATAATGGAAAATGAAGAAAATAGAGGCCTCATTAATAAAAAGGCTTCTAATGATCAATTGGTACCTTTTTTTAGCCCAGTTTTGGAGCTCTCTCTCTCTCTATTTTGTCTCTCTCACACTCTTGGGAACTTAGAGTTTTCTTGGAGCACTTCAACACTGGATCAAGAAAACCAAAGAAGGAAATGAGGAAGTGTTGTGCTATAAAACACCCCCCTATTTATTTTAATAAATGGGGACCCTTTATAAAGAAATAGGAAAATTATTTCTAGCTTTAAAATAAAAAAACTTAGGAAATAAAAGTTTTCTATTGAGTTTTCTACTTTATTCCTTTAGTGCATCACAAACCTCATAGTTTACAACTTAAAAAGACTTACAAACCTCTAAGTTACATGGGTTGCGAAATGCACTAACCTTTTTTCGAAGTTATGTTTTAAAAACTTGCAAACACTTTAATTATCATTATATTCCCTTTATCGCATTGCACCTTATTTAAAACAACCAACCCATAAAACAATTCGATATAAGTGTGATTTCACGGACCCGATGAACCAAAAAATAAATAAAAATAAATCTCTAGAGTCCTATTAAGGGCGGCCGCTTGAATTTTTAATACGCAATTCGCATTTTGCATGATTTAAATCGAAAACAAATTCATTATTGCATAAAATTTGCGATGTGCGGTTTGCGCACATCGCATTTCGCAACATTTATGGGTAAACATCACAAATGGAAAAATTTATATATGGTGATTTGAGAACTAACGAAATTTAATTACTCGAGCATGCGAAATGAATTATGTCGTATCGAAACGAAATTCGAGATCTAACATATTAAAGTTGATTGATACATATTTCATGTGAAGGTGTAAGAAATTCGATTTTGAAATAATTATCAATGATTGTTATTATATTTGAAAAGATTCATATATACTCGTGCATATTTGATATAAAAAAATGGATTTGACTCTCTGTTTTCTATGCTTTTAATGCTCTCCCTGTGTACTTGAAATCAGGAAACCTTTTAACGGATTAAGGAATATGAAATGAGAAAGAATGGAAAAGAGATTTCTCAAGCGCTACCTACTAAAGACTCACACATGTCTCCCTTATTTTTAGATACCACCTGCAACAAGGATTGCAACAGTTCATCATGGGAATCAATGTATAAACTTTTTGAAGATGAAAATCCAAAATTAATAGCCAAAGTCTCTATAATAGGTGCGACATCTACTTCAAACATGACCTACTTCGATGTTGCACATTCCTTCGTCCACAAGGTAGCCGCAATACTGAAAATTCTCCCTTACATAGACATGTTTAAGTGGGTAATTGACCACTTAAGCATAGATGAAAATAAATTCAAAGATTCAAATGAGAAAAGATAGGGTATTTCAGGGCATAATATTTACAAGAAATGTACCATCTACCCTCCGCACAGTAGAAATATGACAAGGCTTTTTTGCAAAGATTTAGAGCAGAGCTTCTAGATCTCATGAAATTTATCAAAGAATGGAAGGAAGACCAGGGTAAACTAAAGGGAGATAATATCAGTATGTACTCTATTTCCCAACTTCCTTACCCTTATTACTATGTTGCTTGTATGTTGTGTAGATTGTTTGCCAATCCTGGGTTCCATTGATTGACACAATTGTCAATTCCTCAATTCTGAATTGGGAAAATATCTTATCTGACTGTTAAGCCAAACACATCACAGAGTATATGAATAAAAGGAGTGTTTCATCTATAGAAATACCTCACTTTTATATGTCTGACTTTGTCATGGACATAATCTTATTTTCTTCTAGTTTTCCTACCATGGGATGGAAATGCACTACCCAAGAACCTACCCCAATCCACATTTACCACAGAGACCTTTGGGATTCAGAATTTCAACTGCATTTTTATAAAATTTGTTTTGGATTCATACTGCCTATGAACCAAATGATATTCAATAAGAAGGCCCCTAGGGTTTCTGAAGAGGTTAGCACAGATATTCGTTCTGTGGCTAGATGGTTTGCAGAGGAGAATTTTACATATGTCAAATTATTCAGGAGTTATGCTTCTCCCCACGTCCTACCATATTGTGTTCATGATAATTTTCTTGCACAAGAGATAGCCTACCAGCTTGTTAATGATATCACTAAACAACTGAAAGATGCTAAGAATGTTGTTTAGCCTAATTTCCCTGTATAGTGTGGCACTTTTTCACTCTTTGATATTGGCCATACCTATAAGGACATTTCCAAGATTAATATATTGAAATTGGGAGTAATGCAAAATAGGCTATATGATCCAAATGATGTAATTAAAAATTACACTACGTAGCTCAAAATGAAGCCTTTTGTAAAGGAAATAGATGGACTTAATGATCTCTTCCAAGGCATGAAATTTTTTTCAGATATAATCAAGTTTGCATCCAGCCAAATGAGCCAAGATGATTTGGAAACATTCCAAATATATAGAAATAAGAGACTGGAGAGAGTTCCTCTTAATTTGTTAACTATTGAAGATGTCAACAAACCTACTCCAAGTATCATCTTGGATAATGAAGCAAAAGACATGTCTGAGGATGAATCAGGTCAATCAGAGCATCAATCTCACAATTCGGATCACTCTGAAAATGAATCTAAATCTAGAAAGGATATTCCAAAAAAGATATTTGATAAGGTAATCCAAGAGATAGAGATGCAAGAGCGAAAAGAAACTAATGGAAAAGAGTCAACTTCTCAAGAAGTTTAGCACAATCATGACACACTAGATCAGTCTGAAAAGTCACAAACAAAGAATTTTAGTAGTGAATGGGAGGATTTTTCTAAAGAAATAAAAACTCCTAAAGACAATCCCAATATTGATCAAGTAACTAGTTTTCAAACACTTGAACATTCCCAGAAGATAGTGGAAACTATTAATCCACTACAACAAGTTCGAGAGACTCATGATCGAGAGATCATATCGGCCTACCCTACAAAAAAAATAGTTTTACAAGTTGAAGAAATTCCTTCACTAGACATATTCTACAGTCCTAGCTATAAGGTTGTAGTTAAGAGGAATAAAAGGAGAATAATTGATGAAATGGTATCAAGCCTCACAGATGAATCAATTGACGTATTATGGAAGGATTCCTTAGATGAACCTACAAAACATCTAACTAAATTATCATAGTATGCAGGGGAATATGATACTACCACTGTTGATAAAGCTACTGAAGTTAGAGTGTTTCTGAGGCAAAAGGAATCAAAAGTACAATAACTAGAGAAGCTATTAAATGAATAAAAATCCAACTCTAGTGAGAAAATAAATAAAAAACGATGACCCAATTCAAAATGATTCCGAGAGTCTTAAATTTCAGCATTAAGCAAAAATCAATGAGAAACAAGCACAACTGGAAACAACAATGACCAAGTTAGAGAGCCAACCGCAATTAGAGGAATTTATAAAAGAAGCGTTGGATGTAAATTCTAAGTTAAAGAAAGAACAGGAAGTATTTGTCATCAAGCTTCTATTATTGACTCTTATTGTGATTCAAATAAAATATTGATCCAACAAATAGCTATCCAGAAACTTGAATGTGAAAGACTCGAAAATAAAATCACCGAACACAATCAATGGCAAGCATTAGACTCAAGAAAGGAACCTGATATACCTTAGGTATTAAGTTTCATAAGGATGTCCTATTCAAATTTTGGGAAACAAAAATCAAACAGGCATAGAAAGCAGCAGCGAAAACATCAAAATTATGAAATGAAATTATTGAATCTGTATGTGAATAGCTGGTGAAAGAAGAAATTCTCAAATAGTACATGTATGAAGTGTTCTTAGAATTAAAATAGCTAGAAACATAGTGGAAGAAGAATGCAGACACACAAGATGAAGTAATTAAAAAGGTAAATACTTTTTATCAAGAAAATTATTGGAATTTTCTGATCAAACCTTATCATCAGTATCAGATTCTTCAATCCTTAACAGATTCAACAAAAGGATCACAGCCATTACTTTAAAATGCAATATTCAAGAGACAGGTTAGATCGAGGATTTCACAGCCAGCTAAGCTCAAGTCTATGATAGATATTTGTCAACTTCGTGACCAAATCCAGAAGAAAGGGTAGAATTCATAAATCAAAATTGTTATTTTATTTTCCTAGATTGTATTTTAAGTTACTCTTACGAGGATGGTTGTTTGAAACCTCCTCTATATTTTGTAATAATATATTTTAGAACATAGCTAGTTAAGTATTTAAACCCCTCTCCTGCATTTGGAAAAGGGTCGAGAAATTTGTCAAAAACATTTCCAAATAATGCACGATTTTAAGTTTGTGAATGCTTTGATGAATTAATGGAACACATTTGTTATCTTTTGACAATTAAAGATGTTTAACTGATGTTGCACTACTATACTCTTTAAATTTCTTGAAAGTGAGAAGGAGCAGACCAATTATTGTTAGTTTACATGAGTAGAACTTCGTACATATGGTACTTTTATTCACTTGTATTAAGTCTTACTTTATAGATTGACAGTCATCTTTTTATTGCATTATATATTTGAAACTTTATTATAGATGAATGTTATATTCACTTTTTTTCTAATATTTGTCTGTAGTTTCTTATTGAATGTATAATCACACATATGAATGTGATATATTTTTCACAATTCTTCTAGTCAAACTATTTTGTTAGAAGAATCATCTTACATAATTTTCATCTCTTTGAATTGTTAAATGATCTATATTACTAACAATTGAAGGATATCTTTTTAGATCGCATAAAGGAATAAACACCATGGTATATAGTAGGATAGATAGTTTAGATAGATGCATAAGATAGATTAAGATCATTTTCCATTTGCATGTCATATAATCACACACCCTCAAAATCATCCTTATTGGGAAACTGGTCTCATTACCCCCAATCGGAGCCACTACACCAAATGGAAAAGGATTTGATTTAAGGTCTAGACCGGGTGGTTTTCCCCAATGTTTCGGCAGCAGAATTTTGAAGCCCCAACAGGAAGCAAGGTAAGGAAGAGTAGGATCAAGTAGCTACAATGAGATTATTTGCAAGTATCAAGTTGCATGTATGATTTCCTTGCTAGTTTTTCCATGCATGGTTATGGATGTGTGTTATTGGTTCTATTGTTGTCAAGGGAATGGATTTTTCTAGGTTTGAAAATGTTCTTCGGCCTTGTTTTTCCATTTATGGATATCCATGGTGTGATTGGGTTCTCATGTTTTAGTTGAGCGGGATTGTCGGATGGATTTGAAATTGAATGAGGTGGTCTCTGAAAGAAATAACACATGGCCTAGTGATCTGAGAATCAGATTATGGATTAAGGTAAATATTTGGCCTAGTGACCCCTGAACTAGACTATGGGTTGTGGTAAGGCTGTATTTTTTTTTGTTACCTCGGTGGGCCTAGGAATCCTCAACCGATGAATGATGGTATATATAGTAAAACATAGAGGTGGGTACCCTAAATTAGGCCTAGGAATCCTTGGAGGATGATTGGATGGATATATGATAAATCGTGGAGGGTGGAATATTGATTAGGCCTAGGAATCCTGACTAGTGAATGGTGGGATATACAATAAATATTAGAGACTAGGAGACAGGAAAATTCCTGATGGTGTAGGTGGAGAAATATGGTGGAATCCGTGTTTGTTTAGGGCCTAGTGATCTGGTGGGGATTGCTGTAAAGCCCAATTATATTAATGAGGGTGAGGTAGTTTAGACTTGGAAATCCCTGGCTGATTTATGGTTATGAGTCCCACATTTATTCTTGGAATATGGCATAGGAGTGATTGTCTAAAAGAAATATTTGTTTCAACCAATATAAGGTCATGTGGTATGTGGAAGTCCCAAACCTGGTTGGATTTTGCATTCATTAATAAGAGTTCCTTTCCTTGGTATTTTATGTACAAATGTATTGGTTCATATGTGGCATTTATGGTTGTTGTATCCCTGTTATTTCTATGTTTTATATTTTGGTTATGAGTATGTTTTACAATAGTGATAATGGATGGATCTCATCATGTTTTGATTTGTAAATGAATGAAAAATGAATATATGACCTAATAGATCGTAATGTAGCTAATTTGATATGGCATCAATGCTTCTTATATATTCTCAGATAAATATGAGATCCCTATGCTTAGATTTGTTGTTATGACCTATAGAATGCATATTTGTAACATGTTTGATGAAATTTCTATCATGGATAATAGGGGTCCAATTAAGTCTTTGATAACGTTTTTGCATTAGTACCCTTTTCTCGATGTTATTTATCATTCCTAAATTTTTCATCACGTTCTGGGCATTGGCCTAAGTCCTGGCCCTGAAAAAGTGGAACAAAATCCAAGGTTGTTGGCATAGAACTAGCTAGAAAATTCCACAGTCGTTGGCTTTCCCTTACTATGGGAGTGACTAGGGTGTTAGATCAGTGAAAAGTTAAGTTGCCTAGGGGGTTGGTGACCTGGAAAGGTTGGTTGGCTCCTCGAGGTTTTGCAGCATGTGTGGAAGGTCAATTTTTATTTTATTTTATCGGTTCCACTTCCCTAACTATACATGGGGAGTTTAATCACATCATAGTAGCATCTCGTGACATGTTTACCCCAGTGGACCAGTTAGCTTGGGTAAATGTGGGAGGAGGGCATTATACACTAAATGTGCCAAGCACCGGTCTTATCTACACCAGATTTCACAAAAACCTTTATTTTGGAATGTGATGACTCAGGAAATGAAATTGTTGTTGTTTTAATGCAAGAAGGAAGAACCATTTTTTTTGAAATTCGTCCATTCAAGGGAAAGTATCTACAAAAACCTATTTATGAGAATAAAATGTTGGAAATACTACATGAACTAAATAAATGATGAACTTATCTAATCAAAATACAATTCAAAGTAAAAACAGATGATGATAGTCTTAAATAATTTTTGGAACAAAGATTATTTTCAAAAGAGCAGCAAAAATGGGTAACCAAGATGTTGGGTTCTGAATTTGAAATCATATACAAAAATTGGAAGAAAAATGTTGTTGCAGATGCACTCTCAAGAAAGGATGAACATGTGGAAGCATTGCATTGTGCCATTTCTATTATCCAATATGATTTGATAACTCAATCAAAGGATGAATGGAAGAATGATGAAGAGGTGTAGACACTCATTCAAAAGTTGCAGCAAGATCCCAACACATATGATACATTTATCTTTAAAAATGATTCATTATGGTACAAAGATCACTTATATATTTGTAAGAATTCCAAACTCAAACAAAAGATTCTTTTGGAATTGCACACCTCCCCCTTAGGATAGAACTCGCAATTTTTAAAAACTTACCACAAGGTGAATAAATTTTTTTTTTGGGGGATGGCATTAAATTTGATATTCAGAAGTTTGTGACGAAAATTTTGGTTTTCCAAGAAAATAATTTGAGACAATTAAGACTCCTATTCTGTTACAATTTTTTTCCATTCCAATTCAAAGTTGGGAGGAGGTCTCAATCGATTTTATTATAGGTTTACCCAAGCCTAAAGGAAACTATGTCATTATGGTGGTAGTTGATATACTTACCAAGTATGCACACTTTTTTGCATTATCTAATGTATTTAAAGTAAGTACATTTTCTACTTCATTTATGGAGAAAATTCAAAATCTATATGGAAACACAAAGATTATTGTAAGCGACAGAGATCCCATTTTCACTGGAAATTTTTGGACAAAATTATTTTCTTCTATGTGTACTCAATTAGCTCATAGCTCATCTTATCATCCTCAATATGATGGTCAAACTAAGATAGCAAACAAATATTTGGAAGGATATCTTCGTTGCTTTGTATCTTATAAACAAGCACAATTTTTCAAGTGGTTACCTTTGGTTAAATGATGGTATAACACTTCCTTCCATACTGCAACAAAAATGACCCCATTTATGGCACTTTATGGATATCATCCACCAACCATCACATCATATTTAAGGGAAAAATCTAAGGTTCAACCAGTGGAATATCATATCAATAATCAACAACAAGTTCTCCAACTCTTAAAGGATAAACTCACTCTAGCGCAAAATCGAATGAAACAACAGATCGATTAACATCACAGTGAAAGATGTTTTGATGTAGGAGAATGGGTATTTTTACAGCTACAACCATACAAACAAATGTCCCTCAAGTAAGCTAAGAAAGATAATAAATTATCACCCAGGTACTATGGTTCTTATAAGGTACTGCAAAATATTGGTACTATGGGATACAAATTGGAGTTGCCTACATCTTCCCGAGTACACTCAATTTTCCATGTTTCATACTTAAAAAAGGTTATCAGTGAAAATATCCCAGTTCAAACAATATTGATAGAACTTGAAGAATAAGGAAAAATCATATTGGAGCTTTAAGGAGTCATAGAAACAAGAACACAGAATCTACGAAATTGATCAATTTAAGGGTATCTCATCAAGTGGAAGAACTTACCTACTAAAGATTCCACTTATGAGGATGAGAATTTTATACAGAAGCATCTATAACTACTCAAGCTTTCGGGACAACACGTTTTTTAAGGATAGGGGCATGTTAGGTCCCTATAATACTAGTATATCCCCTTTATTGTTATTGTTAGTGTAGCCTCATATTGTTATTATTATGCCCCATAGAAGGCCATTGTTTTATTTGTGTTTCCTTACATTATTATTGTTATGTAGACTCTAGTTATATTGTGACCCCTTAGAATCCTATATATAGATAGGAGGTCTATTCATTTGTATCATTCATGAGTTTTTCATTTATGTAATTTAAAGTAGGTTTTCTCCTCAAAGAGGCTAATTTTGAAGTTGTTGATCTCTCTTTTTTTGTGATCTGGTTACATAATACTAGATGTATCCTCAAATTTTTGTATCTGGAAAGCCATAATGTCCTTCCTAATAGAATAATTTTGCCTAAATATGTATGCAAAGAGAGATATCACCATACATACATAATTTTATCATCTAGAAAACTAAAATACGGAGAAGGCCAAGGCGAAGCATTTGATCCTCGATGGAGTTCAATATCATGTAGTCTCACCTAGAGCAACCAAGAATATGACCAAAGATATGTGGGATGCTATTACATCACCCTACCAAAATCCTTATGATAATCATAATATGTTCCTGAAGGAGAAGATGACAACCACTAGGATGTAGAAGGAAGAAGGAGTTACTCCCTACCTCACCAAGATTTAGGATGTCTGGAATGATATTTTCGTAGTTGGAGATACACCTCAAGACAATGAGTTGGTGCATGTAGATACGGAATGGGCTACTTTTTTCCAATATATCACTAGAGGATATCAAATACCAGGTTGGGATCGATTGCGGGCATATTTTATATAGGAGGAGATGAGAATTTCTCTAGTAAAGAATAGTCTCTGTAGTAGTGGCAGAGGATTAAAGAGTGTGAAGGAGGATGAAAATGTAGCCCTTACATTGAAGGGAAATTAAAAGAAAGGTCCAAGATAGGGAAAAGACTCATAGGGAGGAGAAAGGAAGAATAAGTACCTATTGAAAATCAAATGCTTCAGGTGTAGCGATTCTTTTCACTACAATTTCTAGTTTCTGAAGAGAAATAAGGACAAGAAGGAGAACTAGGAGGAGGAAGCAACTTCAGAAAAGATCAAAAATTTGTCTTCTAGGTTGGAGTATGAATTCACTTTGTATGTATTTATACCTCTAGGAGATAAGTGGGGTGAAATTTAACTTTAGTCACCACAGTTGCATAGTTTTGGCCAGGGTCAAAGGAGGATAACATTGGAAAGATGGTTCCTCATGAATCAATACCCTTGCTATAGGGGCCTATAGTATTTAGTAGCGGGTGGACTAGTGCCAGATGGTGCAGTCAGTCCATGAGGGAAAATTGCAATAATATTTGCAGTCATATGTGTTGATCATTGGTTTCCGTTGATGACAACCCAAGCAGCACCAGGGGCTACCCTAATCTTGCATGGGAATTTTGAGCTACCAAATTACTACATTTTGGGTCAATTTTTTTTTTTTTATGGTTTCTACTTGTCAATATGTTTCCATTGATATATGACATGCCATGTAATTCTTCACGGTTTTAGATATATTCATGTTTGAAGTTAGTAACCCCGGTTAGTGGACTAAAACCCCATGGGGTTGTGGCATGGGTCATTGAAAATTCAATAATTAATAATTTTTAAGCTCCTAAAAGCCCTCCCATGCTCACTTGTTAAAGACCCTCTTAGCCTAAGCATTTATATAAATTTTGATCCTCATATCCTCCTCATGTAGGGATTTCGCTACTTGAAATAAGTCATCGTGGAATTTGTGCTATAACGTTTTTTCTATGAAGGTTCAGAAGCTAAAATTTTTATAAGGTGAAGCTGAAATCCTAACGAAGCTCTTGTAAATATTTTAGAACATGGTGTGCAATATTTTTGGAGATATGATCTGTGGAAGTTAGGGCTTTTGCAAGTTCCTGAACTTTATCTCAAAGAGGTGACCTTGGGAAAATCGTTATAACTCTCTCTTTGAGTATCGGATTGGAATTATGTAAAATGTTATAGATAGTGCATGGAATTCCATTTTATTTTTACCAATTTCATATCCAAATAAATAAATAGTGTCATGTGGCATGCCATACAATTTTTCTCTACTGAACCAGTCCATAATTAGGTCATTATGAGAGATTGGGCATAACTTTGCCTTGAAGAATCCAAATTGGGCCAGGCCTGTGGAATTGGAAAGAAGACTCAAAGGACTACTATAGGACGAAAAATCACATATTCTGGATATGAAATAATAGAGATACACCAGATTCAATATCGAGCTCCTAGAAGGCAAGAAAAAACTAGATCATGTGTTGTCAAGGGCTGCAAAGGACCATACTTTCTAGGGTAGCAAAGAAAATCGAGGTGCAACAGAGGGTAGCATGACAAGAGCAAAAATCAAGGTGAAAAATAGCAGCAAGAAGCTCACCACATGAAGTCTTCAAGTGGGCAGCACTACATACAGTCATTGTAAAGGTATCATTGTACAAAGTCATTGTAAAGGCATCATTGTAAAAATTGTATAGGTGTCTATCTACCAATAGTTGTAGAGGCAGTGTCAGGAGGTCTAGGATCATCATTAGGTGGTTGTGTCATAGTTGGGGTTATGGTTTACTGTGTCTTGTTCTTCTACATCATTCTATATCATTGTAAAGTGGACCATTTTCCCTGATACAGGAGTCCATTCTTCTTTTATTCTTCTATAGGGTGGTAGGGTGGTGCTAGGGTGATTTGTAGCTTATTGGGTGTTGGGGCATCTGTTCAGTTGACTACTGAAGAATCTTAGGTGTTGGAGCATCCATCTAGTGGGATTTGGAGAAGAATGATTTTCTAGGTTCTAGGAAGTTGGAGCTTTATTTTCATATTTGGGGTTATGGTCTAGTGTGTCTTCCTCTTATACATCATTATTTATGTAACAACCTACCAGCCAGATGTTATGCAAGTAGTTGGAAAAGTAGCAAGATTCCAAGAAGCACCGAAAGGATCACATATTATTATCGTCAAAAGAATTCTTCGATATCTAAAGGGAACATCAGAATATGGCTTGTGGTATCCCAAGGGTAATAATCTCATTATTTAAGCCTTTATAGATGCAGATTGGGTAGGAAGCATTTATGAGCGTAAGATTACTCGTGAAGAATTTGAATATCTTTTCCATAAGATTTGGATTCTCCCAAGTTCTCATTAGATTTTCCTTATTCATAAAATAAATGGGGAGTGGAAGTGTGTACAGGTCTGCAGGATGGTTGTGTGTTGGGGGGGTTACCCTTTTCTATTGATGTCAAAGGGGGAGAGAATGTTGTAGGAAGAGGTGTCATAATCGTAGGGGAGTACTTGTGTTGCCATCAATGCCAAAGTGGGATATTGTTGATCAGTGGTTGTCACTGATGTCAACCTAAGAAGCACTAGGGGATACCCTGATCTTGCATGGGAATTTTTCCCTACCAAATTACTATATTTTGGGTCAATAATTTTTTATGGTTTCCACTTGTCGATATGTTTCTGTTGATATATGGCACACCACATAATTCTTCATGGTTTGAGAGGTATTCATGTTTGAAGTTAGTAACCCCAGTTAGTGGGATAAAACCCCATGGGGTTGTGGCATGGGTCATTGAAAAGTTAATAATTAATAATTTTTAAGCTCTTAAAATCCCTCCCACGTTCACTTTTTGAAGACCCTCTCAACCTAAGAATTTATATAAATTGTGATCCTCATATCCTCCTCATATAGGGATTTTGCTACCGAAAACAGGTCATTGTGGAATTTGCGCTATAACATTTTTTATACAAAGGTTCAGAAGCAGAAATTTTTATGAGGTGAAGAAGAAATCCTAAGGAAGCTCCTGTAAACATTTCAGAGCATGGTGCACAATATTTTCAAAGATATGATCTGTGGAAGTTAGGGTTTTTTCAAGCTCTTGAACTTCATCTCAAAGAGGTAACCTTGGGAAAATTTTCATAACACTCTCTCTAAGTATCAGTTTGGAATTATGTAAAAATTGTTGGATAATGAATGGACTGTATTTTTCTCTGTATTAATTTCAGATTCGAATAAAGAAACAATAACATGTGGCATGCTGTACAAGTTCTCTCCGCTGAACCAATTCCTAATTAGGTCATTATGAGATATTGGGCATAACTTTGTCTTGAAGAATCTAAATTGGATCAAACCTGTGGCATTGGAAAGAAGATTCAGTGTACTACTAGAGGACTAAAACTCACATATTGGGGATATTAAATAATAGAGATACACCAGATTCAATCCCGAGCTCCTAGAATGCAATAAAAATCTAGATGATGTGTTGTCAAGGGTTGCAAAGGACCAGAATTTCTAGGGCAGCAAAGAAAAGCAAGGTGCAGTAGAGGGTAGCATGACAAGAGCAGCAATCAAGGTGCATAATAGAAGCAATAATCTGACCAAATGAAGTCTTCAAGCGGGCAGCACTACATAGAGTCATTGTAAAGGTATCATTGTACTAAGTCATTGTAAAGGCATCATTGTAAAAATTGTATAGGTGTCTACCTTCCAAGAGTTGTAGAGGCAGTGTTAGGAGGTCTAGGATCATCATTAAGTGGTTGTGTTATAGTTGGGGTTATGGTCTAGTGTGTCTTCCTCTTCTACATCATTCAATATCATTGTAGTGGACCATTTTCCCTGGTACGGGAGCCCATTCTTCTTTTATTCTTCTATAGGGTGGTAGCATGGTGCTAGGCTTGTGCATGAAGTCACCAACAGGTTCAAGCTTGTGAAAAATTCAGGGTGGTAGGGTGGTTCTAGGGTGAGTTTTAGCTCATTGGGTGTTGGGGCATCCATTATGTTGACTACTGAAGAATCTCGAGCATTGGAGAATTCATCTAGTGGGAGCTAGAGAAGAATGATTTTCTATATTCTAGGAAGTTGGAGCTTTCTTTTCAATTGGAGTTGAATATTAAAGAATTATTAGAAAATAATTCAGGTGGTTTTTGTCTCGGAGGGGGTTTCCACCTTAAAAACTATGTGCATTTGTGTTCCTTTTGTTTACTTCTATCATTGTACAATCACTGATAATAATTGAAGATTAACTAATTCTCTGAAAGATTAATAATAATACTAATTGAAAGGAATATTGATTCAACCCCCCTCTTAGTATTTCCAACAGGATGCTGAGAGGAATAGAGAAATTGTAATGTAGGAATTTTCAATGGATATTGTAAATACTGGTAGAAATTATATTATTAAGAGACATTTGAAATTCATAGGACATAATTAATTTAATTCTTAGTTGTAGTAGTTGGAGCAACAACATGAGATGAGTTACAAAGTACAGAGCAGAGTTGGAAGCATTAATAGTTTTACAATGTAGTGTCAACAATAATGTAGACATAGTGTGGTTCAACTACAGCGTGGAAAATGAATCAAATTTTCATAGTGGATTGGTGGGTAGTGGAAGGTTGTCACGGTTATCAAACATAAACAAAATGTATGGGAGGATGTTATGAGATAGAGAGAAGACCTTCCTAGCTAAGAGGGAGCGTTAGTTTTTTTAGCATCAAACATATGTTCTAGTCTAAACTTTGATTATAGAGGCTAAGAAACACTAGAGCTCCAGAACCTAGAAACAAATTTAGGAGGAAACACCTAGAGACATCTAAATTAAGTTAATTAGTCAATAATTAAATATTTCCTATGTATAACATAGGAAAAGTAAATAATTAACAGGAATTAATTAACAAAGGTGAGATTTCTCTATAAACTCACATGGATTGACTTAGAGATGATCTTATCTATTGATGAAGATTTAATCATGGTTGTTGGTGAGCCAACGAGAGATTATAAGAGGAGGTCGATGGGGTTGGAGAAAAACCTACTAGAGAGATCAATTTCCTTGGTAGATCAAGCTATCCAACAATATCAATTGAGTAGGGAAAATGATTTCGAGTCAGAGGGTAAAAAGTGTTAGTGACAGGTAGAGATATTCATTCCAAAGGAAATTCTAAATATGAAGAGCCAAGAACAAGTGACAAGAGTATTACATAGTGAGGCTACACAAGGGCTACACACTAGCTTCAACGACTAGTTAAATTCAGAGGGAGGTCAATTCAACATCTAGAGGCCAGGAATTTTTTCCAAAGACACAAAGAGTCACTCCCATTAGAATATATATAGGTTTTTCATTTCGATCATACATTGGATCAAGCCTCACATGTCAGGTTTTGCGTAGAGGTAGTGTCGAAGCATGCGCATGGGTTTGGACAACCAAGTTTTTTGAGGTATCCAATGCAAGTATTGCTTGTGGAGTGAAAGATTTTTTCTCTAATATTTTTTCTATATATTTATTGATTGGATAGCCAGCTAGGAATCCATAGATTATATTCAAATTATTTCGTTGTTGCATAATAATAAAACCCTCATCTTCTACATTTTTCCCGCATTGGGTTTTTCTGGGGACATTTATCCAAAAATAATTGTGTTAAATTTTTGTGTTTTTATCTATATTTATTAGTTTCCAACATTTTATTTTCCACAAATTTTTTATGGTTAAAATTGCAGCTGTGATTTTATTCATTATTTTTCATAGAAAATAAATTCCACTTACTTTTTTAATCAGTTAGAAGAATATTTTTGCGTTGTTGTAAAATACTTGAAAATTTAATAGATCCCTCTTTCATTCATTTTCAAGCTCAGACCCTAAAACATATTATTCTCAAATTAAACTTCTTACTTTTACTACTTTATCTCTCAACTAAATAGATATTCGACATAAATATATACATGCTCAAATTAGAAACTCATAACTACTCCCATATATGAAATTATTCTTCTCAACCTCGCACTATGAATTGTATAATTTTACACTCACTTTATTCACATAAATTGGTTCTTTGTTGGTCGCACATCACACAACAATTTCATTATTTATATTCATATATGTCATAACACAACTACTACATTCCTAATACTTTTAATTCCTCATTAGAACATCCAATTGTCTTACATTGTTCTCTTCTCATTTTATGGGTTTGGTCCTTCAATTACCATGGGTATAAATTCATGGTATTTACCCATGGTATCAATGGTTGACTCAGTCACTTATTTTTATGTTCCTGCACACTCTCAAAAATTCCTTCACTCCCCCAGTACACATTCACACCTTCTTACCTTTACACTTGCATCCTCTCTGTTAATTTGGAAAATATGTGCACAAGATATTTGAAAAAACATTCACATTTAGATATATCACAAGATAAATTTAGTACTTTTTATGCAACACCTTTACGCATGATCGTACATTATGATTGTCAACTAATACATGTCGATAATTAGTATATTTGGTATATTATCTAAACACAATGTACCATTTTTCTAAGGCCAAAATCCCAAGACCAAATATCTTTGGAAAAAACACTCAACACCTCATGACTGGGATCTGAGACCCTACTTACCATGCTTATACCCTTTTTCTGCCACTTAGACCTCAACACATAAGAAATTGTTGATGTGAGCTATCACTTGATAGATTATCTTTCTATGATTAGCATTGTCAACAAATTTCCCATAACATTGGGAATTTTCCATATCAAACCTTTAGAGCTATTTTTTGGGTTATCATGGCCAAAAAAAAATGAAGGAAAACCTCACCAAACATGACTTGAATGAAAATCCCAAGACCTAAAGTTATGACATGTCATTCCATAGTGGATCAATAACTGACTTCCATGTGGCACTTCTGCCACCTCATCGCTACAACTTCATGCCTACCACATCACATCGAATACCAACCTCATATTATTACAAATTAAATTACACTTCGATTCATTGGTAGCCTAGTATCCTAATATGTTAGATACCACGTCCACATCACCTAACACTTTGCTTCCCACATAAATTCTTGTAGCCAATTAGGACTTTCCACTTGTCCTTTTGCCACATGTATTTCTAGGTCACCTACCAAGTGTCACTTGCAAAAAATTCACTTTGTTGACAAAATGCTACATTTCCACTTTCAACATGTCACCCTCACTTGATGCCATGTAGCCATTTGTGCCATTTCACAATTCCTATTCCATGTCTTGTTCATTTCATGCTAACTTCACCATGCCACATGTCATCCTCTAGGTTTTCCATGTGTCACCTAGAACTAGCCCACTTGGCCACCCAAAACACCAAATATGAGTGAACATGTCACCCTTTTGTATGGCCACGTGTCTATTTACATATCATAATTCTGAGTCACCTACCATGTTAGTGTTTACTGGAATACCACATTTCATGCCACCTAACACCTAAAAATTTGTACTAATTATTTCCTCCTATCACTCGTCACTACTTTATGAACAATAATTTGCTCGATAATTTTATAAGCACCTAGGTACTTTAGCCATCCCCCTATGGCTAAAGGCTATGACTAAGGGACTACTTCCCTACTTCCTATTTCTCCACATTAGCTAGTAATAGGGTTCCAAAAATGTACCATGTGATGACCAAACCTCATCACTCTCCACCCAATTTTTAACAAAGGGAGAGGAGGGGGGGTTCGAGATTTGTCACATATGCAACATAATGTGCCCCTACATTTCCCAAGCATACTATATAAATTTCATTGTCCTCTCATGTTAAATGACAAGGACTATACTATGTGTCCCCTTACTTTTTTGAATTTTAACGGGGGTGTCCAACAATTTTTCATATATTCCCTTGTTGGAACCAAGATGAGGTGGAACCCTACTTGAACTACAAAATTTCAAATATATTTTTCTCTTTAATCCTTAGGAGCTAGGTTAAGTTCTAGATGGAATTGGATAGGTTCTTGATAGTTCTATTTAATAAACATTAGTTTCCTCATTGGATCTAACATAATGAAGAATAGATATTACCTTCATCCTTAACCTCAAGCTAAGAATCAACACAAATTAACACATCAATTATAATACACTTAGCAAGATCACCCTAAATTTGGAACTTGAAATCAATGATAATAACTTCTCAACAAAAATATCTGGAAGAGGGTTGAAGAATCCTTATTTGAATCAAAAGGTACACTATTATGTATTATATGTTATTTTCCTATCCCACATAATTATAGCCCCATTTACCCTTGGAACTATACCTCTAATAAACTTATATCCACCTCTATCCATTCTATCCTTCATTCCCATAAATCCTCTCCCATATCTATCTACCCTTCACCTCTTCTCACCTCCTCCCCATTTTCCCATCATTCCAACCTCTCCTAATCTCACTTATCTCCCTCTATTCTCCCCTTTTACTTCTCCATCCCAATTACAACCACAACCCCTTTATTCTCATCCACTCTCCCAAACCTCTAATGGTATTACCCTCCTTTCCTTCATGACCACACTCCCCCTCCACTACGCTTCAACCCTTTACCTATTCTCACCTCTTTATCCCACCACCCTATTCCTCTATGCCCCTTTCTCATATCCTCTCTTATTACCCCTTCCTTTTCCACCCCTTCCCATACCTAATGACTATTTTCCTAATATCACTTCCCTATCACATCACATCGTCCCTTCCCCTATATCCCTCCTTCACCTCCTCCCCTTTGTCCCTCTCATTCCACCCCCCATGCCTACCTACCCTAGTCTAACATATGACCTCCTTCTCCTCTCTAGCTCTCCCTCACCTCTTCTCCCCATCCCCCCCACTATATCTTATCTCACCCTCACCCTTGGATTCTCCTGATATTCCTTCATGTCAAGCACTCCACCTTCTCTAACTATCTTCATTTTAGTGCCCCTCCTATTTTTTCAAAGAGCCATCATTTTCTTGATTTTGGATTTATATACCTAAGTTATGACCTATGAAAGTAACACATCTTCTAAAGGCCTTGATTAAAAAAGTATTTTTCACTAGAAAAGAGCATTAATTTTTTTCAAAGTTACATCTTTGTTCAATATATTTCAAGAGACATATTGTTTTCATTTTGTATCTACATAGATAAGTTATGGACTTCACAAGTTTTAAAACTATCTCAAGAGTTAGTTCTTTGTAGATTCTATTCTAGAGCTTCAATTTTATAAAGTAGACCTATAAATCATAAAATGATAATTATGGGTTGAAAACTACAATGAATTATCATTGTATACACTATAGTTCCTCATTTTATCCAATTTAATATTTCCCTTCTTTAATCTTTACTTCATCTATTAAGATTCCATGCAATGGTAAAGTCATCATTCAACACTATCATTTTAGGAACAATTTCACATTCAATGTAAGAACTTAGTTTTATTCATCAAGATATAAAAACGCCACAAATTTATCCATAAAAAGTTATTCTCTTAGTTTTTTAGGTTCTCTTTTATCTCTTTTGAAATTAATCAATGGATGCTAAAATCCAAATGAAGAAGAGGAGCTTCAAGACAAACTTTTTAAGTAATGGAATTTTATTTTACAGCATAATTTCATACCATGGATTTATTTATATCATATTTTTTAATATTTTTCTTCATGATGGAAATACCATGTCTTGCTCATGTAATTTCCATCCATAGAAATTACATTTTGTAATATCCCCAAATGGGAATACTCAGCAAAGCCTGCTAAAATAATGCACTTCTTAGAGATCTATGCATTGCAATGAGTTTGTAGCTCTTGGATCCCTTAGATCAGTGAATCTAGTGTCTAGATCCAAAAGGAGAGAAAAAAAAATCAAACGAGGTGAGGTAAACAGACCTCCCACCACCTAGTATGGCTGAAAAACACCCAAAGAATGGGGATGCTGTCATGCACACAATGCTACTTCAGAAATGACGCAGTTCGACTGAGTTAAAGAAGAACATCAATATGGAGGCTTAGTAATTACATGTACATTAGTAAAACAGATCTATAATGTGGCCCATACAATGTACAAGAGAAAAATAGAAGATTTACATGAAGAAACCCTCAATATTGAGGTGTTGCAACAACAAATTGAGACTGCAAAGCTTGACAACATTATTTTAATGGGGCTGTAGTTGATGTATATTACACTTCAGATCTAGAGAAGACTTGTATACAAAAATATGGATCTAATTCAGATATGTATACAAGAAGAGCTCCTTAATACATCCCCCTTGGGCTTTTGAGAAAAACATGAAGAACAATGAGTAGATCTGAGATCTAAGTTACAAATCTACAGAATTATTTAGAGATTTCTGCAGTAAATACAATAGTAATAGATAATATATGAAACAAACATGGATTGGATGGCCAATCCATGGATCACCATAGTGTAAGGAAGGCTCCTTAACACCAGATATCTCTCCTCAAAAACTTTTCCAAAACACCCTGCAAATGTAATCTTGCAAATAACGCAATTGAGGAAGGGAAACTGCACTATAGGCTCCAGTACTAGTTTGGCCTGATGCCAAGATATGAAATAGCAGCTCCAAGGATCCAAAATCCTCTTGCCAATGGGATAGAAGACTCTCCCACTGAAAAGGGCCTCTAGATTGGCCTATATCTGAGTAGATCTAGCCTCCACTTGCTGCAGCTTACAAAGACAACCAAATCCTCAACAGGATCTGTGTTTTAGTTGGAATATGAAGCTTGGCCAACTACCTAATAGTGGACAAGATGGAACAAGACTCCTCCAAGAGCTTCTCAATGGAAGAGGTGGGATTCCCAACCAGGAACACCCTAGTGCTAAACAACACTATTCTCAACTAAACAACCAGAGAATGAGGGATGTCTAAACAGACAATACCTTCAAAAATCTAAAAACATCAACCCCCTTCTTGGTGTCCTTATCTTCCTTTTATAATGTGGAAATATTTTCAAACCTTAAACCAACTTGATGATTTAGCTTCATTCACATTAGTGGCCTCCAACATGAACTGCGTTGTGCCTCTAGGAGATACATTGCATCTAGAGAACACTGTTGATTTGGTCCTGTTGACCTAGTCAATTGATCCAACCTCTTTACCACTTGAGTGTGTTTATGAAAATAGCTCAGATTTACCTTTTTTCTCATTGAGCATTGATTTATTTTGTTGTTTAGGAGTTTTATTGATCCTCCTTTACGATTTTATTCATGAGACAGAAAAATTAAAAAAAAATTGTATATTCCCATTAGCTTGACTAATTGGGAATATTACAGTCCTCCCCTCCAAAATGTTGCTTGTCCTCAAGCAACTGATAGGGTGAGTGCTGCAACACTTCTCCTCCCCCATTGGTGACACCATCAAGGATCAAACTCTCTGCATAAGTTGAGTGTTCACCAATCCAACCTTCCATGAGTTGTTCCCCCAAAGTCATTATGAGATGTACATAGTCCATCCCATAGAGAGTCAAGAATTCCACTGAAACAAACATGGCTGAACCCCTACTCTCCCAAAAATATGTAGCAAGGTATACATAGAGAGTCTCCATCCCATGTGGTACACACATGCCTCCCATTCTTCCTCCATACAAATCCAAAAGTAGGAAAAGTACATCATCCATGTATGGAAGCAAAATTACAATCACATAAACATAAATTTGAACAAGAGGAGGTGGGTCATACTCCCACATATGGTACCAGCGCAGGGCATCTCCTGCTTGCATTAGATCAATATGTGGTAAGTGGTCTTCCCACCACTTACTTGCTACCCATGTTATCTCACAATGGCTGAAAGTGTGAGATAAGTTTGGTGCCGTAGGGAAGCACCCATCATGATAGAGGATCTCCCTTTGTTCATCAAGGGAGTGGCCAAATTCATGAATTTGAGTGGCCCAATGTTTGCCATGATATTTACATGATATATCACTCCTCCTTGGAGCCATGGCCCACATAAACATGGTGAAAGAATATGTATAATCAGAAAATAAAACTTGACTTACATGATCAGATTCCTCACCATCAATACCTTTCATACACATGGAGTTGTGCATGGATCTTTCTCCTCTTTCAATAAAAGGAAGAGATGGCTGAAATAACCCCTTCATGGATTCATGTTGCTACCCCAAATCCACATACTTCATGCATCCTTGAAAATTATGATACAGTTCTTCTTTCAAACCTTCCCAATCAAATCTTCTCATGATGATGTTGTAGATCCTCATGGAGTACATATGGCTAAAACAGAACTCTTTGTAAGCTATTTGTAGTAGCTTCTGCTTGATCTTAGCAAATCTAGAAAATAAGATCCTACCATGATGATAGATGACCTCTTCTTGGACTAAATAACCCTCTTCATGTAGTTGGTCATCAAGTATCATACAAGTGTGTAGATATTTGGAATAATCCACTAGAAGTTGGGATTTCTACTATAGATTTGGACTGCTCAACAGTGACAGTGCAGATGATGCATCCACAGAAATATATGTCATGTTTTTTATCTCCTCTTTGACATCTCCTATACCAAAGGTGTGTGTTGGAAAGCTGATCCTTCCATTTTTCCCCTCCTACAGCGCAGATCTAGATATGAGAGTGGGTGGTGATGATAAGGGAACAAGATCTCCCTTATTCTTGAGCTTACCCAAGCCTCCCAGCATTGTAGCTTTGTCTTCTAATGCTCCAATCCTTCTTGGATTCATGAGTGGAGCATCAATATGTGATACACCTTTCACCAACTCTGAATTAGGTGTTCTTCTAGGTGGTTTTCAACAAGATAGTGATACCTCATGGTTCATCGTTACATGCTTGTCAGATGGGATCAACATCTCCTTACTTCCACTTTTTAAGTTCACCTCTGATTTTTGTGTGGAAGTCCCCTAATAATGTGATGTCACTCTTAAATATGCAAGAGTGCTTTTGATTGGAACATTTGCTCCTTTCTCTTCTTCATGCACTAGTGGATCATCTCTTTCTATAACAACGTTGTGACCACTCCTCTGTTCTATCTTATTGTCTGCTAGCATAGACACCTGCTGCTCATCTCCTCCATATGTAAGATCCTTTGGAACTCTTTGCAAAGATGCAAGAGCCCCTCTAATGGAAGTCTTTGCTTCATCTCCTTCCTCCTTCTCATCAATGGAGCATGCCCCATTATTAGATGATCCTTCCTCTTGATCCCTTCTTGAAACAGAATTGCTCATGTCTTCCTCTTGAGGAGAATGTTCTAGTTGAAGTGAGGCTTTTGCCCTTAGCAAATAATATTGTACATCTTTAACCCCTCCAACAACATTCAGAAATGGGGACACTTCCTGGATCTCAGCATTGGCCAGGCTTGGCCCCAACATTTGGCCCCAACAAGGAAGCATAAGCCTTACCTTGAATATGCAGTGTTGCTACTCTCAAGGCTTCTTCTTCAGACACTTGATGGAGCTAGAAATATGTGTCAAGCTACCCTACCCAAGATTGGGCTGACCTCTTAGGTGATCCATCAAAAGTAGGTAGAGAAAATATACCCAAAGTGGGCTGCATGCACCCTCTTCTTCTACTATAGTTGTAGGATGTTGCTCGAGGGGTCCTGACCCAGGTTTGGAGTTCAAGGTTTGCCAACAAACCTCTATAATACTGGCCCTTTTGGCAGTGAACTGCTTGCATAGGTCAAAGTCTCACCCGAAGTAGTATGGGTGGGTGCTGGAACCAGGTTTATGAACCCTGAGAAAGGATAGGTAAGGCAAGAAAAGCTGCGTCCAACCCTGTGCTACCTAGATTTCCTCTATCTGCACAAGGTCGATAGGTCCCTTTTCACATCCACGTGTGCTAGATCTATAATTATATACTTCTATGAAAAAAGCAGAATATTACATAAAACAGAACAGAACAGATCCAGATATAGCAAACACACTTACACAGATCTTTTGCAGCTAGAATACAGAATGCACATAATGTAGTAATTACCAATGATTCACACAAACACTACACATAGATTCAGTTCTCAAGAAACCTTTCTTATTCATCAATTCATCAATTCATTCTTACAATACCCATCCCAGCCTGCGCACACAGCAGCAGGGTCCACACACAGCTGGAATCTGGATCTCAGCACACATAGCCAACAGGTGTCCTTTCCCAAAAACCCAAACAGATATCTTAAACCACAGTTCGCATCAATAGCTCCTCATTGCCTTTTTTACAATTCAAAATGTCGCTATATTTATAATAATCTAGCCTAACTTTCCTATGGTCCACAAACCATGGTTTTCTGACCCTTGGTTTACCTTTTTTCCCATTACAATGCTTTTGGGGCTTTGACCCACCCCAAAACCCCTGCGCTAGACTAAATATAATAAAAAATACACAAAATTGGACTAGTTTCACAGCTCGTAGGAGACCCTGTTCCAACAGTCCCCCAACACAATCTTGTGACTCGTCCCGAGTCACTGTGGTGGTGTGGTATCTATCTATGCATGTAAGGTAGTAATGGCAGTGATCAACGAAGGTAACAATTCTTGACTCTGGGCAGCAGCACTCTGTGCAAGGTCTACCAGCTTCTGGGAGGTTGGTCCTTCAATTGTCGTAGTGACACTCTCAAGGATTTGAGTAAGTCGCTTGGTCATGCCATCAATATCCTGCGAAAGTTGGAGGGTTGTGGCAGCCCAAGGCTTCAATCGTTTCGCCATGATGTGTTGTTTATGCTGGAGTTTCTCAATCTCATCCTGGAGATCATTGTTGGTTTTAACCGTGCCAAGCGTTGGGCAGGTACCAAAGTGGGAAGCGTAGCATTGACCTACTCGAAGGCTTATTCCTTCTACATTCCTGATTGATTTCATGAAGGACCAGATCATGTTGGACCTTAGTCCAGAGTTGCATGGCTGATTCCAACAGCTGGGCACCTTGGGAAATCTGCCCTGAAATAAAAAATTTTGCGTCGGTGACTAGGGTGGCGTGTTGGGCACAGACTTCTGGGGACATTTCGGCTACAATTTGGCCTATAAGTCAGTAATTTTTTGTTCCAACTGTGTCTTGACAGTATGGATTTCTATTCAAAATGATCTGAGGGTCGCAACCAATTTTTCCACTTTAGTCTGGGGCGTGTCCGTAGCCAGGATCTCATCTGTAACCTCTGTACAAAGTTGGTGGATCACTGTTTCAAGCACCGCCTTTTGTGACACGGCAAGGAGAAAATAAGCAGCCTGCTACGCGATGGTGTGCTCAGCTGCACCAAGCTGTTGGTGTAATTGTAGGTCATGATGGAAAAGCTCCTGGAAGAAAGCATTATGGAGGCCTTGTAAGGCTCTGTGGGGAAGCTTAGCCAAGTCCAGATGAGTTCATGTGTCTATTGGGGGCTTCGTTCCTACCAGGGAAGTGCTATGGATAGCCCAAAGATGACTGTCCCCCATGAATAGTGATGAACTTCTATCGACTGAAGGGGTTTGTGCCTGGCCCATGCTGGTTGGTAGCGTATCGATTTTTATCTAGAGAACGCGGAGCTCAGCTTGGATAGTGTCGACTGCAGCCTTCTGCAATGCCTCGACAACTACCCACTTGTCTCTCGTAGCCAAGGTGACTGTCTCCATGATTTTCTCAAGGTCACTGTCAGTAAGTGTGACCATCGCATCATATTGTGCATGGTGGGCGCGTTGTTTCTCGTGGGATCCTAGTGAAAACTCTCCTGACCGCTTTGTACCAGGGGGAAGGGTGGTAGCTTTTCCAGGCGCTACCTGATCTTTAGCCGCGGTGGTCTGTGGCAGCTGTGTATCCCTGTTCTTAGCTGTCTCTGAGGCCACCTAGCGGGGCTCTGAGGTCTCACCACGGGTATCTGTGAGGCCTTTTTTCCACGTAGGGGGCTATAGTGAGATCATTAGATCAATTTCTTCATCTGCTACCATATAAGGGAGTGCCATCCATGACATATTGTTGAGGCTGCAGATCCGAATATGGTGCAGGGTAACATGGAATGTGATAACACTCTTGTATTTGTCATATATTGTCAGGGACAGCCGGGGTCAGGAATTTATGGTGGCTACCACACTTCTCTGGAAGAGGATCCAAAAAAATTTGTTATCCTCGATGCACTACACATCCTTAGAGTCCCATAAGTGAGCATACCGAGCTCCTTCGCACATCCCAGGAGGAATTTTAGGGATGACTGACTCCTCGGGAGTGTCCTAGGTGACTAGCGCTATTAGGAATAGTAACCATCAATAGAAGAAGGACGTCCCTTGCTCTTGGGATTCGTGGACATTAGCCAGAAATTCATCGCACAAGTATTGAGCCCAATTGAAAGAAACACCCTTCGCACACTGGCTGACCAACTAAATCACATAAGCGGGGATAGTCATAACCTGGCATTTCCTCATTAGCTTGCAGGCTAAGAGCCAAGTACCCAGCTGTGTGGTCGGGTCATTGATAGTATGGATCACAAACCCTCGCTGATTTCGATGCACCATGTAGGTATTCCACACAAATTTAGTAGTAGCTGCTTTGTACGGTTTTCCTACTCACTCTAATGTGTGCGGCCATTGCATAGTAAGTCCTGTAATCCTGTGGATCAACGCAACATCAATAGGGACCCTGTCGCGAATTCATAAGAAACCATTGTGAATAAGGGTGAGAAACTAGCGAGGCAACTGATCTATGATGTTGTAATGGCCAAAATGAGGCATCCGGAGAATATTCAAAAGTCTCGATCCAGCCAAGCCACATACCCAGCGCTGGGGCACCACCGTGACTCCATCATCTCCAAGGATTGTATCAAAGTATAATGTGGGAGCCAGTTCAGGGAGGGTTTCAAGGTCCGCCAAATCATGATCATCAAACTTGACCTCATGGAGTCGCCTGCAAGGATCATTGAGGACAAGGACTTCCCTCGGGGTTAGGGGGGTTTGCAGATAGGTGACCAATCCATCCAATTTTTTTGGCATTCGCGTAGATGGCCTGCATGGGCGAAAAAAGGGAGGTAACAAATTGATTGGGTTAGTAGGTAGAGCACCATCTTGTGCGTCCTGATCTAGAGGTGATGCTGGTAGAAACTTGACATTTATTGGGGAAGTCCGAGGCTTCTCGGTAGCCCACCTCACCACTTTTGGGGTTTTTCCCAAACCTTGTGCATTTTCCTTTCCTTTCCTCGTGATCGGCGTGGGGGAGAATTCTTCTAATTCGGACTCAACCTCCAAGACTTCTTCAACATCAGGCCTCGTCGGAGCTGAGGGTTCAGCAGGGTTAGTAGCCAGAATCCTTGCACGAAAAATGAATACCAGCCCTGGGTGACTACTATCATACGGAATAAGTTGACCAGACATGAGAAGGACAATGTGAATACGAAAAATCTGATTGCTCCAGTGTTTCCACAAGACGCATGAGGCGGGCAAGTTGTGCAAGTGAAACAGTACCTCTGGCTGAACGATCCTGCTCTTTTTATAGCACCCCCAAGCATGCGATGGCGAGGTAAACTTTATCTGGGGTGGGTTTCCAAGGAAACGATAAAAAATCCCCATAATTCGTTTCATTAAATGCCTGGAGGTCGCTCCGTCCAACGGTAACTTCTGCTTTTTACCACTAGGTACTATTCCAACGGCTAGTTTTCGCATCCCTGGTAGGATTGACTCATACGTTACGCTAGGGTCACCCATCGATAGCAGCTGCATGTCCTCCCCCAACACAGGCTTGCTTCCTAGGCAACTCATGACCCATGACCAGGAGAACCTTATCGTCTGTGGAAGTGAGGCTTTAAGGGGGGCTATAGTCAGAGTGTATTGTCTTAACCGCAGCTGTTTTATTGTTGCAGAGTTGGTCAGGTGTATGACAAATCTACTTCCTGAGCATATGGTTGTCATAGAAAGCCTACTACTTGCTCGTGGGTCAGCCTGACCTTTGCCCAGGATTGGCCCGCAATAGTCAATTATTCCTGGTTCTGTCTGGGTTCTTACCTTTGAGGAAACATAGTAGAAGTTTTTTGTGATTCAAAGACAATGCAGTGTGGAGACATCATGTAACCAAATTTTCCAAGTCTCTATTTCCTCATTGGAGTCAGATAAGCATTCATTATCCCCCTCACAGCAAGGTACTTCACCCTTGGTTGGGTTATCCGCATCTCACGCAGTCAACTTATAGAGATATTCCACATCTTCCTCCTTGGGTACTGGTTCCTTATAACGTTTACCTTCCACAGGGTCTAACGGTACAACTACCCTTGTACCATTATTTTCGAACATCGTGCTTCTTTTCTTTAAGTTGATGATACAACCCATGTTGATGGCACAATTCAATCCCAATAGCGCAGGGTAGGGGTCCGCATCCTCGATGATTTGAATGACTTCAAAGTCAGCCCAGACCTTTACTCGTGCGATATCTACCATAATCCCTGGTAACCTTCCAAATGGTACTATCTTTTTTTTATTAGCCATGTGTACCTGGATAGTGAACCATTCCAAATTTGGTTCCCCCATTCATTGCTATGTTTGTTTAGGTAATATATTGATGTCTAATCTGAGGTCTAATATAACCCGATCCATCTTGAAATTTCCGATCTGGGCCGTCAACCGCATCTCCCTCCCAGTGCGTTTCTGATACATGTATAATTTGTGCACATCTTAATATTGGGAGACGTGATAGTGTGTGTTGCGCAGCTATCTATTAAAGCCTACAGATTTTTCACTACCTGGGGGTTGAGCAGCAATCTCATAAATGCCTGTAGGAAGGATGTGACCTCCTCAGCTACTTTCAGATCCAAAGGGCGTAGGGACGTAGATGCCTCCTTCCCGAGAAATTCCCTTCAAGCTTCCAGAAACATTCCCCTTGCTTTGTCCAGGTCCAGCCCTTCTTGTTTACTGCCTTGTGGATCAGTGTTCCAGTTTCGACCTTCTACTTAATCCTTCCAGTAGCCAATCCACTGCGCATGACAACATTTATGCTTAGGCCCTTACCCCTTAGCTTGGTCTTAACCCTCTCTACCTTCTGGGTCGGTGAGACCTGTTTTTCCTATATTTTTGCTATCAATACTAGACAATCTTCAAGCATATGGTTCAATTGTCTGTAATACCTGCAAGAATATCTCATAGGGTTTGGGAAAGCCTTCGTAACATGCCCTGTGTCCTCACAATAATAGCGGATCCATTGGCCACGGCTCCGACCTGCGCTTCCACTTCGGCCTCCTTCCCTGTTTCTGGAGGGGGAGCCCTTCATGCCTATGGGGGTTTTCGGCAAGGCAGGGTCTGACTGTACCTTATACAGGTCTCCCCAATCTATCACTAGATTATAGGTTCAGCAGTTGTGCTCATCATGCCTTATTAATCGACAGAACCGGCACCAGTGTTTCTTTTATCAAAGAGTGATGGTGCCCGGATGGGGGCAGCGGTCGGTATCATGCAACCCAACCACGAGGCCATCCTCGCACTAGGACCTAGGTCCCCAGGGGTCCCTTCATTTGGGACCGAGTCTCTCGCCTGATCCTGGGTGCCTCAGGCATAGATCCTTCGTATGCCCTGATATTGGACATTTTAGGCACTAGGGTTTGGCCCCAACTTCCCTTCCGCATTTCTATCGTAGGTTTCAAATCTCCCTGTGCATTGCCCCAAGCTACACTTGGATTTTTTGTACTCGCGGAAAAGCATCTATCCTGGGTTTGGCTTCTAGTTTCATAGCAGATTCCAAAGCTTTGTCTTATGAGTCAAAATTCTGGTGGCTAATAGGTACATGTAGGTGTGGGAGTAGCATGGTGATGAACCATTATGTATGTTATTTGTTGTCATACTTAAATTCTCCTTCTCTGATAGCTTTCTTTAGGCATTGATCAGCTTCCCACATAGACTCAGTTGTTCCTTGCTTGAAATATTTCACGTGTGCTATGATTTGAGAGTAGGACATAGGTTTCCGGAATTTTTGTTTCAAGGCATCCTTAATATCTTGAATGGATGCGCTCCCGTTTTGAGATAGGTACTGCATATACCAATTCAACACTCTTTCCTTGAAGGCTAGGGATAGCTGCGCCCTTTTCATAGTATCACTGACCACACCTTGTGCCACCCATACTGTGTCTGCAATAAACCAAAATCGGTTCATGTTCTCCGCTCTCGTTCCTTTAAAGAGAGGTAATTTCACATGCTCTGCCATGCCTCCTTTTGGCAGACTATAACATATTTATCCCCTTCTGGATCGGTTCGGTATTACTTACCACTCCACGCCTAGAATGGAGCAAACCCACTCTTCTTTAGGTTCCCAGTACTCTCTTGTTACTACCCAATCCCTTTCAAAAAAATGCCCCAAATCCCGACAATAGAACCATTTTTTTCTTCGAGGGGTTCTGACTGAGGTTCAGAGTTCAAGGTTTTCCAAAAAACCCCTATACTACTGGCCCTTTCAGCAATGCCCTACTTGCGCAGGTCAAAGTCTCACCTGAAGTAGTATGGGTGGGTGCTGAAACCAAGTTTCTGCACCCTGAGAAAGGATAGGTAAGGAAAGTAGAGCTGCGTCTGGCCCTGTGCTGCCCAGATTGCCTCTGTCTTCACAAGGTCGATAGGTCTATTTTCGCATCCATGTGCGCTAGATCTATAATTATATACTTCTATGACAGTAGCACAATATTGCATGAAACAAAATAGAATAGATCCAGATATAGCAAACACACTGACACAAATATTTTGCAGCTAGAATACAGAATGCACATAAGGCAATAATTACCAATGATTCGCACAAACAGTACACATAGATTCAGTTCTCAAGAAACCTTTCTTATTCATCAATTCATCAATTCCTTCTTACAATACCCATCCCAGCCTAAGCACACAGCATCAGGGTCTGCACATAGTTGGACTCTGGATCTCTGTACACACAGCCAGCAGGAGTCCTTTCCCAAAAACCCAAAAAGATATCTTAAACCACAGTTCGCATCAATAGCTCCTCATTGCCTTTTTTACAATTCAAAATTTTCCTCTATTTATAATAATCTAGCCTAACTTTCCTATGGTTTGCAAACCATGGTTTTCGGACCCCTGGTTTACCCTTTTGGCCATTACAATTCTTTTTTGGCTTTGAACCACCCCAAAACCCCTGCGCTAGACTAAATATAATAAAAAATACACAAAATTGGACCAGCTTCGCAGATCATAGGAGATTCTATTCCAACATAGGATCTCCTTTCTTCTTTAAGCTAACAGAATTTTTGGAAACTGAGATGATATTTGAATATTTTTTACTGAGATTCATACTCTAGGAGATATTCACCAAGAGTTTCCTCCTTTGGTTTCCCTCTTTCTCCTTCTTCCTCTGACAAGAAAGTAGGCATGTTACAGTGTTGTAGATCAGGTTGTGTAGCTAAATTCTCACATACATAATAAGGAGTAATGGGGCTTCCTTGATGTGAAAATATTCTTGAGGGATCTACATGTCTTACCCTCCTCATTCCCTTTATTTCTTCCTTCATCTCATGCATAGCTTGAGAAAGAGTGTTAGACAACTCTTCTCTTTTAATCCTTCCAGATAAAGGGGTTTCACCCTTCTTCTCTCTGTCTTCTGTGTAATATTTCTTCCGTATTCTTCTTTGGTACCTCTTCTCTCTATCATTGAGAGGTTCTTCTTCTTCTGAAGACATATTGGCTCTTCAAGGAAAGCATAGGCTGTGCCAAGAAAGATGCTTTGATACCACTATAATATCCCCAAATGGGAATACTCAGCAAAGCTTGCTGAAATAATGCACTTCTTAGAGATCTATGCACTGAAATGAGTTTGCAGCTCCTAGATCCCTTAGATCAGTGGATCTAGTGTCTAGATCCAAAAGGAGAGAAAAAACAAATCAAACTAGGTGAGGTAAACAGACCTCCCACCACCTAGTATGGCTGAAAAACACCCAAAGAATGGGGCTGCAGTCATGCACACAATGCTGCTTCAGAAATAACGCAATTCCACTGAGTTAAAGCAGAAAATCAATATGGAGGCTTAGTAATTACATGTACATCAATAAAATAGATCTATCATGTGGCCCATATAGTGTACAAGAGAAAAATAGAATATTTACATGAAGAAACCCTTAAGATTGAGGTGCTACAACAACATATTGAGACTGCAAAGCTTGACAACATTATTTTAATGGGGCTGCAGTTGATGTATATTACACTTCAGATATAGAGAAGATCTGATGCAAAAATATGGATCTAATTCAGATCTATATACAAGAAGAGCTCCTTAATACATCCCCCTTGGGGTTTTGAGAAAAACATGAAGAACAGTGAATAGATCTGAGATATAAGTTACAGATCTGCAGAATTATTCAGATATTTCTGCAGTAAATAAAATAGTAATAGAATAGATCTGAAACAAACATTTATTGGATGCCCAATCCATGGATCACCACAGTGTAAGGAAGACTCCTTAACGCTAAAGATCTCTCCTCCAAAATGTTGCCAAAACACCCTGCAACTATAATCTTTCAAATAACACAGTTGAGGAAGGGAAACTGTGTTGTAGGCTCCAATACTAGTTTGGCCCGATGCCAAGATCTGAAATAGTAGCTCCAAGGATCCAGAATCCTCTTACCAATGGGATATAAGACTCTCCCATTGAAAAGGGCCTCTAGATTGGCCTAGATTTGAGTAGATCTAGCCTCCACTTGCTACAGCTTGCAAAGAAAACCAAATCCTCAACAGGATCTGTGTTGTATTTTGAATATGAAGCTTGGCCAACTACCTGAGAGTGGAAAATATGTAACAAGAAGCCTCCAAGAGCTTCTCAATGGAAGAGGTGGGATTCCCGACCGAGAAAACCCTAGTGCTAAACAACACTATTCTCAGCTAAACATCCAGAGAATGAGGAATTTCTAAACAGACAATACCTTCAGAAATATCAAATCATCAACCCCCTTCTTGGTGTCCTCCTCTTCCTTTTATAATGTGGAAATCTTGTCAAAACCTAAACCATCTTGATTATTTAGCTTCATTCACACGAATGGCCTCCAACATGAAATGTGTTGTGCCTCTAGGAGATACATTGCATCTAGACAACACTATTTATTTGGTCTTCTTGACCTAGTCAATTGATCTAGCCTCTTTCCCACTTGAGTGTGTTTATGAAAATAGCTCAGATTTAGCTTTGTTCTCATTGAGCATTGATTTATTTTGTTGTTTAGGAGTTTTATTGATCCTCCTTTACAATTTTATTCATGAGACAGAAAAATTAAAACAAAATTGTATATTCCCATTAGCTTGACTAATTGGGAATATTACACATTTTTAAGCCTAAAATTTCATTTGACTACTATGGTTTCTATAGGATTGATAATAATATCTTTATCTTGAGCCTTGCATGTAACATATTCACTTGTAGCTAAATATTTATGAAACTATACTAGAGTCATTTATGTTATCACACAATGTCATTATAATGAAGTGGATTATCCCAATTCATAGAGGTGATTTTTTCAAACCTATGATGCACAAATCCAACCATAATCTCCTAGTTATGAAATAGTGTCATATGTTTGACACGAAATATTTCCATGTGATTGTTGTGGGAGACTTAATCCCCCTTAAATTTTTATTAGAATTATGCATTTTAGTTGTGATACTTATGATAAATAGATGGAACTTATATGAAGGTTCAATATATCATAAAATTTTCTCACTTTTAACACATATAATGTTGGAAATAATGAGAGGGCGGTGAATCAGTATTTATTTTCAATCGTTATTTTTACCAGTTAAAAACACTTATATTTAGAACAAAAAATGAACAGTGTAGAATAAAGGATTTTATTAATCAAATATAACGTGGAATTAAATCTTGTTCTTTACAATGAATCGAGTAAAATATTATTTTAGGGATCCAACCTATATGAAGACACCAATTTTCAATCTTCGAGGCTCCAACGTATACTTTTCCAAGCACTAACTTGGACTTCATGAGGATCCAACCTCTAGGGCTCCAACCTTGTCACTATGAGGCACCAACATCTAGGTTCCAGCCCTATCTATGGTACAAGCTCCAACTCAGTATTCTTGAGGGCTCTTATCCTCTAAGGCTCCAACCCTTTGCTTCAATATTCAAGATAGATTTACTGATTCTTCAAGAATCCCAATATATTCTGCAATGGGCCCTGATAATATATTCACCTTCATCAGTGCCTTCAAACAATCTCCAAAGTACTTAGCTCATAAATGGAAACTTAGTATTCTCATGAAGGTGTCTCCACAACTCTTCATGGTACCCAAACACAATCATCAATGTTACCTCATGATGACTTCATCAATACATCATGGTATCTAAGGGTGCCTTCAAAATATCTTAAGGAAATATTCAAAGTGTCTTTGATATGTTGCCCAAGAACTATTCAAGGGTGTCTTCAAGAAATATTCAAAGTGACTTTAATATGATTCCAAAAGAAATCTCCAATAGTTCCAAATTTCACTACCTAAGGCTCCTAAAACTTTAGTATCCAAATACTTCACTGCTCCAAGACTCCTAGTAATCCATTGTCCAAATATTTTACTGCTCCAAGTTATGTCAACTATCTGTTGTCTAGAAACTTAATTCTCAACCAAGGTGTTACTTCAATGATTCTCCAAAGATGACTTTTGTTTCAACAATCTTCAATGTTTTAAGAGTGCTTTCAATGGTGCTTCTAAAACAACCTTCAAAACATGCTTCCGAATTTATTCTTAAAATATTGATCTGAGGTGTACATAAGGCTACCTTGAATGGGCTATCCAATTGACTATAGCTCCAAGATTGAAAGGACTTTTTCAAGTCTGAAATAATTCAGGAGATTGTTTGGTCTTACCACAGATCTGACCTTCCACAAGGATTATAACAGGTTTGGACATTTCATAAAACTGAGGCACAAGAGCTAATACAGGTCTTCAATTGACAATCTAAACTAAATTCTGGCTCAATTGTCCAAACATGGAAGACCCTTCAATAATACATTATATACACTGGTCTGAGCCTCCTTTTCACAAGATCTAAACCACTAATCCGAGATTTTTATTGGTGACTATCCACTCTTGTCACATGTGTGCTTTCCCACAGATCTGAGTTGCACAAGTGACCAATCCAGGTTTCAATAAGTCTGAACCTCCATGAAATTGTTGTCCAAGTGATTGTCTCACTGTTGACTCTCCTTCTGAAGTGCGGTATATTACTAGTTCAAACCCTAAACATAAAATTAACAACAAATTATTGTGCCTATCTACACAGGTTTGAGGTCATTTTATAACACTGCTCCTAGTTCAAAACAAGGTCACTTGATAGCCTTCAAGAAATATGACTTAGTTTATAGTTCTGTGTGAGGTCTTTATGTCTTCAAGCTTCAAAAAAGGGGTCTTCTATGTTCCATAGGCTGAGGTCTTCAAACACAGGACCATCACATTTTAAATGGTGACTGTTAAATGTATCATGGCTCCACAGTAAATAATATAAACCCAAAACAGTATTCATTTTTAACTTCCTCAATTCTTCCCACTTCGGTGTTGCTTCTCTGTATTTTTCACCGATTTTTCTGCCTAAAATGATGAGTTTATACTTGTATTTATACAAGTTTTGCATTATAATGAACATTCATATCTATTGGAGGAGAGGCCAACATGTACAATAGGCTTAGGCCATCTAGACTTAAAAAATATTATATTTAAAATTAAAAATTCATTTTGTCACAAACTATGAGTTAAAGGACACGTGATAGCTTGTTAGAAATGGAAAATTTCCCTATGGCAGTCCCATCCTTAACTAAGGTCATTTTACCATCACAAAACTTAAATTTGTGAGGTTGCAATTCTAATTTTATTCGTGGATGCTCTTAATATTTTATGTTTAGGACTCCTTCTTATTAGGCCTTTAAATTTTTAGGATTATGGAATATATGGTGTTGGCTTGAGGGGTATTGACCTAGGTTCAAATTTTAGGTTTGCAAACAAACCCCTATACTACTGGCCCTTTCAACAGTGACCTACTTGTGCAGGCCAAGGTCTCACCCAAAGTAGTATGGGTGGGTGCTGGAACCAAGTTTCTACACCCTGGGAGAGAGCAGGTAATTAAGGTAGATCTTATTGAGTTCTATTCACACAGAAACAAGCCTATTATTGAGCCTTTAACAATATAACCAACATGTAAACATAAACAAAGCTACTATTATTAAGAAGATCTTATCAATGCCTTCATATCCACATGCGCATCAACAATGATCATCATAGAATAACACAATCGCAGCTAATTCAAATAACACAGAGGTACTTCAGTAGTGAATACAACTAGTTCAGATAACATAATAGATTTCATGTTCGTTATCATCCAAGTCCAAGTTACAAACCCAAGTCACAACTTGCGCACACAGCCAGTGAGGTCCGCATAGAGTAGGACAGAGGATCTCCACACACACAGCCAGTAGGAGTCCTTACCCAAAACTACCCAAAAAAGATCTCAATAGTTCGTACGTAGCATCAATATCACTTAATTACCCTTAGACTCAAACTATCCATCTATTTATATCATCATAGCCTGCAATATCTTGTGGTCCACAAATCGTGGTTTACGGACTCTAGGTATGCAATACATTAAAATAAATTGGGGGCTTTGACCCACCCCAAATCCCCTGAGAAAGACCAATTACTACAAAAATATATAAAAAACGCAACGTTGGAACATATCGAAACATAGTTAGGGGACCCTGTTCCAACAAGCCCCCAACACAATCTTGTGACTCGTCCCAAGTCACAGTGGATGTGGGGCTTGCATCTTTGCTTGGAGCTGCTTAATGGCATCGACCAGAGGGGGCAACACTCCTTTGCTCTGCACATCAACGTTCTCTGAAATTTCCACCAACTTCTGCGAAGTTGGGCCTTCAGTGGCAACAGTGACACTTTCCAGGGTCTGATCCAATTGTTTGACTACAACATCCAAGTCCTAAGATATCTTGAGGCCTTCATCGGCCCATGGCTTGAGGTGGTCACTCAAAACCTTATTCTTGTGGCGAAGCTCTTCCAGGTCATATTTGAGCTCATGGTTGGCTCGCAAATGTGCCAGTCATTGAGCGGGGATCAGAGTGGGAATTGTAGCCTCCAATTGCTTTAATTCTTCTTCCTTTTGGCACAGTTCTTGAGTAAATTTGTGCAGGAGAGGGTCGTGCTGCACCTTAGGCCATAGCTGCATAGCTGTCTCAAGAAATTCAATGCCTTGAGAAATTTGAGCTATAATGGTATTCATGGATTCTGTGATCAATGTAGCTCTCTAGGCTCATACCTCAAGCGGAGTTTCCAGCTACAACTTGGCCTACAACACAGCAATCTGCTGCTCCATCTGAGTCTTGGAATTCTGGATCTCAGTCTGAGAAGCCTTCAGGGCTGTGAAGAGTCCCTCAATCTTGGCCTTGGGGGTGGAAAAGGCTGGGATGTCCTCAGTGACATCTGTGCATAGTCTGTTTTTTAGACACTCCAACTCAGTCTGCTGCACGGCGGTAAGAATGCACACAACCTGTGCCTGGGATGCCTTGGTAGTCTTTTCAACGTTTGTATGCTCGACTATACTTAGCTACTACTACACCCGACGGTCTCTGTGCTATATTTCCTCAAAGAGGGATGGGTGGAGAATTTGCAGCGGCTCGTGCGAAGCCGGGCCAAGTCCATATGTACTTCTGTGCAGACCTGGACTTGTGCACATAAGGCAGGCAGACTCAGAGTGATTACTGCACCTGGCAAGGGGCAGAGGCAGCTCTCGGTTGTGGAAATTAGCTCAGTGGTGGTCGCTTGAGGCAATCTCACTTGTACCATGCTCGTATGTAGGGTAGTGGCCTTGAGCTGAAGAGCTTGGAGCTCAGACTGTAATGCGATAACTGTAGCCTTCTACTTCTCTTCCCAGGAAAGCCATCTGTCCTCTGAAGTGAGGGTGACCACATCTGCGTTTTTCTCTAAATCTTCCTCGGATAAGGTAACCTCAGTCTCCCAACCGGGCCTCATAGTCTACCGCTTCATTCACTAGCCCTTCAGAGGTTTATAGGTCCTTCTCATGCCACGCGGGGAATCAACACCCTGCGCATACAGACCCTTAGTTTCCATGTCCTGCTGCGATTCTTGCTCCACACCCTGCGTTGTGTCTTGGGGAACTTTCGGCCTGGTGGAGCCTTCTGAGCCATGGCCTTCCAAATTATTGGCAGTATTTGGCGAGGTGGGGGTCTTCAGGATTGTTCTTGTTCTAGCAGTGTTAGTCGCATCCGATTTGAATCCCAATTTCCAGTGTGGTGGCCAAGTGGTGATGAGCCAATTGATTTCCTCATAGGCGACCATGTAAGGCAGCGACATCCAAGCTGGATCATTACAGCCCTGAATATGCACGTTGTGCATTATGACCTGGAACGTTTTGATGCTATTGTATTTTTTGTAGACTGTCAGCGAAAAACGTGGCTGAGAGTGAATTTATATTATGAGCACACTCTGAAATAGTACCCAAAATACTTTGTTTTCCTTAATTTGCTGCTCATCCTTTGAATCCCATAAGTTTGTGTATTGTGCCCCTTCACACATGTCTGGTTCAAGATCAGGGAGGAACGATCCTTCAGAGGCTTCCCATGCAATCAATGCAATTAGGAGAAACAACCAAGAGTAGCAGAATGCCCTCCTGTGATCTTGGGCCTCACGCACTTTTTCCGGAAACTCATTGCAGAAGAACTATGACTAGTTAAAGTAGACCCCTTTTTCGCAATGTCCAACAATCTAAATCACATACGTGGGGACAGTCGTGGCTTGGCACTTGCGCATCATTTTTCAAGCCAACATCATGGTACCCATGTGCACCCCAGGGTCATTAATGGTTTTGATTATGAACCCTCTGGTGTTGCGCTCGACATGGTAGTCTTTTCGCACCTTGTCAGTGATCTGTTTCTCGTACTTATTTCCTACGTGCTCCATGGGATTAAGCCCCTCCATGGGGAGACCAGTAATGCAGTGAATTTGGGCAGCATCAAGGGGAATTCAGTCCTTGATCCACAAGCTACAGTCATGGATCAGGGCTAGCAGTTGTCGAACGACTTGGTTAGTTACATTTTATCGGCCAAAGTGAGGTATCCACAACAAGTTTAGTAATCCAGATTTTTCTAACTCATGTGCCCATGGCATTGGTATGACCCTTAGCATGTCATCCTCGACTACTCTTTCGAGGTACAACTTAGGTGTCAATTCTGGGAAGGCCTCCAAGTTGGAAACATCGTGATTGTTGAACTTAAATTGAGGATATCTTGCCAACAACGGAACCATTTGTTGGCTTGAGGGGTCTTGACCCAGGTTCGGATTTAAGTTTTTCCAATAATCTCCTTTACTATTGGCCCTTTCAGAAATGACCTTCTTTTGCAGGCTAAGGTTTCACCCGAAGTAGTATGGGTGGGTGTTGGAACTAGGTTTCTGCACCCTGGGAGAGAGCGGGTAATTAAGGAAGATCTTGTTGAGTTCTATTTGCATAGAAACAAGCCTGTTATCGAGCCCTTAACAGTATAACTAGCATGTAAACAAAAAAAAAGCTAGTATTATTAAGAAGATATTATCGACGCCTTCGCATCCCCATGCGCATCAGCAATTATCATCACAAAATAACACAATCACAACTAATTCATATATCATAGACATAATCACAGCTAATTCAAATAACATAGAGGTACTTCAGTAGTGAAAAAAACCAGTTCAGATAACATAACAGATTTTCTGTTCATTAGCATCCGAACCCAAGTTACAAACCCAAGTCACAACCCATGCACACAGGCAGTAGGGTCCACACACAACAGGACAGAGGATCTCCACGCACACATCCAGCAAGATTCCTTACCCAAAACTACCAAAAACAGGTCTCAACAGTTCATACATAGCATCAATCTTACTTACTTACCCTTAGACTCAAACTATCCATCTATTTATATCATCATAGCCTGCGATATCCTATGGTATGCAAACTGTGGTTTGGGGACTCTAGGTCTACCCTTTGACCCGTTATAATACATTGGGGGCTTTGACCTACCCCAAAGCCCCTGCGTAAGACCAATTACTACAAAAATATATAAAAAACGCAACATTGGAACATATCAAAACGCAGCTAGGGGACCTTGTTCCAACATAAAGTTAGAAAGCTACTTCAAGGTTTGACATTAATGGACCTATTAGGATTAGGCTTCCATCATCATGAGTCAAGGTTTAAAGGATTAGATCTTCTTCATTAAGAGCAAGGACACCATTTAGCAGGGGTTTTATTAGGGAAGAGGCTTCTTTATTAGGATTATGGCTTCATTCATGTATGAGAAGGTCTTCTTCATAGGCTTATGGTTTCATTGTTGATGATGTATCATTAGTCATTTAAGGTAGAATTCATGCACCGTCTTAGGGTTAAGGCTTCTTAAATAATAAATAAGGACTAGGGCAACACGAGAATCTTCTAGAGCTAAGGGCATAAATGTACCTAGGATTTTTCCATGTAGTTAGGGAAACCTCACGAAAGGGTTATCAAAAGAATATTTTCCATCTCCAACAATTCCATATTGACATCAATGAAAAATTTTACCAAAAATATCTCCCTTTTTCATTTATGGAAATATTCTTTCCCCTTCAACAATTTCTCCCCCTTTGAAACCAATGGAAAATGGTGTGCCCAAGTAATCCCCCTAAAAATATACTTGTCTTCATCATATTTTCTTCATTAGTGATAATTATTCATAGATATGTTTCTCCCGTTGTCATGGTGCTCATGCTTCAGTGGAATTTCTCCCCTTAAGCCTTTGTATGCCTTCATGAAAATGGATGACATAGATGATCAGTTGACTCCCCCTCCTTGCATAAACTCCTCCAACACCTCTTTTTTCTAAACATAAGAAAAAATGTTTCGTTGTGATCAAGTGGAATCCATCTTCAACAAAGATCAATAAGGAGATATGCCTCATAGCACGATTTATCATGTGTGACTCATCAAGGGTTTCATAGTGTTATTCATTAATAACTTCTACAAGATTGGTCAAGAATGAGGAGTTCCCCCCTCAAAGTGTGCATGGTCTCCTTTTTGGCAGATTATCGTCATCAAATACTTGGAATATCACATATGTATGTTAGTGTCCTATGATTTAGCAGATTGGAAAACTAAATGCACAAGGTAACATCAGACCATTCTTTGGACTCCTAGGACCTAGCCTTCCTCGACTCGGAGAGGGCTCTCTCTATTTTGTGCAAAGTACGTGAACTTGTTTGCTTTTAGGATTTGATTTTAGGCTAGTTATTAAGTTTAGGGTTTGTTTGTTTGTTTGGGTTGGGTAAATGATCAAGTAGAATAGATTGAATGAGATATTTTCAATTCATTGGGCTATGGAGTCTACAAAAAGTCATGGAAGGTTCAAAAATGGATTGGGGAGCATCACAGGGAAAATATAGCATGGTCAGATGGATTCTCAAGTTTTGGTGAAATGAAATGAACATAAAGTTTGTGAAAAAAGTAAGGCAAAGGGAAATCAAGAATCCTTTGTCAAATACTTAAAACAAGAAGGGAATTGAACATTATTTAGCATAAAGAAGTAATTAATAGACAGGGTATACCAATAACTCTTTGATCCAACTTAAGCAAGTAAGAATTTCAGAAAAACAATCCAATGAAGTATAGAAGGCGAGAAACTCATTTAACTTCTAGTGATTTCACATTAAAGGTTAGAAAACATTTAAGATTAACACATAAATTTAATCAAGGAAGAGGGAACTCCTAGAATTTAGTGATCAAAGCTATAAATACCTTTGAACAATTTTTCAAGCATGGACAAAGGGTATGATCGAAACATAGCCTCTTTGGAAAACCTAAACAATGGTACTTCAAAGAGAGACCTCAAAACAGTGTTTTAGCGATATCAAACAAGCATGGCTTACCATAAAAAATCTATGATATCTACTATATTAAAACATTCATAAGATAAACAAGCTTAGGTGGGTCTAGAGACCAACTAATAATTCTCTAAACTGACCTAACAGAGGATAGCATAGAAGCAATGAAGGATAAACAGAGCTAAGGTGTCTCTAAACAACATTTCTTAGTCTAAATATTTTATCCTACTACAATATAGAAGGATGAAACACAATGATACACAAGAAAAAAATAACTTAATAGAAGCACATCACCATTAACCAAGTTCAAGGATCCTACAAGCAAGCTTTCTCCATCAATAAGCAAAACAAGCCATTCACAAGCTCCACAACACCAATTTCTCTTCAAGCCCCAAAGACTATGTATTACTCACAAGAGTCATAACAACTACCATAAAACATGAATCCTCAATGCTCTATTTAACAAGAAAGGAGGAGAAAACCTAATAGAGTCTCTAGAAGCCCATTCGCTAATCAGAAATGTCACTATTGTCCTTGAGACCTTGCAAGGCCCAAGGCACAAAATATCTAAAACACAATTCCTTTTCGTGAATTTTTATCAAATAAATTGACATTTGGGCTATGCAAAGCCTCCTAAAACTTTCCAAACATACATTGTTGACTTTTCCTCTGTTAAGGGTGCAACACTGATTTTTAGGATGAGTTTCCATGCCAAGCGCGTAGCACTGAAGCGGGAAAACTGGGACAATTTGGAGCAATGTTTTGAAGGCCTTCCATATGTCAGAATAGGCTTTGTAATGGCTCATTGGAAATTCTGTTGAGCCTAATTTCCTTAAATACCCTTGGTTTCTTTATTTTACCCCTATAGCCCATTCAAAAAGAAAAAATTCCAAGGCTGGTAAAGGTGCAACACCTGTCCTGAAAACTAGTCAGAAAGGTGAAAATTAGGGTGTTTTTTACCCTTTTGGAAGACCAAAACCACTCCAATTGAGGTGAAATTTTGTGAGCATGCTATAATTGTGTTGAGGATTCCAAAAATGTAAGCCTTTCCTTCTGAATATTCTCTGATAAAAATCATAGCCTTTCCAAGCCTTGATGGCTCTAGCTTCATAGATTGCAATTTGTGTTCCTAGCTTCCTATTCTCCAAGTCAAGGGCATCATTTACACTTTTCGCCCTATTTAGATCAGCTTGGAGGTCTTCAATAAGTGCATTTTTATTTTGGATGAGAAATTTTGAGATTCTTTCTTCATTCTCCTCATCACCGTCTACCTGAATGATTTCAAACTCCCTTTCCACCTCATGATATTCTTCTTCTTCTTTTACCTTTTTTTTTCCTTTGTCTAGTGGCTGAGCTAAGGTGGATGTCATGGTCTCTTTCCTTTTAGAGGTAGCAAACACATGCCTCTTTCCTCTATGATATGTGAGAGGGAAAAGCTCAAATTTTCCTACTTGAGTGCCCTCACCATGGCTGATCTCAAGACTGTCTTTCTTTTCCTCAATGATCTCTGTATTGATGTCTTTTGCATTGTGTTCTTGACTACCCTCTTGAGACTTAACTTCATTTTCCTCCATGCTAACATTACTATTGTGATATTCACCACTATCATCAACCTTTTCACTACTTTTTTGGTTCATAGTGTCACTATTGTCATCATTATTAGGGTTGTCAGTTATCATGGTTTCTTCTTCATCACTGTCATTTGTGCTTGCAACATTATCATGGCCTTTATCATTTTTTTGTGGTCACTATAAGTGGTGTGTTGATCAATTTATTCAGTACTGTTTTCTTCTTCACTATTTTGGGCATTTTCATCTTCATCTTCATCAAAGCTACTTACCTCTTCATTGCTATGATCTTCAATTTGAATATCATCCCCTTCATTTGCTTCATTATTCTCATGACTGTCATTAGCCTGTTCTTGACTTTCTGCACAATCATCATCTTCATTTTGTTAATCTTTGTTGTTTTTTCCATCACTGAGGCTTTCTTCATAGGTGTCACCATTGCCTTTAGTTTCTACATTGTCCTCACTGTCATCATATTTACCTATGCTGCATTTAGCTTCTACACTTTCCTCAATGTTTTCATCTTTAAGATTGATTTCCTCTTTATCTTATACACTGTCACCATCCTCATTATCACTGGCTTGTTCATTGCCTTCTTCTTGATCATTTTCTATCTCTATCTCTTCTTCATCATCCTCCTCTTCATCATAATCAATTTCCTCTTCTTCATCATCCTCTGCATCACTTTATTCATCATCATTTTCTTCTTCCTCATCTTCACCTGCCTCTTCATCACTTTCTTCATCATCATTTTTGTAATATTCCCAATTTTTCAACAAGCAAATTGGAACATTAGATTTTTCTACTTTCACCTAGGAGAGGAATAAATGGGTAAGGGATCACATGAAAAAAAAGAATATGAATAAATTCCATCTTAGTAAGGAAATAGATCACCCTAGGAGCTGGTTTTACACTTCCAAGTGTGAACAAGGACAAATTAGATGAGGACATAGTCAAGTTTGACTAAGTCAACATGCATTCTTGAGGAGGAAGAGAACACTAAAGTAAACTAGCTCAATGTGAACAAGGATAATCCTAGACACACATATGAGAGCCAGATTGAAGATCCCTTGGTGTTAAGAAAGGCATGGTAGGTGGATTGGTTATAGTTTAGTAAGTCAACAGTGCTATCAAAAAGAGGAGGGAAGCTAGATAGGGCAGTGCAGTTTTGAAAGAGGATGCTTCATGAAGAAGTCACCTCAACATTGTGTGGGGTATGAGGTGAGGAGGCTCACCAAAGATAAAAGGGAGGCATAACATCAAAGGGAATTCATTCATGTATTCAGCTATTTTGGTCTTGAGACCGATTTCATGCTTTAGTTTTTTAGCCGGAGTTACTGCACTACTTAGTGCAAGGAATTCCTGTGCGGGAATTCCATCCTCTCTTGAGATCAGCTTGATTAAGGGATCAAAGGGGAGTGGTTTGAGCTTTGTTTATGTATTTTTCTTGGGTCCATTCCTTCACATTTAGCCACAGTGCAGTTTACTTCAGAAACTACATCCTTTTCTGCAAAAGCATTGTTGTTGGGTTAAACATTGCCTTTGTATGCTAGTCTTTGAGGAGGAGGCGTTCATTTCCCTCCAAAAGTTCCAATAAGAAGGCCTAGGGCCATTACCTATATTATTCAGCATTTATATTTCATATTCAGTCATTTTTAACACATTGTTGTAGTGAACTTCATTATTTTCTATAGTGCTGCTTTGTACATGCATTTTGCTGGAAACCTTTTCCGGGTGTCTTGTTTCTGCTGTGTAAGAGGTTAAACCTCCATTTATTTTATGTATGAATAATATAAAATTCTGATAATTATTATTCCATCATTTTCTATAGAAACCCTCATGGAAATCACGCTCTCATAGTCTTCAGAAATACTGTAGTTGAAAAGTCATGGGATTGGGGTGTTTTTGAGTTGTTTCTAGCCGGGGAGATCTGTTTAACTTAGCTAGAATGATTATTTTGGGATAAAATTCGGTATGGGAGTTGAATAATATGTAAAGAACCGGATAAAAGTGCCATTTTCCATATTTATTGCGTTATTTTCTGAAAATTATGTTTCTATGGTCCAAGAGGCTGTATTTCCTCATGCCGGGAAAGGATAGTGAGGAAAATATCTGCTATTGATCATTCATTTGTTGGTTAAATGTTTCTTGTGCATATTATGAACTGATATGTGTTGATTTCTCATGATTTTCTGGAGCTCCACATTGGTAATAACTCAAATTATTCCCAATAGTGTAGCTGTCCCAATTTGGGAACATTACAGTGGTATCAGAGCTGCCATCTTGGCTCAGCCTGTGGATTTCAGATCCACTCATGAGATAATAAGAAAGAATAATAGAAATTTATTGAAAATCCAAGAGTTTTTTAAGGAGGAAAGAGTTGCAGTAAGACCTCTATAAGGTTTCGAGAAGCAAAAGAAGATGCATGCACTTCTTGTTCCTATGAAGGAAGTGGAGAGCAAGGAGACCACTTAGAGCATGAAATCATGAGTGGGTATTTGGCAGAATAAAAGTTCCAATCTAGGGCTTTCAGAAAGACCCTATATTTTCCTCAGTTTATTCAACTAAGAGAAGATAAAAGACCTTGCAGCAAAGGAGATATTAGAGGCAATAGATTCCTATTGTCGAAATTTGATGGGTCAACTATAGAAAGAGCTTGGGAAAGAAAGCTTGAGGCATTCTTCATAATTCATCCAGTGGAAGAGTGGGAGGCAGAAGAAGTTGCAACACTATACCTGGACGGTGAAGCCAATGCTTGGTGGTGCAGTCACTTAAGCTACACAAGGGTGACCTCTTTTTTTGAGTTTACTCAAGAGCTGATCAGAACCTTTGATGGAGGGAGATAAAAGGAGAGTAGACCCACACCACCATGGGAGGAGGAAAGTACAAAAACTGCCATGGCCTTGAGAGAGTAGCCTTCTACACCAACAGTTGGATCAACCAACACATTGAAGAGAGACCTCTTGTAGCCATAGAAGATGTCCCAAAGGCTCACAAAGGTATGCATAAGTTTCCATGTCTTAACATTTCAAAAACATTTATGGAAATGGTTGGAGATTTGTTTGCATATGGCCCAGGATCAAATGAGATTGCTGAGATAGAGCAGCAAGATTTCATTGCGTTATGCAAGCTTGGAAGGTTCAAGGGAGATTTTAACCATCAACCTCATGCATCACTGATGAGTTGCACTTAATCCTTGAGGATGAAGTGTGAATTCTTGGAGGATGGAATGAAATTTTCTCCAAGCAAAGTCATGCAGAAGAAAATGTTCATCTGGGAGTTGACACATGAGATAGCCAAAATACCCTGGAGGAGGGTTTCAATGTTGTCAAGTGGTAGCAGTAAGGAGGCTTTGCTTTTAGCCCCTTTGGATCCTTATGTGTTCAAGATAATCATTGATGAGGGACCTTTTCTTGGAGGTCTCCAAGGAGTTGCATTTCAACATCTTATGAAATGCAAGGAGGAAAACCTGATATGGGAGGTTGATAGACCTCATTCGATAAGTGGCAAGATGAAGAAGGATAGGAGGCATCCACATGGATTTGAGTGGATATGGATGGGAGGCAAGAGATTGGTAAGCCTCTTGCAAGTCTATGACACCGAGAAGTAAGAGACAATGCTACGTTGGTTACTCCTGAAAGATTTTGGTCGACCTATGACATGTCCTTTTCCATGGGGTGAGAAGAGGAAGGAAGATTGGAAGGATATTCTCATCATGGGGCAGCAAGGAGTGTGGATGCATTATGGTGATGTGATCATTATGGTTTCACCACATAGGTTGTATGATGGAGGTATGGTGAGGCATCAAAGTCATCTGTTGCTTTGGAGGGTTGGGAGAGAGCAAGGGAAAAATTTATCTCACACTTGGCATGATGTTGCAGGAGTGAGGGATGGCATTTGCATAGTGCAAAGAGCAGCACCTCCATCTTGGGAGTAGATCTACATTTACAGTATCATCTTGGGAAGAATCTTTGTCAAAGAATTGAGCTTTGAGATGACAATAGCCCTACTCCAAAGGCTAGCAGCGCCGTCACTTAGGATATTGGATTGCTTGCTGAAGTGTCCCCAAGACCACTTCACAAGTAATGCACCATGGAAACATGTAGAAGATTGGCATGAGAAAGTAATGGATGAAAGTATCCCTTACTATGTTTTGACCTTCTTGTCTTGGATTCACAAGCACAAGGAGAGATATCTACATGCAGTATTTGTGTACTTTCCTTCCATGCATTTTTATGCGTACCATCCCTCAAGGGAGGAGTTCACTTGGGAGAGCATTCAATTGAATGTATATCAGCATATGGAGAGATGCACAGCCCAGAAGATGAATAAAAGGTCAACAGAACCACTTCCCTACTCACCTGCAGCAAGGGAGAATTTTCACTTGAGCCATTTCAGCTCAATGACCGAAGTACATGATGGATGAGGTAAATTTTTGTTTTTTTTTTTACACTTCCTTATCTATATGAGCAGCATATCATACCAAGAATGGTCTTTCCTTCTTTCATATTGTATTGTTATGTACTTGAGGCCACTTGCAGCGTCTATGATGGCCATTCTATTTGTGGATTGTGGGGGAATTCCACATGATTTTTGGTGTGCATCATTGGCACCAAATTATGCTTTCATGATTCCATTTTGTAAAATGGATGTGGTAGAAAACAAGTGTCTAAAAACATGCTTGTTGCACTATGTATTGAGGCATGCAAAGGATGCCCTGCGTTGGTTCCATGATTGAGACTATGTTCTACCTCCTTGTTTTCATATGTTTATGCTTCCATATTATGTTGCTAAAACATTGATTGTAGGAAGCACCATTGGAGGAGTAGCACAAGAGGTGAAGAGGACAAATGAAAAGATGATTCTTCACATTATACAAGCTGCATATTTCAGAAAGAACAAGGGGCAGACCTTGATTTCCATGCTTTACATCTTGCCTTCAAGTGAGAGGACTCATTTGGGAGGTTTGAGTTCTTTGAGGAGACACCTCGTGGGTGTTGTATTTGATGGGGTGGCTTGGGTAGTTCTTGAATAAAGTTATGTCTCATCCATATATCAGTAGCAGCCCCATATATATCATAAGTGGAGAGAGAAGCAACAAGAGATGCACATTTTAACTCCACACAATCAGCTATGTAGCCCACCTTCTTTGCAGGAGCTCAAGGTGGAAGAGATCCTTCATGAGTTACCATACTGGAGGGTGACTCATTGTGTTTGTTTGATATATTGGGAAGGGAGAAAATCAAAGGGGGATGATGAATCCCAATTTACATCAGCCCTCATGCCTCAATAGGACCTTCAAACAACCCATTTTTGCTTCCATAGATGTTTCACTGTCACAAATGTTAGCTATTTAAATAGCGTACACACTTGGGAGGAGAAACTTGGATGCAACACCTTGATCCTTGGGAGACTTCATCTTATGAGGGTGCTACAGGGGAGGAGAGGATTCTCTTCTGTCCAATCCTTGTATTTTCTTGAGGACAAGCAACATTTGGGAGGGGAGGACTGTAATGTTCCCAATTTTGCAACAAGCAAATTGGAACATTATATTTCGCTACTTTCACCTAGGAGAGGAATAAATGGGTAAGGGATCCCATGAACAATAAGAATATGAAAAAATTCCACCTTAGTAAGGAAATAGATCACCCTAGGAGATTTTTTTACACTTCCAAGTGTGAACAAGGAAAAACTAGATGAGGACATAGTCAAGTTTGACTAAGTCAACATGCATTCTTGAGGAGGAAGAAAACACTCAAGTAAACTAGCTCAATGTGAACAAGGATCAGCCTAGACACACATATGAGAACCAGATTGAATATCCCTTGGTGTGAACAGAGGCATGGTAGGTGGATTGGTTATAGTTGACTAAGTCAACAGCGCTATCACAAAGAGGAGGGAAGCTAGCTAGGGCAGCGCAGTTTTGAAAGAGGAAGCTTCATGAAGAAGTCACCTCAACATTGTGTGGGGTCCAGGGTGAGGAGGCTCACCAAAGATAAAATGGAGGCATAGCATCAAAGGGAATTCATTCATGTATTTATCTATTTTGGTCTTGAGACCCATTGTATGCTTCAGCTGTTTAGCTAGAGTTACTGCACTGCTTAGTGCAAGGAATTCCTGTACGGGAATTCCATCCTCTCTTGAGATCAGCTTGCTTAAGGGATCAAAGGGGAGTGATTTGAGCTTCATTTATGTATTTTTCTTGGGGCCATTCCTTCACATTCAGCCAAAGTGCAGTTTACTTCGGAAACTACATCCTTTTCTGCAAAAGCATTGTTGCTGGGTTAAACATTGCCTTTGTATGCTAGTCTTTGAGGAGGAGGTGTTCATTTCCCTCTGGGAGTTCCAATAAGAAGGTCTAGGGCCATTCCCTATATTATTCAGCATTTATATTTCATATTCAGTCATTTTTAATACATTTTTGCAGTGAACTATGTTATTTTCCGCAGTGCTTCTTTGTACATGCATTTTGCCAGAAACCTTTGCCGGGTGTCTTGTTTCTACTGTGTAAGAGGTTAAACCTCCATTTATTTGTTGTATGACTAATATAAAATTATGATAATTCTTATTCCATAATTTTCTATAGAAAGCCTCATGGAAATCATGCTCTCATAGTCTTCAGAAATACTATAGTTGAAAAGTGATGGGATTGGGGTGTTTTTGAGCTATTTCTAGTCGGGGAGATATGTTTAACTTAGCTAGAATGATTATTTTCGGCTAAAATTCGGTATGGGAGTTGCATAATATGTAAAACATGGGATCCAAGTGCCATTTCCCATAGTTATTGCGTTATTTTCTAAAAAATATGTTTTTATGGTCCAAGAGGTTGTATTTCCTCATGCTGGGAAAGGATAGTGAGGCAAATATCTGCTACTGATCATTCATTTGCTGGTTAAATGTTTCTTGTGAAAATTATGAACTCATATACATTGATTTCTCATGATTTTCTAGAGCTCCACATTGGTAATAACTCAAATTATTCCCAACAGTGTAGCTGTCCCAATTTGGCAACATTAAAATTTTCCTTTTTGTCACTATTCTCTTCATCACTGTCCTCTTCATTTTCTGCCTCTTATTCATAATTCTCTTCTTGATCTGATGCTTTAGGAGAAGGTGAGGGAGGGAGGATTTCTTGAGGAGAGTATTCATGTGTAGATGAGGAGTGATGGTCAGTGGGGGGTGATGGAAGAGTGAAGGGAGGTGGATGAGATGATGAGGGTAAATTTGGCTGATGATGAGGTTGTGGGTTTGTGAAAACTTCATGGGCAATGAACACTTCCCATGGAATACCATGTTGCTCTAATTTATGAAATACAGTCATCTTAATAAGAGAATGGTGAAAAATACTTTGCATTTGTTGTGAAGGAGGTATCTTTTGCACAATGTAAGACATCTTATCAGTACTTCTATAAAGATAATAAGGAAAATGTAATAGCTTGGCCCTAGTGAAGTGCATGAGAAGTCTTATGTGCTAGGAATAAAGCATAGAAAACCTACCCTCACAGGTGAAATATTTCATAATGACTTTCATCAAGGGTGCATATCTCTATAGTAGATGTGAAATTGGAAAAATGGATTTGCAGTCAGCTTGGTATCTACGTTTCAAGAAGGGTTGATAATGGCTCAATTCCAAATTTTCCTATTTGAACCACTTTTCTCCCATACTAGGTATCCCAATGGCCATAGAAATGGTATTTATGGATAGCTCAAATTTCACTCCTGCTAAGTTTACTTGATGGTCATGGAGGTTAAGGATGAAATGCCTAGTCAACTCAATATGAGTTTGGACCTATTGTACCCTTTCATAGAAGTCAAAACATCACACCTCTTGGAAATATGCAACTTTCATAGGAGAGGCCATCAATTACTTGGTATTTAGTCACTCAAATATGTTTACCCTTCCACCCTTTTTCTGTTGTCCTCTAGGCCCTTGGCCTCACTCACCACTGGAATTATTGGTTTCGCTTGACATTTTTCTCTTTTACTCTTGCCTTGAAGGTCAAAACCCTAATTTTTTTTTGCGAAACTAATGGAGAAAAATAGGGTTTTTTCCTCTAATTTAAATGACAAGAACTTAGGAAATGAAGGAGGTGCCCTTTACTTACCCCTCAAAGGTGCTACGAAACCCTTAGAAGTGACTTTTGAGGAGTTTTAAAGAAAATTTGAGCTAGAGTTGCTGTATAAACCTTCCTAGCTGAACACGCAGCGCAAGTGCATAGCACCGGGCTAGTCAGGTCACTACATGGGCCAGTCGGGCTACTACCGAACGTGCAACACAGGTGCGTAGCACTAGGCAGAGGTTGCATGAGCTTTTGGGCCTGTCGGGTCTCTTGGGCTGCTACTAAATGTGTTCCGGTGCATGGGCAAAGGCTGTTGGGCTTGTCGGGCGAGGTTGGACACGTAGCATTAGGCACACTGAACGAGTTCTGGTGCACAGGTCTTCTGCCAAGTCTGCACACTAGTAAATGTGAAACACTGGGTCATAGGTGTGCAGCGCTTAGTGCATTTCATAAGGCAGACAATCTCCAGGAGCATAGCAGGGGTTTCTAGGCATGCAACATAGGGAAGATTTTGCCCGATGTTTGCCAGAACTTAAAAAATTTCTCTTGAAGCCTTTTCGCTCTATTTTGCAAGTGAAAAATGACCTAAAATGATAAACAAGATGCCCTTATACCATTGAAAAAATAAATTAAAATTAGAAACCCACTTTTGCTAAGGTTTTTAGTTTTTTGTCACTTTATCACTGATATTATTTTTACCTTTTGCAGGAGGTTACTTAAAACACAAAAAATGATCTCTTTTCCTCTCAACCATTTCTCTTTGTTGTTCTTTAGGTAGTTTATATGATGGATTTTGGCTCTCTTTGGGCTACTGATGCTTATAAAACTTGTTTTGTAGATTCTTTTTGGAGTTATATGATTCACTGTGTTTTGGCCATGTTCATGTCTTCCAATCTCTTTCTTAACTTTTTATGCACTTTGCATGATGGCAGCCTCTTTAAAACCTCTCTGTTCTTACCTAGGAGTTTAAATTGCCTCCTGTTTGATGGGTGACTAAGGAACTAGCTTCATTTCTCTCATTTATTTTTCTAGGCATGATAAATCCACTTTTTACAAGTGCCACAGCTTTTCCTTCATAACCATGTATGCAATTTCCCTTTAGCCACTTCTAATTTGTAAGATCCATGTCCCTTTTGACATTATTGGATTTTGACAACTTAAAAATAACCTTATGATTATCTTGGTTTCTCATATTGAAACTCAACCCTAGGCTTTTATTCCCTTGATAATTTTAGGGAAATTGACTGATCTTGAAAACTTGACCTCCCTCACTGATACTCTTTGAATTATTTCCCTTTGAGGCAATGAAGCATTGTCACCTTGGCAGACTCTGAAGGTCATTTTAAAGATCCTATTCAAACTATATTCTTGATTTCATCATGGAGGCTCTTCATTTTCATTTCTAGTTTCAACAAATCTTCAATTCATGCTTGGTTGTGCTAATATACCTCTGTCCTTGTGGTTTTCTGCATTGGCTTCTTGCTTGGCACATTGCTGGATTAATCAGTCCTAAAAACCCTGATTTTCTTTGAACATAGGCTACCTCCTCTTCCATTTGATTGAGTGTACCTTCCAATGAGGGGCAAGCCTCTTACCTTACCTAATTTTATATTGATAGCCATCTTAACACTCCTGCAGAAATGTCAAAATGGGCAGCTTCCCTTTACAGAATTTGTGCTTGATTAAGGAGGTCTTCTTTGAAGCTTTTCCTGATATGTCTTGGAAAAATAGATGTTGACCTTCTTTTCCATTTGATTCACCTTCTTGGCATATGAAAAACACTGATTTAGAACATAAAAGACAATCCTTTAACCTATGAAAACCCTAATGACCTAGTGGGAGGCTCTTTAGACTTGTCCTTTACTGAAATTTGCCTTGGGATCTCAACAGTGTAAAAACAGATCTTTTTTATCAATGGGTGTATTTGAGTATATAAAAATGGATGCACTTGACTGATATAAAGAGCTCATAGAGGTATTTTTAGACCATCAATGCTTAAGATATCTGATGAACATGGGAAAGAGTAGGTTGGTTGGTGATCCTAGATGGCAAGTGGAGGGGCGAGGCAAGGTAAAAAAAAGGACTGATGTTATGGATGAAAGAATAGGATAACGATGAGTGGTATGATCCCTTGAGGGGTCCCCTAGGAGTGGTAAGCTAACCAGGACATGACAGAATAGTGAAACAGTGAAAAATTTATCCTAAGGATAATGAAGGTAGTGAGATTTCTAAAACTCACAATATTCATGAATCTTGTTTTTAGAAATCTAGGACTAACGTTTAGTCATCTTCAGATAGTAAAAATTACTGATGACTAACACTGCCAAGGATTTACTCTTTAGATAAACACCATGATTTGATGTCTTGAGTGTTCAATACATTTTCTGATCCAATTATATTTCTTCTCCATACTCATGTAGCTTTATTTTCTAGTTGGTAGTCATGGTTGTAGCTTGTTTAGGGGCCCAAGTAAAGTTACAATCATGAGCCATATGTCTAATATTATGGCAATTGAAGAACTCAATCTTTTTTATGAATGAGGAATCATGACTTATTATTTCATGGTTTCTTCTAGGGAGCTAATGTGGACCATTACAATTGTACTTTTGGTATTCCCTACAATCCTTTTCCACGTGCCCAAAATTTGTGCAAGAATAGAAATAAACAAACAATATACTTTGGTACCTAGAGAATGGAGATTTCCTTGATGTACTTCTAAGGTCATTTTCCCTTAAAATCATTTGGTCAAATTTATTTCCTCTTTTATCATTGACACCATCTCCAAATCTTCTTGGAGTAGGGTTTCTTCCATTGTCATCATGACCCTTATCCTTGTCTTTTTTGGAACTAGGGGCATCAACATTTCTTCCAAGCTTCTCCACATCCTTGTTGTTTGAAGCATTAGGGTTTGAATTATTCTTGCTTCAGGGTTTACCTACATATCCAAGATCTTATTTATCAAGGGAGGATATTTGATTACTGAGGATGTCATCTAGGGTTTGAGAGCTCTTTAGACTCTTTTTCAAATGATGAACTTATTTTCGTAGGAGATTAATTTCTTCTTCATCATCTTGCATTCTTCATCCTTCTTTGCTAGATGTATCTCCATTTCATCCTTCATCCTTGAAGCTTCACGTGTTTTGGCCTTGAGGGATGTGACATATTATTTTAATTTGAATATCTCTTCTTCTCTTTCTTTAAGTTGGAAATTCATGACATTTATTTCCTTTTCTTCTTCATCAACCTGTACTTCTATGAGAGACAAAACATCCATCACCTTTTCATATCCTTGTTCTTGTTTCTTTTCTTCTTCCAACTGAGATTTAATGGAGGATACATCTTCCTTTTATTGACCAAATTTTATTTCAATTTTGTTAAATTCCTCATGTCTTTATTTAATATGGATTAACGAAGTGTCTTCCATTTTCTTTGCTTTATCCAATTGTTTTTTCATGGATATCACTTCTTCATGATGCCTTTCTTTGTTTTTATGAAATTCCTCCTTAATATTGGCGAGCTCCTCATATTTTCGTTGTACTTGAAGGTTGAATAGGTTAACATCCTTCCTCATCTTGTCAAGTTCATGGTCACCATATTGTTGTTTATTATTGATCTCCTCATTTTCCTTTTTCAAATTTCTTATCTCTTCTAGGGAAGCTACAAGTTTTTCCATGAGATCTTCTATGAAGTCCTCTTCATTTTCTTCATCTTCTAGGTATTCTATGGTATTTATGTATTCTTTATTATTTTCAACTTCCTTAATGGGTTATGGATTTCCTTCTTTATTTCCATCATATTCTTCACTAGAGGTCATGATAAAAGCTCCTTTTGAGTAAATATCTTGAAGTTTGCCCCACATACATTTTTTCGATGAACAATTTTCCACTTTGGCTTTTATAACATCTGGTATTCCACTCAAGATTTCCTTCATCGCTCTTTCATTATATTCCTTGAATTCTCCTTCCATTGTGACTTTAATAATAATTTCTCCCATACTTAAAAACCTTAAGCCATTAAAAAATTATTCATTCTAGCCTTCCGTACATCAACGTTTCCATTGAAAAATGAAGATTTCCCAATTTGATTGTATTAAGTTTTCATGGTTGAGGAAAATACATCTTTATAAGGGTTGGAGAATTTCTTCCTTGGATTTTCCATTTGTGTTCTAAGGATCAACCTTCAAGCTATTATGCTTATGAGAGAAGGTATTGGCTCTGATACCAACTTTTGGAAATATTGAGAGGGGGGTGAATCAATATTTTGTTTCAATTGTTATGTTTACCAGTTAAGATCACTTACATTTAGAACATATAATGAACAATATATAATAAATGATTATATTAATAAAATATAATGAGTACTTAAATCATCTTATTTACAAGGAATTAAGTACAATAGTAGTTTAGAACTCTAACCCTAGATGAAGACACGAATATTCAATCTCCCAAGCTCCAACCTTGTCACTATGAGGCACCAACCTCTAGGGCTCCAACCCTTTGCTTCAATTCTTCAAGATAGATTCAATGATTCTTCATGGCTCCTAATATATTATGCAACAAGCCATGATAATATCTTCACCTTCAGCAGTTCCTTCAAACAATCTCCAAAACACTTAGCTCATAAATGAAAACTTGGTCTTCTCATGAAGGTGTCTCCACAAATCTTCATGGTACCCAAACACAATATTCAATGTTACCTCATGATAACTTCAACAATGCATCATTATCTCCAAGGATGTCATCAAAATGTCTTCAAGAAGTCTTAAAAGTGTCTTCAATATGTTGCCCCATGAACTATACAAGGGTGTCTTCAAGAGTCATTCAAATTGACCTTAATATGTTTCCCCAAGCACTCTCCAAGTGTTTTGAATTTCACTACCCAAGGCTCCTAAATATTTACTATCAAAATACTTCACTACTCCAAGAATCCTAGTACTCCGTTTTCCAAATATTTTATTGCTCCAAGGTATGTCAATTATCTATTGTTTAGAAACTTGATGCTGAACCAAGGTATTACTTCCATTATGCTCCAAATATGACTCTTGTTTCATCCATATTAAATGTTCCAAGAGTGCCTTCAATGGTGCTTCTAAAAAAAACTTCAAAACATTCTTCCAAATGTCTTCTTCAAATGATGATATGAGGTGTACACAAGGACATCTTCAATGAGTTGTCCAATTCACTGTAGCTGCAATATTGAAAGGACTTGTTTTAAAGTTTGAAATAATTCAGGTGACTGTCGAGTCTTACCACAGATCCAACCTTCCACAAGTATTATCACGGGTATGCACTTCTTATAAAATTGAGGCGCAAGAGCTAATATAGATCTACAATCCACAATCTGAACTAAAGTCTGAGGAAATTGTCCAAACTTGGAAGACCCTTCAACAATAGACTATATATACTAGTCTGAGCCTCCTTTTCACAAGATTTGAACCATCAATCTGAGTTTTTTTATTGGTGGCTTTACACTCTTGTCACAAGTGTGCTTGCACAGATATATGAGCTTCATAGGTGAGCAATCCAGGTTTCAATAAGTTTGAGCCTCCATAAATTTGTTGTCCAAGTCACTGTCTCATTATTGGTTTTCCTTCTGAAGTGTAGTCTTTTACTGGTTCAAACCCTTAATATAAACTTAACAATGGTTTATTATGCCTCTTTACACAAGTCCTAGGTCAAGTGTTTACACTGTTCTGAGCTCCAAACAGTGTCACTTGACATCCTTCAATAAATCCAAGTTTGTGTACAGGTCTGTGTGACATCTTCATGTCTTCAAGCTTAAAAAAAGGGGTCTTCTCTACTCCATAGGCTGAGGTCTTCAAAAACAAGACCGAGAAATTTTAAATGGTGATTGTTTAATGTATCACTACCCCATAACAAATAATATAAGCCAAAAACAATATGCATTTTTAACTTCCTCAAATTCTGCCCACTTCTATGTTGCTTCTATGTGTTTTTCATTGATTTATCTGCCTCAAACGATGAATTTGGACTTGTATTTATACAAGTTTTCAATTATAATGAACAATCATATCTGTTGGAAGAGAGACTGACATCTACAGGAGGATTAGGTCTGCTAGCCTTATAAAATATTATATTTAAACTTAAAAATTCATTTTCTCACAAACTATGAGGAGTTAGAGGACACATGATAGCTTGTTAGAAAGGGAAAATTTCACTCTACAAGAATATTGTGGTTCCACCCTTAAGTAATGTAATTTTACCATCAAGAACCTTAAATTTGTGAGGTTTTCATTCTAATTTTATTCATGGCAGCTCCTAGTATTTTATGTCTAGGACTCCTTCTTCATTAAGCCTTCAAATTTTTAGGAATATGGAATCTAAGGTTAAAAGGCTTGTTCAAGGCTTGATATTAATGGAACTCTTAGCATTATGCTTACGTCATCATGAGTCAAGGTATAAATGATTAGAGATTCTTCATCAAGAGGAAGGCCATCATTTATATTGGGTTTTATTAGTGAAAGGTCTTCTTTAGTAGGGATAGGGCTTCATTCATGTATGTGAAGGTCTTATTCATAGACTTAGGGATTCAATCATGTATGTGAAGGTCTTATTCATAGGCTTAGGGCTTCATTTTTCATGATGTGTCACTATTCATTTAGGGTATCATTCATGCATAGGCTTAGGGTTAAGGCTTCTTAAATAAGAAATAAGGAATAGGGAAACATGAGCATCTTCTAGAGTTTATGGCATAAATGTACTTAGTGTTTTATCATGTAGTTAGGGAAACATCACAGAAGGGTTATCACAAGAACATTTTACATCTCCAAGAATTCCATATTGACATCTATGACAACTTTGGCCAACATATAATGGCACAAATTTGAAGTAAAAACTAACGGTCATGGGCCATTTTATGATTCACTATTCAACGCTATCAATCGAAGAGGTGACGGAGAGAAATAAAAGTCTATCATAGGTAGTTTTCATTATATTAATGCATTGGAGAATTTTTTTTATGTATACTTGGAAAACATTTTTTTTCAACTAGAGGTAGTTTGTCAGCATTCTCATGACAAATGATAATTTTAAAAAATTAAATTAAATTATTTTAGAATAAAAGAAATATTTTTGGTTCATTGGACATAGTGTAATCACTGTACCCTAAATTCCCAGTGCCCTTAAGGAAAATGAAGTGAGCCATTTTTTTTTTTTCAAACTTCATTTCAAGACCAAAAATTAGGGTCGCCATTGGACTCATATTTTCAAGAGACTTCCAAGAATATAAAATTTCTTCACTTCTAATTTCTAGCCACAAATTTGTGCATTTTTGAAAATCTCTCAAGGTTTTGTAACCATGCCCACAATATGTGCAAATATCATATTAGATGGATGCTATAAGGATTTCGCCAATGCATTCCCATAGGAACAAAAATGTGTTTCCAAGGCACAAAATGCACATCCAATGCTTAAGAAAATGCCCACTAAAATCACCCTATCCATAATTTGCATGCATAGTGTAGTAAACTCCTAGGATATGACTAGGGTTCCTCAAAAAAAAATTCACAATAGCATTCATAGAGATTACTATTATACAGCACTCAAACGAATAGTATGAGTAATTTCACAACACAACATTTCCAACATAGCACGAAGTAAAGTAAAATAGACAATTCAGAAGGATGAAAGTAAAAGGACCACATATGAAAATAACTTAACACGATATTTCAATTAAATCATAAAGGAATTTAAGATACACACACTTGAAATCTCATGATTTAAACTCAAAGCCATGTGATAACACCAACTCTATTGCCTAAATATCTCATTACGATATTTTTCTACTAAATACAATTTTTTTTCAATAAATGTTGTAATATCTAGAAAATAAGAATTTCATTCTTCCTTTCAGACTGGAATGGGGCTCTCATGAATGAAATTTGAGCCAAAATCACCTAGAAGAAAAGAGTAAACATAGTTAGGAAGAAACATTTCATGCTAAAGACTCTAAAAGAGAAAGATTGGATGACTGTTGATTGAGAATAAATATAACATATTATGGCTTATTGAAATAATTACTCTTCTTAGTGTTTTGGAACTCTCTCTCTTTCATTTGCTTGTTGAAGTTTTATTTATATTACGCTCTAATGGAGAATTCACGCTCAACACTATGAAAATTTCCATTGATTTTAAGAGAAATGCATGTACAACAATCAATGGAAATACATGCCTAGGACTTAATATAAATATATGCTCAACACTTAAGAGGAATTCCTATTGGGCTCAAGAGAAATGCATTATCAACACTTAAGAGAAATTATCATTGACCACCATTGGACTCAACTCTTTGTTGATATCTAGGAATCTTCAAAGCCTTGGAGATAACATACAAATAATAATATTTTATTTTTATTTTTATAAAAGTAGTACTCTTTTTCTAAATGATGCAATAAATACACAAATAAATACATGCATAATATAGGACCAAGTCTACTCTAAATAACTATTCACACTAACATTCACAAATACTCCTATAAAAAAAACTCAAAATAATAAAATCATGATTGTCATAACACAGCATATCCAATAGGGTATTAAGTAAATTAAAACATATCATTGAGAAAGATGAAAATAAAAGGACCACATATGTGGAGAAATAAACATGATTATTCAATTAAATCATAAAGAAATTGAAGAAACACACATGTGAAATCTCATATTTTAAACTCAAAGTCATGAGATAACACTAGCTATGTGTCCCAAATAGCTCTTTGGGTTTTTTTTTTTTTTTTTTTTTTTAAATCTACATGTTTTAAAAGAAGGTGTGTACTATCTAGAAAAATAAGAGTGTCTATCCTTATGAACTAGGATAGGGCTCATGTGGACCATATATTAGAAAATAACCTTTTATATTAAAGACATTGAAACGGAAAGGTTGGATTATTTATAACTAATCTGGTGGAATAAAAACTTTAATGCTCTTTGAAAGTGGTGCATAACAAATGAAATTAATGAAAATTTACTTAGTATAGTGCTCATTATGTTTATTGCATACAGTAAAATGGAGAATGTAGAACTATGGAGTTACAAGGTACTAAGAAATAAAATTATGATAGGTCTTTCACATCTATAGCGTGAAAAAAATGATAGTATCAATACATGTACATTTTTCATGTTGTGTAATAGTAGGGTGCATTTAGGTTGATAAAAAATGCATAGTTGTGGAGTGCTTCCTAATATGCCTTTGCTCTGCATTATAGTTACCTTTGAATTTTAGAAAATAGCTAAGTACGGAAGTATGGTGTTGGATTGATGTATACATGTAGACTCATATATATAGACTTGCAGATATGAAAATATATCCTCCACATTTTGTATTTTTAGTCATGTGGATGTCTCAAATTTGTGCAAGGTTAGTGGTACTTTCTATTTGGATGTTCCCTTCGTCTTGTCAATAATTTATGGGATATATCATCAAAATTTTATCCATTATAGAATTTTAAACCATGTAATAGAACAAGCCTATGTAACGATAATGTGTGTAGTAAGGCTAAGTGGGGAAAGCACATTTTTAGAATAGTATGGTGGGAGCAACTGACATGGGAGAGGTCATTGAAAAAATTTCCATGACACTAAGTAAACCCAATATTCAATGGTTTAGCAAATGTGTGTGTTCTATTGTATAATTATCCTTATTTATAATAAATTTCTATAAATAATTTTATTTTAAAAGTAAAAATTGAATAATCACAACACTATACACACTCATACATGCTTATACAACTCCTCACAGTTCGATTCCATTTGTTAATTTGTTAGTGTGTATAGTTACCTATAAAATCCTACATAGTTAACCTAGTATGTTGAGCATATGAATATTTGGCAATGGAATTGCTTGAAAAAATAATTACATGTACTATAACCATGATTTGTTTTATTTGTTAATCCTTAATGAAAATGATTGAAGGATGTTGTACAATCATGGGTCTATATTACGACTCATAAGTACAACAATTTGATCACATATATAAATATGTTTCAAACAAATTTCCATGCTGGGATACTCATTTCTTATATCCAATGTCATACTAGAATAATCATCTCATGATGAATTACCATATATTTTTTATATTATTCCCATGAATACCATTCATATTTCTAAGGAAGAATAAATTAGGATTTGCTGCATTACTAGTTTTCATATTATGTCAAGGTTTGAATTTTTATAGTGCATAAATGATTTTTTTTTAGTAAGGTGAGCATATTCTTCCCTAACATGTACAAAAGCAATGCCATACATTTAGAATTCAATTTTAACTTGAGGTCATACATTTTAAAACATGTCTTTTTTTCATGCAAAAAACACATAATTTCCATTTTGAGTATGCATTTTCTTAATGAGGAATACATATCGTATTTTAAGGAATACATTACTAAATATATTATATATCCAACATTTCATCATATAAAATTCACCACTGGGAGGGTAGGTTTTAACCCTATAAAGATAATACCTAGAAATGAATTTTTAAAACTAACATAAAATATACAATGGAAAACACATAAAATATACAAAGATATTTTTCTCCCGGAACCCAAAACCAGGAAAATCGAATTGATTTTTCATTATATTCCTTTACAATGTTACAATACATTATATAGATTTCATACCATTCATAAACCCCCAATCTATGTAACTATATTGCTTCCTTGTTTGCATGAGCAGTTCTCATGTATTCAAGTTTTGTAATTGAAAGTTGCACAACATATTGTATCTTTTTCATCCAACCAATTTTTCCTCCAAATAGGTTAAACAAATAATCACTTATAGATATTTTGTGATCAGTCTCTCGATCCCAGTCTACATCAAAAAATCCATGTATGTCCATTACTCTATTGAATATTGGTCTTCCTTGGTAGAAAAAAACAATAAGCACTAGTGCCATGTAGATACCTGAAAGCCCTATTTACTAATGACCAATGCTCATTCCCTAGTTTTTACATAAACTTGCTCAATAATCCCACTGCATGTGCAATGTCTGGTCTGGTACAAACCACTTCATACATCAAAATCCCAACTGAACTTGCATGTGGAACACGAGACATGTATTCTTACTCTTCATGTGTCTTGGGACATTGTTCTACAAATAACTTTACACCTACAAGAATAGGGACCTTCATTGATTTAGTTTCCCACATATTAAAACTATGCAATATTGTCTCAACTTAATTCCTGAGATTTAACCAAATTTTCCTATTTTCTCAGTCTTCTTTAATTTCCATCACCAAAACAAAATTTGCAACACCAATATCATTAGAGGAAAATTGGGTCTTCACATCCTGGATAATTTCTCCATCATTTCTAATCAGCAACATATAATCCACATATAAGACCAAATAAATAACGCAATCACCAACCAATTTAAAATACACATAGTGATCCACTTTTCTATTTTTTAATCCAAGTCCGTATATAAATGTATCAAATTTTTCATGCCACATACTTGGTGATTTATTTAAACCATACAAGTACTTTCCTAACTTGCATACTAGTTCTTTCATACCCTTCATTCCAAATCCTTCTATCTTCTCCATGTAAATATATTCTTCCAGAATATTCTCCATGTAAATGTCTTCTTCCAGATCCCCATGTAGAAATATTATCTTCACATCCATATGTTATACCTTAAAATAAAAACCAACAAAAACATATAAAAGAGATTTAATACAATCTAACCAGGAAACGGGAGGAAAAATATCAACAAAATCAATTCCTTGCACCTCAGAGTAACCTTTTGCTACTAATAGTGACTTTCATTTCTCCACTTGTTCATTTTCATTCAAATTATTCTTAAACACCCATTTACTACTAATGGGTTTTCTTCCAGCTGACAAATCCACTAGATCCAAAGCCTCACTCTTGTCCAAGGCTGTCATTTCTTCAACCATGGAAATTCTCTATAATTTTCCACCCTATGAATCCAATATATCCCTAATAGTTATAGGATCAACATCAGTAATAGATAAAGAAAAGTCATGACAAAAATCATATGGAGTGTACCTCTCTAGTTTCCTTCATTCCCGAACTGATATCATAAAAAATGTAGTGCGTGGTTCTTCGTCTTCTAATTCTTATTCTTCTGTGGAGTTAGATTATCATCCTTTAGTTCAAACTCCATCTTCTCTATTTTCTTTTTTATCTGGATTTTATGCAGGAACACAATGGAATACACATATACCCTTAAACACAGAGATGCAACGGAAATAATGCTTCATTTTATTAATAAAATAATGACTGAAATAAGCTTACAAACATAATGGAAGCAAGCTAGCGTGCTGGTAGTGTATCTCTGAGAAGAGATGTGGCATGTGTGGGCCTCTGAACTATGCTACATTGAGGCTCGAAGGCCTATTACAGACATAATGGAAATATATGAGCTAGGGTACTGGCATCATATCCCTGAGAAGAGATGTGATGGCTACCAGCTTCCTGAACTATGTTACAATGAGGCTTGAGGGCCTATTTATTGTTGAGAAACAATGTAGAACCCGAAAAGTCCAAAAACCCAACCCTAGGAGATGAAGCGCCAAAACTATGGGCCCCGTTTGGGTAAATTGGTGTTTCAACTTCTCGGGAACATAACTTTGGCATCCGATCTCCATTTGACGTGCTCAATATATAATTAGAAAGATCTAGGTTTTCCCAAAAACATCGTTTAGGGCCTCAAAATGGCTGTGGAAGTGCAGGACCCAAAAAACTGCTAAAAATAGTAAGTTGTGTTGAAACTTGAAAATGGAAAGAACTAATGGTGGTGGTTCAAATGGAATAGGTGGGTGGCCACCAATATCCACCTGGATTATTAATGCCCCAAAATGGCTTCGGGCGTGCAGGACCCAAAAACCTGCTAAAAATAGTAAGTTGCTAGAAGTGAAAAGATGCAAGAATTGATGTTGTGGGTCCAAATGGAATAGGTGGGCGGCCACCGATATCCACCTGGATCATTCCTCCCTCCATAGGAAGCAATGGTCTCCATTGTGTTAAATTCCTCCTTTTCGGGGGGGGGAATTCTGCTGAACTTGGTATTGGATTTGTCCAAGATGTTGTGAACCTGTTGGCAGATGTGCTGGATGTAGATGTGCTGCCGGTGGGAAGCCATTGAAGGATCTAGGAAAAATTATCCATCATCGCGTTCCTCTGTTTCGCGAGGGCCTCCCCAAGCAAGATTGTTATAGGATCTCCTACCCCCTCATCTTTCTTTCCTTCCGCCATGGGGGTTGTCGGGGTTGGCGAGGCTAATATTGGAAGGGTGCAACCAGATCGAGCTCGAACTCCTTATACACCGCGTTGGAAACATGCAAATAAAAACAGAGAAAGAACAGACCTGCTCTGATACCACTGATCCGAATTTATGCAGGAACACAACACAATACACATATAGCCATAGATATAGAGATGCAGTAGAAATAATGCTTCATTTTATTAATAAAAGAATGACTGAAATAAGCTTACAGACATAATGGAAACAAGCTAGGGCGTTGGTAGCGTATCTCTAAGAAGAGATGTGATGGCTACCATCCCCTGAACTGTGTTACAATGAGGCTCGAGAACCTATTTATTATTGAGAAACAATGTAGAATCTAAAACATCCAAAAACCCAACCCTAGGAGATGCAAAAACTAACCCCGTTTGGGTAAATTGGTGTTTCAACTTCTCAGGGACGTAACTTTGGCATCCGATCTCCATTTGATGTGCTCAATAGCTCGTTAGAAAGATATATCCGAGGAGTAAAAATTTTTGTGCAATAAATATAGGCTTGGTCGCTCTCTTTTTTCCTAAAAAACATCGTTTAGGGCCTCAAAATGGCTCTGGAAGTTCAGGACCTGAAAAACTGCTAAAAATTAGTAAGTTGTGCTAAAACTTGAAAATGGAAAGAACTGATAGTGGGGGTTCAAATGGAATAGGTGGGCAGCCACCAATATCCAACTAGATCATTAATTCCCCAAAATGGCTTCGGGCGTGCAGGACCCAAAAACCTGCTAAAAATAGTAAGTTTTTAAAGTGAAAAGCTACAAGAATTGATGTCGCGAGTCCAAATGGAATAGGTGGGCAACCATCGATATCCACCTAGATCATTCCTCCCTCCTTAGGAAGCAATGGTATCCATTGCGTTAAGTTCCTCCATGGGAGGGGGGGAAATTCTGCTGAACTTGGTATTGGATTTGTCCAGGATGTCGCGGAGCTGTTGGCGGACGTGTTGGATGTAGATGTGTCGTCAGTGGGCAGTCATTGAAGGATCTGGGAAAAGTTATCCATCATCACCTTCCTCTGTTTCTCGAGGGCCTCCCTGAGCAAGATTTTGATAGGATGTCCTACTCCCTCATCTTTCTTTCCTTCCACCATGGGGAGTCGTCGGGGTTGGCGAGGCTGATCTTGGAAGGGTGCAACCAGATCGAGCTCAAACTTGTTATACACTAACCGCGTTGGGGACATGCAAAGAAAAACAGAGAAAGAGCAAACCCGCTCTAATACCACTGGTGTGAATTTATGCAGGAATGTAATAAAATACACATATAGCCATAAATACAGAGATTCAGTAGAAATAATGCTTTATTTTATTAATAAAAGAATGACTGAAATAAGCTTACAATGTAATATTCCCAATTAGCCCAAGCTAATGGGAATATACAATTTTTTTTTAATTTTCTTGTTGCATGAATAAAATTGTAAATGAGAAGCAATTAAATCCTAAAAAAACAAAATAAATTAATGCCCATTTGAACAAGGCCAAATCTGGGCTACCTTAATAAAACTCCCTTATGTGTGAAAGGGATTAAGACAATTGACTGGGTCAACAGGACCAAATCCACAGTGTTGTCCAGATACAATGTACCTCCTAGATGCATGACATAGTTCTATTTTGAGGCTACACATGTGAAAGGGCTAAACCTTTGAGATGGTTTAGGGTTTTCAAGACTTTTATCCTATAAAAGGAAGAGGAGAACAACAAAAGAAGGTTGTTGAACATATTATTTTGAAGAATTTTTCTATTTAGACATTTCTCATTCTCTTGGTTGTTTAGTAGAGAATAGTGTTGTTTAGCAGTAGGGTGTTCCTGATCGGGAATCCCACCTCTTCCATTGAGAAGCTCTTGGAGGAGTCTTGCTAATATTGTCCACTATCAGGCATTTGGCCAAGCTCTTCTTCCAACTAAAACACAGATCCTGTTGAGGGTCTGGTTGTCTTTGTAAGCTGCAGCAAGTGGAGGCTAGATCTACTCAGATCTAAGCCATTCGAGTGCCTCTTTTCAGTGGGAAAGCTTTCTATCCCCCTAGAAAGAGTGTATTGGATCATTGGAGCTTCGAATCCATACCTTGGCGTCAAGCCAAACTATTCATCATGTCTACAACATAGTTTATCTTCCAGGACTGCGTTATCTGCAAGAGGAAAGTTGCAAGGAGTTTTGGTAAACTTTTAGGAGTGACCTCTAGTGATGGGAATATGCCTTTCACTGTGGTGATCAATGGATTTATTATTTATTCCATGTCATATTTAGATCTGATTTGAATACTCCTATACATGCTTCAGAAATTCGAAATAAATCTGCAAATCTTCTACATGAGATCTCATATATACTCCATATGTTTCATGTTTTTCTGAAAACCCCAAGGGGTATGTAAAATAGAGACAATCTAGTGTACAAATATGATATAGATCTAATATTTTGTACACAGATATTTTCTAGATCTGAGTTGTAACCTACATCTATTGTATGCACATTAAAATAACATTGTTAAGCCTTTTGCAGTGAAATGCATTGTTGCAGCACCTCTTTTAGAGGGTTTTCTTCACAAAAGTCTTCTATCTTTCTCTTGTACATTGTATGGGCCACATTGTAAATATGATTTTCTGATGTATAAGCTATTTCTAAACCTCCATATTTGTCTCCTACTATCAATTTTCTGAACTCCATTATTTCCTAAGCAGTATTGTTTTGTATTGTTGCAGTCCCTTACTTGGGCAATTTTCAAGCCATTCTAGGTGTGGGAGGTTTGTTTACCTCACCTAGTTTGATTTTTTTATGATCTCATTTTGGATTTGGGTCTTAGATTATCATATATAAGGGATCCATGGGCCAATTTCAAATTTTGTGGCATCCATTTCTGAAAAATACTTTTTTCAGGCATGCCTTGCTAGCAGTCCCATTTTGGGGATATTATAGTGGTATCAGAGCAATCAGCTTGGCACAACCTATGATTTGCTTTTCTTGAGAAGCCAATATGTCTTTTCATGAAAAGAAAAGACTGATGAAGAAGTATGGTTACACTGAAGACACAGAAGAAAAGGGTAAGTGAAATATTCCTATTTTAATAGGAATATTCAATTTCATTTTGTTTTCTTTGTTCAAAGAATAATTATGTAAAGGAGGGTCAAAAACTCCTAATAAAAGAATACATACATGCCCAATGTGAACAGAGGCAAATTAGGGTTGTCTTAAAAAAATCCACTTTTGTGTGAAATAGGATTGAGCCATTTGACTAGGTCAATAGGACCAAATCACAGCACAGTCCAGATGCATTGAACCTCCTCGATGATCAACACAGTTCTAGAAGGAGGTCCTCCATGTGAAAAGGGTTAAATGAATGAAGGTGGTTTAGGGTTTTGGAAAGCTCTCATATTATAAAAGGAAGGGGAAGGAAACATGTTGGGGTTGTTCATGATTTGATTTCTAAATTGCTGCTTGTTTAGACGAACAAATTTCTTGGTTGCTTACCCTAGATTGCATTGGAATTTCTGTTTAGGAGTTCCATCTCTTCCCATTGAGGAGCTCTTGGGAGAGCTTGTATTACTTGTCCACTATCTAGTTGGAGACCAAGATTACACTTCAAACTGCAATGCAGATCTAGTGAGGGTTTTCTTGCTTTTGTAAGTTGCAGCAAGTGGAACTCTAGATCTGTTCAGATCTAGCTTGTATTGGAGCCTCTTCTCAGTGAGTGTGTCTTTTAACCTCTTGGAAGAGTGCATCCACTATTTGGGCTTCAGTTTATGATATTGGCATCAGGACATAGTGTTCTCCAACCTCAACTGCACATTTCCTTCAAGATATTGTGTCCTTTTTGCAGGCAAAGTTGCAGTGAGGTTTTTGTATCAGCTTGGAGGAAATATCTCTGGTGAAAGGGACCCTTCCCTTCACTGTGGTGATCCATGGATTGGCCAACTAATCCATGTTAATTTCAGATCTGATCTGTTGTGTATCATATTCTTTAGAAATTTCTGAATATTGCTGCAGATTTGTAGCTTAGATCTCATACCTATTCATTGATATCCATCTTTTGCTGAGATCCCCAAGGGGAGTGTAAATAAGAGCCTATTTTTCATATAGATCTGTAATAGATCTATATTTTTATGTAAATATCTACCCTATATCTGATATATAATGAAATATTGCTTCAACCTCCTGAAAATTACGCTGTCAATCTCATTCTTCATTTTCTTGTGTTGTAGTACCTCATTTTGAGCCTTGATCCATGTAAAACTTTTGTCTTTCTCTAATATATTTCATAAATCATATCATAGGTTTGATTTACTTATTGTCATACTTATTTTCATCTAATTCCTTCAGAAATTTACACTGCATATGCTTCAGTCACATTCTGCATACTCTAGGTCATGGGAAATCAACATTTTTAAGCCATTTCAGGAGTGGGAGGTCTCTTTAACCTAGCTAGAGTTATTTTTTTGGGCTGAAATTTGGTATGGGAGTCCCACATGACATAAGCTAACATATGCAACTATCACTTTCCTCTTTTTTTACGCAGATTTCCGAAAATAACCTTTTTATGGCTTAAATCACTATCTTTCCCCACTTTTTGTTGAAGGGATAGATCACCTTCCTTGTTGCTGCATATATTACTAATATTAAAGTGTTTGTGAACATATCCCATGAATTATTAGCCTGATACTACTCCAATACAGTGTTTATATATTGTTGCAGTCCTTCATTGGGCACTTTCTCAAGGCAACTAGGTGTGGGAGACCTGTATAACCCACCTACAAAAATTTCTTTCTGATATCCTCTTGGGATTGGGTCTTAGATTATCATATATAAGGAATCCAATGGCTGATCTTGTTTTCTGAAGCATGCATCCTTGAAAAATGAGTTTTTCAGGCCTGTTTTGCTGAGTAGTCCATTTTGGGATATTATAGTGGTATCAGAGCATGACCTCTGGCTCAGCCTATGAGATATAGCCATCAGAAGAATAAATAGGAATATTGAAGAAAGAGATATTAAATAGAGGACAAAGAGAAGATTTTTCCTAACACTCTCTCTCAATCCATGCATGAATTCAAGGGAGAAATCAGGGGAATGAGGAGGAGAAGACATGCAAATCCCTCAAGAAGTTCTTCTCATGAAGAAAGCCCCAGTACTTATTATACTATGTGTGAGAATTCAGCCAAAAAATCTGATCTACAGCATTGTGAGATGCCTACTTTCTTGTTGACAGAAAGAGAATAAGGAGGAATGATGGAAGAGGAGATCTCCCTGCTTCTTTTCCAAACCTTGGAAGGTATTAAAGAAGATCTCAAGGAGATGGAAGGGGAGGAGTGTAGAAGATTCCTAGAAGGGTTTGAAACAAGCCCTAACTATTCTCATGGTGGATATGAGCACTCAGCCACATCATCAAAGATACCATGTTCTATCAGCAACTTCTTCGAGAGGAGGAGGAGAGGAGATGTGCCAAAGGGAGGATCTATAAATCCAACCCCACATATGAAGACCATTGAGGATAATGTAAACTTGTTTGAGACCTTGCCAAGGGTAGGATCCTCATTGGATGAAGAGTATTATTCTCAAAGAGAATACATGGTGATTTCTCTCTCAAGGGTAGACCAAGATCTAAGGTCTCCTCTTGATGATGAGGCATTTTCCACCATTAAAGAGAAGGCTAGGGGTGACAATGCAGTCACAACAAAGGCATCCCTAGAATTTCATGAAGAAGGAGGAGGGGCAACTGCTCCAAGGAGAGAAGCTTTTGAATTCTTGTAAGGGGTCTCAAAGAATCTCACATATAGGAATTATGGCACAATCCCTGAGCAGCATGTGCCATCATTATCAGATGGTGAGATCCTGAATACTGTAGAATATGAAGAGGAGGACAAGCTTCATAGGGTAAGAAACATTTTCCTTCCCTCTTTATTTCAGGATTGATGTTCCAAGAAGGCTTGAAGATCTATACAAGAAAATCAAGGGCACATCAGTCCATACATCTTTCTATGATGATCTATGCCTTGATGTCTCCTTAATTGGAAGAAGCCCACTAGGGCAATTCCCTGATGGAAAGAGAAAAGTGGTCTCTCAACCTTGTACAGTAATGATGCATTTGGCCAAGGGAGGAACTATCACAACGCTGGAGACTTGCGTGAGAAGTATGCTTTTGAAAATCACATTTTACTTTATGATTGCATGCATTCTTTTATTTTATTTTACCTTATAAGCTTCATGGCAAACTATGGGCCAAGACTATTTCCAAACATGGCCACTCCCTTGATAGGATAAGGGAGGTTTTGCAACATGATGGGTGCTTCCCTAAAGCACAAAATATACATCTCACCTTCAGCCATGGTGGAATGATGAGGGCAGAAAGTAAGTGGCATGTAAACCACTTACCACATCTAGATCTGAAGCAGGGAGGAGATGAGTTGCGCTGGTTTCTACTGGGTGAGTGTGGGTACCACCCAAATTTTTTGAATTTCTTGTCTCATGTCTTTTATCTCAAGGAAAGAATGCATAAGAAGAAGGCATGGTTGCTTTGGTTGATAAGAAGAGAGCATGGAAACCCCATGATGAATTCCATGTTCATACATTTGCTTATGACTATGATGTATGCACATGTATTTCTGTTTAGAATGAATATCATAATCATGTATGTACTTTGGTTTGGGGGAAAATGTAACCTTCTCATGAGGTGGCATAAGGGAGCTTGTTTATATCATGATGTTAATAATTCTCCAATCTTTTTTATGAACATGAGAGGAGGAATGACACATTGGGTGGATGTGTCCATTGGGAATGCAATCTCCCATATTCATTTGTACTTCAAGAAGAGGATAGGACCTTATATGACTGCTGCCTTGTATACTATGTTTTCTTAGGCAAAAGGTCATGTATTAGGCTCATGTCATGGGAAAAGATCTCTCACAAGGGAGTACTTGGAGCAAGACATGTGTTGTTGGAATCATGTCCAACCAACACCTATTATCCTCCATCATTTTCAAGCTTTGGAGAAGCTTGTTGCATAAAGAAGGTGGTGGTATGGCCACTTATTGTACCATGATTTGAGGTAGCAAGATGATGGACAACGTTGGTCTCAAGGGAGGGACTATTGTCACAATCCAATATATCATATGATACTTAGTCCATATTTATTTTGGAGCACATATGGTGAATATAATCTATGCACTATATGCATGAAAGATTGGACAAGAAGGCTCACTATGATCCATGAAGGGAATCATGAAGTTCCAAGTTTCTTTTGGCTTCATGAGGACTATATTGTTGCAGCCCAAGGTCATCAGCTCCATATGTATCATAAATGGAGGAAGAGACAATGTGAGTTGAGTATTCTTATCTCTCATTTCCAGCCATGGAGCCCCTACACATTGGATATGGTGGGGATTGGTGACTATTCATTTGAGCTATCAAGGATGGCTCACTCTTTTTGGATGAGAGCATGGAGATTGGATTTTCTCATGGGGGTTGAAGTGCCCAACGTTTACCATATCTCATGGCTTGAAGGGACCAATGGAGATCATATGATTCTTTTATGTATCTCCCATTACTTCATGATGACAGCTATTTGGTTCATCCACCAAAGGCAGACTTGCATTCTTATGAGGAGACAACTCCATTGGATATTTTACAAAGTCCTTGTGAGTTGCTTGAGGACAAGCAACATTTTTGAGGGGAGGACTGTAATATTCCTATTTTAATAGGAATATTCAATTTCATTTTGTTTTCTTTGTTCAAAGAATAATTATGTAAAGGAGGGTCAAAAACTCCTAATAAATGAATAAATACATGCCCAATGTGAATAGAGGAAAATCAGGGTTGTCTTAATAAAATACACTTTTGTGTGAAATAGGATTGAGCCATTTGACTGGGTCAACAGGACCAAATCACAACATAGTCCAGATGCATTGAACCTCCTCGATGATTAGCGTAGTTCTAGAAGGAGATCCTCCATGTGAAAAGGGTTAAATGAATGAAGGTGGTTTAGGGTTTTGGAAAGATATCATCTTATAAAAGGAAGGGGAAGGAAACATGTTGGGGTTGTTCATGATTTGATTTCTGAATTTTTGTCCGTTTAGACAAAAAAACTTTCTTGGCTGCTTAGCCTATATTGCATTGGAATTTCCTGTTTAGAAGTTCCAACTCTTTCCATTGAGGAGCTCTTGGGAGAGCTTGTATTGCTTTTCCACTATCTGGTTGGAGACCAAGCTTCTACTTCCAACTGCAATGAAAATCCAGTGAGGGTTTTCTTGCTTTTGTAATATGCAGCAACTGGAACTCTAGATCTGTTCAGATCTAGCTTGTATTGGAGCCTCTTCTCAGTGAGTGTGTCTTTTAACCTCCTGGAAGAGTGCATCCATTGTTTAGGCTTTAGTTTCTGATCTTGGCACTAGGCCATAGTGTTCTCCATCCTCAAATGTGTAGTTCCTTGAAGATACTGCATCTTTTTTGTAGGCAGAGTTGCAGTGGGGTTTTTCTATCAACTTGGAGGAAAGATATCTGGTGAAAGGGACCCTTCCCTTCATTGTGGTGATCCATGGATTGGCCAACCAATCCATGTTAATTTCAGATATGATCTATTGTGTATCATATTCTTCAAAAATTTCTGAAGATTACTGTAGATCTGTGGCTTAGGTCTCAGATTTATTCATTGATATCCATCTTTTGCTGAGATTCCCAAGGGGAGTGTAAAGAAGAGCCTATTTGGCATATAAATCTGTAATAGATCTATATTTTTATGTAAATATCTGCCCTATATCTGAGATATAATGAAATATTTCTTTAGCCTCCTGAAAATTACACTGTCAATCTCATTCTGCATTTTCTTGTGTTGTAGTACCTCATTTTGAGCCTTGATCCATGTAAAACTTTTGTATTTCTTTGATATATTGCATAAAACATATCATAGGTCTGATTTACTGATTTTCATAATTACTTTCATCTAATTCATTTAGAAAGTTACACTGCATATGCTTCAGTCACATTCTGCATACTCTAGGTCATGGGAAATCAACATTTTTAAGCCATTTCGGGAGTGGGAGGTCTATTTAACCTAGCTAGCGTTATTTTTTTGGGCTGAAATTTGGTATGGGAATTCAAAATGACATAATATAATAGATCCAACTATCACTTTCCTCCATTTTTATGAAAATTTCCAAAAATAACCTCTTTAGGGCTTAAATCACTGTCTTTCCCCACTTTTTGTTGAAGGAATAGATCACCTTCCTTTCTCCTGCATATATTACTGATATTAAAGTGTTTATGAACATATCCCATGCGTTATTATCCTGATACTACTCCAATACAATGTTTATATATTGTTGCAGTCCTTCATTGGGCACTTTCTCAAGGCAACTAGGTGTGGGAGACCTGTATAACCCACCTAGAAATATTTATTTATGATCTCTTCTTGGGATTGGGTCTTAGAGTATCAGATCTAAGGAATACAAGGGATGATCTTTGTTTCTGAAGTACACATCCTTGAAAAATGCATTTTTCAGGTCTGTTTTGCTAAGTAGTCCATTTTGGGATATTACAGTAAGATCCCTTTAACTGGAAGTTTGCAAAGAGAAGATTTCTCTAAAACTCTTTCTCAAGCTATGTATGAAATGAAAGAATAAATCTAGGGAATGAAGAGGGAAATACATGCAGATATCTCAGGAGGAGTTTTACATCAAGAAAGCCCCAAAACTTCTTACTATGTGTGTGAGCGTTCAACCACACAACATGATCTTCAAAGTTGGAGCATGTCTGCTTTCTTGTCAAAAGAAGAAGGAAAAGGAGGAACAACAAAGGAGGAATCACTTGGTGATTATCTCCAAGAATATGAATCTCAATCAGAGAGATTCAAAATTCATCTTATTTTCCCAGAGTTTTTTGAACTCAAAGAAGAAAGATCCAGCAACTATAGTAGAAAAAGAGGGTGCATGCAACACACTTTGGGTAGATTCTCTCTACCTGATTTTGATAGATCACTTAAGGACCTATTCAAGTCTTGGGTAAGGAAGCTTGACACATACTTTCAGCTGCATCAAGTTTCAAAGGAAGAAGCCTTGAGGATAGCAGCGCTGCATCTTCAAGGAAAGGCTTATGCCTGGTGGTTATTTGAGTCCTCTTCCTTGAAAGGGATAAATATCTCTTCTTATGCAAAGTTCACTAGGAGACTAGTGAAAATATTTGATGTAATACATTCTAAGACTTATTGGGGAGAAAAAATCAAGCCCATGAAATCTGAAACTTTACATGAGTTGAAAGGATCCATAAAGCCAACTCCATTCCTGAACATTGTTGAAGGGGTTGAAGACCTACTGCATGATTATACAAAGGAAAAATCTGCACTTCAGCAAGAACTCTCTTCCCAAAGAGAAGACATGAGGGTTCCTTCTTCAATAAGAGATCAAGAAAAAGGGTCTCTTAATGATGAAGCATTCTCCAATGATGAGGAGAAGGGAGAGAAAGAGCAGAGAAGATCCTCTAGTGTTGTGATATCAAGAGGAGAATTATTCTCATTAGGAGATGGAGATGAAGCAATGGTTTCCACTAGAGGGGCTCTTGCATCTTTGCAAGGAGTTCCTAAGGATCTTCCATATGGAGGACATGAGCAGCATGTGTCTATGCTAAAAGGAAATGAGACAGAACAAAGGAGGGATAACAAAGCTGACATAGCAAAAGATGATCCACTATCAGAAGAAAATGGAGAAAATGCTCCAATCAGAGGCACTCTTACACCACTAAGAGGGGTCTCCAAATTTCATGATACTTCCACACATGAAACATAGTTGAAATTGCATCGTGGAAGTAGGGAAATGAGGATCTCGTCTATTCTGCATATAAGAATGGTCCCTGAAACCTCATTATCTAGTGGAAAACCACCTGGGAAGCCACCTGATTCAGATTCTGTGGGGAAACCCTCACAACTTGCTGCTCCGAAATCAGATCTAGGAGGGATTGGAACACTTGAAGGCAAAGTTGCAGTGCTGGGGGACTTGGGTAAGCTCAAGGAGGAGGGAAATATTCTTCCCCTATCATCATCACCCACTCTCCTCTCCGATCCTGCATTGTGGGAAGAGAAGAAGGGAAGGAAAAACCTTCCAACACACCCCTTTGGCACAAGAGATGTCAATGGAAGGATCAACAACATGACAGATACTTTGGTTGATGTATCATCAGTGCTGTCATTGTTGAGTAGTGTAGATCTATATCGGAAATCCCAACTACTAGTGGATTATTCCAAAGATCTTCAGACATGTATGATACTTGATGACCAACTACATGAAGAGGGTTACTTAGTCCAAGGAGAATTCATATATCATCATGGTAGAATATTTTTTCCTAGAGCTTCTAAGCTCAATCATAAGATACTACAAGGAGCATACAAAGAGTATTGTTTCAGCCATCTGTATTCCATGAGGATCTACAACATCATCATGAGGACTTTGATTGGGAAGGATTGAAAGAGGAACTATATCATCATTTTCAAGAATGCATGAGCTATGTGGAGTTGGGGCAGCCATGGGACTCTATGCAAGAGTCGTTTCAACCATCTCTTCCTTCTTTGGAAAGAGGAGAAAGATACATGCAGAACTCCAGGTGCATGAGAGACTTTTTTGGTAAAGGATATGTTCATGTAAAGCAAGTTTTATTTTCTAATTGTACATGTTATTTTACCATTTTTATGTAGGCCATGACTCCTAAAAGTAGTAATGTATCATGTAAATATCATGGAAACTATTGGGCCATTGAAATATCTGAATTTGGCCACTCCCTTAATGAGCAAAGGGAGATTTTTCATCATGATGGGTGCTTCCCCAAGGCACCAAACATATCTATCATCTTCAGCAATAGTGAGATGACTTGGGCAGCAAGTAAGTGGTGGAAAAACCACTTACCATGTATTAATTTGAGGCAGGCAAGAGATGCACTGCGTTGGTATCATATGTGGGATTATGACCCACCTCTTCATGCTCAATTTTCTGTTTGTATGTACATAGTGTTGCTTCCATACAATGATGATATAGTTGTACTATTTGTAGGCTTGTATGGAGGGAGGATGGGGAGCATGTATGTGCCACATGGGATGGAGACTCTCCATGTACCTTATGCTACATGTTTCAGGGAGAGTTTTGGTTTAGCCATGATTGTTTCACTTGATTTCTTAACTCCTTATTGGATGGGTCACTTACCTCTCATTAAAACATTGAAGAAACAATTCATGGAAGGATGGTTTGGTGAACACTTAGCTCATGGAGGAGGCTTATCACTTGATGGTGTCACCAATGGAAGAGGAAATGAGTTGTAGAACTCACTCTATCAGTTTCTTGAGGACAAGAAACATTTTGGAGGGGAGGATTGTAATATTCCCAATTATCCCAAGCTAATGGGAATATACAATTTTGTTTTAATTTTCTTGTTGAATGAATAAAATTGTAAAGGAGAAGAAATTAACTCCTAAAAAAAAAAAAACATCAATGCCCATGTGAACAAGGCCAAATCTGGGCTGCCTTAATAAAACTCCCTTATGTGTGAGAGGGATTGAGACAATTGACTAGGTCAACAGGACCAAATCCACAGTGTTGTCCAGATGCAATGTACCTCCTAGATGCACAACACAGTTCTAGTTGGAGGCTACACATGTGAAAGGAGCTAAACCTTTGAGATGGTTTAGGGTTTTCAAGACTTTTATCCTATAAAAGGAAGAGGAGAAAAAAAGAAGAAGGTTGTTGAACATATTATTTGAAGCATTTTTCTGTTTAGACATTTCTCATTCTCTTGGCTACTTAGCAGAGAATAGTGTGTTTAGCACTAGGGCGTTCCTAATCAGGAATCCCACCTCTTCCATTGAGAAGCTCTTGGAGGAGTCTTGTTGATCTTTTCCACTATCAAGCATTTTTCCAACCTCTTCTTCCAACTACAACACAGATCCCGTTGAGGGTTTGGTTGTCTTTGTAAGCTGCAGCAAGTGGAGGCTAGATATATTCAAATCTAAGCCATTCTAGTGCCTATTTTCAGTGGGAAAGCCTTCTATCCCCCCTAGCAAGAGTGTATTGGATCATTGGAGCTTCAGATCCATACCTTGGCATTAGGAAAAAATTTTCATCAAGTCTACAATGTAGTTTATCTTCCAGGACTGCATTATCTGCAAGAGGAAAGTTGCAGGGAGTTTTGGCAAACTTTGAGGAGTGATCTCTAGTGATGGGAATCTGCCCTTCACTGTGGTGATCCATGGATTTCTGATTTATTCCATGTCATATTCAGATCTGATCTGAATACTCCTATATATGCTTCAGAAATTTGGAAGAAATCTGCAAATCCGTTGCATGAAATCTCAGATCTACTCCATATGCTTCATGTTTTGCTGAAAACCCCAAGGGGTATGTAAAATAGAGACAATCTAGTGTACAGATCTGGTATATATCTAATATTTTGTATACATATCTATTCTAGACATGAGTTGTAACCTATAGCTGTTGTATTCACATTAAAATAATGTTGTCAAGCCCTTTGCAGTGGAATACATTGTTGCAACACCTCTTTTAGAGGGTTTTCTTCACAAAAGCCTTCTATCTTTCTCTTGTACATTGTATGGGCAACATTGTAAATCTCATTTTCTGATGTATAAGCTATTCTAAACCTCCATATCGGTCTCTGGCTATCAATTTTCTGAACTATGTTATTTCCTGAGCCGTATTGTTTTGTATTGCTGCGGTCTATTACTTGGGAAATTTTCAAGCCATTCTAGGTGTGGGAGGTCTGTTTACCTCACCTAGTTTGATTTGTTTCTGATATCCTCTTGGATTTGGGTCTTAGATTATTAGATCTAAGGGATCCAAGGGCTGATTTCAAATTCTGTAGCATCCATTTTTTAAAAATGTGTTTTTCAAACATGCCTTGCTAGCAGTCCCATTTTGGGGATATTAGATACAAACATAATGGAAACAAGCTAGGGTGTTGGTAGCGTATCTCTAAGAAGAGATGTGACGGCTACCAGCCCCTTAATTGTGTTACAATGAGGCTTGAGGGCCTATTTATTGTTAAGAAACAATATAGAATCTGAAAAGTCCAAAAACCCAATCCTAGGAGATGAAGCACCAAAATTGTGGGCCCTGTTTGGGTTAATTGGTGTTTCAACTTCTCAGGAATGTAACTTTGGAATCCAATATCAGTTTGACGCAATCAATAGTTCGTTAGAAATATATATTCGAGGAGTATGCCTTTTGGTGCTAGAAATAATAGATCAATCTCTCTCAGTTTTCCCAAAAGACGTCTTTTAGGGCCTCAAAACGACTCCGAAAGTTCAGGGCCTGAAAAACTGCTAAAAATAGTAAGTTGTGCTAAAAATTGAAAATAGAAAGAAATGATGGCAGGGGTTCAAATGGAATAGGTGGGTGGCCACCAAAATCCACCTGGATCATTAATACCCCAAAATGGCTTCAGGCATGCAGGACCCGAAAACCTACTAAAAATAGTAAGCTGGTGGAAGTGAAAAGCTGCAAGAATTGATGTCGCAAGTCCGAATGGAATAGGTGGGCGACAACCGATATCCACCTGTATCACTTTTCCTTTAGTAACACTTCCTATTTCATGACATCCTTCACTTCTCTAAATACCACATCTTGACTTTACATAACCTTCTTTATCCCTAGATTCCAAAGCTTGTAACCTTTTTAACCATATTTAAACCCAATAAATATGCATCTTTCATATTTACCATCCAACTTGGTTCTTTTATCCTTTGGAGCATGTACATATGCACCATACCAAATACCTTCAGATTTTAGAGAGAATTTTTCTTACTATTTGATTCCTCATTTGGATTCTTATCCTCCAACATTGATGAAGGTGATCTATTAACCAGGTAACATGCAATATCCACTGCCTCTACCTAGAATTATTGTACTAACCCACCACCACTAAGAATCCTTGATTTTTCCATCAACTTTCTCTTGATCCTTTCTACAACTCCATTTTGTTGAGGCATGTGTTGAAGAAATTTTTGTCATTTATTGGCATATGTGATTGGTCTTGGAGATTGATGTTGTGTAGACATTTATGTCAAGGGAAGTGTCAAGCTATTTGTTTAGTTCATCAACAGAATAATTGAATAATCCTTAAAAACATTATGACTGTAGCTAGTGGATGTATGGCTCTATGTAAATTTAGTTGAAAGAAAATTTTCTACATAATATCAAGTCAAATTCCCATGTAAACTACATGCTTGGATGGTCGTCATAAAGACCTTTCGAACAATATATGATAGTCTGAAAAACTCCTAAGAGTTTTGGATTTATTACCAATTGAAGTATGGAAGGGTTCCATGGGTCTCATGGTTCCATCAATGCCATTTCATCCCACCCCCGGAGCCTAACTGTGGTGACTGCATCGAGGTAACTATCCTATAGCCTCATGGACCCCAAATTAAAAGAGTTGGGAGACAAGATTTGTTCCTAGCAGTTACCATGACAATAATGAAAGGTGTAATTTCATGGAATGGAATGTGGGAGTTAAATAATAGGAGAGTGAGATGACATGATGTACAATGGTACAATATCATTAGATGATACATATCATTAATGATAAATAAAATGAGGAAAATATGAAATTCATTGGAAAAGGGATAAGGCGACATATTTAATTCGAGTAATGCATGATGACATCATCTCATCTCGGGATATATAGGCAAAGGAAATGGTCGACATGCTTGAGAGACGAAGACCACGAGGCATGAAACCTCTCTATCAAAAGACGTGAAGCTTCACGTCCCACCTCAAAACTGAAGGAGTTCCCAAATGTTTCAAGAAGATAGGGTCAAGCCTAACAAAGCAAGAGATGTGAATGTTTCCATCGTCTAACATATATGTCAAATCACTTCAGTAATTGAGGTAAGGTGTGATAAGCCTTAGGTTTTTCCCTCTAGCGTATGATGAAAAGAAAAGGGATTAGGGTTTAATAACAAGTACAATCGAGGATTTGGTACCAAATCTCTTCAAAAAGAATAAAGAAACAATTGTGCAACTAGAAAGTTGAGAAGTGAGAGAGAAAGGGATCTAATATCATAATTAGCAGTGATGGATAAATTCCAACTACATGAAAATTAAATGATCATGATTGCATTGAGATAAATATGAAATCAAAGGAAGAAGGTGAGTGAGAGAGAAGATATTGTGGTGGTTATGAATTAAAGAGAATATTTCACATTCTGTAACTTAGTACAAACCACCAAGATAATAGAACTACAAGTGTAAAGGTTATATGAGTAGAGAAGCATCTCTTCAAGTTATAGAAAATATGAAAAAAAATTCTCAAGCCCTAAGAAAATTGAATGAAGCTCTAGTTCTCAAGAAATGTGAAATTAATTCTATAAAAAAAGGGCATAGTTTTGTGAAGAATATGAGTGATCCATACTGTGAATATGAAAAGTGAAACTAGATTAGTACATCGCAATAGTGAGAAAACTAAATAAATGTAGTGTTATGGATTGAGGGAGTGTGTGCCTGTAGATGATTGAAAAGCCTTTAGAAGCATAGGAGCTATAAAGGAGAGTTTCTTATGCAAGAGAAGTGAAATAAAATAAAATTGGCATTAAAGAATGTTGCTAATGATATCATTTTGAAAATCCCATGAAATATCATACATACTGGCAGAAGCAAGTGGGTGTTTTCTTATATTTTGGGTCAATGCCCCAAACAAATTTGGTGCTTGTTAACCTGAGGAGGTTGAAGCCTCCTATGAGTTGGTGCAAAATAATATTGATGTAAAGAAAGTTAGTGGTCATACTTTACATCCTAATATAAACAAATCTTGTGTTTTCTGTCTCTCGGAAGGGTTTCCACATTAAATATCTATGTCCACATGTAATGTGGATATATTTTTGATGTGTATATTATACATATAGATGAATTATTGTTTAAAAAATTGTAAAAATTTTTAATTATGGATCCACCCCCCCATAATAATTATCCATTCCCAACAATGTGTATGGATCAATATTCTACCATGTTATACCACACTTCTTACAAAACTCTTCGAATTCCTTCTTGTAGAACTCTCCACCATTATATTTCCTCAACACTTTAATATACTTCCTTGTATGATTTTCCACCATAGCATTAAATTTTTTGAACTTGAAAAAGAATTCAAATTTATTCTTGAGGAAATATATGCAAGTATTCCTTTAGTAGTCATCTATAATGAAATGTAGTCCACAAATTTATCTAGTGATGGAACCAGCATAGGTCCAAACATATCACTATGTACTAACTGTAATATCCCTTCTACCCTCTTAATGCTAGAGGAGAGTTCACCTAATTCTACTTCCCATTTACACAATGTTTATAGAAATCAAAATCTAGAGAGAAATTATACATCCCTTATACCATACCATTACTATGTAGTATTCAAAGGCCCTTCTCTCTAATAAATCCTCGTGTTTTATGCCACATCATAGTATTTTCTCCAAAGACTATAAGATTTTATGTTCCACTCTTAGGAACAACAATATTGCACCCATCAATAATAGTACTACCCAACAACTTGTACAAAGTTCTGATCGAAACACCTCTCATCAATACCAATGCTCCACGAACCATATTGAAGATATATTTATTGAATACTAGTTTTACACCTACATCATCCATATTGATTACATAAATTAGATTTTTGGCCAATCCTAGGAGTGTTATAATCCTTCCACTTGTCAAATTCAAATTGAATTTTCCTCATCCTATGATTTCGGTTTTCCTTTCATCATCTAGGAAGATATCATTACCATCATATGTCTCATACTCACAAAAACAGTTGATATAAGAAGTCATATCAAAGGATACACCCGATTCAGTCAACCATTCATCATGATCTACATTTGTACTATAAGAAGCCAAGAACACATCCCCACCTTCATCTAAGGTGGTTTTCACCTCTACAGAAGGAGAATCATCAAATCCCCTTCCTTTTTCAATAGTTTTGGATCTACAGTATTTCTTGTAGTGCCCTTATCTTTAGTATTTCCAGCATATCATTACAAATATTCTTGGAGATATAGATCTCCCACCTAGGGATTTTTTTTTTAATATTTTGGGAGCATCCTCCTACATACAAGGAATATTTATTTTATCTCTCCATGTTTTTCGATTTCATCTCCTCTGACAACAAGGATGAGACTATTTCATCAAATTTTAGGGTAGTTGCATCACATCCTATGGAAAGAACCAGACTATCCCATGAGTCTAGTAGAGAAAATAACACACTACTACACTTGTCTTCATCTAAAATCCTAATCTTAATATATAATAAGTAAATTGCCACAATATTGAAGGAATTTATATGCTCTATCACCATTTCCCCCTCTTCCATCCTTGAGTTATGCACCTTCTTCCATATGAAAAATTATGTACCAGGGACATATACTAATACAAAGTCCGTAATTTTTTTCATAAATATTTTTTTGTAGCTTCTTCTGAAACATTCAAAAATATTGTATCTGAGACACACAACCATATTATGATCTTTTCCTTCTGATCCAACTTGGTCCGATATTTTTTTGACATTTCTATAGATTTAGTACCTAGATCCATCATAATCCACTTATCTTATCCACCAACAAGTCCCCCATCTTGAGCTTCCATAACTCAAAACTCTATTCATTGAAATTTTCGATATTTATATTCGCAATGTTTTCCATTTCCTTTCACCATAAGAATACATCATGCAAATCTCCCACTGTAACATGGTCTACCATAGGCCCAAGGAAAAACATTTAGCCAAAAATTTGTCCCATTAAATCCAAAACTACTCTAACACTAGACATATGTTCTAGCCTTGTACTGAAAATACCTGTAAACAAATTCTTAAATATAACAGAAAAGATAAAATTGAAATCACATAAAATACACAGACATTTTCCTCCCGGAACCCAAAACTAGGAAATACAAATTCAATTTCCATTATATTCCTTTAAAATGCTACAATACATTATATGTATGTTGTATCATTAAAAAAAGACCAATCCATTAACCTCGTATTATAATATAATTTTAGTTCCTTTTTCCAAATCTGTAATATCCCAAAATACAATAAACATGAATATTGAACAATAAACTAGAAATTGCAATAAACATCATTACATCAAACATATGATCATATCAGCTGAGTCATTTTATTACATTCAATAGCAGATATGAAGGACAAAGTGCTTGAATAAAATACACCCAAGATAGACAAAAAAGATCGAAATGGCCCTAAAACTCAGCACATGATATGTTGTTATTGGAACAGTTGCTGGAATGATGCCATTGTGTAGTCTTGCTGGAAAATACAACTGCTAGAAACTAGGAATGCATATATCTGCTAATTGAGTACTCAGAAATAGTTGGGATCAGAGATCTGAGCTTTCTAGCACTTTTCCAAGATAAGCCAGAAAGGGTTTCCGGAAATGACAATAACTGAAAATGAAGCCCTAGGGCTGATTGACGCACTACAGCTGGGAGACTACTAGGAGGTTGGATTTACGCACTGCACTCGAAGTTCCCCTAGGATAAGGGTGGGATTTCCCCTCAGAAAAAACCATGTGCTAAACAACACAACAGCCTTCGGTAAACAACTGAAGTGTGCAGAAAGTCATAAAATACAATTCATAAAACAGTATTCAGAATGATTTATATGGTTGCCACCCCCTTCCTTATAAGCTTTTGAGCCCTCAGCCTCTTGGCCCCACACAATAATGACGTTACACACATGGCCACTAACCTCGATTATGACTGCGTTGTCCTCCATTGTCTCCACTACCTCCATAACTGCGCTATTGATTTGGTCAAATTGACACCATCCACATGCACTCGCCCACATTCAAACCAAGAATTGGTTTATTCATCTTGACCCTATCTAGATGAATTGATCCACATTCACATTAAGAAGTGGTTTTATTCCTACTAAAGGGATTTATGGGTCCCTCTACCCTTTTATTCATCTATCTTGTTGAAAAAAACAAAAATTAATATTCTAATTAGCTAAAATATAATTAGGAATATTAAAATCCTCCCCTCTCAAATGTTGCTTGTCCTCAAGCAACTACAAGGATGGATGCTGCATATTCTCTCCTTCCCAAGTGGCATCCTCATCCAGAAGGTTCCTCCTGTTGAGCCTTGCAACCGGTATGTATTTACTCTCAAATATTGTCCTTTTTCCTCTTCTTCATCCATTCTTGTGCTATAATATAATAATATCATGAATGGATTTTGATAAAAAATGAATTAAATAGTCTTGATATGGTTTAACCATCTAAACTAATTCCCATTGCTTTTAAGATGAAAATAGTAGATCAAACAATAGATATTCCTAAAAAGGAACAGCAAGATCTAATCGAGGGAAAAGAAGGCGCGGCCAAATCAAGAGATGAATAAGAGAAAATGCTCAGCTGTTCGAAATAGTAATATTTTGTGAATCCCTCAATATCCTCTGATCTTGAGGGATCGCATTTGCCTTTTATTTAGTTATAAAAGAATGAGAAGAATACAAAGATGGGGAGTAGGAGAGACGATATGATTATATAGGAGAAAGCGGAGAATTTAAATCTGACTTTGTCATGTATTATTTCATGTCTCTTTCATTTATGTATCATTTGATAATGAACATAACATAGTTCTGAAAGACATATTTGTATTGTAATGATTCCGATGATTAATACATAGTTGCGTTGCTGTTCATTCGATTTTTCTGGAGTAACTAAGCAATGTTCGCTGGTGGCTAAGGGTACGATCTTTGGTGAATCTCACTGCTATTATTTGTGCTATACCTTTCCATTTACTGCAAGTATATCATGCTTTTCTGCTTTACAGTGAGTTTCTTTTGATGATATTAGATTTCTGTATTTGTTCCTCTACGTGCGCATTTCCCATTTATTAATTTTTTGTTAACAGAATTGGTTTTGATCACTTAAAGTATAAACTGTTATTTCCATTACTTTCCTTTTGGTTGATAGTTTAGATCCAGCTGAAAGAGATCAGTTAATGCTTCAGTGCTCTCGGTTGATTGAATTATTTGAATTAAAGAATGAATCACAGTTTTGGATTATAATGCATAAATGAATTACTTTCTTTAAAGCTTCAGATTTATGATTTCATATGTATTCAACTATTGGCTTTAGCATTACTCCTTGTACAAATAAGCTTGCACATACTGTGTACACACTTGAAATAAAAGGACTTACCCTGGTTGATAATAAATGTGAGGCAATTAGGAGTTTTTAAAGACACCTTGACGGCAACGAAGTCTGAAAGTCTCCCTGAGGAGAGTTTGGTCAACTGTAGCGTGGCTCTGTCAACATTTCTGTTCTAAACCCCCGTTCTTTGTCCACGTGATCTACTTTCTCTTTCTCAGAAATTTATTTATCAAATTCGTGGAATTTGATAAATAAACGTTATCCACAACCTTTGGCAATTAAATTATATAATTGATCTTTATATCAATAACCAACGCATTTTTGAATAAATGATTTTTTTAAATAGACCTTTGGTTTTGGCCCCACATACGTAATCGACGGCCCAATCAAATGCTCATACCGTACCTGGTTATCTTCCGTGCATCTTTATCAACCGACTACCGTCCGATGGCCCCTTCCCAAATCAACATCTCTCCACGATATCGCTCAGCTTCCCTGGTCAAACGATAACGTGCGATGGCGCGTTATGACAGTGGTTTTCTGTGGGTCCACCTCGCCACATGTCGCATTCCCTACGAAATCACTCGCAAACAGAAAATACCACTTACTCACCCAAAAGCGGTGCGATATGGGCAACTCGGCTTGCAAATCCATTCGCAGGTTTGGTACTGTGCTTGACCACAGGTCTAAATATGGTTTGCGCTATTCTTTTATCCGCTCTGTTTACTAACTCAGGGTTTAGTCCCGGTTCCAAACTTCAATTAACAATAAATGAATTCATCTCTTTATTAAATGGGATTCGCCATTATTAACAGACCTCGCCTACACACGAGATTTCTTCACTCACTCGGAAAATTCGAGAGAAAGAAATAGACAGATAATTACAGAGGTTTCATGGTGACTTGATTCACCAAAATTCTGCACACAATATCAGTTCAATAGTTATACACAAGACAATGTTCAATCACCCCACAATCAAACAAATTTCCTCACAAATAACGACTCAAGACAGTTAGATAATCAACGGGAACTGAAATTCATTTAACTAGAAGCAATTGTTAATACACAAATTTTATTGCATAAATCTCTCTCTTCCTCCTCCTCCTCAATGCATCTGAGGAATAAAAATTATATACATCAATATATGACTCTTCAGTTCCTCTGAGAGGACCGTTACAGAAATCAAAGGTCTAATTACAACTTCTTCAAATAACTGAACTCACAGATGGATCGAATCCAACTATTCGACTTCTACCAATCCTAACTAATATAAATAAAACCAGTCAGCTGAGGTATTGACACCTAGCTGTTACAATTCAAGGATCTCGAACCCTCCTAGCCACAACATGTGGAAAAACCTCCTACATTGCTGGCTAGTGTCTAATGCCCCTGCATCAGACTCCCGAGGGCAATATTCTTCATGGGCTCCTATCCATGAGCTCTTCCCACTGATCTGCTTATCTTCTGCAACATTCCTTCAGTCATCCAAGTGGCATCTTCCTCTGGCTTGTCCTTCCATTTGATTAAGTACTGAAAGTACTCTTGTCCTCTGGCCCTTTTGAACACTCTTTTGTCCAATATCTTCTCTGGTTGCAATGGTTGTGCTGGAGGTAGCTGCTCTTTCCACTCAATCTATCCCTTGTCTGCTGATCTTTCTTCTGCACCATCATCTTCATACTTGTACAAATATGAAACATTAAAAATGGGAGATATTCCAACATCAGGAGGTAATTCAATCTCATAAACATTTGCAGAAAACTTTCTAAGTATCTTGCATGGCCCAATATTTTTGAACTTTAGTTTGTTATACTGCTTCCTTGGGAATCTCTCTTTAAGTGTGCCAAAACCAAATCTCCTACTTCAAAATGAACTTCTTTTCTACTCAAGTCTGCTCTGCTTTTGTATTTGACACTGCTGCCTTATAGTTTCTATTTCACCTGTTCATGTATGGCCTGGATATCTGAAGCAAATTCCTCACCATCTGCACTCCTTAGCTCCGCCTTTCCCAGATTTCTTAACTCTGATATTCCTCTGGAGTGCATTCCATAAACAATATGAAATGGACTCTGTCCTGTGCTCTTGTTTGGTGAGTGATTATATGCATATTCTTCCTGGGGAAAAATATGGTCCCACTTTTTGGGATGCTCTCCTGCAAGACTTCTCAAAAAATTTCCTAGACTCCTATTCACTACCTCAATTTGTCCATCAGTCTGGGGATGATAAGCTGAGCTGAAACTCAGTTTGGTACCAATTTGCTTCCACAATGTCCTCCAAAAGTGGCCCACAAATCTGGTGTCTCTATTTGAAACAATACTCTTGGGCAACCCATGCAATCTAACAACTTCTTTGAAAAACAAGTTAGAAACATGGGTGGCATCACTAGTTTTATAGCATGGAATAAAATGTGCCATTTTTGAGAATATTTCCACCACAAAAAATACTACATCATTCCCTCTCTAATTCTTGGGCAATCCTAGAACAAAATCAATATCTGGAATAGGCAAGGGAGTGTACAATCCTGCATTCTAGCTCCTTCCTTTAGCATACTGACAGATTTTGCAATTATTCACAAACTTGTCCACTTCTGCTCTCATCTTGGGCTAGTAATAGAAGTGACTCAGCTGCTCATAAGTCTTATCAGTACTAAAGTGCCCAGCAAGTCCACCACTATGCTTCTCTTTGATCAAATTTTCTCTCATGGAACATCTTGGTACACACAGTTGGCTTCTTCTGAATAACAAGTCCTCCTATAGGAAATAATCCAGCCACTGGCTTCTATCTGTTAAAACAAGGTTAATACATGCTTCAAATTCTTGCTTAAAATCTGGATCTTTTTTATACAATTCTTTGAGAAAATCAAACCCTACAACTTCAAAATTTGTTTCTTGAACAAGCATGTGCCTCCTACTCAAAGCATCAACTACTTTACTGGCTTGGAAACTTATATGTTTCAAAACAAAATTAAAACCTTGGAGATACTCAACCCATTTAGCATGCTTATGTTTCAACTTGGGCTACTGTACAATATACTACAAAGCATGATTGTCATAATATAATACAAATTCCCTGGACATCAAATAATGTCTTCACTTCTTCAGTGCCTGAACAATTGCATAGAATTCCTTCTCATAAGAGGAATATTTTCTTCTGGTGTCATTTAGCTTTTCATTGTAATAGGCTACAGGCCTATCATCCTGACTCAACACAGCTCTAATGGCCTCTCCACTGGCATCACACTTTACTTGAAATGGTTTAGTAAAATCAGGTAGAATAAAAACAGGCTTCTCCGTCATCTTTTGCTTCAAAACTTTAAAGTTTCTTTCTGCTTTAGAAGTCCACTTAAATGGATCTTTGCTCTTCTTTATTGTCTCAATTATGGTTGCATTGATCTTACTAAAGTTTCTTATAAACTTTCTGTAAAAACTAGCAAGTCCATGGAAACTTCTTACCTCAAAAACATTCCTGGGTGAAGGCCACTCCGCAATTGCCTTAACCTTTTCTGGGTCCATATTCAATCCTTCTGTAGAAACAACAAAACAAAAATACACCAAATCTTCCTTCATGAATGAGCATTTCTTCAAATTTATCAACAGTTTCTCTTGGTGAAGCTTCTTCAAGACATGATTAAGATGCCTTAACTGTTCTTCTTTAGTTCTGCTGAAAACTGATATATCATCCAGATACATTATCACAAATTTACCAATGAATTATTTCAATACTTCATTCATAAGTCTCATAAAAGTGCTAGGTGCATTTGGCAACCCAAAAGGCATTACCATCCATTCATATAGTCCTTCATTTGTTTTAAAGGCAGTTTTCCACTCATCACCCTCTCTTATTCTAATCTGATGGTATCCAATTTTTAAATCTATCTTTGAGAAATATTTAGCACCACTCAAATAGTCCATCAAATCCTCAACTCTGGGCAAAGGGAATTTGTACCTGATTGAGATCTTATTGATTGCTCTGGAATCAGTACACATCCTCTAGCCTCCATCTTTCTTTGGGCTAAATACTGCTGGTACTGCACATGGACTCAAACTTTCTCTAATCAGCCCCTTGTCCACCAACAACTGTACTTGTCTCCTGATTTCCTCATTTTCCTTGGGAGTCTTTCTGTAGGCTACCTTATTTGGTAGATTTGAACTAGGGATAAAATCTATCTGATGACTGATCTTTCTCACAGGTGGTAGCTCATCAGGTAAATCATCCACAATAATGTCACAATAATCCTCTAACATCTCTTGAATTTATACTGGAAAATCAGAAATCTTTGTAGAAGTAAGAACTGCTTTAGGTTTGCAAAATAAAGCAAAAATTACCTCTTCTTCTTTTATCTGCTACAGATATTCCTTCCCGCTCAGTAACAAGGTCTTTGGATCAATCACTCTGCTAGATGGCTCTCCTTCTTCCATGGGTATCAATGTATGATGTACCCCATCCTTGAAGAACTTGTAAGTGTTCTTCTTGCCATCATGCACTGCTGCTCTGTCAAAATGCCAAGGTCTACCCAGCAGTATATGACACACATCCATGGGCATTACATCACACAGGACCTTATATTTATATTTTCCCATTTGCAGCTCTATCTCACACTATTCATTTACAACCAGCTAGTGCCCTTTATGCAGCCAGGACACCCTGTAGGGATTTGGATGCTCCCTTGTCTTCAACTTCAAATTTTCTATTACCTCAGTGGAAACCAGATTGTCTGTGCTGCCACTATCAATGACTAGCTGGCAGCATTTCCCTTGGACTTTGCATATGCTCCTAAACAAATTCTTCCTTTGTGCAGGCTCAGTGGCCTCTTTGGTTTGCTTCAACAGGACCTTATTTACCACCAAGGACTCTCCCCTTTCTGGAAGAATTTCTTCTTCAATTTCTGCCTCTTCTCTAGCCTGGGAAACAACAACATTTCTTGGTCTAGCACCCACATTCTATGGACACTCATAGTGCTTATGTCCCACTTACTGACATCTATAACACCTCAACTCTCTACCTCTGCCTCTGTCTCTGCCTACTCTTCCTTTTGTAGAAATTTTCTGAATAATGATTAATTATCCACCGAGACTATCTTAATCACATACAATTCGAATTTATATGCAACACATATTCTCTTCCACTCAGATCATCAAACATGCAGAAATAAAATCAAGCGATAACACATCAAATCATCATACACATTAACACAGTATGTATGGGGAAAGCTTATAGCTGAAAACCCCGCAGCTATTGTGTATATTATAATGGAGAAATCATGCAACAAAATCAGTACAATACTCCTCACAAGTACTCAGTACTATCTCATGAAGTTACACACAAACTAGCTTGGTTTTGAGCAGTTGCGGTTCAAAACTCACTGCTGACTACCTTGCCTCTATTGCGTGTTTCAATGCTATGGGATGGCCTCTTTATAGATAAACCACCATTTCGGCACAACAAATCCTCATGGGCTTACTCCACCTGTCTTTGTGGTTCATGAAATAGCAACAATGTAGTCACAAGCCCCGATAGCTAGCCATACTTTCATCATCTCTTTCCGTGGTCTTCAACGGCTTGATCATACCACTGTTATTGGCTTGATGTGTTCTTGAGTTGAATAATGAGTTACTAATTAATGAATTAAATAATATTTAATTCACTCCACTCATTACTACTTGATTAGCTAGTTAAACTAATCTCAACTAGTTCAACTAAGTTAAACCGAACACAACTCCACCAACTGTCTCATCAACTCCACCAAACTTCTGCCACTGAAGTCCTAACTGAAGTCAACCATGCATGATGCCATCAAACCCTTGCAGTGCCATAATTCATAAATGATTCATGACCATACCATACCAAAGCTCAGACGTTAACTCAGTAGCGAAGTTTATAGTCTAAATATTATTAAGGGTAAATAATATTTGACTTCCCTATTTTTAGGAGAGGCAGTCTAAAAATAGCCTTCGACCTCTTCGACCTAAAAAATAGAGTCTCATATATTTTTACCAACATGAACAATGCTCCAAGAATCTCAAACTGGAATCCCCGAGCCATGCTCCATATGTCTAAAAATAGACATAGTCTAAAAATAGACTTTGCGCCAGAATTTGCCTGCGGGCCCACTTAGTGAAGGCGACTTCAATTCACTAAGCTCCATCATCTTGCTGCATTTTCAACACTCCCTCTCAGCAAGATATGGATTATCTGCAATCCCTATCCTGCCTCTGTGGAATTCGAACTTGCTCCTGGTGAACGCCTTCATCAAGATGTCAGCATCCTGATCCTCCGTGGGAACATATGAAAGCATCATGATTCTCTGCTGAACACAATCTCTGATATGATGATACCAATCTGTGAAGCCATGCTGCCTCAACTGATCCTCCTGCAGCGCATATGAATACATATCAAAGATGTGCCTCTAATATAGCGCAATACATGTACACTTAAAGAGCAGTAGGCTTAACCATAACTATGAAAATTTGGTTAGCTGCATAGCATATATCGGGTCGTGTATTGACCAGATACATAAGCGACCCCACCAACTGTCGATAGACAGTGGCATCCACTACCTCCGCTGAAGTAGCATCCTCCTTCCTCCAACCACTAGGAAGAGGAGTGTCAACAGGCTTGCAACCTTGCATGTTGAACCTCTCCAGAATCTCCCGGGCATACTTGCCCTGAGAAACAAACAGTCCTCCGCTGCGCTGCCAAATCTCCAATCCCAGGAAATAATGAAGGATGCCCAAGTCCTTCATCTCGAACTCTCGTGCAATATCCTCCTTGCATGAAAGTATCAACTGCTCATCGCCAGTCAAAATCAGATCATCTACATACAGTACGATGATCAACAGCTTCCCCTCCACCACAATCTGGTACAGGTTTGGATCAGCCTCACTCTTGGAGAATCCAAGCACGGTGAAGTAGCTGTCTATCCGAGTGTACCAAGCACGAGGTGCTTGCTTCAGCCCATACAGTGCTCTCTTGAGTCGGCACACATGTGACTCACTGCTGAAGATCTCAAAACCTTCAGGCTGCTCTATGTACACCTCTTCCTCAATAACTCCATTGAGGAACGCAGTCTTCACATCCATCTGATGAATGTGCCACCCCATCTGCGCTGAGAGAGCAAGGATCGTCAGTATGGAAGAGTACCTTGCGACAGGTGCAAAGGTCTCCTCATAATCAATCCCCTCGATCTGTGAAAAGCCACGGGCGACAAATCTCGCCTTGTACAAGTCTTCTCCACACTCCCGTCAGCCGCCTGCTTCACTTTGTAGATCCATCGCGAACCCACCACTGATTTCCCCACCGATCTTGGGACAATCTCCCATGCACTGTTCCTGACGATCGAATCATATTCCTCGATCATGGCATCAACCCATGCGGGTTCCTCCACATCTTCCTCAAAATAGGATGGCTCCGTCACAACACATTGACTCACAAGAGCCATGTATCCAGTGTACCGATCCGTTGACTGTCTCTGTCTGCGCTGTGCTGTATGTGGTCCTACAACCTTCTCTGCATCCCGAGCCAGTCGCTCAGCTTCTGTAGTGCGCATGCGCCCTCTGATGGTTGGTGCTGCCTGGGTGGTTTCTTCCACCTCCTGAACTTCCTCTTGTGGCTGATCCACATCCAGAAGCTCCTTCTTAGGAACTAACAGCTCCTCATCTGCATGCAAGTGTAGCTCCCTCTCAAGCGAACACTGCATGGCTTTATCCTCCTGAAATTTTATATCCCGTCGCACAACAGTCTTTCGACTGTCTGACAAATACACCCGATATTTTTGAGGTGTATCAGTGTACCCCACAAATATTCCAACCTCAGCAGTTGGATCCAGCTTCCTTCTCGCATCCTTCGTCACATGCATGTAGACAGGAGAACCAAAAATCCGCAAATGGGAAATATCAGGCCTCTTGCCAGAATAAGCCTCCTCCGGTGTACTCATGCCAAGAACCTTGTGAGGACAACGGTTCTGCACATACACTGCTGTATTGCATGCCTCAGCCCACAAGTGAAGGGGTAGGCCCCGATCATGCAACATCGCCCGTGCAGCACCCACGATCGTTCTGTTCTTCCGCTCAGCCACCCCGTTCTGCTGTGGGTTATGGGGTGCGATGAGCTCTCTCCGAATCCCTTCTGCGCTGCAGAACTCCTTGAATTCAGCCGAGAAGAATTCACCACCGTTATCACTCCTTAGAGCAATCACCTTCTTCCCCGACTCCTTCTCGACCAGTGCTTTAAACTCACAGAACTTCGCGACTGTATCGCTCTTCTTCTGCATGAAGAAGATCCAGCACTTTCGAGAGAAATCATCAACAAAGATCACATAATACCTGTGCTTTGCTGTCGAAGCAACCGAGAAAGGACCACACACGTCTGTGTGAACTCTCTCAAGGATCGTCGTGGCGCGACTATCCTTCTCGTGAAAGGTGGCTTTCACATACTTCCCTAAAGTACACCCCTTGCACTGATCTGACTGCGCAAGGGTGCCCTTAGGAAGCCCAATAGAAATCTGCTGCAGAATCTTCAAAGCTCCATGGTGAAGGTGGCCCAATCTCCTGTGCCACAGTTCGCCCTCATCATCCCGGCTCACCACTTCTCCCGCTTTGCATGCCATAGCTGCGCAGCGATCTACCTGCAACTGATAAAGGTTCTTGGTTCGAACCCCTATCTTCCGAGTCTCTCCAGTAGTCTTACTGCGCAGGAAGGCTTTTCCTTCGTTGAAGACCACATCATACCCCTTATCCTCCAACATCGCCACAGAGATCAAGTTCTTCTTCAATCTAGGTACATGCATGACATCCCTCAATACAAAGGGTTTACCAGACTCCCTCTGAAAGGATATGGTACCGATACCAGTCGCACTGTATCTACCATCATCGCCCATCTCGATGTGCACACCCAAATCTTTGTCCTCCAGATCTGAGAAAAAATCCCGATCTCTCGTCATATGAAATGACGCACCGCTGTCCAAGAACCATACCGATCTCAGCACACTTGAAACCAAGCATGCGATCAGTGAAACTTTGACAATTACCCCCACACTTCCCAGCTCATCTCTGCATTGAGTGAACTTCGTGAGGTATTTGGCGATACTGTCGCCCTTCTCCATATTGATGTTCCTGAGCTTATCTTTGAGCGCCAGCTTCCTTTGGTCGCTCTTACTCTGGAATAGATCCGTCAAAGCTTTCCACATTAAATATGGAGTAGCCTTTCCATGTAGGCTGGATACAATATGATCCTTGACGCCCTCCAACAGGATCCTTCGACACTTCGCCATCTTCTTTTGCCATGCTTCGACTTCAGCAGGATCAGTGGGCTTTTGGACATCCGTATCTACGAACTCCTTCAGACCATTATCTTCTAATACCGCCTCCATGTGATCCTTCCATGCAACATAATTCGAACTGCCTTCAAGAGCATATTCGAGTCGCAAACCGTTGAAAGACATTTTCAACACTGGCACCAAGAAAACAAAACTGCTGCAAAATTTCAAATTCCACCTCAAAGCTCAGCTGCTCTAGATCCGTGAGAACAAATTATTTCTAGCACAGAGATTGACTGCAAGGGGCATTTACCAGACCTTTCACTTTTCGAAGAAAGATGAATCCGGAGGCTACCTGGCCCGCATGCAGACTCTGTCTACCGAAATAAGTTTGTAATCACTGTGATGATCAATCTCTGCTTCAATAGCTCCGATACCATGTATAAATTTGCTGAATAATGATTAATTATCCACCGAGACTATCCTGATCACATACAATTCTAATTTATATGCAACACATAATCTCTTCCACTCAGATCATCAAACATGCGGAAATAAAATCAAGCGATAACACATCAAATCATCATACACATTAACCCAGTATGTATGGGGAAAGCTTATAGCTGAAAACCCCGCAGCTATTGTGTATATTATAATGGAGAAATCAAGTAACAAACTCAGTACAATACTCCTCACAAGTACTCAATACTTTCTCATACAGTTACTCACAATCTAGCTCAGTTTTGAACAGGTTACTGGTTCAAAACTCACCGCCAATTGCCTTGCCTCTATTGCGTGTTTCAATGCTATGGGATGGCCTCTTTATATAGATAAACCACCAGCCTGAACTGCGCAATCCTCATGGGCTTACTCCACCTATCTGTGTGTTGCAAATAGCAACAGTATAGTCACAACCGATAGCTAACTCCACCCTTTCATCTACCTCTTTCACTGGTCTCCACTGAACTGTCCATGCACTGTAGTGAACTGATGTGTTCTTGAGTTGAATAATGAGTTACTAATTAATGAATTAAATAATATTTAATTCACTCCACTCATAACTAATTGATTAGCTAGTTAAACTAATTTCAACTAGTTCAACTAAAATAAACAGAACACAACTCCACTATCTGTCTCATTAACTCCACCAAACTTCTGCCACTGAAGTCCTAACTGAAGTCAACCATGCATGATGCCATCAAACCCTTGGGAATAGCGTAATTCCTCCGTCAGATGCATGAGCCACTTCTGTAGCTCGAACTGAAGTGCTCCAAGAGAGTAAACTGTTGTTTAGAGTCCAAATATTATTAAGGGTAAATAATATTTGACTTCCCTATTTTTAGGAGAGGCAGTCTAAAAATAGACTTCGACCTCTTCGACCTATAGGTCACAAAAATAGAGTCCCATATATTTTTACCAACATGACCAATGCTCCAATAATCTCAAACTGGAATCCCCGAACCATGCTCCATATGTCTAAAAATAGACTTTGTGCCAGAATTTGCCTGCGGGCCCACTTAGTGAAGGCGACTTCATTTCACTAAGCTCCATCATCTTGCTGCATTTTCAACACCTTTTCCTCTGTAAGGACCCCTTCTTCCCCTTGCATCCTCCTCTGTAGATGAATTCTGAGGTGAGCTACATTTAGCTCCATCCCTGGGTGTAGTAGGCTTTCCTCTACCACCTTGACTTCCCTTTCCCCGGAAAGTACCTCTCTTCTTGGTAGACTGTTTCCGCAGGAGTTTCTCCTCTGCTTTCAAGGCCATCTGGTAGGCCTCTTCCACTGTCTTAGGAGATAGAAGAAAAATCTCATCTTGGATCTCCAGCTTGAGACCATTCACATATCTGGCAGTCTTCTCTGGTGTGTCTTGGAATTGCCCAGCCCTTATGCTTACTCTGTAGAATTCCTCTGTGCATTCTTTTACTGTCAGCAACCTCTGTCTCAAGTTCTGCATTTTATTATACAATGTCAGCTAATAATCACTAGGAAAGAATTTACCTTTTAATTTAGCCATCATTCTGGTCCAAATCTTGATAGGTTTCTTGCAAACTCTCCTCCTTTCTGCCTACACTCCATTCCACCAAAGTGCAGCATGTCCTTTCAGCTTTGTCACCGCAAACTTGACCTTTTATCTTCACTTATTTCTTCATAATCGAAGCACTTATTAATTTCGTTTATCCAGTCCACCAGTTCCTCTGGATTCAATCCCCCTGCATAACTCGACACTTTAATTCTGGGCTTAACTGCAGACCCCAGAACAGTTCTAAGGAGCCTCATGTCAGGAGGAATCTCAACATTTTCTTCCACTTCCTCTATTTCATGTTCGCTAATGTCTTCAGGATCTCTGGTCTATCTTCACTCCACGGCATCCACTCTGGCTTCAAACCTCTACAAAATCTCCAACACCTCTGCGTTGGCAACAGGTCTCCTTCTTCCAGCACCTTTACCAATTCAGATTGCCATGTCATCTCTCTGCAAAAACAACTCGAAAACAACATCTCTGATAGCAAAAATGATGGCAACGAAGTCTGAAAGTCTCCCTGAGGACATTTTGGTCAACTGTAGCGTGGCTCTATCAACATTTCTATTCTAAACCCCCGTTCTTTGTCCACATGGTCTACTTTCTCTTTCTCGAAAAATTATTTATCAAATTCATGGAATTTGATAAATAAACGTTATCCACAACCTTTGGCAATTAAATTACATAATTGAGCTTTATATCAATAAGCAACGCCTTTTTGAATAAATGATTTTTTTAAATAGACCTTTGGTTCCAACCCCACATACGTAATCTATGGCCCAATCAAATGCTCGTACCATACCTGGTTATCTTCTGCGCATCTTTATCAACTGACTACCGTCTGATGGCCCCTTCCCAAATCAACAGCTCTCCGCAATATCACTCGGCTTCCCTGGTCGAACGATAACGTGCGATGGCGCGCTATGACAGCGGTTTTTCATGGGTCCACCTTGCCACGTGTCGCATTCCCTACAGAATCGCTCGCAAATAGAAAATACCACTCACTCACCCAAAAGCGATGCGATATGGGCAACCCAGCTTGCAAATCCACTCGCGGGTTTGGTACAGTGCTTGACCACGGGTGTAAATCTGGTTTGCACTATTCTTTTATCCATTCTATTTACTAACTCAGGTTTTAGTCCCAGTTCCAGACTTCAATTAACAATAAACTAATTCATCTCTTTATTAAACGGGATTCACCATTATTAACAGACCTCGCCTACACATGGGATTTCTTCACTCACTCAGAAAATTCGAGAGAAATAAACGGACAGAGAATTATAGAGGTTTCATGGTGACTTGATTCACCAAAATTATGCACACAATATCAGTTCAACAGTTATACACAAGACAATGTTCAATCACCTCACAATCAAGTGAATTTCCTCAAAAATAACGACTCAAGACAGTTAGATAATCAACGGGAACTGAAATTCATTTAACTGGAAGAAATTGTTAATACACAGATTTTATTGCAGAAATCTCTCTCTTCCTCCTCCTCCTCAATGCATCCGAGGAATACAACTTATATACATCAATATATGACTCTTCGGTTCCTCTAAGAGGACCATTCTAGAAATCAAAGGTCTAATTACAACTTATTCAAATAACTAAACTGACAGATGGATTGAATACAACTATTCGACTTCTACCAATCCTAGCTAATCTAAATAGAAATAGTCAGCTGAGGTATTGACACCTAGCTGTTACAATCCGAGGATCTCGAACCCTCCTAGCCACAACATGTGTACAAACCTCCTACATTGCTGGCTAGTGTCTAATGCCCCTGCATCACACCTTTTAGCACCCAACATTTTGGCGTCGTTGTCGGGGAGTGTGTTGCTACTCTGAGTAATGTCTAATTGATGTTTTTTCTGCTAAGGGAGAACTGGGTATTAAGAACGAAAGGTAAGAACCTGTGTAAAGAACGAGTAAAATGCTCGCTCATCCACCCACTTTCTAGCAGAATTGTGTGAGAATTTAAATTAGGGATGAATGTTTGTATTTCTGCATGAATGACTAAGAGGGAAATACTTGAAAAAGAAAAAATTCCTCCTTCTAAACCTGAAAAACCTAAGGGACCAGTGACCCTTGGAAGATTAAATTTTATCGACGAAATCTTAAGAAAAGCTGAGTCTCAGTCATCTGTAGGACCCCAAATTATTGCTGCTAAACATCCTACTGACTTCCTTCAAGATGCAAGAACACCATCTGTAGCTAATGCTAAGATTCACAGTAAGACTGAAGGGATTGAACAGAGTTTTCAAAATACTGAGAATTCACAAACTCACCCTTCACAAGAAGGAAATTCTTGCAACCTCCATGAAGGAGAAGGAGAGACAGGCAGTTTTGAAATTAAATTATCAGAACCTAGATCTCCTAAAGTAGTGACCGAACTGAGGACACCTAGTATTCCAGATCAAGGTAGTGTTGTTAGAACTATTCTAGCCTATTATAGACATCCTAGGAATAACTCTCTAGCTTCGGAGATCCCTAAAGAATATTGGCATATTTTTGACCAAATGGCTAATAACCAGCAACCTCAAACTTCTACATTACAATACCCTATTTTTGACACAGTTGTCAATGCCCCCATGAAGGCTACCCCATTGCAGAATATTCATACCTTTCATGGGCTAACTTCAGAATATCTCGATGCATTCCTTTTCGAGTTTGATGTTTTATGCAGTGGTTATGATTACACTACCGATCCCCAGAAGCTGAAGCTATTCCCCTCTACTTTGAAGGGAGTAGCTCTGCGCTGGTTCATGGGACTCGGTGGAGGCACCATCAATGATTGGGACTAAATGAAAACATTTTTCCTTAAAAAATATCAAGATTATTGCCGAACTAGAGAATTAAAGATGAAAATTTTCAAATGGTAGCCAAGCCTAGCGAGACTCTGGAAGAATATGTAGAACGTTTCCAATATAATCTGAAAATGTCTCCTTACACAAATATGCCTGATAATGTTCTAAAAACCATGCTGATGAGAGGTATGAAAGACCAATGGGTAGAGACACTAAATATAATGGGTAAAGGTGATATTTATTAAGAAATCTATAACAATATTATACATTTGTGCATTAAGTGTTCTAAGGGTAGTACCAGGCTGAAACCAGTCATATGAGATGCAACCATCAAAGATAGCAAAGCCTCAGGAGACAGCATTACACGAAGTGAAATCGGCAATCTGTTGGAGGATTTCAAGACAGATATCTTGGGGACCCTGATGACACAATTGGATGTCATGCAAGCTAAGAAAAAGCAGGCTATAGTAGAACATAATTTGGATATTTTTTTCCCTCGTTACAGATAGAATCACAGGCATAAAGAATTCCCCCTAGATATGATACGAACATGTGCCATATGCACTAAAGAGAATGCCATGAAAAGCTGCTGATCACTCCCAAGATTGAAAGAAGTTTTCAAGGAAGAAGAAGAAGAAATGGAACCAGTATATATGTTGAACTAGCGTCGCCAATGGAAAATGCATCATACAAGTATGCTTACGGATCCATCTTCATTTTTTCCTTCCTCGCAATATTATTCTCAGCAATATTCAGGGACAGCATGGAAAAATCAGCCACCTTCTTTGCCACCTTAAGCATTTTTATGCCACCATGGCCAATCAGTCAAATCCAAATAATAATTTGCCAAATTTCCCTTATCCACCACCATTATGGAAAAACAACCATTATCCCTCCCAATGGTCCCCTTCCACCTCACAAAATCAGAACTGGCAATCAAATTGGAAAATATCTACAAACCAGCCAATAGGGATAGCTCCTCTATCTCAACCAACTTTACCAGCACCTTAACGTTGCAGCAAAATCCTCAATCTAATATACGACCGCAACTTCCAACTCAACCCAACCCAAATCCAAATAATAGACCAACCCAGTCAATGCAAATCATTGAGGGTCTGGACCCTGAAAATGAGTTGAAAGAATGTAATGAGCTTAAGTTGAGATCTGGACGTATAATCACTCTAGATAAGGATAACGACTTGAAACTGGAAGAACCACACACAAATAAGCCTCTGACTATAGATGATCAAGAAATAAAACAAGAGAAGATACAGTCAGACAAAAAAATCTTGAAAAAATCATAACCACTTCCCCCCTATTCCCAAAAATATTGTCGATACCATGCCTGATTGAACCTCTTGACTTTTATCTTCTGGGTGAACTTAAGAATATTTGTATAAGAATTCCTCTCCTCCAGGCTATCTAAGTAATTCCAATATATTCCAAAACTATTAAAGAATTGTGTATAAATACGTCTATGAGAAAAACAAAAACAACCCCTACTATCCATGTTGTTGGGGCTTTGTCGGATTTATTACTAGGAAAAGAGACTCTTGTAAAGTATGAAGATCCCAGAAACCCCATTTTCATAGTCCAGATAAACAATCGTTCTTTTCCCAATGCTTTAGTCAACTTAGGGGCAGCCATTAATATTCTTGCAACTACAACTTGTGACATTCTTGGTATCACAACCTTGGAACCAACAACTACCTTACTGGAACTAGCTGACCGCTCAGTCATTAGACCAGAGGGAACAATACAGGATGTGATGGTCTCTGTTAACACTTGGGAATACCTCGCGGATTTCTTGATTATTAATCCTAGGAACTAGCTAGATGGTCACCCCTTAATATTAGGAAGGCCTTGTCTAGCGACTGCTGATGCTTATATTAGCTGCCGGACAGACAGTATGACTATAAATAGGGGGAATGATGTGAAAAATTTAGCTTTATACCCTCCTGCTCAGCCAAACATAACTATCATGGAAACTAGGAGGCAACCTGCAATATACTTAACAAAAAATATTTGATCGCCATTGACTATGGTATATGCCCTTGAATTCAAAAACCAAACTGAAGACGATATCATTAACATGGAAAATTTTAGGGGCTACTATTCGCAGATGGGCTAATTTCCCATGGTTTTTCCAAAAAAAAATTCGCCAATTTCTTTTTTTTATAAAAATGATTCACCCAAATTTTACAATATAAAATTATTTTCTGTTAAAAATCGCCAACATTATATAGACAATATATATAAATTCATTATAAATTTGAATAATTTTACAAATACATAAATAAAATTTTTATAGTTTGCATATTAGGGACTAGTGTGATTCGCCAATTTTTTAAACTTCAAGATAATTTTCCATCCCTAAAATTTTCCCTGATCATTAATACCTTTATCAATAATCCTACCACAATATTAAGTTTGAAATGTTACATGATTAAAGCAATCCTTGACAATGAAATCGAGGAAGATCCCCTGAGAGATATCCATGATCAAACAATACCTATAACCACTATTTGTAATAACAAACCTATCGAAATTGAGCCAAGGAAGATCCTGAATGTTAACAGTAATTTGAGTGATGACCAACAATAGAAACTTATTCAAGTCCTTAGGAAAAATAAAAGGGCTTTCGCTTGGGATTACTTAGATGTGAAAGGGATTGACCCTCAGCTATGCATGCATCATATCTACACTGAAAAAGATGCAAAAACGATTCGACAACCTCATTTTATATTAAATCCTCACCTAAAATCTATTGTTAAAGAAGAGCTTCAAAAACTACTAGATGTGAATTTTATGTATCCTATATCTGACAGTAAATGGGTTTCTCCATTAGTTGTGGTTCCGAAAAAGAATGGGAAATGGCGAATATGCGTTGACTATAGAAAACTCAACAAGGCAATGCAAAAACACCACTTTCCCCTTCCATTTATTTATCAGTTCCTAGATACACTAGTAGGGAAGGATTTTTTCTCTTTCCTGGATGGCTTCAGTGGCTACAACCAAATTAAAATTTCCCCTGAAGACTAGGATAAGACTACCTTTACTTGTCCGTGGGGAACATTCCCCTATAGGGTTTTACTTTTTGGGTTGTGTAACGCACCTGCCACATTCTGAAGGGCCATACTCAGTATTTTTTCAGACTTGATAAATGAAGGATTGGAAGTGTAAATGGATGATTTCAAACCTTATGAAGATGAATTTGAGCAAGCATTATAGACATTGGAAAAAGTTCTGGAATGGTGTATTGCTACCAGCCTATGTTTAAGTCATGAAAAGTGCCATATGATGATGAAAGAAGGCCTGATCTTGGGTCATTACATTTCAGCAGCTGGAATTTAGGTAGATCCGGCAAAAATACAGGTAATTCTCTTATTAGCTACTCCCTGCACTCAAACAGAGGTATGTATTTTTTTGGGATTTGCTGGATATTATTGTAGATTTATCAATATTTTTTCATAGATTGTTGCACCACTATATGCCTTAACAGGAAGTAGTGATTTCATATGGACTGAAAAATGTGATATTTCCTTTACAGATTTAAGACAGCTAGTATCAACAACACCATTATTACGAGGTCCGAACTGGGATATACCATTCCATATTTCATCAGATGCATCAGACACGACCATTGGAGTAGTTCTTGGCCAAGAAGAAGACAAGAAACCCTACGCTATATATTAAATTAGCAAAATTTAATTCCTGCTGAATTGAATTACACAGTAATAGAGAAGGAGTTTTTAGCTATTATTTATGCTATTAACAAATTCAGACACTATATAACTGGATACCCTGTAATTCTATATACGGATCAATCTGCTATTAAATACTTAGCTAACAAACCAATTACGAATGGAAGAGTGACAAGTTGGTTGCTACTTTTGCAGGAATTTGATGTAACTATAAGGGATTGACCAGGGAAGGAAAACCTTGTGGAAGATTTCCTCTCCTGAGGGCCAAGAAAAGATGATGCAATATCAGTAGAGGATTAGTTTCTGGATGAACACCTATTTGTTGTAACTGTGAAAACACCATGGTACGCATATGTGGTGAATTATGTAGCAGTGGGAAAACTACCTAAGCATCTGACACCCAGAGAAAGGAAATAAATAGTACAACGCAACACTTAGTTCTCGTAGATTGGAGGATGCTTTTTTCACACAGGGGCCGATATGCACATCCGCAGGTGCATCAGGGAAGATGAAATTTATGATATCTTAAAAGCCTGCCACCATGCACCTTGTAGTGGACATTTTGCAGACCGTAGAACTGGACACAAAATTTTACAATTGGGCTACTACTGGCCCACAATTTTTAAAGATGCTAAGAAATTTTTCCAGCCCTGCGATAGTTTTCAAAGGATGGGTCACCCTATCCAATCTGATGATATGGCTCTACATCCACAACTAGTCATAGAACCTTTTGAGCATTGGGCATTAGATATTGTTGGGCCAATAAACCCATCATCCAACCAAAAATCATATATATTGGTTGCAACAGAATACGTAACTAAGTGGGTGGAAGTGGTAACATTACCTCGAGCCACAGAAGAAACCGTGATAAAATTTCTTTTTTGAATTTTTTGTATGGTATGGGTTACCCAGAGAAGTAATCACTAATGGAGGCCTGCAATTCGTAGGACACAAGATTTCTGCGACACTGAAAATTCATCATGTTATTCACAGAATTACCTCTCCATATCACCCGCAAGCGAACGGGCAGGTAGAAAGCACCAACAAATTAATTGAAGCTATTCTAATAAAGACAGTCTCATCGCACAGATGAGACTAGGATACTCAACTGCCAAAGGCCTTGTGGGCATATCGCACAACCTGGAGGAATACTACTAGATACTCCCCATATCAACTGGTATTTGGTAAGGAACCTATTTATCCCATAGAATTTGAGATACAAACACTATGGACAGCCCAGGAAGTGGGAATAGATTTAACTAAAGCCGAGATTAATAGATTACAACAAATAAATGAATTAGATGAAATATGGATTTCGGCTCTACTACATACTGCACTCATTTAACAAAAAAGAGCCAAATGGCACGATTCTCTGATCAAGAAAAAGACATTTCATGAGGGCAACTGGGCACTTCTCTATGATTCTAGGTTTTAAGACTTCCCTGGAAAACTGCAGACTAGGTGGTTAGGTCCCTAAGAAATAAAGGAAATACATGACAATGGCACTCTTACGTAACCACCTCTGATGGGTCTGATTGTTCCTTTAAAGCAAATGGACATCAGGTGCGCCTCTACCAAAGACCGCTTACAAGAGAATATTTTTACGCAAAGACTCCACCATGCAAGTTTTAGCTGCAGAAGATAGTCCTTCCACAAATTCATCTTTGTAGAAATTCATTTTTTTTCTTATTTTTGTAAATAAGATTTCCGACTTAATTTTTTTTTCGCCTATTTTGCTGTTCCCTCTTCGGAATAACACTTTTTGATTTTGTTTTTCCCATTTCGGAACATCACTTTTTGATTTTTTTGTTCCCTTTTCAGAACAACACTTTTTGATTTTGTTGTTCCCTTTTCGGAACAACACTTTGTGATTTTTTTGTTCCCTTTTTGGAACATCACTTTTTTTTTTGTTGTTCCTTTTTCATAACAACACTTTTTGATTTTTCTTTTCCCTTTTCAGAACAACACTTTTTGATTTTGTTGTTCCCTTTTCAGAACAACACTTTTTTATTTTTCTGTTCCCTTTCGGAACAACACTTTGTGATTTTGTTGTTCCCTTTTCGAAACAACACTTTTTGATTTTGTTGTTCGCTTTTTGGAACAACACTCTTTGGTTTTGCTGTTCCATATTTGGAACAACACTGTTTGGTTTTGCTGTTCCATCTTTGGAACAACACTCTCTTTTGTTTTTTTCTTGCATTTTTTGTGTGTTTTGAACAACACCCTTGTTATATATTTCCCAAACACTTCTAGTTCATTTTTTTCAGATTCATTTCTTTGATCCATTTTATGGCTTGTAGTACAGTACCTTCATGCGGAAAAAATACTTATGGATTTTAATAAAGCAGGTGACTATTTTTAACATTATGATCTTTTTCCAAGACAACTTCTTGATGATAGGCTTAAAATAATTAAAAGGGACACAATTATTTATATTTTACTTTAATGTACTGATTTCTATTGTATATGATACTGATTGATCCTCTTTGCCATGATGGTTCTACTTTTCCTGGTTATAATTCTCTTTGTCTATTATTAATGGGATTATGTGTATAATTTTTCTTATTATTGACATGTTTCAACTTCTTACACCATCCCTACTCTTAAGGAGTACTGAGCCTCCCTCTATTTATCATAAAAATTTGTAATGACAACTAATCTACAGATAGAGGATAGGGGGTCTCATTAAGAGCTAGCCTACCATATTCATAAGGATGTAGCAATGTGACATACCAAATATGGCCACCACATCAGGGTTATGGTCCATAGGATGTCTAAAATATCCCTGGAATAGGAGGTCTCATCACGAGCCGGCCTGCTCACTTTTGCTACTTCCTAGTGAATGGCAGTGTGGTTATCTGGTTACCATGCCAGCACACTGGTCTCTCCTATAAGAATGTAATAATATTTTCACTTCTAAATTGAGGATCATCGCTTACTTGGGTTAAAAAGAAACTCTGTCGAGGTTATGGATGCCTGCTGGCAGCAAAAGCTCTTCTTATGGTATTGAAGTTCCATTTCCATAATCAATAACTCTTATAATACCCTCTTCCCATTTATATTTCTTTTTCAGAGATTATTTCCTATAAATAATTCCCTACTCTGAACCTTTATGCATGTGTTTATGTTTTTACTCAATCATATCATACACAGTTAGAATATCATCAGCAAAAGCCTTTTTTTACATATTTTTGTTACCTTTCCTATCACTTAACTTATCATCAACTAAAGCTTCTTGTCTCTTATCATTAATTATCATTATATCCCATGCTTTTATTCTATCCATAGTGTCTCGTCATTAATCTATGTACTCTGACCCATTTATGGCTATACTCTTTATCCTGCCACAGAAATAACCATTTCCCGTCTAATCGTTCGAAAGCGACCTCTCATTTAGGAGGGGGAGAGGACTTCCGTTATGCGTATGATGTCACTATTCCATTAAATGATATGATATCCCATGATTATGCAACATGTGAAAATTTAACAACATCAGCTATACTTAGTTTTTTCAACAAACTTGTTGTTTTATCGCTCTATGTATCGTTGTGCTGTTGTGATTTTCAATACTGTTGTGTTTTTCAAATTTGTTGTTATTTTCGGTATTACTGTGCTTTCCAGTATTACTGTGATTTTCAGTATTGTCGTGCTTTTTCAGCATTGTTGAATCTTCCCATTACATCCATCCTTTGCAAAATAAAGAAGAATTCGAACACTATGGGTGGTAAGATAGTGCACCGTGAACCGTTAGTATTAGAAGTCTCCGACAAAGCAAGAGAAATTATGATTCGAGCAGGATGGATATTGTATCTTACAAGGTTTCAACCCTTAAATGAGGAAATTGCTATTGATTTTCTACAGAATTTGCAGAATAGGGAATCCATGGTAAAAGGAAAAAATATTATAGTTATAAATGCTATAATAGTTTGGGTAACTGGGCTACCAGTAGAAGGCACCACATGGGCACAAAAACATGTATCGATACAAAATGCGGAGGAGACCTTCAAAGAAGAAGGCGAACAACTGGTCAGAAAGGAAAAAGACTTTCAACCATCTTCTCTCGTAGAACCATGGAGGGAATTAGAAAGCATCATCCAGAAATACATTACTTGTGATGGACGCAGTGATGTGGTAAGGCTGCGACAACTCAAACTCCTAGTTGTTCTAAAGAAAAAAATTACTGTTAATTTTCCATCCCTTTTAAATTCTTTATTGCATGATACTGCTACTAGAATAAGATAGGTTGGGCACCCTAAAACGGTGGTAAGTCACCATGGACTGATTAGAATGATCATTAGTCATAGCCTAGTCCAATACGACTTTACCTGGGAAGGTTTCATCATAGCTCTTGAAAGCATACAGAACCCTGTAATTCAATATCCCACAATTGTGGAAGAAAGTCAGAAAAACCCTGTCTCAAAAAGAAAAAGGATTTCCCATTTAAGGGTCGAACCTCACAAACGCAAGAGGTCTATAAGAATAGAATTAGCCCAAAGAATGTCTGTAAATCTATTGGATGAAGGCAATCAACCTGCGCAGACATCCAGCACAGTTAGGGTAGGAGATTCTGAGTCTGAACAAGAAGCACCAGGTTCAGAGGAAGAGCCAGAAGAAGAAATCAGGTCAGAACCAGAACAAGAAGAAGAGCCCGAGGAAGAGGCCGAGCCAGAATCATAATTCGAAGAACAAAAACAAGGACAAAACAAGATTATGAATTGGAAGTTGAAACTAGACCAGATTTTGAGGTAGGAATAGCCAAGGTCCTCGCGAATCTCGACATATACATGCAACCTGGAAGACCATTTGGCCCTAGCACATTGGAAACACAAGCCCCAGAGAATTCTGGGCACATAGAAAATCCTCCATCATAAGAGGCTGCAAACACAGAAATTGCACAGGAATCTGATAACCAGTCTGGTGATACAATTTTGTTAAGCCAGGAGGACCCACAGAAGTCTGTAGATATAGACATTGGTCATGAATCTGAAAATCAGTCAGGCAATACAGTTCCTTTGGAACATAGCCCTGAGGGCCAACAAGTAGCCTTAGAAATAGTTGATAAACTGTTTCGGGGAATAGATGCTCCTCGAAAGAACCTAGGAGCCAGAGAAAAACTTAAGAAGTTGCGACAATAGTACCAGAACCTTCAAAAGACAGTTAAAAGGTTACGACGAAAATTAAAAAATTGTAAAACACAGAGCACCACACCTGAGGTGACTTCTATAGAAACAAAAACACTAAAATCCAAAAATGAATCAGTGGGGATTCAAATAGAACTCGTTTCCACTAGAACAATTTCCACCCATAATAATTTGCATGAGAACATGGTGAATGTAGCCGTTCAAAAAGAGTGTTGGTCCTCCCACAATAAGCAAATTCAAACTGAAAAGGTACTCTTTCACAGTATTGGCACCTAAATAGAGAAGAAATATGAGGATTCCTAATTAAAGAAGGACCCTATTGTTTTAAAGCTTCAGGAAGAATTAACGCAAGCCTAGCTTGCTCTAGAACAACATCAACAACAGACAATCTCCCTGCAAAAATACTAGGAATTACAAAAACAATTGAGAGGATTGGCTCTAGCAGTGAATAAGGCTTTTTGATAAGGCTAGAAATGAAGAGGAAAAAATGAATAGAATGAAAAATAAGCTGAATAGAGTTAGGAATCAATTGGACACCATTTGTTCATTGTATTCAGATATCTTGGCTTGTCGATCTCTTGCTAAAAACTATGCCTTGTTTTTATTAGAATAATATTTATTGTTAAAAGTTAAAGTTGTTAGAGTTGGTAAGCCAATTGAGCTAGAAACGATGGAAGATTTCATAAATTTCTATAAGATGCATGGAGTAAAGGTCCAAAGGCTTCTTTGTGAATTTTATTTACATAATTTTATACTAGATAAAGAAGTGGATGTGAATCCTAGCCCTTTTATTGGATATGTTCAATTCCAGGCCTTTTTTTCTTTTGCAATCAACCAACTTAAGTGGTTGAAGGCTTATAATCCATTTCAAAGATAGGAACACAGCCTGGACCTTTGGGTAAGAAGTGAACCTACTCATCCTCTACAAGTGTTTTCCAAGCATAAAGAACTTATGACACAAGAGGGCATAACTAAGATTTTAGGGCCCATACATAAGGAAATTGTGCTAGAAGGAACAACATATTTTCTCTGCATTCAAGAAAGATCCCTGGCTGCATCCAAACTGAGATGGATGGTTTCCAGCAATAGTGCTAAAGATAGAGAACCATTTAATTATGGAAATTTCAAAGTTGTTGCGAGACGGTTAATCCCATATGGCAACTTTACCTTAAGAGGAGGACCTTATTGGGTGAGATGTCACTATAGATGCCCCATTATTTGGTATCCTCCTGAAGGATATCATCCTGAATATGAGTTACCAGAAGGACAAGAAGAAACAACCTTTGCACACTTGGCACAACATCATGGTCTCAGGCCTATTACATACATACCTTCTCCAGCCTACTCTTTAACTTCCTTGCATGAAAATTATTTATTTTTCATGAGGACATGAAAAAAGGTAAGCAGGGGAGTATGTTTAGCCTTGCAATAGGTATATATTTACTCTCAAATATTTTCCTTTTTCCTCTCATTCATCCATTCTTGTGATATAATATAATAATATCATGAACTGATTTTGATAAAAAATGAATGAAATAGTCTTTATATGGTTTAACCGTCTAAACTAATTCCCATTGCTTTTATGATGAAAATAACGGATAAAACAATAGTTGTTCCTAAAAAGGAACAACAGGATCTAATCGAGGGAAAAGAAGGCACTGCCAAATCAATAAACAAATTAGAGAAAACGCTCAGTTGTTCGAAATAGTAATCTGTTAAGAATCCCTCAAGATCCCATGATCTTGAGGGATCGCATTTTCCTTTTCTTTAGTTATAAGAGAATAAGAAGAATATGAAGATGAGGAGAAGGAGAGACGATATGATGATATAGGAGAAAGCGGAGAATGTAAATCCGACTTTGTCATGTATTATGTTGTGTTTCTTTCATTTATGTATCATTTGATAATGAAAAGAACATAGTTATGAAAGATAGATTTGTATTGTAATGATTCCGATGATTAATACATAGTTGCGTTGCTGTTCATTAGATTGTTCTAGAGTAACTAAGCAGTGTTTACTGGTGGCTACGGGCCTAGTCTCTAGTGAATCTCGCTACTATTCTTTGTGCTATACATTTCCATTTACTGCAAGTATATCATGCTTTTCTACTTTACAGTAAGTTGCTTTTAATGATATTAGATTTCTGTATTTGTTCCTCTGCGTGCGCATTTCCCATTTATTAATTGTTTGTTAACATAATTGGTTTTGATCACTTAAAGTATAAACTGTTATTTCCATTACTTTCCTTTTGGTCGATAGTTTAGATCCAGCTGAAAGAGCTCAGTTAATGCTTTAGTGCTCTCGGTTGATTGAATTATTTGAATTAAAGAATGAATCACAGTTTTGGATTATAATGCATAAATGAATTACTTTCTTTAAAGCTTCAGATTTATGATTGCATCTGTATTCAATGATTGGCTTTAGCATTAATCCTTGTATGAATAATCTTGGACATACTGTGTACACACTTGAAATAAAAGGACTTACCCTGGTTGATAATTTGTGTGAGGCAGTTAGGAGTTTTTAAAGACACCTTTTAGCACCCAACACCTCCATCGAACCAGATATTATTTAATCACCCTGTTTCTTAGCTGCCTCTCCCGATTATTTAAGATATCTTCCGGTTGTAAACCTAGATGGCCCTGATCATCAATAGGTGGGAGCTCCATAGTAGCAACTGCTTGTTGTCCAATGGCCTTCTCGAGGCATGAGACATGAAAAATATTGTGGATCTTACTCCCAATGGGGAGCTCCAACTCATATGCTACTTCCCCAAAATGGCAGATCACCCTGTATGTCCCATAGAAATAGTGCTTAAGCTTCTTAGCCCCATTCTCCTTCAGTACATACTGCTTGTAAGGCTGGAGACAGAAATATACCAAATCATCCACTTCAAAATGTCCCTCTGCTAGGGTCCCGTGATTTAGCAGATTGGTAGACCAAATGTACAGGGTAACATGAAACCAATCTTTGGAGTCCTAGGACCTAGCCTTCCTGGACTCAGAGAGGGATCTCTCTGTTTGCAAAGGATATGAACTTGTTTGCTTTAGATGGTTGATTTTAGGCTATTTGTTAGGAGTAGGGCTTGTTGTTTGTTTTGGTTGGGTAAGATGAAATAGGTATAATAGGTGGAGTGAGAGATCATCAAATAATTGGGCTATGGAGTCTATGAAAGTCATGGATATATCAACAAAGATTCAGAGTGCATTACAGGTTAAATATAGTGTGGTCAATGGATCCTTAAGGTTATATGTGAAGTGAAATGGAAATTAAGTTGGGGAAAACAAGGTAGGGCAAAGGGGAGTTAAGAATCCTTTGTCAAATACCCATAAACAAGAAGGTCTCAAATATGATAGGAAAAAGATAATAATCATGAGATAGGGAAAACCATTTACTCAATGACAATACTTAAACAAATAGACATTCAAGACAAACATTCCAATGAAATATAGAAGGCGAGAAACTCATTTAACTTCTAGTTATTTCACCTTCAAGCTTTAGAAAACATTTAAGATAGAAAAATAACTTTAATAAATCAAAGAGGGAACTCCTAAAATTTTTTGATCAAGCTATAAAGAACTTTGAGGAAAACTGATAGGTATGGAAAAAGGGAAATATTAGAACAATATCTCCTTGGCTTAACCTAAAAAGTAATACTTCAAAGAGAGATTTCAAAAAACAGAGTTTAGATAGCATCAAATAAGCAGGACTTGCCATAAAACATATTTGGAAACTAGCATATTAATCCATTGATGAAATAAACAAGAAAAAGGAGGCCTAAGGAGTAGCTAAGAATTCCTTAAACACGCCCAACAGAGGAAAACATCAAGGCAATAGAAGGCAGGAAGGACTAAGGTGCCTCAAACAACATTTCTTAGCCCATACTTTTCTATTCTACTGCATATAGAAGGACGAAACATAATGATAAAAAAAAATGAAAAAATTAGAGACACATCACCATTAACTAAGCTCAGGGATCCTGCAAGCAAGCTTCGTCATCATCAATCAAAGAAAATCATCCACAAGCTCCACAACACCAAATTGATCTTCAACTCAAAAAACCATGTATTGCTCTCAAAGCTCATCAAATGCCAACATTTACAATGAAGCCCTCATGCTCTATTTAACTCAACAAAGGATGGAAAAAACCCTAGATAGGGTTGTAAAATGTCAAAATCACTCATAAATGTCATAAATGCCTAAGAGACCATGCAAGGCCCAAGGCACAAAATATCCTATGAAATAAATGCAAAAATAACTTCTAGCACCTAATTCTAGAGTGATTTTCCTTAAAAAACACTAAAATGTGTTTTTACAATAAATGAGTGTGTTTTTTTGACTTTTGGCCAAAAACACACTAAACAGGGATTTGTGTAGCGCCACCTCATGCAGAAAATAGGCACTTTTGCAACCAAGTTTTGGACCCCTTCCCAATGTCAGATTTGGCTCTGTGATGGTGTGTTGGAAAGCCTCATGAGTCTACCTTCTAGAAATGATCGTGGATTCCTGATCCACCTCCTGTAGCCAGTTCAAAATTCCAAAATCCCAACACTGTCATTAGCACAATGCCAGGGCTGAAATAGAGGCAGAATGGTGAACATTTAGGTGTTTTTTGACCTTTTGAGGGGTCAAAACTGCTCCAATTCCTTTGAATTTTTCTGAGAAAAGTGTACTAGCCATGAAAATTCTAAAAATGTTGAGCTTTCCTACTGAGGATTCTCCAGGGATTAGCATAGCGCCAGTGGCACTACGCTAATGGGCCTTCAAAATCACAAAAAACAAAAATTTGCCCAAATTTCTCAAAATTGGTGGAGGCCTCCTTCAAGGGGTTTGGGAGACCTGTTGAGAAGCTAAAGCCAGAACTCCAAGTTTTTCATGACCCTTTTCCTCTTTTAGGGTTTGGATTTCAATGAGGGCTTCCTTTAGTTTGGCACAAGTAAGTTTGTTTTTTATTGCATAGTACTTGGTCATCTTTTTCTGGAGAGCAAGGCCCCTCTTTAAATTCTTGAAGTACTTGTGTTCATCTTTGTAATAATGAATGATACCTTGTGCCATCTCAAAATCCCTCTTTGACTCCCTGATTTGTGCATCTTTTCTTTGGAGTAGTAGTCTAATGGCCACCTCTTCATCTTCATTATCACTATCTAGGTCAATGAATTGTGTCTTTTGAGTAGTTTGCTTGCTCCCCTTACCTTTCTTACCCTTGTCCATATTTTATTTTCCCTTTTCAAGCCTTTGAGCGAATATAGGTGGCAAGGTCCCTTGCCTTTTGGAGGCAACAAACACTTGCCTTGGCCCTCTTTGGTATGTGCATGCAAGAGGTGTGATTGCGATTCTGTTAATCTCTTTGCCATGGTTGTGATCATCACTTAGACTATGAGCCTCTTCCCCTATTTTGATGTCATCATCACTAGGGTTATCTTCTTTTTTTTCTACATTGGCACTATTTTCATTGTCATTGAAGGGCTGATTGTTTTCATGATAGTCATGATAGTTGTCATGACTGTCATGACTATTTTCCTCTTTGATGTCTTCCTGATCACCTACCTCTTTGTCACTATCTTTTATCTCTTCCTCATTGTGATATGTTTCATTTGCCTCACTACTGCCTTTAATCTCTTCCTCACTATGATCTGTCTCATATGCCTCTTCTTGATCCTCTGTTTCATTGCTAATTTCCCCTCCTTCAATTCTCATCTCATTTTCACTTTCAACCTCTTCATTTCCTTCAGCATCCTCTTCCATAATGGCAGTGTTTTTTCCATTTTCTTGTTCACTGTTTTCATTGTCATGCTCACTGTCCCTTTGACTGTCAATATCCTCATCTTTATCAACTTCCTCTTCATCAACACTCTCTTCATCAACATCATTATTTTCTTCACTTTAGGCTGACTCACTTGCACCATTACCATCACTTCCTTCTTCCATATTTTCACTGTTGTTATCTTTATCACTGCCATGTTCACTGCCCTCTTCTTCACCGTCATTTCCTTCTTCTTCTTCCTCATTGATTTCTGTATCTGCCTCACTGATTTCATCACCTTCATTGTTAGCTCTCTGTTCATCATCTTCACTTCTTTCCTTGTTTTGGGCTGACTCATTTGCACCATTACCCTCACTGCCATTACTTTTTCCATCATTGCCACTGTCATCCTCTTCATTTGATGCATCAATAGAAGGGGAAGAAGGGAGGTTTGCTTGAGGTGAGGGAACATGTGTAGATGAGGAGGGCTAGTTTGATTGATGAGGAGGTTGTGGACTTGAGAAGAATTCATGTGCTATGAATACCTCCCAAGGTATACCCTGCTACTCCAACTAATGTAATACCACCATCTTGATCAAGGAATGGTGAAACAAACTTTTTATTTTTTGGGAGGGATTCCTCCTCCGAACAACAGAAGACATATTCTCAATGCTCCTATAGAGATAGTAGGGTAAGTTGAGCATCTTAACCATTGTGAAATGCATGAGGAGTCTGACATGGTAGGAGTTTAGCCTGGACTATCTCCCCTCACAGGTGAAGTGCTTCATGATAACCATCATCAAGGGTGCAAATCTATGTTTGAGGTGCGAGAAAGGGAAAACTATCTTGCTACCTCCTCTATACCTAGTTTTGACAAATGGCTCTAAAAAGTACTTGTCCAATTTTCCCTTCTTAAACCACTTCTCACCAACAGTAGGAATACTTGTGGCATCATAGATGGTGTTGTGGATCATTATCTGCATATCCTTTTTATATTTTATTTCGAAAATCTAAAAAAAAAAAAAAATGAAAATTCGAAAATATGCCATAGTATGAAGTTATTAATACTTTAGCATAAAAAAACAAATGCAATGTATTTCGAATGATTGATGTACATAAAGTAGTCATAAGCTTTATTTCGATATGTATGATTTCAAGATTAAGCCCCGAGCAGCTTCCCGAGCGGAAGTCGTGATCACAGAAAAGGGCTTATGGATAAGCTATTGCGAGGGGAGAATTAGCTCGTCGGTTATCAAATCCCGACCCCCCGTAGTTGACTAGTTAGATCTTGGTTCTGCCGTGATCAACGGCTTGGATTTATTACGAGGGATATGGGTTAAAGTTTTTCGCCGTACTCAAAGACCCCCCGTAATGACGTCATCAGCTGAGGTGGAAAGCAGCTGTCATCCACTCTCAACTGTTTTTCCACGTCATTCCATCATTTATTACAGATTCCCGTAGCCTATTAAAGGGTTCTTCCGTCTCGTTTTTGTCTATGTGTGACTGTTTTCCCTTTTTAACTGTGTCCCGCCACCTTTGCATTATCCGTTACCCCGCGAATTGCTTTCAAGTTCTTGTCAGTCATGGCAAAACAAACATCTTTGGCTGGTTCATCAAACCTCAGTCCCCTCCTGGATAGTGAAAAGGATGTTCATGATACCGCGTCGTCCGTCAATCATCCCCTACTGCATTACCAAGTAACCCTAAACACTGACAAATCCCCTGTGTTCTCTGCTATGAAAAGTTCTGGTGTGTTGTCCGCCTGTGTTCCGAAAAATCACTTCTTCCCCAAGTTCATCTCATGGTTAGTCTCATCTATGTACCCTGGCAAATGCTTCATCATGAATTCTCAGGGGGAAAATGTCCTGCAGGTATCAACACAATTAATGCACCAAGCATTATGTTTTCCAGAAGATGAGTCTCCGTTACAGTTCTCCGAAGATTCATTGGTTCAGTATTTTGAAGATCTTTCAAATGAAGAGTTCAGTCATTGTATGTCATTTTCGAAATCAAATCCAAAGAAAACTCAATTTGCAGGAGGAAAGTTCAGTTTGGAGGCGTTCAGTGTTCAGTATAGGCCAGTTCTTAGCTGCATTACGGAGATTTTGGGAAAAGACAATGACCACGAAATTGATAAATCAGTCTTGGGGATGTTCGCACTGATGATGAAACCAGGGGTGGTCCTTGACATTCCGTCCTTTTGGCAGGAAGTAGTAAATTCCCAATTGATAGCTTTTCCTCTAACAGGTTTCTTCAGATTTCCATCATTGGTTGTTTACTTATTTTTGTATCAAAATGTTGAAGAGTTCATGAGTTTGGGTTTAAATATAGTTGATAGTAATAAAAATAATGCAATCAGTTTTATTCTGGACCTATATGGTTAGAAAAGAAGAGAACGAAGCAGGGCTATTTGAATTTGCTGACCATTTCATGTCTACTGCTTATAAAATTTTGAATGGAACTCTTCCTCCATGCTTTCTACCAAAAGCCCGGGAGTTCCTACAATTAGGACCCAATTGCAAATTTGGAGATTGGTTTGTATTCAAAGAATACTCTGAGATAAGGCTGTATGGAGTTAGCATTGAGCCCTATAGGCTCCCAACCTTTGTTCCCATGCGACTTTTCGCCCTGGAATTCATAAGGCAAAGTCTTAATGTAGACCAAGTTCATTTTCTTCCCATGAAGAAAGGTTTGATGTACAAATTACCTATGAGTGTGGGACCTTTTGTGGTCAACACGAGACAAGCTTTTGATGAAGTCTCAAAAATGTTGGAAGTGACGCAGTTGTTGTTGGGAGAAAAATGGCCTTATGATCCGCATGGAATAATTTTTCAGAGAAGGGTTGAGAATGGGTATGCTGCATTTTCCCATGTAAGTAAACTTGATTTGGAGAAACTAGCTAATCCAGGTGAGTCAAGTTCATCAAAGACCAGCATTCAAACTCCTGCAATTTTGGAAAGAGTAAGAAAAAGAGGTAGAGAAGATGTTATTGAAATAGATGATGAGGCACCCCGAGAGGAAAAAAGAACCAAACTAGCAGAAGACCATTCTTCCAATTCACCTGGTTTTACTCTCTAGGTCAATGAAGAACAAGATTTCCCCTCATCTCCTAGAAGACAGGAACTTCATTTGGAAAAGGCTCCTTCAGTAAAGCAAATGTTCACATAGATTGAGGAAAGGAACCAGAGGATAAAATTCAATATAGAAGCACAAGCAGAGCACCACATAGCTGCTGACCAGACCAGATTATTGACTATGATGGATCTGGAAAAATATTAGTTTAAGATGGCCCTGTCAAATCTGACAGGAATGTCCCTTGGATCTTCGGGCAGCTTTAAGGAGGTAAACATAATCATGGATGTTAAAAAAATCCCCTTGTGGGACAAAATGAATATTCATATGCAAACCGGGCAGCTGATTGTAAATTATTTGAGCAAGACCAATGCTACAACAGTCAAGACTGAAAACATGCTTTCAAAGGTCATCAGACAATGCAAAATGGAGAAAGCTAATTCAAGGGCATTAACAACTCAAAATGAAGAGTTGAAGAAGATCATTATGAAAATCGGTGTGGATCCAAATGATAAAGCTGCAATTCAAAAAATTATGAAAAGTGCTGAAGTGGAAATATCCTCACTAAGGAAAAAGTTAAAATTACCAGCAACAGAGCACTCAATGGCTACAGAAGTAGCTGAGGTTGAAAAGAAGAAAGAGGAATTGCGACAACAGTTGTTGAAGAAAGATGAGGAACTCACTAAAGTGAAGCAGACTGCTATATCTTTACAGAACCATATTGAGAACCATACTTGTACCTTTGATTTTTCTGCAGGTGATGTTGATCCTCAAGCCCAGATTATTCAGCTAAGCACAGAATTAAAGATGGCGGAGAGAGATTGTAAACAAGCCAGGTCAGAATTGGAAACGGTTACCAAGATGATGCAAGGATGGGAAGAAAAAGCACATGAGAACAAGCAGAAACTACAGAAAGCTGAAGATGAAATCAAAGAGCTCAAGGAGAGATTAAAAGGTAATATCTCTCTTATTAAATCTAAGGATATCATCTGGAATTAGATTATTTCAGAAATGCAGTCAAAATGGGATTCCATGAATATAATTGCTAGAGAGAAAAGCATTGTTTCAGAGCATGAAAAGGAGCTATTATCTGAGAAGCAGGCTGCTATTAAAAGAGCGAATTGGGCCAGAAAATTCATAAAATTTATTAATTCCAGGAAAGATGAAGAGTTAGGAGATATGGGGATACAGGATAGATAATTTTATGCTGAGGAGGTGAATAAAATGATAATAAAAAATGATCTTCGGAAGGCCGCAGAGAAGCGGTTACTGGGAATTAAAGAGATAATTAAAAAAATTGATATATCATTCGACAAATTGACGAGAACAGGTTTGCCTTCATGCTGGACGGAGAAAGGGGAGATCATGCCATTTAAGTTCTATGAAGATCAGTTGATATTTGCAAAAAGCAGAGCAGATGGCAGGCATGAAAAGACACAAGTTTGAAAGGGAGAAACGGTATTTAACTTCTTACAAAGGCATTTCCTCCTGCTATGGATGGTGAAGACATTATTCACAGATAATATTACTCACAGTCAAGTTGTTGCATTTAGACTGGAATATCATCGTTATAAGAATGCTTCGACGACTCAGGATAAGCTCTGGAAAGAATGCAAGAGATTTTCTATGGACACAGAAAAGGGAACTCCAGCCACTCAGCCACAAGTAGCCGTTCAGCCACAAATAGTCATTGAGACAACGACTATTTCAGGAGCATCAGTTCACTTAGATTAGGAATTATCACATTTTATCATGTTTTAAATGAAGTCATGTAAATGTAATAGAACTTTTCCGAGGCATATACCTCCACTACAGTGAGTAGTTAAGCAGTTAGAGTTAGTTAGAATCAGTTTCGTTACTGGAAACCATTTTGGTCATATTGTATTTAAAGACAATTTGAAGAAGAAAGAAGGCTCCAAGTTTTGGACCTTGAAGCCTAATTTTGTACTGAAAAATATTGAATCAATGAAAATTTTTGCAAGTTTCCATCATTCTATCTGTGTTAAATAGTTTTCCAGTTTTCATTTCGTTTCCATATCTATGAATAAATTAGAGTGATTTGAGCTGTAGGTCTCTTGATATCTGTGTATCTAAGAGTTAAACATCCTTAATGGGTGCTCCTCTATTTTAACTTTATTTTTGCTCACTTCTTCAGGGTTTTATAATGGTAGATTCTGTTTTAAGCAGCATATCAATTTAAAGTCCTTTTCTTTCTTCTTCTTCCATTCATTCACTTCAGCATAAAGAGAACATGGCATTGCAGAACTTGTAGGGATTTGATATTTGGAGAATATATTATTAATATTTGAAGGTTTAATAAACAGAGACAGATATATACTTGTTTGTGACATAATCTTTAATGTCTTGAGCACGGATTCCTTTACACAGCAAGGAATTGTTTCTCAAGGAACAACATTAATTGGTGCCGTTGCTGGGGAACAAAGATTCGAAGATTTTCCCTCGGTTTTGTTTTACATTTCCTCTGGTTGTTAAGAGAGGAGGAAATAGTACGCTGTGATTGTTGAAAATAGCTCTGGCTCCCAAGAAACCTCACACGAGGTCAGATACCTCTCAGCAAAAAGTTCCTGTTTTGTCTGATCCTGAGAAGCTTGTTTCAAAGAAGGGCCAGAAACCAAAAATATTAGATACACCTGAAACTACACTGCTCGCACCAGGCAGCAGTTCACACATTTTCTCATCCAAGAAAGCTTCCAAGAAACTCATTTTCTCGGAAGAAGAATCATCACCATCACCCGTTCATTTTCAAGAACCCACATTAGAAGAGCAATCTTTGGAGTTTGTGTCTTTTCCTTTTATAGAAACTCAGCCCCATATAGCTGCCAGCTCTTCTGCAATCATTCATAGTCCAATTCCTATATCAGTTGTTTCACCTCATTCATCTTTTCCTACAACTGGTATTCATTTTACCCCCGCTCAAGGAGCAGTTAACCTGGGCGTAAACATGGCAGTTCCTGCAGCCCCTGCTTTCTTGATGAATAGATATGCACCATTGAATCTACCACAACCACTGCATGATATGCCTCAGGAGTATCTCAAGTTACTCCCTAGATTTACTGGTGAAGATGAAATAACCGCAGAAAAACACTTGCCCCTGTTTTGCACTTTTGTAGAGAATTTAAACGTTGAACATTTGGATGTTGTTATGAGACTCTTTGTTCAGTCTCTAAGTGGAGAGGCAAGGAAATGGTTCAAAGGATTACCTAATGGTTCCATTAATGATTGGGATTCCCTAGAAAGACGTTTTATTGAGAGGTGGGGCGAAAAGAGGGACCACGGCTATTCTTTGACAGAATTTAATGCAATCAAGAAGAAATTCGATGAAAATATGAATGATTTTGTTAAGAGATTTAACAAATTGTATAATAGTTTGCCTGTTGAAATGAAACCCCCTCCTATTGGAGCAAGGGTTGTTTTTGCTGGTGCTTTTGAACCAGATTTCAGTTTCACGCTGAGGGAAAGAAGGTCTCCTACGTTGGAACAGATTCAAACTGATGCTTTGGAGATTGAAGCTAATATGTCCGCTGCTGGTAAAGTTTCAGATAAAGGAAAGGCTAAAGAAGAAGCCTCAGCTCAAGATCAGAGATTTGAAGACATGACTAAGGTCATAAAAAATCTTTCAAATAAATTGGTAAAGTTGGAAATAGATAGTAAGCCTGCAAGACAAAATAGAGGGGTTTTTAATCCACAATTCAAAAAACAGCCCCTGCAAATTCTACAAAGGGAAAGAAAGGATCAAGATCAGGTGCAAGCACCTTTATACATAGAAGCAGCCCCGTCCCGTTTAGCAGATGAGGATGACAAGAGAAAAGATGATGCTCGAATTTTTGCCGTGTATATGGAAGACGATGAAACAGAAGAAGAGATTGAGGAAGAAGGGGAGAAGGAAGAGGAAGAAGCTGATCTCTCATTTGATCAAGAAGAAATGGATGATTATTGTAAACAATTCACAGATTTTATGCAATTCGAGTTGCATAAAAAGTATGATTTGAGGTCAAAAAAGAGGTTGAGGACGCAAGATAATGAAGAAAAGGAATCAGAAGTAGCACCTACTCCAGTGGCGACTCCATTACAGAAGGGAAAGCAGCAAGCTGAAACATCCCAGACGAAAGATAAAGATTCTAGTATTTTGGAGAAGGTGGTTACGGTTTCTAATCAGAATCTAAATTCCAAAAAAGATCAAGAAGAACCTGAAAAGTTGACAAGATCAAATCAAACTTTCAGTTTGTCGAAAGAGTTAGAAAAAGTGAAAATACAAGTACCTCTTCTTGAACTCATAAAAACACCGGGTTACAAAAAATAAATCGCTGAATTTATCAACCTGTCCCAACCTGACGAAGTGAGCGATACAGTGAATCTGTAAGAAGAAAAGGCAGTGGTGACATTTGGACCCCATGTGGAAGAGGTAGATTCGTCTGTTCCTCCTTTTTATATATCTCTTCTCTTGCATGATTTCGTTTTACACAATTGTATGCTAGATTCTGGCGCATCACACAATCTGATGCCATTGAGTGTGATGAAGGAGTTAAATTTACAAATCACCAAGCCATACAGAGATCTTTACTCTTTTGACTCGAAGAGGGTTAAGTGTGTAGGTCTCATTAAAGATATGGTTGTTTCATTGGCTCAAATCCCAGCCAAGAGCATTATGATGGACGTTGTAGTGGCAGATATTCCAACCAGGTTTGGTATGTTATTATCTAGATCATGGGGGGCAAAGCTCAGAGGAGTTTTGAAACTGGACTTTACATATGCTATTATTCCCGTTTTCAATGGTGAAGAAAGAAGGTTGTATAGAGAGACTAGATTTCAAAAAACTGCTACCAAGAAAGATGCAAGTAATTCACCAATTTATGGCCAAGAGAAGGATGACCTCTCTTGTTTCATGCTGCATGAAGATGCAGAATTTGCTAAATAATCTCAAGGGAAGATCGATTCAGCAATTGTACATAAGGAGCTACATTTAGATAAGCTGTGGAAGTGTTATTTTGATGGTGCATTTTCCAAATAAGGCATGGGAGTTGGTTTCATTTTTGTTTCTCCGAAAGGTAATCTTGTACCTTTTTCTTTCAAATTGGAGTTCGAATCCACTAATAATTTCGCAGAATATGAAGCATTAATTATTAGTTTGCAGACAGTTAAGCAGATGGGAATTCAGTCTATAACTGTGTTTGGGGATTCATAATTAATTATAAGACAGATCAAGAATTTATGTCAAACTAAACATCCCAGGTTAAGAGCATATCGGAATGAGGTCTGGGATCTGATCGAAAATTATTTTGAAGCCTTCAAATTACAGTTTGTCCCTAGGGAAGAGAATAGAATGGCTGATTCTTTGGCGGTTGCAGCAAGTACATTCAAGCCTCCTATCAGTCTGAAACTAAGGTATGAAATTGAGATGAGACATAGACCTTCGATTCCTGACAATATTAAACACTGGCAGGTCTTTGAGGATGATGAATAGATTAAGAAGTTTATGTTGATGGTTGAAGATTTTGAAGATCATCAGATTGATTTGGAATCTGATGAGGATGAATTGGCAGGTAAGACTCTAAAAAAGAATATTGGTCGTCAGGAGATCATTTAGTTGAAAGATAACGTTTTTCCAAGAGGTTTGGTGCCTCTTGAAAGACTGTTTGATACCAATGACGTTGCAGTGAATCAGAAGAAAGCAAATCAAGATGAGTAGGTGGAAGATTGCAATTTATGGACTCAACAGGAGCCTAAAATGATTAAGTTGTTCAAAGGGGTCCCAAAGCACTACAAAGAAAGGTATGTGGATTTTTTAAAACAATTCAAAGACGTATTTGCTTGGTCTTATGATGATTTGAAAACATATAATAAAAGTATCATACAGCATAAAATCCCACTGAAGGATGGAGTCAAGCCACATAAACAGAAGCTCAGACAGATTAATCCATTGCTGTTGGCTCCGATCGAAAAGGAAATAAAGAAATTGCTGCAAGCTAAGATAATCGTTCCACTCAGATATTCAGATTGGGTTTCGAATCTTGTACCAGTCCGAAAGAAAAATGGAGAGATAAGGCTATGCATAGATTTCAAGAATTTGAATAGGGCTTCATTAAAAGATAATTATCCTTTGCCGAAAATGGATTTTGTCTTACAAAAGGTGACATGAGCTTATAGATTATCTATGGTGGATGGATTTTCAGGATATAACCAGGTGGCTGTGGAGAAGGAAGATCAGAAGAAAACTGCATTCACTACGCCCTGGGGAACATTCATGTACGCCAGGATGCCATTTGGCCTGATGAATGCGGGGGCCACGTTCCAACGAGCAATGGATATTGCATTCGTAGGTGATCAGTTTGTGGTGGTTTATTTAGATGATGTCACAATTTTCTCAAATTCTGATGAAGAGCATTTACAACATTTGCAGAAAGCCCTCCTGAAGTGTAGAAAGTTTGGATTATCACTGAATCCTAAAAAGTTTTCGTTTGCCCTGGAGGAGGGTAAATTACTTGGCCACATTGTTTCTAAGGAAGGTGTGAAGATTGATCCAGCAAGAGTTGAAGCAATGCAGTCTATCCCACTACCCCGAAGAAAAAAAGATATTCAGAGATTCCTTGGAAAAAATAATTTTCTCAGAAGATTCGTTCCCAATTACGCAGAAATCGTTAAGAAGATAACGGACATGTTGAAAAAAGATGCCGAAGTAAGGTGGGACAAAGAAGCCAGAGAGTCTTTCCAAAGGATTAAAGAAGCTTTAAAGGAAGCGCCTGTTCTCATTAGTCCAGATTATTTGAAGCCATTTCAAATTTTCTCGTTTGCATCTCCTTCAACAATTGCTGCTGTGTTATTACAGAGAAATGAAGAAAAGCATGAACAGCCTGCAGCATATTTTAGTAAAGTTCTCTGAGATGTAGAATTAAAATATAATTTATTGGAGAAACAAGTATATGCTTTGGTGAAAGCATTGAAAGATTTCAGAACTTATATCCTTCATTCTCAAATCTTAGCATACGTTCCCAATTCAGCTGTAAAATATGCGCTAGTACAGAGCGATGTGGAAGGTAAAAGGGGAAAATGGATTGCTAAAATCCAAGAATATGATTTGGATGTAAAACCAACCAAGCTGGTTAAAGGATTGGGATTGGCCAAATTATTGACAGAGTCCAATTTCCAAGCATTGGGAATCAATTTGTTGGCCCCTGTAGAGGAAGTTGATGGAGAAACAGGTGATAAGTAGTCAAAGACAGCAATTAAGTATAAATTTTTCTGCTCAGAGTGGTATAAGGATATTGTACATTATTTATGCTTTCTTTCATGTCCCACTTCAATAAATAGAGCTAAATATGGGGCTTTAAAACTTAAAGCCTAGCCTTATGTCATAATTGAAGCAAAATTATATTGGAAGGATCCGGCTGGTGTGTTGTTGTTATGTCTGACAGAGGAAGAAATTTCTGAAGTGATCAAGGAATATCATGAATGCTTGTGCGGAGGGCATTACAGCTGGAAGGTAACTGCTCATAAAATATTCAAATCAGGTTTCTATTGGCCATCTATGTTTACTGATGTTTATAAAACAGGCAAAAGTTGTCAAAAATGCCAATTATTTGCAGAAAAGAAAAAGCTATCTCCATTACCTCTTCTCCCTGTTTTTATTGAAGAACCTTTTAGACAATGGGGGTTGGATTTCATTGGAGAAATCAATCCACCATCCAGTGGGCAGTTTAAGTGGATTCTTACTTCTACAGATTATTTTACAAAGTGGGTGGAGGCAATCCCCACCAGGAAGGCAAATGATTTGGTTGTTATGAAGTTTCTGGAGGAGAATATCTTTAGCAGGTTTGGATGTCCAGTGAAGATTGTGACAGATAATGCCCAAGTTTTCAGTTCACTTAGGTTTATTAATTTTTTTCAAACTTACAGTGTGATATTGTATCATTGTACAGCTTATCATCCACAGGGAAATGGATTGGCAGAATCTTCCAACAAAACATTGGTAAGAATTTTGAAGAAGACAATCAGTGAAAACCAGAAGAATTGGGATACGAAGTTAGTTTTTGCTCTGTGGGCAACAAGGATGACTACTAGGAGGTCTATTGGCAAGTCTCCTTATGAGCTCGTATATGGCACTCAAGCATTGTTCCCCACACAGTTGGTAAAACCTGTGATTTCTTTTCTCCAAGATGCTCAAGCAGAACCAAATGCCATGATCAGAAGAATGAACAATGTGATGGAACTAAGTGAAAACAGAAATCAAGTTTGAGACAACTTGCTCACTTATCAGCAGAAGATGAAGGCAGTATTTGATAGGAAAGAAAAAGAAGTCATGTTTCAGAAGGGAGACTTAGTATTGAGATGGGATACATGAAGGGAAGACAAAGGGAAACACGACAAATTTGATCCCTTGTGGTATGGCCCATTCAAAATTAATGAAGTCAGAGGAAATAATACTTTCACGTTGGAAAATCTTGAAGGAGAAGTGTTGGATATGCCTGTGAACGGGAAATATCTCAAGCATTATTTTCGGCATTAAGCAGCTGCTTGTTCATCATTGTATATATCCTGTGTGATCATTGTACAGTTTCATCAAGTAATGTGTGACTCCATGCCCGAGGTGAAGGCACTAATCTGCAGGTTCTTAGTGTTTCGTGGTAAAAACACTATCCCCAAGTGGAGCCAGATGTTGTGGATCATTATTTGCATATCCTTTTTATATTTTATTTCGAAAATCTAAAAAAAACATAAAAAAAATGAAAATTCGAAAATATTCTATAGTATGAAGTTATCAATACTTTAGCATAAAAAAAACAAATGCAATGTATTTCGAATGATTGATGTACATAAAGTAGTCATAAGCTTTATTTCGATATGTATGATTTCAAGATTAAGCCCAGAGCAGCTTCCCGAGCGGAAGTCGTGATCACAGAAAAGGGCTTATGAATAAGCTATTGCGGGGGGAGAATTAGCTCGTCGGTTATCAAATCCCGACCCGCCATAGTTGACTAGTCAGATCTTGGTTCTGCCGTGATCAAAGGCTTGGATTTATTACGGGGGGTATGGGTTAAAGTTTTCTGCCGTACTCAAAGACCCCCCGCAATGACATCATCAGGTGAGGTGGAAAGCAGCTATCATCCACTCTCAACTGTTTTTCCACGTCATTCCAGCATTTATTACGGATTCCCATAGCCTATTAAAGGGTTCTTCCATCCCGTTTTTGTCTATGTGTGACTGTTTGCCCTTTTTAACCGTGTCTCGCCACCTTTGCATTATCCATTACCCCGCGAATTGCTTTCAAGTTCCTGTCAATCATGGCAAAACGAACATCTTTGGCTGGTTCATCAAACCTCAGTCCCCTCCTGGATAGTGAAAGGATGTTCATGATACCGCGTCGTTCATCAATCATCCCTACTGCATTACAAAGTAAACCTAAACACTGACAAATCCCCTGTGTTCTCTGCTATGAAAATTTCTGGTGTCTTGTCCGCCTGTGTTCCGAAAACTCACTTCTTCCCCAAGTTCATCTCATGGTTAGTCTCATCTATGTACCCTGGAAAATCTTCATCATGAATTCTCAGGGGGAAAATGTCCTGCAGGTATCAACACAATTAATGCACCAAGCATTATGTTTTCCAGAAGATGAGTCTCCATTACAGTTCTCCGAAGATTCATTGGTTCAGTATTTTGAAGATCTTTCAAACAAAGAGTTCAGTCGTTGTATGTCATTTTTGAAATCAAATCCAAAGAAAACTCAATTTGAAGGAGGAAAGTTCAGTTTGGAGGCGTTCAGTGTTCACTATAGGCCAGTTCTTAGCTACATTACGGAGATTTTGGGAAAAGACGATGACCACGAAATTGATAAATCAGTCTTGGGGATGTTCGCACTGATGATGAAACCAGGGGTGGTCCTTGACATTCCGTATTTTTGGCAGGAAGTAGTAAATTCCCAATTCATAGCTTTTCCTCTAACAGGTTTCTTCAGATTTCCATCATTGGTTGTTTACTTATTTTTGTATCAAAATGTTGAAGAGTTCATGAGTTTGGGTTTAAATATAGTTGATAGTAATAAAAATAAGCAATCAGTTTTATTCTGGACCTATATGGTTAGAAAAGAAGAGAACGAAGCAGGGCTGTTTGAATTTGCTGACCATTTCATGTCTACTGCTTATAAAATTTTGAATGGAACTCTTCCTCCATGCTTTCTACCAAAAGCCCAGGAGTTCCTACAGTTAGGACCCAATTGCAAATTTGGAGATTGGTTTGTATTCGAAGAATACTCTGAGATAAGGCTATATGGAGTTAGCATTGAGCCCTATAGGCTCCCAACCTTTGTTCCCATTCGACTTTTCGCCCTGGAATTCATAAGGCAAAGTCTTAATGTAGACCAAGTTCATTTTCTTCCCATGAAGAAAGGTTTGATCTACAAATTGCCTATGAGTGTGGGACCGTTTGTGGTCAACACGAGACAAGCTTTTGATGAAGTCTCAAAAATGTTGGAAGGGACGCAGTTGTTGTTGGGAGAAAAATGGCCTTATGATCCGCATGGAATAATTTCTCAGAAAAGGGTTGAGAATGGGTATGCTGCATTTTCCCATGTAAGTAAACCTGATCTGGAGAAACTGGCTAATCCAGGTGAGTCAAGTTCATCAAAGACCAGCATTCAAACTCCTACAGTTTTGGAAAGAGTAAGCAAAAGAGGTAGAGAAGATGTTATTGAAATAGATGATGAGGAGCCCCGAGAGGAAAAAAGAACCAAACTAGCAGAAGACCATTCTTCCAATTCACCTGGTTTTACTCTCCAGGTCAATGAAGAACAAGATTTCCCCTCATCTCCTAGAAGACAGGAACTTCATTTGGAAAAGGCTCCTTCAGTAAAGAAAATGTTAACACAGATTGAGGAAAGGAACCAGAGGATAAAAGCCAATATAGAAGCACAAGAAGAGCACCACATAGCTGCTGACCAGACCAGATTATTTTCTATGATGGATCTGGAAAAAGATCAGTTTAATATGGCCCTGTCACATCCGATAGGAATGTCCCTTGGATCTTTGGGCAGCTTTAAGGAGGTAAACATAATCATGGATGTTAAAAAGATCCCCTTGTGGGACAAAATGAATATTCATATGCAGACCGGGCAGCTGATTGTAAATGATTTGAGCAAGACCAATGCTATAGCAGTCAAGACTGAAAACATGCTTGCAAAGGTCATCAGACAATGCAAAATGGAGAAAGCTAATTCAAGGGCATTAAAAACTCAAAATGAAGAGTTGAAGAAGATCATTATGAAAATCGGTGTGGATCCAAATGATAAAGTTGCAATTCAAAAACTTATGAAAAGTGCTGAAGTGGAAATATCCTCACTAAGGAAAAAGTTAAAATTACCAGCTACAGAGCACTCAATGGTTGCAGAAGTAGCTGAGGTTGAAAAGGAGAAAGAGGAATTGCGACAGCAGTTGTTGAAGAAAGACGAGGAACTCACTAAAGTGAAGCAGACTGCTATATCTTTACAGAACCATATTGAGAACCATACTTGTACCTTTGATTTTTCTGCAGGTGATGCTGATCCTCAAGCCCAGATTATTCAGCTAAGCACAGAATTAAAGATGGAGGAGAGAGATTGTAAAAAATCCCAGTCAGAATTGGAAACGGTTACCAAGATGATGCAAGGATGGGAAGAAAAAGCACATGAGAACAAGCAGAAACTACAGAAAGTTGAAGATGAAATCAAAGAGCTCAAGGAGAGATTAAAAGGTAATATTTCTCTTATTAAAGCTAAGGATATCATCTGGAATGAGATTATTTCAGAAATGCAGTCAAAATGGGATTCCATGAATATAATTGCTAGAGAGAAAAGCATTGTTTCAGAGCATGAAAAGGAGCTATTATCTGAGAAGCAGGCCGCTATTAAAAGAGCGAATTGGGCCACAAAATTCATAAAATTTATTAATGCCAAGAAAGATGAAGAGTTAGGAGATATGGGGATACAGGATAGATACTTTTATGCTGAGGAGGTGAATAAAATGATAATAAAAAATGATCTTCGGAAGGCCGCAGAGAAGCGGTTACTGGGAATTAAAGAGATAATTAAAAAAATTGATATATCATTCAACAAATTGACGAGAATAGGTTCGCCTTCATGCTGGACGGAGAAAGGGGAGATCATGTCATTTAAGTTCTATGAAGATCAGTTGATATTTGCAAAAAGCAGAGCAGATGGCAGACATGAAAAGACACAATTTTTAAAGGGAGAAACGGTATTTAACTTCTTACAAAGGCATTTCCTCCTGCTATGGATGGTGAAGACATTATTCACAGGTAATCTTACTCACAGTCAAGTTGTTGCATTTAGACTGGAATATCATCGTTATAAGAATGCTTCGACGACTCAGGATAAGCTCTGGAAAGAATGCAAGAGATTTTCTATGGACACAGAAAAGGGAACTCCAACCACTCAGCCACAAGAAGCCATTCAGCCACAAATAGTCATTGAGACAGCCACTATTTCAGGAGCATCAGTTCACTTAGATTAGGAATTATCATATTTTATCATGTTTTAAATGAAGTCATGTAAATGTAATAGAACTTTTCCGAGGCATATACCTCCACTACAGTGAGTAGTTAAGCAGTTAGAGTTAGTTAGAATCAGTTTCATTACTGGAAACCATTTTGTTCATATTGTATTTAAAGACAATTTGAAGAAGAAAGAAGGTTCCGAGTTTTGGACCTTGAAGCCTAATTTTGTACTGAAAAATATTGAATCAATGAAAAGTTTTGCAATTTTCCATCATTCTATCTGTGTTGAATAGTTTTCCAGTTTTCATTTCGTTTCCATATCTATGAATAAAGTAGAGTGATTTGAGTTGCAGGTCTCTTGATATCTGTGTATCTAAGAGTTAAACATCCTTAATGGGCGCTCCTCTATTTTAACTTTATTGTTGCTCACTTCTTCAGGGTTTTATAATGGTAGATTCTGTTTTAAGCAGCATATCAAATTGAAATCCTTTTCTCTCTTTTTCTTCCATTCATTCACTTCAGCATAAAGAGAACATGACATTGCAGAACTTGTAGGGGTTTGATATTTGGAGATTATATTATTAATATTTGAAGGTTTAATAAACAGAGACAGATATACACTTGTTTGTGACATAATCTTTAATGTCTTGAGCACGGATTCCTTTACACAGCAAGGAATTGTTTCTCAAGGAACAACATTAATTGGCGCCGTTGTCGGGGAACGAAGATTCGAAGATTTTCCCTGGGTTTTGTTTTACATTTCCTCTGGTTGTTCAGAGAGGAGGAAATAGTACGCTGTGATTGTTTGAAAATAGCTCTGGCTCCCAAGAAACCTCATACGAGGTCAGATACCTCTCAGCAAAAAGTTCCTATTTTGTCTGATCCTGAGAAGCTTGTTTTGAAGAAGGGCCAGAAACCAAAAATGTTAGATACACCTGAAACTACACTGCTCGCACCTGGCAGCAGTTCACACATTTTCTCATCTAAGAAAGCTTCCAAGAAACTCATTTTCTCGGAAGAAGAATCATCACCATCACCCGTTCATTTTCAAGAACCCACATTAGAAGAGAAATATTTGGAGTTTGTATATTTTCCTTTTATAGAAACTTAGCCCCATATAGTTGCCAGCTCTTCTTCGATCGTTCATAGTCCAATTCCTATATCAGTTGTTTCACCTCATTCATCTTTCCCTACAACTGGTATTCATTTTACCCCCGCTCAAGGAGCAGTTAACCCGGGCGTAAACATGGCAGTCCCTGCAGCCCTTGCTTTCTTGATGAACAGATATGCACCATTAAATCTACCACAACCACTGCGTGATATGCCTCAGGAGTATCTCAAGTTACTCCCCAGATTTACTGGTGAAGATGAAATAACCGCAGAACAGCACTTGCCCCTGTTTTGCACTTTTGCAGAGAATTTAAACGTTGAACATTTGGATGTTGTTATGAGACTTTTTGTTCAGTCTCTAAGTGGAGAGGCAAGGAAATGGTTCAAAGGATTACCGAATGGTTCCATTAATGATTGGGATGCCCTAGAAAGACGTTTTATTGAGAGATGGGGCGAAAAGAGGGACCACGGCTATTCTTTGACAGAATTTAATGCAATCAAGAAGAAATTCGATGAAAATATGAATGATTTTGTTAAGAGATTTAACAAATTGTATAATAGTTTGCCTGTTGAAATGAAACCCCCTCCTATTGGAGCAAGGGTTGTTTTTGCTGGTGCTTTTAAACTAGAATTCAGTTTCACATTGAGGGAAATAAGGTCCCCTACGTTGGAACAGATTCAAACTGATGCTCTGGAGATTGAGGCTAATATGTACGCTGCTGGTAAAGTTTCAGATAAAGGAAAGGCTAAAGAAGAAGCCTCATCTCAAGATCAGAGAATTGAAAACATGACTAAGGTAATAAAGAATCTTTCAAATAAATTGGTAAATTTGGAAATAGATAGTAAGCCTGCAAGACAGAATAGAGGGGTTTTTAATCCCCAATTTAAAAAACAGCCCCTGCAAATTCTACAAAGAGAAAAAAAAGATCAAGATCAGGTGCAAGCACCTTTGTACATAGAGGCAGCCCCGTCCCATTCAGCCGATGATGAGGATGAGATAGAAGATGATGCTCGGATCTCTGCTGTGTACATGGAAGACGATGAAACAAAAGAATAAGTAGATGAAGAAGGGGTGAAGGAAGATGAAGAAGCTGATCTCTCATTCGATCAAGAAGAGATGGATGATTACTGCAGACAATTCATGGACTTTATGCAATCTGAGTTGCATAAAAAGTATGATTTGAGGTCAAAAAAGAGTTTAAGGACTCAAGATAATGAAGAAAAAGAATCAGAAGCAGCACCTACTCCAATGGCGACTCCATTATAGAAAGGAAAGCAGCAAGCTGAAACTTCTCAAACAAAAGTTAGGGATTCTAATATTTTGGAAAAAGTGTTTATTGTTTCTAATCAAAACTCAAATTCCAAGAAAGATCAAGAAGAACCTGAAAAGTTGACAAAATCAAATCAAACTTTCAGTTTGTCGAAAGAATTGGAGAAAGTAAAGATTCAAGTACCTCTTCTTGAGTTAATGAAAACACCTGGTTATAAGAAAGAGATTGCCGAGTTTATCAATTTATCTCAGTCTGATGAAGTAGATGATATAGTAAATCTGCAGGAAGAGAAACCAGTGGTTACATTTGGACCTCATGTTGAAGAGGTAGATTCATCTGTCCCTCCTTTTTATATATCACTTTTGTTACATGATTTTGTTCTACATAACTGTATGCTAGATTCTGGTGCATCACACAATCTGATGCCATTGAGTGTGATGAATGAGTTAAATTTACAAATTACTAAGCCCTATAGAGACCTTTACTCTTTTGAATCCAGGAGAGTTAAGTGTGTGGGTCTTATTAAGGATATGGTTGTTTCATTGGGTCAAATTCCAGCCAAAAGCATTATGATGGATGTTGTAGTGGCAGATATTCCAGCAAGGTTTGGTATGTTATTATCTAGATCATGGGGGGAAAAACTTGGAGGAGTTTTGAAGCTGGACTTTACATATGCTATCATTCCCGTTTTTAATGGGGAAGAAAGAAGGTTGTATAGAGAAACTAGATTTCAAAAAACGACTACCAAGAAAGATGCAACTAATTCACCAATTTATGGTCAAGAGAAGGATGACCTTTCTTGCTTCATGCTGCATGAAGATGCATAATTTTCTAAAGAATCTCAAGGGAAGATCGATTCAGAAATTGTACATAAGGAGCTACATTCAGATAAGCTGTAGAAGTGTTATTTTGATGGTGCGTTTTCCAAAGAAGGCACGGGAGCTGGTTTCATTTTTGTTTCTCCGGAAGGTAATCTTGTACCTTTTTCTTTCAAATTCGAGTTCGAATCCACTAACAATGTCGCAGAATATGAAGCATTAATTATTAGTTTGCAGATGGCTAAGAAGATGGGAATTCAGTCTATAACTGTGTTTGGGGATTCAGAATTAATTATAAGACAGATCAAGAATTTATGTCGAACTAAACATCCTAGGTTAAGAGCATATCGGAATGAGGTCTTGGATCTGATCGAAAATTATTTTGAAGCTTTCAACTTATAGTTTGTCCCAAGGGAAGAGAATAGAATGGCTGATTCTTTGGCGGTTGTAGCAAGTACATTCAAGCCTCCTATCAGTCCGAAACTAAGGTATGAAATTGAGATGAGACATAGACCTTCGATTCCTGACAATATTAAACACCTATGTGTCTTTGGAGGACGATGAATACATCAAGAAGTTTCGTTGATGGTTAAAGAGAGACCTACTTGACGGATTTGGAATCTGATGAAGATGAATTGGCTGGTAAGACTCTGAAAAAGAATATTGGTGGTTAGGAGATCATTCAGTTGAAAGATAACGTTTTGCCAAGAGGCTTGGTGCCTCTTGAAAGACTGTTTGATACAAATGACGTTGCAGTGAATCAGAAGAAAGAAAACCAAGATGAGCAAGTGGAAGATTGCAATTTAGGGACTCAACAGTAGCCTAAAATGATTAAGTTGTTCAAAGGGGTCCCGAAGGACTACAAAGAAAGGTATGTAGATTTGTTCAAACAATTCAAAGATGTATTTTCTTGGTCTTATGATGATTTGAAGACATATGATAAAAGTATCATACAACATAAAATCCCACTGAAGGATGGAGTCAAGTCACATAAACAGAAGCTCAGACAGATTAATCCATTGTTATTGGCTCTGATCGAAAAGGAAATAAAGAAATATCTGCAAGCCAAGATAATCGTTCCGCTGAGATATTCAGATTGGGTTTCCAATCTTGTACCAGTTCGAAAGAAAAATGGAGAGATAAGGCTGTGCGTAGATTTCACGAATTTGAACAGGGCTTCATTGAAAGATAATTATCCTTTGCCAAAAATGGATTTTGTCTTACAAAAAGTGATTGGAGCTTATAGATTATCTATGGTGGATGCCTTTACAGGGTATAACCAGGTGGTTGTGGAAAAAGAAGATCAGAAGAAAACTTCCTTCACTACGCCATGGGGAACATTCATGTACGCCAGGATGCCATTTGGCCTGATGAATGCGGGGGCCACATTCCAAAGAGCGATGGATATTGCATTCGTAGGTGATCAGTTCATGGTGGTTTATTTGGATGATGTCACAATTTTTTCAAATTCTGATGAAGAACACCTGCAACATTTGCAGAAATCTTTCCTGAAGTGTAGAAAGTTTGGATTGTCGTTGAATCCTAAAAAATCTCTGTTTGCCCTGGAAGAAGGCAAACTCTTGGGCCATATTGTTTCAAAGCAAGGTGTGAAGATTGATCCAGCAAGAGTTGAAGCAATACGGTCTATCCCACTACCCCGAAGCAAAAAAGATATTCAAATATTTCTTGGAAAAATTAATTTTCTAAGAAGATTCATTCCCAATTACGCAGAAATCATCAAGAAGATAACGGACATGTTGAAAAAAGATGCCGAAGTGAAGTGGGACAAAGAATCCAGAGAGTATTTCCAAAGGATTAAAGAAGCTTTAAAGGAAGCGCCTGTTCTCATTAGTCCAGATTATTTGAAGCCATTTAAAATTTTTTCGTTTGCATCTCCTTCAACAATTGCTACTGTGTTATTATACAGAAATGAAGAAAAGCATGAGCAACCTATAGCATAAATTTTTAGTAAAGTTCTCTGAGATGCAGAATTAAAATATAATATATTGGAGAAACAAGTATACGCTTTGGTGAAAGTGCTGAAAGCTTTCAAAACTTATATCCTTCATTCTCAAATCTTAGCATACGTTCCCAATTCAGCTGTAAAATATGTACTAGTATAGAGCGATGTGGAAGGTAAAATGGGAAAATGGATCGCTAAAATCCAAGAATATGACTTGGATGTAAAACCAACCAAACTGGTTAAAGGATTGGGATTGGCCAAATTATTGATAGAGTCCAATTTCCAAGCATTGGGTATCAATTTGTTGGCCCCTGTAGAGGAAGTCGATGGAGAAACAGGTGGTAATTAGTCAAAGACAGCAATTAAGTATAAATTTCTCTTCTCAGATTCGTATAAGGATATTGTTCATTATTTATTCTTTCTTTCTTGTCCCCCTTCAATAAATAGAGCTAAATACAGAGCTTTAAAACTTAAGGATCAGCCTTATGTCATAATTGAAGCAAAATTATATTGGAAGGATCTGGTTGGTGTGTTGTTGTTATGTCTGACAGAGGAAGAAATTTCAGAAGTGATCAAAGAATATCATGAATGCTTGTGCGGAGGGCATTACAGCTGGAAGGTAACTGCTCATAAAATATTCAAATTAGGTTTCTATTGGCCTTCTGTGTTTACTGATGTTTATAAAACAGTCAAAAGTTGTCAAAAATTCTAATTATTTGCAGAAAAGAAAAAGCTAGCTCCATTACCTCTTATCCTTGTTTTTATTGAAGAACCTTTTAGATAATGGGGGTTGGATTTCATTGGAGAAATCAATCCACCATCCAGTGGGCAGTTTAACTGGATTCTTACTGCTACATATTATTTTACAAAGTGGGTGGAGGCAATCCCCACCAGGAAGGAAAATGATTTGGTTGTTATGAATTTTTTGGAGGAGAATATCTTTAGCAGGTTTTGATGTCTAGTGAATATTGTGACAGATAATGCCCAAGTTTTCAGTTCACTCAGGTTTATTATTTTTTGTCAAACTTACAGTGTGAGATTGTCTCATTCTACAACTTATCATCCACAGGGAAATGGATTGGCAGAATCTTCCAACAAAACATTGGTAAGAATTTTGAAGAAGACAATTAGTGAAAACCAGAAGAATTCGGATACGAAGTTAGTTTTTGCTCTGTGGGCAAAAAGGATGACTACTAGGAGGTCTACTGGCAAGTCTCCTTATGAGCTTGTATACGGCACTCAAGCATTGTTCCCCACACAGTTGGTAAAACCTGTGATTTCTTTTCTCCAAGATGATCAAGCAGAACCAAATGCCATGATCAGAAGAATGAACAATGTGATGGAACTAGGTGAAAACAGAAATCAAGTTCGGGACAACTTGCTCACTTATCAGCAGAAGATAAAGGAAGTATTTGATAGGAAAGCAAAAAAAGTCATGTTTCAGAATGGAGACTTAGTATTGAGATGGGATACATGAAGGGAAGACAAAGGGAAACACGGAAAATTTGATCCCTTGTGGTATGGCCCATTCAAAATTAATGAAGTCAGAGGAAATAATACTTTCATGTTGGAAACTCTTGAAGGAGAAGTGTTGGATATGCCTGTGAACGGGCAATATCTCAAGCATTATTTTCGGCATTAAGCAGCTGCTTGTTCATCATTGTATATATCTGGTGTGATCATTGTATAGTTTCATCAAGCAATGTGTGACTCCATGCCCGAGGTGAACGCACTAATCTGCAGGTTCTTAGTGTTTCGTGGTAAAAACACTATCCCCAGGTGGAGCCAGATGTTGTGGATCATTATCTGCATATCCTTTTTATATTTAATTTCAAAAATATAAAAAAATAAATAAATAAATAAAATTCGAAAATATGCTATAGTATGAAGTTATTAATACTTTAGCATAAAAAACAAATGCCATGTATTTCGAATTATTGATGTACATAAAGTATTCATAAGCTCTATTTTGATATGTATGATTTCAAGACTAAGCCCCAAGCAGCTTCTTGAGCGGAAGTGGTGATCACAGAAAAGGGCTTATGGATAAGCTATTGCGGGGGAAATTAGCTCGTCGTTTATCAAATCCCGACCCCTCGTAGTTGACTAGTCAGATCTTGGTTCTGCCGTGATCAACGGCTTGGATTCAATTACAGGTGCTTGGCCGAAGTTCGCTAGCATACCTGCACCTCCCGTGCTGATTTCATCTCTGTGAGGATGACAAATGCTCATAATGGCTTTTCTACGTCATGTTGGCATTTATTACCAGATTTTCAAAGTCGTTAAAAGGGTTCTTTATTCCCGTTTTCATCTATTCATGGTTGTTTTTAACTTGAACCGTGTTCTTGCCACCTTTGCATTGTCTACTATCCCACAAATTGTTTCTTTATCCTCATGTACCATGGCAAAGTGGATTCTCCTATCTCGGTATTTCAAACCTTAGTCCTCCCTGACAAATAAAAAAGACGTCCACGACATCTTGTCCTCCGTTAATCATCCTCATTGTGTCACCAAGTGACCTCAATGCCGAGAAATCCCCGTTTTCCGCCATGAGAAATTTCGGTGTTTTGGCATCCCGTATCCCAAAACCCACTTTTTCCCGAATTCATATCATGGTTAGTCTCATCAATGTACCGGTAAATGTCATGAATTCCTCAGGAGAAATGTCCTGCAGTATCAACACAATTAGTTCGCCACATTTCTTGTTTCAGAAGATAAGTCTCCGCTACAATTCCTCCTAAGACCATTGGTTCAAGATTTTGAAGACCTTTTCAAACGAAGAGTTCGGCCTGTTGTATGTCATTTTTGAAACCAAATCCAAAAAACTCAATTTGAGGAGAAGAGTCTTGGGCCATGGAGGCATTCAATGTTCAAGATAGCTAGTTTTTTGCCGCATTACTTTAGGATTTTGGGAAAGACGATGACCACAAAATTGATAACCGCCTTGGGGATGTTTGCAATCGATGATGAAACCAGGGGTGGTCCTTGACATTCCTCGTTTTTAAGGTGAAATAGCAATTCCCAATTGATAGCTTTTCTCTGCTTGTAAGCTTTTTAGATTATTGGTTTTTTACTTATTTTTGTATCAAAATGTCGAAGAGTTCATGAGTTTGGGTTTAAATATAGTTTATAGTAATAAAAATAAGCAAATCAGCTTTATTCGACCGACATGATTAGAAAAGAAGAGAATGAAAGGTGGTCAGTTGAATTTACGATCATTTATGTCTATTGCTTATAAATTTTGAATGGAACTCTTCTCCATGCTTTTACCAGACCCCGGAGTTCCTACGTATGCTGACCCACTGCATATTTGGAGATTATTTAGTTTGAAGAATACTCAGAGATAAGTGTTTGGGTGAGCTAGCATTGAGCCTTATAGGCTCCCAACTTTGTACCATGCGATTCTTTCGCTTCGAATTCATAAGGCAAAGTCTTAATGTAGACTGTGTTTTCCATTTTTCCCATGAAGAAAGGTTTTGATGTGTAAACTGCTTCATGAGTGGACATTTTGTGGTCAATGAGACAAGCTTTTGATGGAAGTCTCAAAAATGTTGGAAGGGACATGCTTGTTGTTGGGAGAAAAATGGTCTTATGATCTCGTATGGAATAATTTAAAAGGGTTGAGAACGGGTATGCTGCATTCTCCCATGTAAGCAAGCCCGATATAGAGAAGCCGAAAATCCAGTGAAAACAAGTGCCTCAAAACCAAAAGATTCAAACACCAAGCATTATGTAAAAGGCAAGCAAAAGAAGTAGAGAATATGTTAAGGCTGAAATGATAACGAGAACCTAGAGAAGAAAAGAGAACCAAACTAGCGAAGGAGATCATTCTCCCAATTTGCCCGGGTTTACCTCTTCATGTCAATGAAGAATCAAGTGTTCCCTCCTCTCCTAGAAGACATGAATCTCATCGTAAAGGATGACTATTAGTTTTCATGTAAGTATTCACGCAAATTGAAGAAAGAAATCGAGAATAAGAGCTAATGTAGCGTGCGTAACATCACACAATCATTGACGTGTACCCAAATTATTGATCGTAATGGAGGTGGGTTGAAAAAGATCAATTTAGAATGGCTCTCACACATCCAAAGGAATGTCCCTTGGGGTCTTCGAGCAGCCTTTAATGAGGTAAATATACTCATGGATGTTAAAAATATCTCATTGTAGGACAAAATGAATCTTCACATGCATCGGGCGCTTGATTGTAAATGACTTGAGCAAGACTAATGCCAGCTAGCTCAAGATCGAAACATGCTTGCAAAGGTCATCGCACAATGCAAAATGGAAAGCTAATTCAAGGGCATTAACAACTCAAACTAAGAGTTGAAGAAGATCATTATGAAAAATGGTGGATCCAAATGACAAAGCTCTAATTCAAAACTCATGAAAAGTAGAGTAGAAATATCCTCACTAAGGAAAAAGTTAAAATTACATTACTACAAAGCACTCAATGGTCAAGTATGAATGAGGTGGAAAAAGAAAAAGAGGATTTCCACGTCATTCTGCAATTGTTACGAAAAGATGAAGAGTTGTCAGTGAAGCGTGATTACTATATTCTCAGAGAATCAAATTCAAAACCATTATTACTAATTTCTTGTTGTTCTACAGATAAAGCTGATGGTCCTCAAACCGAAATTAATTCAATTAGCAATGTAACTAAGATAGCCGAAGGTGATCTTTAAGCAAAGTTCGCTTAGGATTTGAAATAGCTACTAATATGATGAGAAATGGGAAAATAAAGCAAATGAAATAACAAAGAATCATAAAGGCCTGAGGATGAAATTAAGGAGTCAAGGAGAAGCTAAAAGGTAACATCTCACTTTTAAGAGCTAAAGATATTATTTGGACTGAAATTATATGAAATGAAGTCAAATTGGGATTCCTTAAGTATAATTTCGACAGAGAAACGCCTATCTCATACCATGACGAGAAATATCATCGTAAAAACAAACGCTCATTAAAAGAGAAAATTGGGCTAGAGGTTTTAATTTTAATAATTCCAAACGATGAAGAGCTAGAAGAAATTGAGATACAAGACATATACTTATGTCAAGAAGTCAATAAAATGATAATTAAGAATGATCTATGAAAAGTTGCAAAGAGAAAAGGTTAATGAGAATTAAGGAGGCGATAAAGAAGTTTGATATAATCTTTGATAAATTGATCCAATGTTTAAGCTTCATGCCGACAAAAAGGGAAATATTTTGACATGGAAGTTTTATAAATATGCATTAACACTGAAAAGAGTGCACAGAGCAGTAGTGCTATACACTTAAAAGTCACAAGTTTTAAAGGGAGAGACAAGTGTTTAACTTTTTGCTGTGAGGCACTCAATTTGCTGTGGATGGTAAAGGCACTCTTCACAGAAGGCCTACCTACAATCAGTAGTTGTATTTAGATTGGAATACCTCGCCTAATAAGAATGCTCCTACAACTTAAAGTGAACTTTGGAAAATAAAATCTTCTCCATCGACACAACAAAGAAGATTCCAACGGATAAATCAAAAGTGGTTGCTGATTCCGTTGCCCACTTTGGGACTAGTTGTTCCTTTAGATTAAAAACTAAAATTTCTCATTATGCCATTTGTGATTTTCATTATGCAAATGCATAGACTTCTCTTGAGGCATGTACTCTATGGGTCAGCTTAATAGTTTAGCAATAGAGTTAGTTAGAGAAGTTAGAATCAGATTCATTACCGAAACTGCTTTTGTGATAATGTGTATTTAAGGGCAATTGGAAGAAGGAGTGAGGTGTTCCGAGTTTGGACTTAAGCCTAATTTTGTAATTTGAAAATATTAAATCAATGAAAGTTTTGCAAGTTTCCTTCATTCTATTTATGCTGAATAGTTTTCCAGCTTTCTCATTTCTTGCTTTCCATATCTATGAATAAAATAGAGGATTTTGAGTCGTGTGTCTCTTGATAATCAGATTCAAGAGTTAAATATCCACGTGCTTCCTCATTTTAAATTTATTGTTGCTCACTTCTTCGTAGTTTTATGATGGTAGATTTTGTTTTAAGTAGCATATCAAATTGAAATCCTTTTCATTCTTTTTCTTCTATTCATTCTACTCAAGATAAAGAGAACATGGCATTGTAGAACTTGTAGGGGTTTGATATCGGAGATTATATTATTAATATTTGAAGGTTTAAATAAACAGAGATAAATATACACTTGTTTGTGACATAATCTTTAATGTCTTGAGCACAGATTCCTTTACACAAAGCAGGGAAATTTTTCTCAAGGAACAACTTGATGCATGAAGAAAGTCATTTGACACTCGGTCATTTGGACACTCTAGCTATGAGAAAACTTGATTTTCCCAAGGTCACTCCAGAGGTGCAGAAAACCTCTAATAGTAACTATATATTTGAAATTTATCCAAAACCATGATACTTGTGTAAAAATTAAAGGATTTTTTTCTTCCTTGACCTATTATGGACAAAAACCTCTCTCACTTTTTTCAAATTCATCTTTTTTTTGTCTGAAACATAATTTGAAGAAAAACCAACCCTATGAGTGGCAAATGACTTGTCCCTGGAATGACTTCTTGTGTTGGGGCCCCTGCTTTTGTTTAGTTTGAAATCTTGGCCAAGACATTTTGATTTTTGACCTTTTGAGTTATGAAATAAATAATATGGCAATCACATCACGCCAAGCAACTACCAGGAGTTGCGGAGCTACCAAGGCGGTGCGAAAGCACTCGATAGCTGGAGATAGAACAGAGACAAGTGCAGATGAAGGAAACACAACAGAAAACAAAAAATGGAACACACAGACATCAGAAGAGAAGCTGAGAGAAGCCGAAGTGAAGACGCAGAGGAGCCGATAGTCGCGAGGGCGGGTGAATAAATAACAGTCACCCGGCTGAAAAGGTTGTTGAATGCTGAGAGTTGAATGCGTACTGAAGAAGTCGCGAGGCCAGAGACAAGGAAGGACGCGCAGAGCAGCTGCGGAGGATTCATGCATGTGCTTCATATGGTTTCTTATCTTCTCTATTCTACCTTTCTGTCCTGAGATTCATCTGTATTAGCTTTGTGAGCTAACAGGAAGATTGCCATGTAATCATGTATTGGGCCAAGAGATTAATACAATGGAAGGTTGCTGTCTCAATAAGGTGTTCATGTGCATGTAATGTGTTTATGCTGGTTTAAAATTTTATTTATGAATGTCTGAATGCTTATTAAGTGATCTTGCGCATATAACTTTGTATATGAATGGATGAACCATCTTTCTTTAGTTGCGGGTTTGTTCCTTGCCCTTGATCTCATCCCCTTTTGCATGTGGTTGCGGCACGCCTCGGATGAGACGCACTGCTCTCTTGAGCAGGGTGAAGATGTCGGCGTGTTCCTAGACTACACCGGACCCCTTTGTTGGCCACTACTCTTGAACCTGGGTCTTGTCCGCGAGACCTGACTTCTCGCCAACAAATGGTTCCGTTGCCGGGACCTGCATGTTCTGAGGGGATCTAGATCATGGTATCGAGGATTTTTGAAGGAGCAATACGGCGATGGTGGGATGATCATCTTGACCAGTTCATTGCTCAGCAAGCGGAGCTGACCAAGAAAAAGGAGGCGGCGATCAAGGAGCTCGTTCTTTTCTCTGATTCAGCCAGTGATACGTACGAAATTTTCTGGGGAAGGTTCCCTACGGACCTTTACAATTGGTTGCGGAGGTTACGAGCGACGCTGCCCCAAGAAGGCTTGCGGAGGATAAACCGCAGGTGGACGCACGACGACCTCGTGGCACTGCATCGGGTAGATACTGAACTAACCCGCGCAGTGGACTTCTGGGTAAGGACCACGTTGGAAGGGTACGCTGTGGAGTTTGCTGCCGAGTGCTACCAATCCTTCTCGAAGGCCGAGGCTGTTTTTCACTCAGGGCTGAGGGGGAAGCTATTGAAGGAGATTCCGCTGTGGATCAAAGCCCTGATGGTGGACGAAGGGTTGATTGAATTCCACAAAACGAGTATGGAAGCGTAAGCCATCCGTACTGGGGGAAGGATTGAGGGGACCGATGTTGTGTAGACTGTGAGAGTGGGGAGTGGGGGATGGATGTTGAGGCCGCATGCAAGTTGCGGGAGCTACACGCGCATCGGCGGGCACAGATCGCCGATAGGTGGCGAAGAAGGGTAATGAGAGATTTGAAGAGAAGAGAGATCGAGAGGAAGAATCAGAAGGAGGCGCCTCAGAGGACGGGAGTTATGGGTTTGGATACCCGGAAAGAAGACGGGACAGCAGTGGAAGTGCAGTGGGTGCATGGGAGCCCAGCGACGCGAGGAAGAGAGATCGTGACTAGCGAAGATAACGGAAAGATGCAGCCCGAAGAAAGTTTCGATGATGAATGGCACGACGTGATGCAGCAGATGTTCCAGGATCAGACGGCACCCACCCCTCCAGGCAGCCCTCCTTCCCACCTTCCGCATGGCCAGGATCCCGACCTTCCCCTGGTACTTTTTCAACCTTTAAGAACTATTTTTATTCAGTTACAAGCATTAAGTCAGTCATACAGTAGTTCAGCAGCGTCGGTAACGCCCAGTAACAGCAGCGTTACTAGTAGTAGTATTTTTCCCAGTGGAACCGTTGCGCAACCAGGACCGGGAGGCTTTATCTTAGTCAATTCTCCGCAAGTACACATGGCTGGATCTTTCACCCGGTATCCAGAGTTCTCTGGCCGGGGCAATGACGACGTAGAACAACACTGGTATCTGTGCGAAGCCATCTGGAGGGCTCGACAGACGCCGGATGCAGGGAAGTTAATAGAATTCCAAACCACGCTCAGAGAGAGAGCTCTGCGTTGGTTCATCAAGTGGTCCGAGGTGCACCCTAACCCTGTAATTGCGGACGTGAAGCGGGATTTTGTCCGCGAATTCAAGCTTCCCCAGACAGACCAGCAGGGCCTGTCCGAGCTGTGGGAAATTAAGCAGAAGGAAGGTGAGACCGCATGGGAGTTGATGCGGCGATTCAAGGACGTGATCGGGAAACTAAGCTACCCGATCGATCCAAACCACCAGAGGGACTGGTTCATCAAGGCTCTGCTCCCCTTGACATGAACCCCTCTCACTCAGCAGAAGATTGATAATCTGCAGGACGCTTTGGAGCAGGCCATGAAGATTGAAGCCATGGCGGGCTACCCCCAGGAATATCGGGGGGGGGGTGGCCCCGAAAGACCCTTCTTTGGTAGGGTTGCAACACCAGATCGCCAGCTTGACCGAAAAGCTCAAGGAACTTCAGCCGGTGAGACCAGCGCGACCGAATGTTTGGTGTACACATTGTCTGGTCGAGGGCCACGTCGCAACCGAATGTCCTCGGTTGCGCGGCACAGGAGCAGGACCCTCGGTCACAGCAATCGAGGGGGTGGTGCGGGGATGAACCCGCAGGGAGTCTACCAGCCGCAGCAGACCTTTGCGGGGTTCCCACCGTAACCGGGGTCCTCCACCACAGAGTACTGTGAGATTTGTCGGACGATGGGGCATCCTCCTCGGATGTGCCCGATATTACAGAAGTACTCCACGGTCCCGAATAATGTATACTACGAATTATGTGTGTCTACGACTCACAACACTGAGCAGTGCAGGGCACTTGACGCACTTGCGGATCGATTGGATCGTCCCTCGTACAGGGTGAACGAGGCTCCAAGGGGAAGAGGTGGCGGCATGCGGGGAGGCCGAACAGGCGGACGCGGTCCGGTAAAATGCTACAACTGTGACTAGGAGGGTCATGTGGCTCGAGAATGTCCCCTTCCGCGACGACCCTAGTGTTCCCAGTGCCGGGTCAACGCCCATGCTACAGAAGACTGTCCGGAGCTCATCAAGAAGTGGGAAGAACGGGTGAGGCAGAGGGGAGCGAATCTGATAAACTCAGAACCGCGAGGGGCCGCAACCCCTGACATGCAGAACGTCGCGATAGTAACGTAGGGTGGAAAGAAGACTGGAGAGGATGCCCACGAGAAGGAGCCAGCACGAGTGGTTCGGCCGGCATCCCCGAAGAATTTGATCAGGCCCGAAGTCCAGAAGAATTATTTCCAGGAGGCAGTTGAGGCCTTCGCCCAATTGCGGAATGAGGGAGGGTTGGAGGAGCCCATGCTGCCGGAATCCGGTGCGCAGAACGTCGCAGATACTGTGGTCGAGGATTGGCTCCGGCTATTCCTCAGGATTGTTGATAACGCTGTGCTGCGGTAGCAACTCAAGCATGCTTTGGACGGAGCACTGCAGGGGCGCACAGAACCTAGAGATCTGGCGGACGCTAGCCCTCAATACGTGCAACGTGTCAAGCGGAACAAGCAACGAACAGGCAAAGAATTCCGGCTTAACACGCAAGTCGCAGGGTTCCAAATCAGCGACACCATGTTGGACTTGGGGTCCGACGTCAATATACTGCCACGAAATACATGGGAGGCTCTTGGAAGGCCACGGCTAGCCCACTCACCAATCCAACTCAGGATGGCGAACCAGTACTGCATTTTGCCAATCGGCCGGCTCGAGGGAGTCGAGGTCGACGTTGCGGGGGTGAAGACATACACCGATTTTGAGGTTATTAATATCATGGGCGACAAGGATCTCTATCCTTCTTTACTCAGCATTGATTGGGCTTTTGAGAATTACACCATCATCGACCTCAAGAAGGAGCTGATGATCTTTGAGGATGGGGAGGTATGGGTCACCCAGCCTCTCGATCCGTATCAGGGCACGCAATATACCGAAACAGTGGACAATCGGGAGGATGCTCAGATAATGGACCATCTCTATCAGATGACTGCAGGGAAGCGGGACGATTATATTAACCCGACCGCAACTGGCTCTGTCAGTTGGCGGAGTGTACAAAGCTCGGAGCTCGGTTCCGAACTCGCTTGGGAAGACTGGCAGCAAGGGGGATATGAGACCACCACGCGGAGATGTGCCTCCATCGCTCAGGTCCGGTGGGTAGGGACTGAGATCCGCGGATATCCCACATTATCAAACATGCAAGCAGTCAATACTTTTATTGCCAAACTGGAAGATAGGGTCCCAGCTGAAAGCCGGATGGCCCTTTTGGATGTGGCCTTGCAGTCAACGTCGGCTCGATGGTGGAAAAATCACCGCAACACTCTGTTGCGATGGGAGTGTGTGGTGGATGCTCTGCGGGCACGCTTTAAAGAGGATGAAGGACCCGCCAGCATGCTTAAGTATCATGGGAATTCAGACCCGCGACACCATTTGCGGGCCTGCGAAGAACAATGGCGTAGCACCCGGTACCCTGAGGAGCTGTGGGTCCACAGGTTTATCCACTCTCTGGGCACCATTCCCCAGGCCTGGTACCTGGAGGAAGAGCGGAAACGAGAAACCCGCTCTTGGCAGGCAGTTGCGGACAAGTTCGTTTTAAGCTTCTCGTTCGAAGGGGAGATGGTGCAGGAGTCTCAGGCCCTACAGAAAATCAAGGAGGTCTTGTTTTTCCACTAGCCTAAGCCCGATAAGGGCTCGGCTGTGTCACGACCTGAGGTCAGGCGCGAGTTGGTCTGTCACCGGATTGATGGCGATCCGGAGGACGATAGTTTGGAGGACCTCAGGCATCTCTATTTTGATGAAAAGGAAGGAGAGCGGAGCATCAGTGAAGAGTCGACGACTTAAGGAGTCCATTTACAGCCGCTCAAGACAAAAAGACTGAACATTGGAACGGACGAGAAACCTAAGCTCGCAACGGTGGGAGATTACTGGGACGAAGAGACAACAAAAGAAATTTTCAGCCTCCTCCGGGAATATGAAGATTTGTTTCCATCCTCAGTTGCGGACCTGAAGGGGATCAAGGGGGATCTGGGCGAGATGCGCATCACACTGAAACCGGGGGCCAGGCCGGTGAAGCACCGACCCTACCGGTTGAATCCACGTATCAAAGAGAAGGTCAAGATGGAGATTGACAAGATGTTGGCTGCAGGTCTCATCTTTCCAGTAGAAGAAGCGGAATGGGTGAGTCCGATTGTCATCCAGAACAAGAAGGACAAAGCGGAGATCCGGGTCTGTGTAGACTACCGGAGCTTGAATAATGCTTGTATCCACGACCCGTTTCCCACTCCCTTCAGCGATTAAGTTCTAGATCATGTCACGGGAAATGAAGCTTATTCCTTCACTGATGGGTTTTCGGGCTACCATCAGGTGCGCATCGCCGAGGAAGACAAAGCAAAGACGACATTCACCACTGAGTGGGGATCATTCGCATACCACATTATGCCGTTTGGTCTGAAGAACGCACCGGCTGTGTTTTCCCGGATTTTCATTGCTGCTTTCCGGGAGTACATTCACAAGTTCCTGGAAGTCTATATAGACGACTGGACTGTTTATAGCCTGCTGAAGAAACACGCCTCCCTGTTGCGTGTTATGTTCGACCGATGTCGCTAGCTGCAGATTTCCTTGAACTTGAAGAAATGCATTTTTTCAGTACCATTCGGCACACTCTTGGGCCACGTGGTGTGCAAGCAAGGGGTCTGCGTTGATCCTACCTAAGTCGCGGTCATCATCCACATGAAGGCCCCCGAGACCGTGAAGCAGTTGAGGGCACTACTCGGGCACACAGGATACTACAGGTAGTTTATCCGCAACTACGCCAAAATTACGGCTCCTCTGGAGAAACTGTTGCGGAAGTCAGAAGCGTTTGAGTGGATGGCGGAGTGCAGGAAGGCACTCGACACATTGAAGGAGAAGTTGGCGACGGCACCCATACTTGTTCATCCCGACTGGGATAAGCAGTTCCATGTGCATATTGATGCGTCCGGAATTGCACTTGGAGCTGTGTTGGCACAACCCGGGGAAATGACAGTTGACCACCCCGTATACTTCGCCAGCCGACGGTTATCGAATGTGGAGAATAATTACACCACGACCGAGCGGGAGGCGTTGGCGATGGTGTACTCTCTCTAGAAGTTCTGCCACTATCTTCTGGGCGGCAAATTTACGTTCTTCCCGGACCATTCTACATTGAAATATCTGGTGAATAAGCCTGTGTTGGAAGGAAGAATCTGTCGATGGCTTCTACTTTTTCAGGAGTTCACGTTTGAGGTGATTGTCAAGCCGGGCAGGTTGAATGTTGGTCCCGATCACTTATCCAGGTTGGAGACGGGGGAGAATGAAGGCTCGTTGGACGATCAGCTTCCGGATGCTGACCTCTTCCGAGTTGAAGCAGTACCAGATTACCTGGCTGACATTGCCACGTATCTGACCATGGGACAGTGCCCTGAGGATTACACCCCATTTCAGAAATTCCACCTGGTTTTCCGGGTGGCCGACTACCAATTGATCGCGGGGCAGCTGTACAAATTAGGGCTTGATGAGGTGTTGCGCAGGTGTGTTCTTGACCATGAACGGGAAGCATTGATGTGGGAATGTCACAGTGGTGTTGCGGGGGGGCATGTGGGTGCGAAACCTACTGCAAGGAAGGTGCTTCAAGCTGGCCTGTGGTGGCCGTCTGTACATGCTGACTGTAAGGCCTATGTGAAGCGTTGCGATGTTTGCTAGCAGACGGGAAGGCCTTCGCATCAGGACGAGCTTCCGCTACACCCAGTGCATGTGTTGCGGCCGTTTGAAAAGTGGGTTGTTGATTTCGTAGGCCCCATCGCACCAATCGCTCGACATTCCAAAGCCCGGTACATCATTACCGCAACGGATTACCTCACACGGTGGGCTGAGGCAGCCGCGGTATGCGACTTCTCGGCAGAGACCGCTGCCCGGTTCATCTTTGAACACATCATCAGCCGCTTTCGCTGCTCGCGGAGCTTAACTAGCGATCAGGGTACGCATTTCATTAATGCCACGGTCAAGTCACTACTGGACACATTTATGATTCAGCATCATAAAATCAACCCATACCACCCACAGGCTAATGGTAGGGTGGAAGCCTTCAACAAGATTCTTGAGAAGGGCTTGACTAAAATCTGCAACGCTCAGCGTGACGATTGGGACGAGCGCCTTCCAGCGGCCTTATGGGCCTACCGGACCACGGTAAAACGTTTTACCAACCAGACACCATTCCAGTTGGTGTATGGTCGGGAAGCTGTGATTCCCGCCGAGTTCACGGTACCCAGTCTTTTGATCGCAACATCCCTTCAATTCTCAGAAGAGGCATCACTTCGGGAACGCCTCCAGGAGCTACAGGAGCTGGATGAGGCCCGATTCCTCACGGAATTTCACCAGAAGGTTCAGAAGGCCAGGCAGAAAGCATGGTACGACCGCCACATCAAAACTAAGGCCTTCCAAGTTGGCGGCAAAGTTCTTTTGTACGACAGCCGGTTCCAGAAGTTTCCAGGCAAGCTCCAGATGCACTGGTTGGGACTGTACTTTGTCATCGAGATCCGCGACTCAGGTCCCGTTCGGTTGGCACAGCTGGACGGCACAGTTCTTCCTAGGTGGGTGAATGGCACACGCCTGAAACCCTACCTGGAGTAAGTACCTTCTCACTTTTCATCAATAACTCTCGCAACCGAGAGAACCCGTAGAGTAGCGTAGTTGAATAACTCTCCCGCAACTGGGATGAGTGTAGGTAGTCTTTTCCGTTCATAGGTAATCAGTCAAATAACCAGTCAGTTGTAGGAACCTCACCACAACCGACTGGGGTCGGGGTGGGCCAGTCCAGCGTGTCACAACGCCAGTCCAGCATGTCGCCGCGCCAGTCCAGCGTGTCGTTCATGTAGGATCCATCCTCGTGCCAGTGTCAGTCCAGGTCATTTCCGTCAGTCCTTTTGTCAGTCCGTAGGATCGCTCAGATTTGTTCATAAATTACCATAATAGACAGTAATCGTACCGTAATCATTTTCCATCACCCGCAGTTCCCTCAGCCGTCGAGTCCGCCCATCTTCCCATGATGCCGTTAGCAACTGTCATATTACATACAGGCATGCGATTGATCTCACGATTATCGCAGCCTCGAAGGATAGCAAGAATTAATTGCCGTTATGGAGTCTCATCAACTCCGCGCGTGCCAGCGGATGCCATAATTTGCATGAAGATCAATAGCACGAGAATGACGGGCCAGTTCAATTTGGAAGTTGCGGCGTCTCCAGAGCATTTGCAGCATCGAAGCGCACCATATCCAGCAGAGAACTCTAGAAGAACACTCCAAGTTTACCAGCGTCGCGCCAAGATGCCGAGGGCTATCGTATCTGTCCCTGAACCAGCGTTAGACAGCAGGATTCACCGCGTAGAGTCGCTGGTCGGCAAGTATGACAATGCAGCATGTATGGACGCCAACCTGTCCGATCCGGCTGAGTTTCCCCACCTCCATTGGCAGACTTACATGGAGCACCATTACACGCTAGGCAGCAGCTCCCGCAGTCGGATGCAAGAAGAATTCAGGGGCCTGCAACATTCGACCTTGATGCATTTGAGGTCTCTTCCCGTTTTCGGCACTACGGGACCGGCTCTGCAATGCACCCGGTTCCTCCTCAGTCGGTACAGAACGGGTCCCTGTGGCTCAACGAAGAAATCCCAATTCATGCCGAAGACATTCATCGGCTTACAGGGCTGTCCCAAAACGGTGCAGATGTCTCCGCTGCTGGCCAGACATCCTCTAAGCGCGCCCAGAAGTCGGGTGAATCCGACCTGTATACCAAGTATGGCACTCGACGGGGTGGCAAAGGTGCCAAAATTGACCTGATCAACAAACCAGAAATCCGGTTCGCTTGCTACCTGATCGCTAGCAAGACGATGCGCCACTATACGAAGGGAGAATGCACCCTAGACACAATTTCCATTGCAGAGCACTGCACCCGGGGCGCCAAGTTGAATTGGTGCTCTTTCGTGTTGAAGGAACTCTTCGCGGCCTGCGAAGAAAATTATAGACGTACCACCAGTTTCATTTACGGCTACTTGATCTTAGCCTTCGCCATGTGGAAATGGCATCTTCCTCCCATCCGGGAGCTGGCGGAGACGACCATAAGCCAGCCTCTTGCGATGAAATACACCCCCTGGCAGGTGTCCATGGATCCCAACACCAAACAGGTGAACGCGGCAGCATTCCGGGCGTGGTACAGGATGATGACTGATGTTGTGGCCAACCAGCAACGGGTGCCCAGGCACTTGTTGGATGAGTACAGTGAGCAGGTGTGGTTTGGGGTCAGCCACCGGCACACCTTCCTCCGGCCAACTTGCGTGCCGGACACCACCTTTCACATGGCGCCCCTCCGGTTCCAGCTGAATGACGACACCTTTCACCGAGAGGTTTCTGCGTGGCCGGGGGTCGTCAAGCACGTCTGCGACGGGATCACCCGCTATAACTTTGAGGGGATGCTGCCGGCACAGCGGCCTGCCGCGACCGGCGCAGCGGGGTCCTCACAGGTTGCGGCGGACCCCCCACAAGAAGCAGCTGAGACTGCCCCGGATCTGCCTGAAGCGCTGGTCCCGATCGTCGAGCACCTCAATGACCAGGTATGACGACTTAACGTGGCCACCCAAGTTGCTTCAAGTGGTGCCCCTATATTTCCTTCTTTTGCTGAATTTCATATTAGTCGGTCTCATGTTCCCTCCAACACCGCCCCCCTCATTTCTCCCATTCCCACTAACCTGTTCACTTCTGCCACCCCCCTCATCACACCAATGGGTGAACCGGGCCCAGAACCCGATTCCTCCGACCCACCTCCATCCAAGAGGGCCCGCATTGCTGTCATAGATCCAGTGGTGGATCTCACGGACGATGATCCACCAGCCACTCCGCCCACATCAACTCTGATTCCGGAGGAACCTCTGATCGATCCGGCAAAGTTCCTCAACCTTCGCCTCCCTCCCACTTCTTTCACTCCGTCCACCGCTCCCACAGGCCGACCACCTGCCACCTCCCCCAATCCATCCAACTCATCAGCCACTGTGTCATATTCGTTGATCTGGGAACTCTTTGGAGGTGACCACGGGGTGGAAGTCACCTCTAGTACTGTAGCCGTGGTACCACTGGTTGACCCCGTGGCCATGGCCCAGGCCCCTCATGCTACTATATCTACCAGGTTCACAAATGGGGGGGCTGATTCGGCTGCCCCTCCCCCAGAGCAGACCACGCAGCAAGACCGACCGGAGTCCGAGATGGCCACTTCAGTGCAGCAGCAGACGTCGATCCATCCTCTAGAAACTTCCAGCCGACCAGCGGCCAGCCACCAACCTTCGCAGGAGAGGGTGCCGGAGCAGGGCACACCCAACACGACCAATACAAAACAATGGAGTCCAGCACAGCTGTACCTTCTCATTCAGCGGGTGGCCCTCAAGGCCGAGCAGATTCACACAGAGCTACAGCGGCGGTGCACTGAGTAGCGGAATCAGATCACGGCGCTTACTGAACAGCGCAATCAGTTGCTGCGGGAGAAGACCAACCTCCAGGAGCAGGCCAACATTGCTATTCAGGCGCTCTCCAGTGTATGGCCCGCTGCAAGGGCTCACTATGCCCCACTCCCTGCTGGTATAGAGGAGGACAGTATAGCACTACAGGCTCACCACCTCAGGGAAGTTTTCACTATTGTTTGCAGGGAGAACCAGGAAATCCAAGCGGCGTTAGCCGCAAGGCCTACCCTTCCAGATCCACCCAGTGACCATTCAGGACAGGTGACTGCCAAACAGACGCAGGCAGTCAGTCTACAAGCAACTCTCCATTCCACTGTAGCCGCGGCTTCTGCCCTTCTGCGAAGTCTGCAGGAGTGCTCACTCGCGCTAACTGTCAAGACGCAGCCTATCGCTGCCCAGCTACAACAGATTGCCCGGGACATTCAGGAAACCACGGACCCAGCACAGCTTGATCAACTCTACACCCAGTCGGATGAGCTTGAACTTCACATGCAACAGACTGAGGCCGACTCGGCAGCGGCCAAACATGTCATCCGGGAAATTCGTCTGCCCCTTCGCGCCCATGCTGACGCTATGCACCAGCTGGATGCCAAGGCCGAAGCCCAGCTCGCCACGCTGTTTGGGGCTGCCCCGACGCCCATAAACGAGTCTGCCGTCAGTCCAATCTCCTTGGCATTTACTTGCTTGCGTGTGAATGGCAAGTGGTGGTGCGCTTTCACAGAGTTTAGAGATACAAAGACCTGCACGGTCCTGAGTTGGGGTCTTTGTTTGAACAACCAAGTGGCGGAGCACAGAAAGGGTGTAGGTACACAGAGAGCAGAGTGATGTAAGACACGGGGCAATGGAAATAGAAACTCGAGTATTTGTGGATTGACTCTCGCGATTTATCAAGGAATTGTGGCCTGCCTGGGCCCTTGTTTTTGTTTAGTTTTGAAATCTTGGCCAAGACATTTTGAGTTTTGACCCTTTTTGAGTTGTGGAATAAATACACATGGCAACCGCGACCACGCCGCAACTACCAGGAGTTACGGAGCTACCAAGGTGGCGCAGAAGCACTCGATAGCTGGAGATAGAACAGGGATAAGTGCAGATGAAGGAAACACAACAGAAAACA